>OY728140.1:1029075338-1029797749 GCA_963277665.1 Viscum album
CCAAAAAATGGGATTTCCATCCTAGTGTTTCGGCCACATGTCCTTGGGACTTTTGGTGATTTGATGGGTATCCATTTAACCATATAAGAAGAGAATGATGATTTAATAAAAAAATAAAATGAGGAGTCAGACCCAACAATTTAAAAATTATACACCCATTTATTATTCCGCATGACATGATTATGATTCCCATTTCCGTCTATGGGTAACATTTTGGTTTATGTCTGATTCTTCATTTGGAACACATATCTAGAAATATTTTATGATGAGTGCAACTAAAAATAACTCAATAAAAGTGGGTTATGTTTAGTCTCGTGATTATTCATGTGCAGTGGTCATAGAGGTAATCCTAGACTCATTCTCCTCCATGGGAAATGGTCTGGGTGGGTAACCTTAAATCATGCTCCAACAAGTGAAATTAACTATGTGGTTACCCATCACTCATTCTTATTTCATGTTGTATATTGTTTCCACATTTTTATTATTCTATTATTACATGATCCCATGTTCTTTATGTTATGCTTCAATTTTTTAATTCATGTTTTGTACCTTTTTATGTCATTTTGTTATTACTTATAACACTTATTCTATGATTTATTCAAATTCTTATTCGCTTTATGGGATTTATACGTGTCCCATTTTTCATTTATTCCCCAGGATATCATATGAAGATATAGTAGCTCAATGGATTTTAGGGTCTTGATTTGGTTATTAAATAAAACATGTTTTAAATTTCGTTTCATTTATTCTAATTATATTCCCAATAATCAAAATACACTAGACTTTATAATATATAGAATTTATTTCATGTCTATTTTTGCTGAAAATCATGTAATAATATTTATAAAAGGATAGGGCCATTATAATAGCTATAAGGGCGCAGTATAGTGATTTTATGACATTTGTGATTTTATCATAGTATCAAGAACCTTAGGGATAAATCTATCAGCATAGATATCCTAGACTGAAACATAAGGAATAGAAAGTGAGGATGTATTTTTGAATTACATGTTTATCCATTTTAGGATAAATGTTTTTTTCTTCATTATTTTTATATAAGTATTCAATCCCCATAATTACACATTATTTTTCATAGACTATGGATATAAATTGGATTACCCTTGACTTTAACCAATGCGATAAGAAATGTGAGGATTTCCCTAATGAAATGAAATATATTTTGGTAATGGGATCTCATATCCTTATGATAGTACATTCAAAATTGGATTATGTGATGAATAATAACTTGAATCATGTGGAAGTCCCACATTCTCCTAATAAAGATAATTTAAATTTTGAATACCTTATGCAAAAAATGGCTAACATGTTTATTGGATATTATAATTCACTTCTTATTGTAAAATAGATAAACTCTATTGATAATATATTATTTTTCATCCAGTCCATAGAAGAAGAAAAATTTGTGATGGCGGTCTATCATTTTGATGGGGATACTGATGAGAGTTGGGCACTGATCAAGAACACAAATTCCATGGATGAAATGGATTCCATGGATTGCGATGAATTCATGAAAATATTTTTCAATTAATATATTCCTCGAACCATACAAATAAAAATGGAATGATAGTTTTTTAGACACAAGAAAATGGAAGACAATTCTATCAGTGTGTATGAAGAAAACTCAATTGGACATTCTTGATATGATTTTTTATTTGCTGTGTTAACTGAATGAAATATTGATAGCTTATTAATGAGACTAAATGTGATTCTATGAAAATAGTATTAGATTTGATACAATGACAGCATGTATGATATTTTCTGTTGTGCCCTAATAGCTAAAAGAGAGATCAGAGACACTTAGTGGTCTCATTTTCCCAGAGATAAAAAGTGCAATATAAAAATTAATATGGGGTGATCTGCAGATAAATCCCCTGATTTTATGAAAACCCAACATACCATGTATCAAAATTGTGGGATGAAATACCTAGGAACTGTCTTAAGGTAACTATGAAATTCTTCAAATGTGGAAGATTGATGAATCTATCTAAAAACAACTGAAGGGATATGAAGAATAACATTAATGTAAGGGGTTAAATGAATATTCAAATTAAAACTCAGCCGGTATTTAATTGTTTCAACTATAAGGAACATGGGAATTATGGAAACCACTTACTGAATCCAATTTTTATTGGGGAGGATCAACAATAATAATAACCTCTAAGGAAGTAAGAAAGGGTATATATTATCACAAATACTGATGTGGATCCCGACAGTGATGTGGTGACATGAATTCCAATTATTAATTCAATAGTATAGAATTTAATATTTGGTTCTGGTTCAATGAATTCTTCATATCTTGAATTGTTAGTATTATTATTCAAACAACACCTCAAAAAATGGGGGTTGATTTATCTATGAGACCAATAAATGGAGAAATTATTATGTCCAAACAATAATACTCTTTCCTGAATAATGTTTTTTGTAACACCCCAGGTAAATATATAATATGACATTTTAACATTTATCTATATTTTTGAATAAAATATTAATATATCTTTAAAGGGGATGCTATGCTCGATGGCATACCCAATACGCAACAACGAGTTTTTTGGGAATCTTACGTTGCACTCTAATAATAAAATAATATTATTTTAAATTGTAGTTAACGCCTAGCCGTTGTAATGGCAGTAATGAACATAACATACTACAAAATTATTATATATGTTTCCCAAATATTTTTACTTTTTACAATAAATGTTAGAGGATTAAAAATTCGAATGAATCCAATTTTAAGCGTTAACATTCTAATATTCTTTAAAAGGTCGATTAACCACCTTTTGAGGACGAACCTCTTTTAAATCCACTTTTTGACAATTTTATGTTTTATATTTTACAAAATAAAATTCTTCTTTAGAATCGGGACATCAAAATTTACTTTGTGTAAATTTTTGGTATTTTTTCGATAATGTTAATTTTTTAATGAATAGTGAAAAATGTTGTATTTTAATTCAAAACCACTTTTTAATCTAATTTATTTATATGATTATATTACCTTTTGAATTGGTTTCAAATTTAAATTAGAATATATTTTTACCATTTAATCCAATAGTGGTCATTGGAATTAATTTCATCTTGAAATTGGACATAAACTAGTGTCAATCTTTTGATACTTATTGTTTCATAAAAACATGCTATTTTCTCTCACAGCGGGAATTAATTATTAAATTAATTAATGTAACTTATATGTTTTGAATTTTGTAAAATAGTCATCATTTTTTAATTCGGAATATCAAATATAGCCTAGGGTGAATTTTTGGTAATTTTCTGGAAAACTTCAATTTTTGATGAATAGTGAAACCACTAAGTGGTTGTTAAAGAAACTGATTTTTCGTTTAAATGAAACTTTACCACTTATGTTATTTTAATTTCAAAAATCTTACATACATGTTTTTCATTAAGAAGTAAAATGTGGTTCAATGTGATTATAATAATTTTCTAATGAATATTAACTTTTCAGTTTATTAATCGCGATTAGAGGTAATTAGTGTAATTTATGGTTAAAATAATGTTTTAATAATATGAAATGACCTAGACACATTTCCTACCATCCTTTTATGTGTCATTTCCGACCAATACAATCCATGGGTCTACTTGGGGACCCCATGGAGTCACTTTGGTAGGAAAATGACATTAATAACTTTTTATTTAAATTTAAAGTTAAAATGTCACAAACACGTGTTGTTTTACTAAAATAATTTTTTACATGGGGTTATACAAGTCATATTTTAGACTATAAATATTAATTATAATTATAAAACTATTTCCTACATCATGATATTTGTTTTATAATTTTTAGACACTAAATAAATTAAATTATTTATGACACCATGATTATGGAGCGTTTGCCTCATTATTTAACGATTTAAATAAAATGAAACGATAATGTAAACTCTAAGACCTACACTTGTAACAATCCTATTGTATTGGAGGATTTAGAAACCTTATCACCTTATCCTCGAAATATATCCTTTTGGGACCTTTAAAATCCGAAAATCATTATATAATAAAGTAATATTTTATTACTTTTTCCAAGAGTGCCCCTCCTCTCCTCTTATAAAAGGCCCCACCTCTACTACCTTACCCACACCTCTCAAGACTTTGGATAGGAAATCCCCTGCCCATTTCATCTCTCCACATCCCTATCTTCATCATTTATGCCTCACCTTTGGGCAGAATCCTTTCCAAGTAATCCTTTGAGCTCAAATAAAAAAGAGTTACCCGATTTAAAGGTAATGTCTTCCCTTGTGTTCTTTTGTTTTATTATGTTTCTCCAAAACCCTAAACACTTTTTATTCCTTTATTTTGTAACAACACCAGTATCTTAAATATAATATGATGTTTTAATGTGAAGGATTCGATCTATACTTACACACACCTTCGTCTAATGGTTAAAGAACATACTGTTTTTGTGGATTGCGAATTTCTGCCTCATGAAACGATGATTGTTCAATATCCACTTAACACCTTTCATGGTGGCCAATGTGATGTCACTATATTTAATATATAATTTATATGGTATTTATGTTTTCTATATGCTTTTTAATTTTATATTTAAATCACGCCTTTATGCTTTTCATGTTGTGCAAATGCAGTAATTTCATACGAGGAAGTGTGGACAACCGCCCCCTCAAGTGATGTGACTCATTAATGCAATACATGGAATGTATAAAAAATAAAATTAATGAACATATGTGAAATATATAACATATATATTATACTGTAATTAGAATATATATATCTCTCAATTATTTTTAATTCCATTAATATGACCAAGAAATGAAAGTAGCATTCATGCGTACGTACGACCTACCGTCTCCATGAACGGTGCATTTCATTTATTACCTCTAAATGATTATGTAATATTATAAATACATTTATATGATGGATATATATGATATATATGATATAAAAATCATGAATATCATTCTGTATATAATGAACTTTTGACCACATGAACAACATGTAATTGTAAGAAGTCCACTTTAGACTTCAGAACCAAATATCGACAAAACAAACATTATTAACTTAAATGATTACATAATGTTTATAACATGGAAATAAGTTATATAAAAGGAATAATTAACATGAAAACTTTTCTTCAGAAAGTATAAATTATCTCAAGTTTATTATTCAGGACGTTAATGAATGATCGAGTCAAGTCGGACCCGAGGTAAGGGATCCTACCCCTCTCTTTCTTTTTAAGTAAACTCTTTTATGTCATTTCTTTTAAGCACATATTTCTTATGATTGGTATGTTCTTTTATATTAATCTTACTGTAAATATTATGTTAATATTATGAGATACCCTATTTGATCTCATTAATCAATTTTTGATGTTTTAAGTGGCGTCGTTAGGCGGCCAAGTTTTCGTAGGGGATTTTTCATCTCACTTTTATTCATGTGACATTTATGCTACGTTTGCCACTATTTACATTGAGTGGTGTATGTACTGCCGATTATTATAAACTTTTTGTAGCATAATTTCATTTATGGGTATTTACATCTTCATTTTATGACCCTTCTTCCATGGGGTGTATGTTTCGAAAGTTACCCAACTCGGTAAGGGGACCTTTCACCCTCCTCTTTTTAAAAGACTTATTTTTTATATATATTTTAATTTACATATTATTATGTTGGGATATGTTCTTCTATATCCTTATTGATGTAAAATTTATTTCCATGTGATGAGATACCCTTTTTGTCTCATCAACTCATTTTCTGATTTTTAAAGTGAGGCCCTTAGGCTGTCGAATTTTTACAAGGGAACGACTTAACCCAATTTCGATTTGTTTGGGTTCAACTTGTACTTCTTGAACATGTCATCCTATGAATATGTGTAAATGACCTTTGATTGTTTCACACTTTATATCCACTTATATTGGGTGGATTTATATTTCTCACACATTATTATGTGATAGATTTATCCTTAATTTACGGATACCATCTTTATAATGGATTCCATCTCAATTTACATTTCCATTGAGACTTCATTGTTGTTATGAACCAATTCCCTCTTATATGGTGCGTATACTGTCCTTTGACATATTATATCATGAATCCCTTTATTATCATGATATTATAATGTTTTTATTAAATGTTATTCTGAAATTATTTGTATTCAAGAGTCTCTCATTTTGTCAAAAACTCATTAACAAAAAATATCATTTTAAATGTCTTAAAGATTTTTTATTCTAAATATTTATCCTTAATTTCCACGTTTTAAAAATGGTTTTCATTATTTATTTATATGGACATTAATGTTTTAAAATTGCAATTCCATTAAATTCTTCAATGTGTAATGGGACACTTTGGTTTAAAAATATCTTTTAAATGGATTTTGAAAATGGATTGATTAATTAAATATATTGGAATTAATTATTGAGATTGTAAATGAAATTGTGTTATTGAAATGTTTATATTTTCAATATTATATGTGTAATGGTCGTACTTGGACATTTTACGGGTGGTTACGTGATAAAACATATGATGGGTGGTTCTGTGAATACCAGGACGGGTGGTTAAATTATAACCTCCAATGCATTGGCTATGGAAGTCGGCCGTATGGCTATTCCATTAATTATGTGTGGAAGTCGACTGTATGGTTATTCCATTTAAGTATGTCTATGTCCCAAGTTACCTTTATATGATATGAGTTCTTTATATGGGTTTTATGGTAATCTTTTGGTTACAAAAGGGTAAGTAATGGTCTTTTATTCAGTGAAGTGTTTTTACTACTTCATAAAGGTGAAAAGTATTACTTTGGTAAAGTATTCATGGTTTACATGTTGTTTTGAGAAACTAACTGTTTTCCTTCTTTGTGTATCCTTTACTGGGCTTTTTATGCTCATCCCAGGTTTTTGAAATGTTTTCCACAGGACTTAAAGATCAATAGCGTCATGGATGGGATCAAGGAAAGACATTCTATAAAAAACATGGAACTAGACATGTTTGTTTTTAAGTGTTTTTTATTATGGAATCTTATTAGAAGTTTCTACTATGTAATCTTTTGAGATGTAATAGTTATGTCCTAATTCTCTAAAACTATAAACCTGAAAAGATCCTCTATGTGAATTATTCGTTTAATTCAAGATTATGTAATGTTTATGGTCGTGGTCTTATAGTTGGTATCAAAGGTTGGTTTAGATAACTTTAGAGGTTATGGTATTCTCTAATCATAAGTGGCATTAGCATAATGGTTAGGATTTCAGAAAGAGGCCTAGTTTTAGAAAAAGTGAATGATTATATATATCTTTGTGTTTATCTTCCTCATTAGTACATGATGGTTTTGTTGATATACTCACACTGACATTTTTGGTTTTAGTAAATGGCTGGATCAAGTAGGCACCAAAGTAACAGTGGATGTAAAGGAAACTGTGACAATTTTCTGAGCGAGCAACTGAATGATATGGGAGATGCAATGAGAACTCTTGTGTTTATCCTCAACCAACTATTTGGAGCCATTATTGACCACCTAAACCTTGGTGATTTCTATAAGGCGTCATCGATGCGAGAAACAAATCCCTACACAACTACATGTAATAATCATAAAGGTAAGTGTGTTCAAAAACCTATGTGTCAAATATGTGGAAAGAAACACCTAGGAAAATGTTTCAAAGGGACAAGAAATATGCTATAGATGGTGAAATGAAGGTCATAATGAAATAACCTGCCATGGAAAAAGGAAGCATCCAGTTAACTCGAGGAAAGGGAAAGAAGTACTTTCTGAGGGATCAATTGAATGTTTTAAATGTGGTGTGCATGGTCATTATGATAACACATGTCCTATGAAGAAGTTTCAGGAATGGGATCACCAAGATCGTACAAATATTCGTTTACCAATACCTAATGTCATTCCAATTGAGGATGAAGAAATTGACAATGATCAATCAAAGGTATGGATTATTTCTTAACATTTGTTTTCCTATTTTGGAATCTTGGGATATTATTCATGTCTTTTTTTGTAGGAAATAAGTATTTCAGAATAAGTTGGAAAGGAATGGTTAACGGATAATGAAGAATGTTGAATGAGTATGAAGTAAACATATAAGGGCTTCAAGAGTTATGGTGAAAATCTTAAGAGTATTAAGTCTCTTTTGATGATAGGGTTACATTAGAAGACTTTTTTATAGTATGTGTAACCCAGATGTTTGATATATGAAAATTTTATTCAAGGAATAGTTATCTGTTCTTTTGTGGACATAGTTATAAAGAACCATTTGGGTTTATATGATCCTTACCTTTGAGGTAATTATGGGTTACAATATGTTATGATGGAAAGTGAAAGGCATGAGAAAAAAATTGAGGTTAAATTATGTTATGATTACTTTTGAAGATTTTATCTCATTTTGGGGAATGTTTTATGAATTATATAGTATTGGAAAAACGACAACACGCAGACCGTGTGACAACCCGTTGCATCGGACAAAGCTGCGGGAATTGAACCCATAACCAAAGTGCGACTGGTATTTATCACCTACCACTGGACTACGTGAAGTCCCTGGTTAGTTTGACTAATTATTTTTAGTTAGATGATTTTAGGAATGAAGAGTAAGTTTATTTTGGGTTATCTATGGAAATGATTAACCTATCATCGAGGATATGTGATTAGGTTAATTACTTTTCAATATGAGAATTTAAGAGCAACTGATGTTATTTGGAGATAAAAGTTAATTTGTACCTTGGAAGACTATGTTATTAAATCCTTCAAATATTTGGGTTTCAATATTAGATTGGTTTACTTTGAAGAATATTATGGATAATTTTTTTATCGAATGGTCTTCGTTGAAATTTGGGTTTTTTTTGGGACAAATTTTGGAGATTAAGAATAGATTTTATTTTTATAAAGGATTATACTTTTTTGGATTATCTAATCTCATACTAACAATTTTGGTATTGGATTTTGTCTAAAGACATGAAAAATATATAGTTCTTTTTTGTGGATTAGGTGATTCTCATGAAGATAATTATTGTGTTCTTAATGCGAACAAGCCTTCCTAAAAACTCGTCTTTTGAAGAAAATATTAGTTTGATTAAGGAATCTAGTAAAAGTTGAAAGTCTATGTGACAAGTAAGTATGTTTCATTATTATTTTGTTAAGCTCAAAAATAAATTCCTAAATGAAGATTAACTTAAAAAATATGTTTTCTGTTAACTTTTCCTACTGGGGAATCGAATACCATTTAACCCACCACAAGTTTGTGATTTTTTTATGGTTAACTTTCTCCCAAACATGTTTACTATCATTCTCCATCAGGACATAACCCTTTGTTTTCTCCTCCAAATCTTTATTTTCATACTTGGAATCCTAGTATGGGTTATCTCGGGTGACCTTTGTACTTCTCTTTATTTATTTTAAAGTGAGAGTTTTACTGACTCTTGTTCCGATGTGGGATTTCCTATGACGTTTCCAAGACCAATTTTAAAATTGCGAGGACGCAATTCCCAAAAGGGTGGAAGGATGTAACACCCCAGGTAAATAAATAATATGAAATTTTCACATTTATCCATATTTGTGAATAAAATATTAATATAACTTTAAAGGGGACGCTATGCTCGATGGCGTACCCAATACGCAACAAGGAGTTTCTTGGGAATCTTATGTTGCACTCTAATAATAAAATAATATAATTTTAAATTGTAGTTAACGCCTAGACGTTGTAATGACGGGAATGAACATAACTAACTACAAAATGATTATATATGTTTGTCAAATATTTTTACTTTTTACAATAAATATTAGAGGATTAAAAATGCGAATGAATCCAATTTTAAGCGTAAACATTCTAATATTCTTTAAAAGGTTGATTAAGAACCTTCTGATGACGAACCTCCTTTAAATACAGTTTTTGAAAATTTTATGTGTTATATTTGACAAAATAAAGTTCTTCTTTAGAATCGGGACATCAAAATTTACTTTGTGTAAATTTTTGGTATTTTTCCGATAATGTTCATTTTTAAGGAATAGTGAAAAATGTTGTATTTTAATTCAAAACATTTTTTTAATATATTTTATTTATATGATTAGATTTTATTTTGAAATAGTTTCAAAGTGAAATTATAATATATTTTTAACATTTAATCCAACAATGGTCGTTGGAATTAATTTCATCATCAAATTGGACTTAAACTAGTGTCAATCTTTTGATACTTATTGTTTCATAAAAACACGCTATTTGCTCTAACAACGGGAATTTATTATTAAATTAATTAATGTAACTTATATGTTTTCAATTTTGTAAAATAGAAATCATTTTTTAATTCATAATGTCATATATATATCCTAGGGTAAAAATTTGGTAATTTTCTGAAAAACGTCAAATTTTGATGAATAGTGAAACCACTAAGTGGTAGTTAAAGAAACTGATTTTTCGATTAAATGAAACATTACCACTTCTGTGATTTGAATATCAAAAATCCTACATACATGGTTTTCATTTATACGTAAAATGTGGTTAAATGTGATTAAAATAATTGTTTGATAAATAGTAACTTTTAAGTTTATTAATCGCGATTAGAGGTAATTAGTGTAATTTATGGTAAAAATAATGTTTCAATAATATGAAATGACCCAGAAAAATGTCCTACCCTCATTTTATGTGTCATGGCCATCCATGATAATCCATGGGTCAACTTGTGGACCCCATGGAGCCACTTTGGTAGGAAAAAGACATCAATACCTTTTTATTTAAATTTACAGTTAAAATGTCACAAACATGTGTTGTTTTACTAAAACAATTTTTTACATGGGGTAATACAATTCATATTTTTGACTATAAATATTCATTAGAAAGATAAAAATATTTCCTACGTCATGATAATTTTTTAATAATTTTTAGACACTAAATAAATTAAATTATTTATGACACCATGATGATGCTGCGATTGCCTCATTATTTAATGATTTAAAGAAAATGAAAAGATAATGTAAAATAGAAGATCTAGACTTGTCAAAAACCTATTTTAATGGTGGATTTCGAAACCTTATCACCTTATCCTAGAAATATATTCTTTTTGGACCTTTAAAATAAGAAAATTATTATATAATAAAGTAATATTTTATAACATTCCAAGAGTGCCCCTCCTCTACTATTATAAAAGGCCCCCACCTCTAAAACCTTACCCACACCTCTCAAGCCTTTGGCTGGGCCAAACCCTGCCCATTTCATCTCTCAACATACCTATCTTCATCATTTAAGCCTCACCTTTGGGGAGAATCCTTTCCAAGGATGCCTTTGAGCTCAAATAAAATAGAGTTACCCGATTTAAAGGTAATGTCTTCCCTTGTGTTCTTTTGTTTTATTTTGCTTCTCCAAACCCCTAAAATCTTTTTATTCATTTATTTTTTAACAAAACCAGTATATTCAATATACTAGGATTATGTTATGTGAAATATTCGAGCTATAATTACACACACCTTCATCTAATGGTTAAAGAACATACTGTTTCTGTGTATGGCGAATTTCTGCCTCACAAAATGATGATTGTTCAATCTCCTCTTAACCCCTTTCATGGTGGCCATTATGATGTAACTATATTTTATATATGATTTATATGGTATTTATGATTTTTATATGCTTATGAATTTTATATTTAAATCATGCCTTTATTCTTTTCATGTTGTGAAAATGTGATAATTTCATACGAGGAAGTGTGGACTACCAGCCCCTCAAGTGATGTGACTCGTTCATGCAATACATGGAATGCATAAAGAATGAAATTAATGAACATATGTGACCTATATAACATATATATTATACTTTAATAATAATATATATCTCTCTCTCAATTATTTTTAATTTCATTAATATGACAATGAAATGAAAGTAGCGTTCATGCGTACGTACGGCCTACCGTCTCCATGAACAATGCATTTCATTTATTACCTCTAAACGATTATGTAATTTTATAAATACATGTATATTCTGGATATATATGATATATATGATATAATAATCATTAATATCATTCTGTATATAATTAACCTTTCACCACACAAGCAACATGTAATTGTAAGAAGTCCACTTTCGACTTAAGAACCAAATATCGACAAAACAAACATTATTAAATTAAATGATTACATAATGTTTATAACATGGAAATAAGTGATATAAAAGAAATAATTAAAAAGAAAAAGGCTTTTAAGAAAGTATAAATTAACTCATGTTTATAATTCAGGAGGTTAAATAACGACCTAGTCAAGTCGGACCCGAGGTAAGGGATCTTACCCCTCTCTTTCATTTTAAGTACACTCTTTTATGTCATTTCTTTTAAGCTCATATTTCTTATGATTCGGATGTTCCATTATATTAAACATACTGTAAATATTATATCAATATGATGAGATACCCTATTTGATCTCATAAATCCATTTTTGAAGATTTAAGTGGTGCCGTTAGGCGGCCGAGTTTTCATAGGGGATTTTTCATCTAACTTTTATTCCCGTGACATTTATGTTACGTTTTCCACTATTTCCTTTTAGTGGTGTATGTACTGCCCATTATTATACAATTTGTGTAGAATAATTTCATTTATGGGTATTTACATATTCATTTTATGACGTTCTTCCATGGGGTGTACGTTTCAAAAGTTACCCAACTCGGTAAGGGGACCTTTAACCCTCCTCTTTTTAAAATACTTATTTTTGTTATGTCATTTAATTTACATCTTATTATGTTGGGATATGTTGTTCTATATCCTTATTGATGTAAAATTTATTTCCAAGTGAGGAGATACCGTTTTTGTCTCATCAACTAATTTTCTGATTTTTAATGTGACGCCGTTAGGCTGTCGAATTTTTACAAGGGAACGTCTTAACCCTATTTTGATTTCTTTGGGTTCAACTTGTACTTCTTGAACATGTCATCCTATGAATATGAGTGAATGACCTATGAATATTTCACACTTAATATCCACTTATATTTGGTGTATTTATATTTCCCACACATAATTATGTGATAGATTTATCCTTAATTTTTGGATACCATCTTTATATTGGATTCCATCTCAATTTACATTTCCATTGAGACTTCATTGTTGTTATGCACCAATTCCCTCTTATATGGTATGTATACTATCCTTTGACATATTATATCATGAATACCTTTATTCTCATGATATTATAATGTTCGGATTAAATGTTATTCCACAATTATTTGTATTCAAGAGTCTCTCATTTTGTTAAAAACTCTTTAACAAAAAATATCATTTTAAATGTTTTACAGATTTATTATTCTATATATTTATCTTTAATGTCCACGTTTTCAAAACGGTTTTCAATATTTATTTATATTGACATTAATGTTTTAAAATTTAAATTTTATTAAAATATTCAATGTGGTATGGGACACTTTGAATCAAAAATCTCTTTTTAATAGTTTTTGAAAATGGAAGGATTAATTCAATATCTTGGAATTACATATTGTGATTGCAAATGAAATGATGTTATTGAAATTTTTATATTTTCAATATTTTATGTTTAATGGGGGTACTTGGACATTTTATGGGTGGTTACGTGATAAACCATATGATAGGTGGTGTCGGGAATACCAGGATGGGTTGTTACGTTATAACCACCAATGCATTGGGTATGGAAGTCGGCCGTATGGCTATTCCATTAAGTATGTGTTGACGTCGACCATATGGCTATTCCATTTAAGTATTTTTATGTCCCCACTTACCATTATATATTATGTGTTCATTATATGGGATTTATGGTAATCTTTTGGTTACAAAAGTGTACGTAATGGTCTTTTATTTAGTGAAGGGTTTTTACTACTTCATAAAGGTGAAAAGTATTACTTTGGTAAATTATTTATGGTTTACTTGTTGTTTTGAAAATCTAATAGTTTTCCTTCTTTGTGTATCCTTTACTGGGCTTTTTATGCTCATCCCACATTTTTGAAATGTTTTCCACAGGACATAAAGATCAATAGGGTCAAGGATGTGATCAAGGAAAGACATTCTATCTAAAACATGGAACTAGACATGTTTCTTTTTAAGTGTTTTTATTATTATGGAAACATAGTAGGAGTGTATACTATGTAATATTTTGAGATGTAATAGTTATGTCCAAATTCTCTAAAACTATAAACCTGTAAAGATCCTCTATGTGAATTATTCGTTTAATTCATGATTAAGTAATGTTTAAGGTCGGGGCCTTATATTTTTAGACAGACAATACAATAGAATATTTTCTTAATTACTTTGGTGGAGTTTAATTTTTTATTGCATATGGATTATATATCAAATATAACATGGAATATCGGGACCGAGAGATAAGTATTCACATCCTGAGGTATCCTCCAATTATGCACAAGTGTAAGGAGGATGATGAATCTCCCTCATAATATTTGTGTTTATGGTTGATTTTATTACATTATAAGAGTTCATATCTATCTCAAATTATTTATTCAAATTATGGGATCATTCTCTAACACATTCTCATTGTGTGTAATTATAATGATTTATTCCTCAATGAGTTGACTAGTCTTACTCCACACAGAGAGATTTACTTCTAAATTTAGATTATAAATGGATTTCTACCTATAAAATATAAAATTTCAAGAGTTTAAGCCATTGTATTGGAAGAACTAAATATGAAGTTATAAGAGAATCTAAATAAGGGTTTTATATGCCCGAGTGCATCACTATAGGTTGTGTCAATCCACATCATCCATAAGAAGTATGGATCAATGCAAATCTTAATTGATTATCATGAGCTAAAAATCATGATAATGAAAAATTATCCCATTACATGAATAGATTACTTATTTGATAAAATACATGGGGAATGTATTTATATATGTTGGAACTTTGTTCATGATATCACCAATTAAATGTGGGGAAGCGGGATATTCCAAATACCACCTTTATAATGATGTATGGGCACTATGTGTTCATAGTGATACTATTCGAATTCACTATAGATCGAGAAATATTAATAGAATTAATAAATAAAGTCTTTAGATATTACCTTGGATAATTTATGGTTTTATTTATTATTGATATTCTGAAATAATATAAAATCAAGTAGTAGAATGAGTAGAATTTAAAACAAATTCTCAATATATTGTTAAGGGAGAAACATTATGAAATATATTGTAAATGTGGATTCTAGATGGTGTGAGTATCATTCTCATGGAATTTTATCACCATCAAAGGAATAAATGTGGACCCTTCCAAGGAAATGGTAATTGATGAGTGGACATAGCCAACATCTCTAAGGTAGATCCCTAGTTTCCTCACCCTAGTTGGGTATTACATAAATTTTTTTAGAACTACCCATGAAAGTCAAACCAAAAAACCAATATTACATGAATGGGGGAAATGTTTTTCTTGAATTTTAAATGTGAAGACTGATTTATAGATTTAAATAAGAGGATCATCATTGTGCCATTAATCACACTTCCAACAGGTGGTGAACTCTTTGTGGTATAAGATAATTCTTCAAATTAAGGAATATGTTCTCCAATAAGAAAAAATGATAAGGTGATAGTATATTCCCTATAGAATATGAATATGAATGAGAAAAACTACACAAAACATGATCTATAGTTTGAGGCTATGATCATTGCATTGAATATATGGAGGCATTATCTCAATGGGTATAAGTGTAATATATCTATTGATCATAAGACCCTAGAGGATATATTCAAATAAATGTATCTTAATATATGCTATGTAATATGGTTAGAGCTCATCAAGGATGAAATATTCTCAACACACTACTATACTAGAAAATTCAATAAGGTGGTGGATTCTATAAGTAAAAAAAGATCTTATAACTATATCAATGATGATAATTTAAAAGGATCCATTCTCCTTATACCTAAAATGGTTGGACAGGGAAATAATTTTGGACGAAAAATAATCAATACATTCTCAAATTATGTCTCAACCATCACTTAGATAGAAAACACATGATTCTAAATGAAATTATGTGGAAATTCAGAAAAATGTGAAAGATATTAGAAATAGATAATTATTATATTTCAAAAATTATGGGGAAGGAGTCATGATATTTATTTTCTGACTATGTGTACCTTCTAATCAATATATACAGAACGATATTATGAATGATGTATATATCTCAACTATCTATATTGACCAAGGGAGTGGAAATATGTATTAAGATCTCCAATAGCACTACTAGTGGGAAAATATAAAGAAGGTTTTTGCTTAAAATATATCAATGTTCATTGTGTATAAAAACTATAAGTATAAATGTAAAAATGTCTATATGTATAGTTCAAACATTACCCATATCAATATATAAATGGGAAAACACCACAATAGACAAAGTCACCGGACATCATAATACATCTAGAGGAAACAATGTTATAAGGGTTTTTGGTGATCATCATGCAAAGATAAATCACTTTATCACATATTCAAGATGACTTCTCATGGGATTAACATTCATATATATACATTAGAGTAATGGTAATTCTATATGGTGTAACACTATTGATTGAATCCAATCTATATTTATTATTTACCTCCATTTTCTAGAAAAGTCTCCAATATAATCTAAAAACTATTCTAAACATTAGTATGTTCTATCATACTCAAACTAATTTCCAGTCTGAGTGGACAATTAAGACAGTATAAGACATGTTTAGAACTCGTTCTATGGATTTGAATTGAGGATGGGACCATTATTTAATTATAGAAATGTTATCTTACAAAAATAGTTTCCACTAGAGAGTATAAGTTGTTCTCTATGAATCTCATTATGGGAAAATTTGTAGAACAGTGTAATGATAGGACTATGTCAGTGAATACAAACTACTAGGACCAGAAATGATCAATGAAAAGGTTAAAAAGGAAAAAATCATTCATCAACACATAAAGACAACCAAAATTCAAGAAAAGAACTATGTGGGTAATCATCTAATATACATTGATATAACTATTAGAGACATGGTATTTATCCATATATATCCATTATATAATATGATGATATTTGTAAATAAAGGAATTTTGAGTCCTAGGTAGATTATGTTATTCGAGATTCCTGATCGTGTCAGAGATGTTGTCTGTTGACTAGAACCTTCACCAACCATATATAAGGTACATGATGTATTCTATGTATCCCTTTTGAGGAAGTAAAAAATAGATCAATGACACATATTTATTAAAGAGGTGGTATAGTACGAAAATGATCTCTCTTATTAGGATAATCAAGTGAAGATCCTGGATGACATAGATAATGTTCTACACAACATGACCACTCACCTAGTAATAATACTGCAGAGAATCCATGTATATGAAGAGGTAACATTATAATCATATGAAGTAATGAATGAGAAGCACCCTAACATATTTTCTCCATATTTTTTAAAGAAATATCATGGGAACATGTTCGTAAATAGGGAGTAATTTAACGACCCATAATGCTAAAAACGAAAATTTCCCTTATTATATTAATGACATATAGTATAAATCACATAAAATTAATTGTGGAACACAATAAAAACTTTATAAATTAATAATTAATGAAATAAATTATATTAATAGAATTAAGCATCCTAAACCAATGGAATAGTAACATAACTCATAGAAGAATAAATAAAATTTCATCATTTTTTAAATGAAAATTTGGTATAATTATATCACTATATAAGTAACTTAATATGTTAATAATTATATAATAAGTGTTTAATTTTTAAAAAAAATGATTATTCAAAATTTATAAAGTAATTTAATAATTTTAAATAAATTTTTAATTTTACAGATAGATAAATTATTTTTTTATTGTATTGTTGTTAAAATATAATTTAATGAGACCTTAACTAATTTTTCATAGTGTGACAAAATAAGTTATAATTTTAAAATCTGTATTTTTAAATCAAAATTTCATTTTAATTATTAATTAAATTTTTCATGTTTAGAATATTATCTTCATAAAATGGAGACATTTATGAATTCATGTCACCCAAAAATGGACTGGGTGATTTGATGGTATTTCTTTAAATTATTTGATTTTTTTAATAGTTAAATACTGTAATTTATGGTATTTAAAAAAGTCCTTATTTATTGAGTCATAGATAATATATGGATTATTAAATATCATATTCACGATTAATATTTCAATATTTAATATATCTAACGATTTTTTCTTAAAATATTCATATTCATGATCCAAAATAATAAACAAATCAAGAAAATAATCCAAAAAATCCCTCTCCTCTACTATAATTACCACCCCTTAACACCTCATCTCCTTTCAAATAAAAAGACATTAAACATATCAAAATTCCTCCAAATACCCTTCTCATGTCTCTCCCTCACATCCAAGAGCATTTGGTCTCAATAAATGTCCAATTCCAATTCCCCTAAGGAGTTTCTCAAGGATAAAAATTCAAGAGGTAAAACCCTATTTCTTTTTATTTTAATTTATATTCATTTTCATTCCATTAATTTTACCTTTTCATATCCCCTTATCCTAGAGACATGATAAATATAGTTTCTTTTAAAAAACTTAATTTTATTTTGTTAATTGGACAACCCATAATCATTTTCTCCTCCCCTTTTGTTCAATGAAGTTTAACATTAGTGGTAATGTGCTAATTTTTCACATTTAAAGATAATGAGTTTTGAATTTCAATTAAGGCCTTCATGGCATGTCGAAAAATAATTTTTACAGTTATTTAGTTTTTAAAAAATTTAATTAAATCATATTTAATGTTTTGGAACTACTATATATATAATTAATTATTAAAACAAAACTTGTTTTCAAAAATATTAAGAATTCCAAAATAATATAAACGATTATCATTATGGTTTTATATAAATAACAAACATCAAATATATAATATATATAATACCAATAAAAATTATATAACATTATTAATTACATATAATTTCAACTATGGATAACCATTCTAATTTTTCATGATTTTCTATACATGTATACAAGTAAAATGATAGTGAAAACCAATGAAATGAAAACTACCGAACGTCAAAATTAGATCTTATAACTCATCAAAAATTCCATAATTTAATATAATAAAAATATAATAAATAAAATAAATTTATAAAAGTATCTTAATTAATTAATTTATTTATTTAATTTTATTATCCATTATATTTTGTGCATCTGCAGAACACTTTCAGACATAAGTTTAGAGATTCATTCTGAACCTCCATTTATCCTTTGGGTTATGATCTCTATCTCTTTACCAAAACATAATAAATATTTAATTTTAAAAACTTATTATAATTTTTTTATTTTTTCTAAAATAAAATATTTAAATTATTCATCCATTATTTATGGAGAAATGTATGTTTTAAAAAGATTCCATTCTTAATTCATCCCAATTATAAAGTATAGTTTAAGGGAACATTCAGATTTTCCACCCATTTTCATGTACAAACCATAATCTATTTTAATCAACCATTTTTAAAAAATAACTTAATTTATCTTGAAATATTTCTTCATTTAGATGTTGTTTTATGAAAACAATTAGTTTCTTATTTTATCATCAATTTAGTTGGGCATAATTCATTATGATATATTCATAATTTCCCTTATTAGTTTTCAGGTATTATTGAAATGTATTCGTTCATGGAAACGTGTATGTTACACCAATTTTATTATGCCACCTAACTTGATTACAATACCCATTTCATTTCATTGGTAACACTTATGTTTATGTCTCATTATTCATGTGGAAAAAATATTAATGAACATGTTATTGGTGGTATTCCTATAAGATATTCAATTCATTTGGTAATGTTTAATCCGATGATAATAAATTTGAAATGGTCTTGGATCATTCTCCCTCTTGTGCAATGATCTATGTGGATAGCCTGGACTCATGTGTCTATATGTGCAATGGACTTGGAAGTTGTCCTTTAATGATTATAATGTCAGGTTGTATATGGTTTTAACATTTATATGAATAAATTTTATATGATCCCTTGTATTGTATGTTATTTATAAATATATTTATTCATGTTATATTCTTCATTATGTCATTATTTTATGCCATATAATCCCTGTGTTATGCATTATTCATATTATTATTCCCTTAGTGGTATATTTAGATCATATTTTTTTATGTATTCCCCAAGATATGTTATTCAGATGTAAGAGATAAATATAAGTTAGGGTATCATTATTGATAGTAAAAAATAGATTGTTTTAAGTATGGATTAATGTTTTCTATTTATGTACCTAATATTCTAAAGACACTAGACTAAGTGTTACATGGTTTGTATTTTAGGTTTTGGTATGATTATAATCATGTGCTAAATTATGTATAATTATAGGGTTATTTTTGATAAATTTAAGGCAATAACTCCCATTAGAATGTCAATTTCAAAATATAAACAAGCATTAAATAAACATATAGTTTTACACACTAAGTGGAATGCAATATTTACTATTATATGAAAATACACACTAGTTATAAATTTAATAATGAAGTAATTTATCGAAACATTGATGATGTTGAGGTAGAGATGAAATATAATGAGTAATAAAACAAGATGAATAAAATAAGAAATTCCACACTTAATGTTACTGATCAGAATCATAAAAATAAATTAAATATTTTGAAAAAATTATAAGGGGATTTATAATTTCAAAATTATATAATGAAACATTCTCAAATGGCCTTAAGATTCATAATATTATAATAGAATAAGAGAGACTCTAATAACACCTTCAAGAAAAAAAATTAGGATCTAAATAAGTATAATGTTATGTATGCATATGGATATGAAATATCAACCCTACATTCCCATAGTTAAATAAATATAAGAAAATCATTTTGGAACTATTTATGAGAGAAATGGAAAGACTGTTATGAAGGATACTTTGATTTTTTCTTAAGACTCCATCAGTTTTATGAATAAGTTTAGGAATAAATAATAAGATTATATAAATATGTGCTTTAGGGAAAAATAATAAGATTAGGTAAATACATATTTTTGTTCTTCTTCATATTCTAAAATCTAATCTAGTATAAAGTAATCTTTTTACTACTATACTCTAGATGGAATATTCGAATCTATAGGAAAAATAAAATATCAAAAGAAAATATTCATAATGTTTTTCAATGAGAAAGCAAATCTATGTTAATTATATACCATGAATAAAATAAAAAAATTATCTAATCCAATTAATATTCTGTAGTTAATAATTATAGAACAAAATAATTACTCGATAATGTAAAATAAATTAATAGTATACCAATCATATTAACAAAATGATAAGAATCCTTAAATTTGATTCTTGGAAATAATGTTACAGAAAAGGAAAAATATTGAATTCGAAGTAATGTTGAAAAATCTAAATAAAAAAATTACTTGGTACCTAGCTCTAAAGAAAATATCAATACTCACATGTATTTGTTGTGGAATTAATGGAAATATTTCTAATAACATCAATTTATGAAATCCCCAGATTAGTGGAATTAAAATCCACTATTTCATGATATATGTATAAACATTATAGTGAATTTTTTAAAAAAATAATGAAAAATATGGATACTCTTATCTTTTCTCACTAATACAAGTAGACCCAAGAAAATATGGGTACCAACACAAAATAATATTTAAATTTTTTATAGGGAAAAGGTCACACAAGAATAAAAATAATCTATTGTATATGGATACTATTTTCTTAAGAGACATGAGTAGAGACTTGTCAAATATTCATACATTAACAAAACATTATGGAGGGATAGTTACCTGTGGTGACAATTTTATTATGCTAATAGTTTTATTTGGATCATTTAGTGATATAAAATAAATTTTTATAAAAAAAGTGTCACATATGTAAGGGTTAAGGCAGAATCTAATAAATATATATCAAATCTATAATGATTTCTTTTGTGAATAATTTTTCTATATATTTTACTCAATTGTTAAAGGATAAATTGCATAAATTTTGATAACATATAAAATAAAAAGTTTATTCATTAGACATAAGTTACATTAATAAACAACACGATAATCAATTCACTACTTAGACAAATTAATCTTTGCTTTGATATAGGAAGCATATGCATTGTTATGTATTTAAATTATATAAATTATCTAAGAAACACTTAGATTCAAAATTACCAATATTAAATATTACAACGATAGTTTCTATGATGAATGGAAAATTTTAAAGCAATATAGGTCATAATTTATACGTGTTAACAGTGTTTTAACATCCAAACTACAAAAACATATCCAAATGTATTTTTATTGAGTATCTAGAATATAAGTATTGTCTTGAATATCATAATTTTTTTTATAATAGATTAATTTTAAACACATTAAATGGTTTATGTACAACATTATAAATGTGAGGTTTCCTATGATTTTAAATTTTTCATAAAATTAATCCAAATGAAAAGGTTTTTTATAAAAATATCAATAATTATGGTTGTTTTTGGAGAATTTTAGAATCACGAAATTTTTTCTTTTTCTTATGGTTTAGGTATCAAACACAATTTATATACACTGAGAACATCTTAGCATAATATAATTATAGAAATAAAAAATAAAACTATTAATGAAATGGAAAAAAAATATGTTAAATGTGTATAGTCTTCCTACCTACTTTTAGGGGAAGATGTAAACACTGATTTTCATATAATGAATGTTTTTATAAGAAAACTTATTCATAAAAAGTAAATATATGACCAATGTAATATCAAAAAACCTGAGGCTATAAAAATTATTTTTTATTAGAGTTTTATAACATTATTATTAAGGATATTATTGGAAATTATTACCCAATGTATGACACGAGAATATTTTTGTGATATTAATCTTCCTTAAAAGATTATATAGTGTATAATGACATGTCAAGGATTATTGAAGAATATTTTCAAGAAAAGATAGATGAATGTGATGGTTTTTATCAAAATAAAAATAAAACAGATGACGTTCATGATTTCTTAGAAAAAATTATACTTGGATTAACTAAAATTGATTTTGAAAGCAAACTTGATGATATTCAATCCAATTCAGAAGAACCATAAATTGGTAAACCTGAATGTGTTTTCCTTATACGATCTACAACCATGGAGGTTAATATGTAGAAATGTTTGTAGGATATTAAATTTTTGACTAAGAACTATAATTAATAAATAAAAAACCAACTGAATATTCTACCATCTTATCTTAATTTGAACCTCAAAAATATGTAGGGATAATTAGTATATGCAAGTTAGATAATTTCTTTTCATGAAGACCATAACTAATTTTGTATAATATTTTGTGTGGTTTGTTGAAAGACCATATATTTATATGATAGTAGAAAAAATGGGCTTTTAGAAATAAATAAGACAACCATGGAATAATTACTCGAAAAAAGACATATTAGTAGTTAAAGTTCAAAATCAAGAAGATAGAATAGATTATGTCAAATATATTGCACCTAATACTACATTATAACTTATTATAATTCTCTTATCTTCTGTAACTTATATGAATTTTAAATTTTATCATATGGATAAAAATTTGGCTTTTAAAAATTGGTATTTAATGAAGGGAATCTATATTTTAAAATAACCAGTTTATAAAATTTCTCATATACAAAATTCAATTTTCAAACAAACAGAAACTGGTTATGTACTTAAAATTGGACATAGATCATTATATAAATTATTATTTTCATTTATTTTGGAAAATGATTTTTTATAGGGTTAGAATATCCTTATCTCTTTATGAAGACATTTTTTATGACATATTATAAGTATATATTTAGGTGGCTGATGTTTTTTGCTTCAGAAAATATTTTTTAAAATGATGTTCAAAATAGTATGAAAATTTAATTTAAAATGAGAATGATGGAAGAGTTAAAATTATTTCGGACCATTATTATGTATCAAAAGGATTATAAAAATACTTTAAAT
The DNA here is from genome assembly GCA_963277665.1 of Viscum album. Classification (NCBI taxonomy): domain Eukaryota; kingdom Viridiplantae; phylum Streptophyta; class Magnoliopsida; order Santalales; family Viscaceae; genus Viscum; species Viscum album. The sequence continues at coordinate 1,029,099,221 of OY728140.1, forward strand.
CAAAATAAATATATTATTGATTTTTTATGAATTTTTCTTGAAAACAATAAGACTTTTGTGACTCCCATTATTTTTGCACAAGAATTTTTTTTATAAATCTATAAAAGGAGTTGAGAACATGTTATATATAGGTATGATTCATAATTTAATATATGATATTTCAAGTAGAAAAACCTTTATGTTTTTTATTTTTAAGTTTTCTATATTTCAATAAAATCACAAATAATCCCATATAATTTTAGTTGAAGTGAATTTTAGTGATTTGAAATGAACTATTCTTCAATCATTAAATAATATAGAAGAAAATTTAATGAATTCTCATAATTATATGCTTATCTTTGAGGATGTATATTATATGGAAAAAGTACATCAATAACCTGTCAATTTTTAGGGAAGTATTTAGTTTCATGGTCAAGTAAGAAACAACATTCATTATCTCAACCAATAGATAAGGCAGAATATATATCTATTGAATGTTTTTGTTCACAACTATTCTTGATAAAGCACATACAGTTAAACTTTGGTGTAAATTTCAATAATATTATTATGATTTTTAATAATAAAAGTGAAATCAATGTTTCAAAAAAATGTATATGTCACACTATAACTATGAATATTGATATAAGGAATTATTTTCAAAGAGAATGTGTTTTTAAAAATTAAATATAATTATAATATCTAAATAATGATTATAAACTGTATAATATTTTTAATAAACCACTTATGATAACAACATTTGAATATATTAAGGGGTATTTAGAATTACACAATTATAATAAATTATTATTAATCATTTTATTTAATTTTGGAATTTTATTATTCATTTTCTTTGATTTTTTAATTTAATGAATTTTTAATTAATCGATGACATGTTAATTTTGTTGGAGAATCTTTTCAAAATTAAAAATAATTAGCTACTAGAATGTGTATTCGAATTGAGAATCCAAACTAACATTTCTAAAATCTACAAAAACACACACAATATTTCTCATTGTTAGCCTCAATATTGAACCAATTAAGCATTAAAAGAATTTTTTTACTTATAAATCCTAGAATATGAACATTAGAAGCTCATATTTTAAATAATTTCATAGAACAAGAAAAAATTGAATTATAACCAAGTGAATCAATAAATCAACCCTCAATATGAAATTTTAGAAATCTTTTCTAAGGGAAAGTTGTTGATTTTATATAGTCATTTTAGATGAATATTATTTATAATCAAGATCAACACTTTCAATAGTAAGAATTTATTTTTGGTGGAGAAAATAATAACAATGTGTTTAAAGGTGAAGTAAAAGAGTTCAATAAAAATTCCATGTTTAGTTTTGGAAAAAAATAAGACATCACCATTACCAATGTAAATTGTATGGAATGTTTCATTACTTTAATTGAGATAAAAAATCATTTTTTGTGTAACCCATGTAGGGAATTTTCACATTTAGCTATGATCAATTAGATATAAAAAACATAATTATAAAAATATTATGTTTACTTCTTTTTCACTCATCTCAGATTTGAAAAATGTTTGTAAATGATCTTAAGGTTGACTGGATTGTGCTGGTTAAATTCGTTCAATACATAATACTACATATAATTGGTGATTTAGATAATATTATCTATACTTATATTTATAAAATGTTCTTGATGAATAGTTATATGATTTTTAATTTCAGTAGATATATGTTATAGTATCTAAATTAATAATATAAGAAATATATGGGGATGAATTTTTTGTATAGAATTATTTTTTCTAAAATTTCATTTTAGAAAAATATGATTCAGGGTATCCAGATAAGAGTTCAGTGACATCATAGTAATTTTCTCAGTACTTTAATGCCAAGGAATGCATTATTCTTTTAGATAATTATAAAAGGTATAATGATTAATGTGGTTAACAATGGTCAGTAAGAATCTGGTGCTAATGGTCTAGGGGAGAAAAATATTCGGAAATCAGGTAGTTCAATAAATTTATCTGTTGATGACGTTAGAAAATAAATAATAAATAATGTTTTAGATTCAATGAGATGTAGGCATAGGGTTGATATCTCTCCCCCTCCTAATATAATAAAATTTCAAAAATAATCTACAGAACCATCAAAAGATTCTAATATTAATACTCATGTCACATTGCCCCAATAAATATGAGAACCTACTATTAAGGATCTAGATGTTGATGTTTATATTTCTAATATAGTATACTAACCTGTAATTTTTGACGAATCAACTACTTCTTTTTAGTATCAAGTGTAAAGAATATATAAAGATGAAGATCATAAAGATGAATTGATTGATGAAAATTCTAAAGAATGTTAAAAAGATAAACAATTAGTTGTTGAAACTACTTAATTAGTGAAAAATAAAATAACCTCTTCTGTTGTAGAATATTTGGAAACAGTTACATAAAAATCATCTATGAATACAGAATTTCACTAAACTGTATCTTCATATCCATGTTAAAATGATAAATATAACACTTTATCTATAATTAATTTATATTAACCATAAATATTTCATGAAATATAATAATTTTATTATCTAAATGAAGAAATATAATATTTAGTTATCATTTTTTACAGGGTTATAGAATATAATTCATAATTAAAAACGACCCAGAGGTTACTGAAAATATTCTGAGGATTTAAAAAAATCGACTATTCCAATAGAAGAAATGGAATCTATTCATGTTAAATTGAAAACTCTTAGAGAAATTCAATTTTTAGATATTATTTTTATTAATTTGAAAAAGAAATGGATGTTATGATTGGGTAGTTGAAAGCATAATTTTTTAAAAAAAAATTGATATTTAATTAAATACATGGGAAATCAATTTTAATTGTTATGGATTATCTATAGTAAATCTAGATCCTCCACTTCTAATCCTCCTAAATTTTTATAGTTAAAATCATTAATTGAATCGACTATTATAGTTCTATCATCATCTACTATATGGATACAAAATTATCTGTGTCATACTGCACCACTAAATGTTTTTTACTAATATGATATATCTAGTAAATATATTTTCATCAGATGAGTTTGGTATAAGAAATTATCATATATCAATACATTGAGAAGCCCTCATATTTGGATTAGATGAAATAAAATTTCAAAGAGTTTGTTAAGGAAAATTTGATTTAATGTTTTATAATCATTCATGACCTAAATATTTTGATGAAATAGTTGTAATAAATGTTTTAATATAATTTTAGGGTCATGAAAAATGAGTTAAAGGATTTTTTTATCTGATTTTCCAAAATTCTTCATCTTCTAACACCTCATTAGAATAATAACTATCTCTCTCGGCCAATCCATCGTTTTAAATTTTTATACTAAAATGTTTACAATACTAAAAAATACATTTTAATGAAATTATTTTATATAGTACAATGTTTTTATTAATTTCATTTAATTTTATATCAAAATTCATTTCATGAAGAACTATCCTTATAGCTTTAAAATTTGGTAAGCATTCCTTAAAATTTTTGGGGTACATCAAATGTGTTATAAATACTATTTTATTAATTTATTTTTGGATATAACAAAATGGGAGAAAATTGGGTGAACAAAACATTCATTTTTATTTATTAACCAATTAGAATTAGAATTTAGATATTCACTATAAAAAACAACATTAAATACTATAGTTATTTTTTATTATATTTATTTAAGGAAAACAATTTATTTATATTTACATTTCCTATATTTTATATATCTAATGTTTTCTGAGTTTCTTTCTCATAAATATTAGAAGATTATTAGGCATGTATTCTCTAAGATGTAATTTTTGAACCATATTGAATTTTGATTCTCATAAATACGATTGTTTATTTTACTAATGATGTTAGTTTAAATAATTTTCACGAATATATTTCATTACAAATTTATCTTATTTTTGGGCCAATGAATTTTTTTATATATTATGGAAATTTTTTAAAGTAATATGGATACTTGATTCACACCCTATGTTTGTAAGAGGAAAATATGGTTTAGGAGTCAAACATATGGAATAAAATATTTAGATCATGAACATTATAATGTTGGGAATGTATAGATCAACAACCCTACATTTTGAAGAGACCCTACATTTGAGGGGAAAAATATATTTTTCATTAACCCAAAATATTAAAAACTATATATTTTCATATATATTTATAATTCTATGAGTATGAAAATAAATCCTTTGTTAGACTTGTTGAAAGAAAGATTTTTATAACCAATATATTTTCACATTTTCTATAATGGTTTCTCCAACAATGAATATCTATTTAAATATTATTTATGACTGATTCAGAGACTCATATTCAATGGGATAAATAGTTTATATTTCTATGGTATGTTATGAAACTCCATTAAATTCTTAAAATTCAAATGAAATTGATTGTTCATGAGGTATTATTGGATCTGATCAACCAAAAGTAGTCCATGATTCTCTTGTTAAACAATATGTGTGATTTTGGTTTATGTGTGTGTATCTTTTTTAATACAGAAATAATTTTGAATAAAAAATATAAAATTTGAAGGTTATTCTTAAAGATATATACTTTAGAGAAATTCATGATTCAATATTGTGATGTGTAATATGTTGATTAATTGTAACTACTACGGTTTCCTAGTTTTAATTCATCAAAGGCCATAAAAAAATTGTATCTCTTCAATGTTATCCTTTATTAAAGACATATCATTAGAGGATAAGATTTATTTTTTGCTCATTTCTACAGTAACTATGAAAAATAACATTTTTACACAATCAAATAAATATTTATAGTTTTATTAGTGTATTTGATCCCTATAATTGGTCATGGTGGAGTCTTAGATTCTCAAATTAATATGTGGATTTTTGGTTAATTATTGAATAATAAGAATACCCTGTAAAAGGCTTATTGTAACGGTGTCAACATCATATAATTAGTTGTTATGGGCTTGTGATATGAGGAATCGTCTAGTGAATATCATCAATCTCACTAAGAGAGTTTGTTGGGATTGTAATATAGGATCATTGTACCCCAAAACACTTTTAAAATTATTGTTTTCTACCACTATGTTTTTTGGAATCACAACATACGTAAAGAAAAGAATGCTGTATATGTGAATAATTCTTAAAATGAGATAATTGTTTTAATTTCATATATTTTTTGAAATATTAAATTAACCACCCTCTATATCTTTGAATTATTATGACCAACAATAGAGGGGTATATTTCACTAGAATTTCTCTCATGTGGATATTTAGATCTAATCGAGGTACAACAACTTCTGATAGTAGATGTATACATGATGTATCAACATTTACACTAAGAGGTCTTCTAGGTTTGTTTTATTATTTCCTAATCCCCATCTATGTGTTTTTTCAATTTCTATAAATCATTTATAGCTGGTGGGACCCCATGGGGGGCCTAGCTGTGATTAATATGAAAAAATAGGGGTTATATGTTATTCGTTACCATTTCCAGATTAAAAATATCAATCACACAATATGTGAAATAGGAACACACCTCATGTGTTCTTTCCATTGGGGATGATTAACTTTTTTGGAACTTCACACCAAGTTCTGAGACTACATTCCTTATAATGGGTCATGAACATGTGGTCGAGTACTTGGGAATATGAAAATATTGAAACTACAATTCGTTCCATATAGGTACTATCCATGTATAAGTACATGTCCATTTTTCCATGTGCTTGTAAAGATACCCAATATATGGGGGTGAATAGACATGTATAAATACACAACATGACTCCATGTATGACAAGGTTAAGTAGTAGTACATGAAAATAACCTTTGAATTTCCTTTCATTTAATTGTGCATTAAAAAATACTTGGTTTACCCCATCAATGTTAAAGTACATGGACAGATGGATGAAATTGAATGACATGTCATGTACTATAAGTGCATGTCATGTACTTCCCCTTTGTTTAACTTAGGTGGGTTTATTACTATTTTGTTACTCGTAGTCGTAATTATTCATAAGTGGAGTAAATTTTAATCATTTTACCATATAGAACATAGTTGTAAAACACTTTGGGTATTATGATGACTTATAAAATATGCTTTGGAGTGAGTATGTTATGATAAATAGGTTTTCCTATAGAAAGTGGTTTTAGTTTTTTTCATAAGAGTTACACATGGGAGGAGACCTTGTTATGGTTCAAGTGAAATATTAAATGATATAATGTGAGTTCATTGGAGACCTTTATTATAATTTTAATTGGATATTCTAGGGTTGGTGGGACTATGTTGTGACTCAAGGTTGTAGATATGTTGGGTGTATGGATCAACCTTGGGTGACATATTATGTGGGAGTGATGGAGGCCATTTCATTTTTTGGGATATACTACCTTTGAGTCCTGTGAATATTGTGTATTATAGAGATAGGTTTTTGGGATTGGTGAAATCCTATATATGGGTCTTGGCCTGAGATTTTGGTTGTTATCATTGATTGGAAGACAGATTCCTCTTCCTATGTATTATATAGAGGATCCAAATTTAGATCCAATGATTTATGTGATGAATCACTAGGGAATGTGAGTGGACTATTGATAGGATAACACTGATCAAGTGTGTGTGTTTGGGTAGTATTACATTTTTTTCCCTTGGGACTCAAATTGATAAATGGGCCAGTATGGATAATATGTTGACAATAGGCTTGTTCGTTTGACCATCCCTTGATATGTTTCTACTTATTGTTTATATTGAGACATAGATTAAACTAATATGGAAATTGATATATCAATGATATTAGTGGGCATGGTGTCCCATAAATATTCATAATATTGCTGGAAATAACATTGACAAGATAGGGATGAGGTTATTGGACATAGAGTTCTATATATATTGTCTAGGTTGTTAGTAATGGAGGTCCTCACTCATGGTTTATGTGGTAGGTCAGGAAATTCACCACTTATTGATTAGGGTGTTGGTCATATAGGTCCCCACTATTTACTTTGGGGTCTTGTCAAGGAGATACATGCCCATGGTTTAATATGTCGGTAAAAGCTGTCCTCACATAAGTTTTATGGTGTTGTTCATGGAGGCCCTCACCCTTGGTTAAGGAGGTTCAAAATGATGATTCATATCAACATTGTTAGATTTTTTTGGTTTTAGTGATAGAATATGGGTCTTGGAACGTTCATGTTTATGGTTGAGATTATTGGAAATGGAATTTTTCATATGTGGTAAGATACCATACTAATTCTTTGAGCATTGTGATGTTTGGACTAGGAATAAGATTGACACTCAATGAATTATTGACATTGATTAATGGTTAATATTCCTGACTTACATTCTATGAATTAGTAGTTCTTTGGTATAGTATCAGTAATTGAGGCTGGTGTGTCTTGGTTATTTGTAAGAGATAATGAATGCGGTCATGAATTTTGGTTGGGAAAACAAATTAGGTAGATATCACATGCTATTTCAGATTTACAGTCTTGGATACATGTTATGAGACACTAGAAAATGACTGAATTAGGTACGGTTAAACGAAGTCACAAACCCAACGATTGATGATTGATTTATTTATAATTATTTAAATTTTATTTTGAAACAATTTATTATATTTCTTGGGAATTCACATCTTACCTCTTGTTATAGGTTCATTATTCATGGTGGAATACTAAAATTTATTCTCATCCACTGTGAATGAACCTTTGTGCGTGTGGAGATCTTATGTATTCATTTAGGCTGAGCAAATATTCACAAAGGGTTGGTAGATGGGCCAAGGTTGAATGATTGAGTAGGTTTATCATGTGGAGACTAATGATAGAGATGGATAATCATGATATGATACTAGATATCGTGTATGTGAAATTGATCATAGTTGGCACTAGAGATATATGTGTTTAATTTTAAATTATAAATTTTTTATATGTGATGGGCCGCATGTTCAATCAATGATTTTTGTATGGAACAGATAATTGAGCCTTTATATATTTAATATTATTACACCTTGGTAATTTTTTAGAAATTTATTATTTCATTATGATCTGATGTTTATATTATTAGGTTATTTACATCTGGTTGTGCACTCTCATAGAGGAAAATAGTATCCTCATATTAACTTTTATCCCAGCTGGTATTTTACATCCTATGTGATATTGGGAGACATGGTTGTGGTATTGTGGTATACTTTCTCAGGGAATAGGTTTATTGGATTTTGGGTCAGGTTGTTAGAATCACTGTCCCATGTTATTGTATTGACAAAATCACGGTATAAATATATAATTAACAAATATATATTATATTTTTCATTATCAATATAATAAAAACCATTTGGATAATGAATTATAGTTGGATATTAAAAATTTTATATTGAAAGGAATGACTGGATCATTCCATGTGTTATGAGATATCATTGGTGAAGAAATATTAAGTTTATTAGATTTTACATTGTATCATAGTAAAATATGTTACAAACCTTCCTAGGTCATCCCAATCAGTCACCCAAGTCATCCCATTGCGGGGTTAGAAAAAACCAATTTAATGAAACATGACTCCTATATAAGGATAAAAATACATTCAACAACTGAAAAAAAAATGAGAGGTACAATTGACCTTAACAGGAAGAAACAATAATTTATGAAAAAATAACGCCGAACTAGTCTCTATGTGATGAACCATTACCTCCAAACTAAAATGTAAATGTAAATAGAATTCTTCATGATACAAAGTACACTTTTCTTTACATGTATCCTACAAAATGGTCTATAGTTTCCCTTATTAAGAATTGGTGTGTAGTAAACATATCCATGTATGATACCATCAAAGATTCTATACCAGTTCTAATATTAGTAATTCACAAGTTCAAGGATTAAAAAGAATAGTTTTATAAATATTTTTATAAACCAATATATTGAATTCCGTTTTCCAACATTACTTGGGTTTTCAAAAATTTCATGACATACATCCAAATACATTAAAAAAGTAAATAATATAACACATATAAACAAACAAGTGAGAAAAAAATTGTGAAATATATTATAATTCATTAAAACCCCAGATATAAAAACAAACCTACCAGCCTAGAACAAGAATATATTATAATTTATATTAAACCCTCACAATCCTAGTGAAGAATAAGGTCTGTTCTAAATAACATTGTGGAATTCCATATACCATTGAACTATAATAGGCTACCTTTTATTGGAATGAAACACTTTAATTCTTCCCATGTCTCTTTCTCAATACAACCAAGGTTCTCGTTGTGAATTTGTTTTCAATTTGTGATTTTTAAACCATGATCACATATAAATATGAAATTATTTCCATGAATATATAATCTACTTCAGGTAGTGAAAATCTATTTTATATTTTAAATCATGAAAATTCCTTCTCAATGAACAACACCTTTAAAACAAGAACCTATTCTATATCCATTTCAAGAAATAAAATTTCTTTTCCAATATTAAGGAATCAATAATATTTAAAAAAATCTCAAAATTAGAAAAATTGAATAGATATGACTACATCATGAGTTTAGATAACCTAACCCCCTTTAACATTGACCACTGTAAACCATAGGATCATCCTTTGGAAGAAAAGGCATGATTGAGACAAAAAAGGATTGAGAGAAAAAAAATATGATTACCAATATGAATAATAAATGGTGTTGTAAATAGAAATGAGAGAGAAACTATAATGAAAGTTTACCCAGAGAGATGAATTTCCTAACCCAATGGATCAATCATTGAATGAAGCAATTCATAGGTATGGAATTCACCTTATTATTCCTATGGTAAGAGCTCTAACCGAGAGTTTTGAACTTCAACTCTTTGGTAAAAATAATACTCCTTAATGACCAAGTTATATAACTAAAAATAATTATCTAAAGTTATAAAAAATTGACTGTGAAGCTATATCAAGAACTACAACATTAGTATATCATTAATTACTATATTCATAGTCTGAATTTATCTTTTTATTTCATTTTTAACTAAATTGTAATCATTTGAATGTGTTCATAAATTAGGGAAAAAAGTTAATTTTTAGTATTTATTGTAATTATTGTTATTTTTTAAATTAGTTACTTATTCATAATTTATAAGTAATTAAATTTTTTTAGAATGATTTAATTAATAAATATAACCTAAAATTAATTAAAATATTAATATAAAATTTTTAGTTCATTGGAATGAAATATAATTTGGTATAAAAGATTTTATTGAAATTATTAATACGATTTATGAAGTGTTTATATATCTCAAAACAATGAAAAATAAAATTGATTTTATATTTAATATTATGATATTATTCCTTTTTTCATTATTTTAGTTTTCTCAATTAAATGGATTTATTTGAAGAGTTATTTAATCCCTGTCAAAATGCCTTTTGAAAATTTATATGATCAACATTTTAAAAAATTAAATATGTATTATTATAATAATTTATATTATATATAAATACTTCATATATGGAATTTAATTTATCTAGATATTATATAAATAAATAAAATACAATATAATAAATAACATAATGAAGTTTATATTAAGAATAAATATATATTTTTCATATTTACTTATTATTTATTCTTTATAATGAATTGATTAAATTATAAATTATGTATAATTAGATTTATTTAAAAATCGGGTAGAAATTTTTTATATCTTGTTTGAGTATATGAATTTTACATTTATTAAATTTGATCATTATTTCATTAATATATATGATTTTTTATTATGAATTTATACATCCATCGTTTAATATTTTAAAATGATACCATAAATTGTCAACATGCATACAAGGGGTTAAATTCTAGGTATGATAAGTTGTTTAGTATTCTTCTAGAATTAATTTATATAATACTTATTCATGATATTTAATTATTTCATAATTATGTTTTATACATATTATGTGTTGTTATTATGAGGAAATTAATTATTCTATTTAGTAAAATATCCTTCCCACATGGTATTTAGTGTAAAAACATTCACTATTGTGGATGCATATGCCTACATAGAAACATGTGGGTAAGTCGTCTGTCATTCCATGAATCCCCTTGTAGAGATTGTTAATTTAATATTATTTTAAGTCATTACATTTAAGTGATACATCTAACAAATTTATATTATGAATTAGGATATGTATGTATATAGTTGACTTTTAATTTTGTTTAGAAACATAACATGTGAATTTTGTACAGAGTTACACATAAGTATTTCTTGAACTTATTGATTTAGAGGAATGAATATGGTTCTAAATTAAATAAATAGAATATTGTTTAAATTTAAATGTTATAAATGGGATAAAACTGTGAGATAAAATGTACTTTAACATTCTACTTTTTGTAAACATACTTTGAAAGAAATCAACGTTCAATACCTCAATCATGAAAATGCGTAGTATCATTCCAAAATGGGGAACCCATGGATTGTTTTATGTATGGAATAGAAGATATGGATAAACCAAATAGTTAGGTATCAAAGTTTCATTACAATATTTTGGATACACTTAGTTATGAAACTTATTTGAAAGATATTATAAGAATATAGTTCTGATTATACACATATAATTAATTTGGTTACAAATTTCCCCTCAACTATCAACGAGTGATATATGATATGATTAGAGTGATGATATATATAAATATCAATGTGGTTAGAGAAAAAATAAAGTGTACTCAATTTTTAGTAAAATATTCATCATTGAACAAAAATAAAATGTGGTTGTCTTAAAATAGATCATCATAGTAGTTGGAACACACATAATAATGGATTATACTATGTGTTTGTAAAATATGATACTCTTCTAATAAAAGAATTTTCGATTGATAAATTGGGTCATCATCAACTAGCATAACCTTGAGATAAAACTAAGAAAAATATGGATCTTGAGATAATAAAAAGAATTTACTGATAGAAAATCGTAATAATTATTGTTAATCAATAATGAAAATATAAGGATTAAGTGAATCACCTTCTTGTATAACAAAATGTTTAAGTTGATTGATTAGTTAATCTAGAGTTTTGTGAGAAACATAAAATGATTCAAAAAGGTTATCATGAAACTAACTGAACAATGACCAAATGAATATTAGTCTTAAATAATATATTCATTAAGAATAGATTTGTTAATAACATTGGGAGAAAAAATATTTCTATCGAGGATTTTTTTTATTGAAAAATTATTTCTATAATAATGATTGCAAATATTCAAAAAATATCACTATCATAATGAATTGTATCAAGTTTGTTTATAATATATATGAATAAAAGAATCAGATGTATAGGTTTGGATTCTATTCTGATAGTAAAATATGTTAAAATATAAAGATGAATTAATAAAAACTAATTAGATATTTAAAAAATTATTCTTTTAATATCTTATTAAGGTCCATTTAATCTAAAGATAATGTTATAAAGGTATGACATTATATACTTAAGGTTTTATCAAAAATAAATGAAGGGGTTTGAGAGATAAAATGGAGAGTCTCTGTCACATATTGATGTTATAAAAAACAATTGTTAAATTTTGAAGAGTATGTGTCACTAAATTTATATCATAAAAATATTATAAAAATGAGAATAAAATCAATATAAGAAATTAAAAATATTATTTTTTATATTAAAATAATAAATAAAATGGATTCTAAATCATGGAGTTGAATGATAAGGAATATCTCAATATTAGATAAATGAAAATAATGTATGTGTATAATTATATCATTCCTCTCAAATGATAATACATGTTTTTTGTTTAATGAAGGGTTCTTATGAATAATAATGGATGGTGGTTTTAATACACTTGTGATCTGATTCATTAATTTTTTAACATGTTTCAAAAAATGATAAAGGTGAATTTTTTATCTACGATAATTGTACAAACCTATACGATATTTAAAATGTGATGGGTAGGATACAAACACCCTCAATTGAATATTTTAATGAATAAAACTTATTTTTCGAAAACCTTTTAAAAACAAGGAATGCCATACAAGACATAGATACCATTTGTTTAAAAATATTGTCACTAATGAAATAATTTTTATTTCAAGCCATGCTAGAGTTTTGTACCTTCATATGGTATTCTGAAATGAATAAATCATCTAAGAGAATCGTTATAGTATATTTTTATTGATATATCTTAATTGTTATTAAATAAAATACTATTAGATTACAAATTTAATTTAACATCGTCTTTTAAATAAATTTATGTATGTATAAAAATTATTAATAAAAAAATTAATTTATGAAAAAAATTTGATGGAATATATTCCAACTATGATGATATTGATGAACTTCGAAAGATTTATAAGTAAATAATAGAAGTTAATAACATCATAAAATTTTATGTTGTGTAGTTACAGTGTTCGAAAAATATACTCAAATAGTTTAATATTGGGAATATTATTCTTAATTATCATAATTATATGATCATGATTTCATTATAATTTTAACCAATTAAATAGTACAATGATAGTTTTTATCATATAGTCATATATATTTTTGGATCAAATTAATTAATTATTAAATGAGGTGAAAACAATTCTAAAATTATACAATCATAGGTTTGATATGGAAGTCTATGATATATGATAAAATTATGACAAATGATTATTTATGGTTTTGATAAAATTCATAAAATAATTTTAGAATATAACACTTATCATGTTATTCAAAATGTGTTCCTCATATTATCATTCTTTCATGTTGTCTGTATATACTCTTGATGTGAAATTATAATTGGGTTCTCAAGGTATGAATTTTATTTCACCATAATAATTTTTCATCACAATGTGTTATAGTCCATGGAAAAATTTATTTTCATCATGAGTATGGTTCTTATAAACATATATGAAATATTATCATGTGGAACAAAATGAGATTTTTACACTACCTCTCTCAAAATGTATAATATGGAATGCACTATATTTTAAGAATACTTTAGGATAGGGATTTATATTTAAAATTCCACATACTTGAGGTTTATTAGAAACCAATTTTGTGAACCATCATACTTTGATACCTTTCTTATGATATCAATATTGATTATCGAATAAGTGGTGGTTGGGTATGTTTCCAACCATGTCATCGATTGGAGAATAACCATGATATGATTTTTTCATCTCATATGATGTGTATAAAAACAGGGCCCTATATAGAGAAATACAAATTAAATTTATAGTTTTACATAGATATGATATAGGATATTTTAAATTATTTAGTTGTGGGAATGTGAAGTTCTCATCCATAATGGTGAATGACATGTTATGTATCTATCAACCTAGAAAATATGTGAGAAGGTATTAGTGGAAACATAGGAATGAAATTGTTTATGTATTATCATCACTTTATATCATAGAGAAAGTGATAACATCAAAAATGTATTTTTATCTATGATTTGGCTATTGGACACTGGTATTAGGATATATGTGTTTGATGAAAATTATTTTAGATCTCTTTATAGATTGGGTAGAATTGATTATTTCTAGAGGGTTCATTTTTCTCCGATTCATGAATCATGAAATGGAAGTTTTTTATATGATAAAATAGGCTCATGGGGACACACATTTTGGTTCATTTAATGGTGATTGGGATTCAATCACACATCTCATTTTAATATTTTTTATCTTTTTTTGGTATGGGGTTTTGGTTAAGTATTCACATGGTATTTTATATGAAGCAATTCAAGGAATATATGAGGATGGATTTACCAAAAAATAGATTATATTGAAATGTTTTTTATTATATGGTTTCAAAAGTCTTTTCATATGATAAAATATATGGGAAAATGATAAAATGTTTATTATAATTTAGTGCATGTGTAATATTCCATGAGATATTCCCTAAATTCTAATTTTCGTAAGATACAATTATGTTTATAATATATATAATTTTATAAAATATTTATATGGTATGTCTTATAGAAGAAAAATAAAATCATTTCTAGAGGATATAAGATATCATGATGTGTAATATAGTGACATAAATATACGCTAATATCTACTCATAATGTATGGATTGGCTATATAAATGTGTGATGAATTATATTGTTTGATTCATGTGACATCCTAAGATTAAATTGGACATAAATTTTTAAAATTCATAATGTTTAAATCATACCCATGTGAGCTATCCTTGAATAAAATATACACATAATAAAATTAAATGATGTTTGGATTATTTGTCTATGGGTTTCAGTGATTTGTAACTCAATTCGATTTCATTTAATGTCTGAGTGAATGCATGAACACTCAAGGGGAATACTCCTGGTTTTTAAAATGAAGAAGTCGCAATGATATTATTATTATGATTATCTATTTCCCAGATTATTTATGATTAAAAACATGCCCCTTCTTCAATATCTCATCACTCTAAGAGGAACTAGCACATTGTGGGAGATGAGTGGATACTACCCATGCGATAGGTGATTTAGTTCTATCCAATGGATTCAATATAGAGTGATACCATTAGATATCTCTTAGTAACATTTATCAAACATGATATATGGATATAACAATGTAAATCATTGAGGTAAGGTACATATATTTTATTAATTTTATATATTTTATGATTTTAGTTTCAAAAATGGTAGATCATAGTTTTGAGGTTACTAGATTTATCCATTGAACTAATTTTTTATTAATTGATCCTTAGATATCCATTAGTTATGGGGTGGGATATAAAATAGAATGATTATAATATACTAAATTTATATCTTATCATAACCATAATGAACCATTTTAGGTTCGTCAATCGACACTATTATACCTTCCCTTTGGATATAATTCCATTAAGTGGTTCTAAATCCACAAAACATAGTGAAAAAACATGAGGATTTTCCATAATTATCAAAAACAACTCAAACACTCTATGGGACTATTCAAATTACCTAGTTGAAAATACCACTAATTTTTTAAAATTTCAAACATAAAATCCAATATATGTGGCTGAATGTATCATTATCATTCTATTTAGTACAGATAAAAGTTAACATCTTTTACCAATTGTCCATCCATTCTGATGTACACACTAATTATCATTAGTGTTTAGTATCCATGATACAAAATCATCAAAGAAATCCTTAATTATTTAAGTAAAAACATTTATAATCAAATCCTCAATGAGAGAAAATAGTTGTTATCACTAAAACACTTCCAACATTCCTAGAGACAAAATAATAGAATAAATATACATTTTACTGGTCCATGGAATGAATTTTGAACTCTGATACATAAAAGAAATATGATTTAATACAAAATATATTTATAATTAAGAATAAATTAGAAATACCCCGAATAAAAACTAATTTCGTGGTTAACATTATCAAAATATAGGGTAACTGTTAGTGTGTAATATTTTAGTAAAGAAATTACATCCTATAAATAATTAATATCTGTGGGGATGGATTCCATCTCACTCTAGTGAAATCTATCATAAAAAATATATCTCATACATTGAATAATTTTAATAAATTAACAAAAATGAACAATGGTTCATAAAGAGGAGGAATCTTACATTGAATTGTATAACTAATAAATACCAAATAACCTTATATCAAAAGAGGATCTGACATGCTCACCCGTTTCATTAAATTAACTTAGGCTACAGTTAGATTAGAATTGTTTGTTTCCAAAACATCACTTTCCAGTAGGGAATAATATAGATGATGTATATAGTTAATCCCATGGAATGATAAGATGGAACTGGAAAACAATGGACTGGGACCCTTTGGTGTATGATTCGTTTGAAGTTGTTTTACTATGGAAATACTATTTCTATATGGTTGATGGTTTACTTTAGAAATAATAGATGGATCATGATAAAATTCAGTAATATATAAAAAAATATGATCTTAATTCTATCATGGTAGGATCCTAAGTATTATACAGTGAAGAAAGTAGAGGTCTTTATTTGAGTATAGTGAAATCCAAAAGTTGTACCCAAGAGGTCACTATTCCTTGAACTAGAAATAGTGACAGGCACGATTCATTAACCTTAGATTCTTATACATAATGTATTTTATGTTATTCGTAATAACATAATCTACTCCAACCAAGATATTCTACTTCACTAAAATATCTTGTGGACAGTGATGTTTGATCTAATATAAATGAAAAGGATTATTTATCCTGATTACTAAACATTAGGGTTACCGTGTTAACAAGAAAGAATTTATTGAAATATAATACATGTACCATCGATCTCTTCCCCACGTGGTGTACCCACTCGTGGTATGATTAAATGAAAGTAACTGAACAATTGAATTAATTCTAAACATTCCAAAAAAAATTAATTTTAATTATTGAAAAAAATGTACAATAGTGATTGGGCATTCAATTAAGAATAATAATTTTAAAATTAAAACACAATCCATAAAAATAATTACATGAAATAAGAGTGGGAATTAATGCATGAAAAAGTTCTCCAAAAGTCGGTTTTCAAATTTGATGATGTGAAAAGGAATCACAGACGCTAATTGAAAATAATTCATGGTGATTGTATTAATATAAAATGATAAATAGAGTCTATGGAAATTCATATTTGGGCTGGAGGAAACAAGATAGGAATAAAAGAAGAAAATTTGTCTACACTAGAGATCTATCAAATATGATACCCTACTTATTTATTTATAGTTGAAATATTATGTGATGTGTAATAAATGATAACATTGTGTAATATATATTTATGTACTCGTATGTATATTTTGAATCTACATGTATCATTCACAAATCTCATCCATGATTTAAATATTTTACCCCTCTAATGTTGGGTATCCTAGAATCATGATGTGTACCTTCCTCTTTGTTTTATCATCAGAGTGATAATTATGTTTAAATGGTTCGTAATATGTATCATAAACTCATGGAATGTAATGGATTCATAAATTTTGGTTTTTAGGACTTCAATAACAATCTTCTTCATTAATCGCATCATACTATGAAGCTCTACTTTATTGTATGAAATGAGGTTTAACGAATTGTAATAGCTAATTTTACTATCTTTTTTCATTTTTTCATTGAAACATTAGAAGTCTATTTTATAAAAAAATAATCATACCCCATAGTCATTATCATTTATATAATTAAATAACCTTAACTAAATTAAAGGAAAAAATATATTTTATTTCAGTTTATCAAATTCCTTCACACATGAACAATTTCTTTTCCTCACACTAAAATCTCTCAAAAGTAATTTAATAATGAAAAGATGTTTTTAAAGAATAAAACATTCATTATGTCATTGAAAATAATAATATGTGTTAGTAGAAATGGTTATTATTCAAAATCATCCTTGTATATAAAATTAGTCAAGCATCATAACTCTATTCATTAAAAAAATTCTAATCTTTTAATTACAATTGCTGAATAGTTCCTTGAATTCTAAATAAATTATCCAGTTACCTCAAAATGAATTTTTTCTCATCACATAGGGTAAATAAAAATGTTGTTATTATATTAACATAAGTTAATACACCAAACCATAGGCATGAATTTTTTATATCATCTCCACTTATTAAATATAAATAAAAACTTACTCATGAGGAATTTGATAATTAGTTTCTAATGACTCTGAAGTTATGGGAAGGTATGTATAATGTGGAAAAAAAAGTTAAAAAAAGATAGTAGTCTCTAGGTTATAATGTATTATTATCATGAAGAGTGTAATAAAATGAATCATCAATTGTTAATGAATACAACGCTCTTAGCATCTCAAGTTGGATCCATATACTTATCATATATGTGAAAAAAGGGTACCCTATTACATTAATTTTTTTTAATAATTTATTTTTAGGAAGTCATGTCTAGGTTAGATATAACATGTTTTCCGTAACCACACATGATCCTTCAAGGGATTACTCGGTATAGAAATAGTGATTTTTAACCTTTCCAATACGCAATCCATGACTATTTTTATTTTCCTTGGTATTTTTTAAAGGAATAAGATAGAAATAAAATTATTCAAAGTATAAATGGATCACAAAATAATAGTCTGAGGTGTTGCATAGTACATATCCATGCAGGAATCCACACATGTTGTCTGAAAAATCCCCCCACTCGGGTTCAATAGTAAAATCATGCATTACACATAGAGCATTGTATGAAGGGATATTTGTCATGGATTTGCTGTATAATATATGCTCTTTCATGGAAACTATAGGATAAAGGAAGTAAATATGTAATGTGGATCACAGAAAGAAGTATACCAAACAAATATTTCATCAATAATTTTAAATTTTTATCTGTTCATTCATATCATCAATAAGATCATAATACATGTTGTGATAGGTTTACGTCTCCCATGTATCACTCAAGAAATATTATCAGAAATTAATATAAAATTCATAGTTCATAATTCTACCTTTAATTAGAAGAAAATAGACATTTTCAATCATAAAGTGTATAAAACCGAGTAATATGTTTATTAACAAAAATTTCTGAAATATTGAGTTTTGAATTGAATCTCTAAACAAAGTAGTCATTCTAAAAAAAATAAACAATGACAAAACAATGATTTCCAATGATTCCTAACTAAAATATTTCTATTATTTAAAATGGAATAATGTATTTAGGTTTAAATCAAGCTTTCAATTGGAATATTTCTTCTTAGATATCTGAGAAAATGAAAAAATCAACTATATCAAAAATGAAACTTAGAGAAAACTCTACCACACTTAAAAAGGGAAGTTTTCTCATATCCAATAGATGTATTGTGGGAGTTTTATAGAAAAATTATTCTCAAAAAATTACATGGATGAATGAAAATGAAAATAATTGGAATTAAGAGCTACTTATATGATGTTGATTTCTATTTGGGAATATGGTTGTCTGGAATGAAATTTTAGCCTACCTATAAAAATGGGTAATAGATACAAATATTGCACTAAATTAACCATTTATCACAATGTTAAAACATTTAAAAGTATTATTATTGGTATGATAATAATATTATAAACAATGGTAACTAATTTTATTTAATTTCATAAAATCCTATATAATAGAGATAATTTTACTCATAAAAAAATACAATCTAGAACAAAAAACTATAAAAATGTCTCAAATAAAGAAAATAAAAAAATATGGGTTACCTCTCATAAGTATCTAATAGAAATATCATTAATTGGATTGATGGATCAATATATCAAGTAGTGCGGTCCATCAGATCTGTCTCTTATCATGTATCTACAGCTACTCATGGTTGTGTATTCTAGCTCACACAGTCATTTGATTTGATTGTTGACATCAAGAGCAATATGAGCATGAATCATATGTGTAAGGAATGTGATTGTATCTTGTTGTTGTGGTTTTCATTCAAGAATCTCTGGTGAGAAATCTTGATGTTGATGTTTAATCTCAGCCACATGCTGAGTCACTTGCTGAACCAAAATATGTGGTGAGACTGGTCCATTAACAACCACATAGGAAATAAAAGTACTAGACATGGATATTGAAAATTTAAAAGATATGAAATTTATGATAAGTTAAAGTGATGAAAAATTAAATCCCCTTATATATAAATGAGTATAGAAGTTGAAAATGATAGGATTTAAAGAATAATCAATAAAACATCCAACCCTAATAGAAAATTATACATCAAAAATGAGAAAAGTGTTCAACTAAGAGAAGACAATAGAATAAAAAATCTCATATAATGTATACACGTGATTAGGTGGTGGTGGATGTTTTTAAGATAGTTCAGTGGCAGTGGAAAGAACTTGTGTTGGTCAGGTAGCGTTGGGGGTGTCATGGTGACATGAATATGGGTTGTTGTATGAGGTGGAGAAGAGATGATCCTATGTGTGGTCATGAGTCTGGAAGATGGATCTATAAAGGGAACCTCTGAATATGTGGTTAGGGCTATCCCCATTCCCCACTAGTCCTTCTTGGGAAGGTACTGTTACTATAAATTAGGGATAGTGATCTATGAGTGAAGGTACGGGTTGGTTGTGGGTGAGGTGAGATTGGGGGAAGAGGAGTTTCTTGTAGGAGTTGATATTGGTAGAGAGATTTTTCCAGAATTGGGTAGTATATATGTGGTGAAATTATTATTCTTAGTGACAGGGATGTGATGATATGTTAAGGTCCATCGCAGGTTCTCCAAGATGCATAGATGCATGGCATAGAGATTTGGTGGGGAAGAATGTGTGGGTGTAGTAGTGGTTGTGGAGGAAGTGATATGATTCACAGGTGGGGGAGGAGAATTGGCCGATGGAGAATTTTTGGGGCATCTGCGGTGCCTCCCCTGCTATTACTTCTTCCTAGATCCCTCCTAGTAACCATATATAAATATAGTCCTCCCTCACAAAAAGAAACATATTGTGAAGCGTCACAAAATCAATAGCCTCAATGGTTCCAGGTGATGTGAGGGGGAGTGCATCCTAAATTTCAACAAGATAGCAGGTGAGGTGTGTAATGAACGATCCACCCATCAAGGTATTTCTGTTCCAAACATGTTAACCTCATTGGGTATTACTAATCCCATGAACCAAAATGAACAATGAAAAAATTATGAGTGATGAAAAATGGATTTATTGGATAATAGATAAACCCATTGAAGTGGTAGATGGAATAATAGATATGGTTGTTATGCAATACCAACTATCATGAAATATGATTTACAATGTCATCATTGTTCAAATCCTAATCCCATCAATTAAGAGAAGGATTGATTCAACTTGGAATATGGTGATGAAGAAGAAGAGGGAATAAATATTTAACATTATACAGGTCAACAATATTTGAAGAAGCACTAGTGGAATAGCCACATGTATCCAATAAGATGTATTACCTGTTGTAAAGGATAAAATCCACAAAAAATATCAAGGTAAAAATAAGTGTATAATAAAGGAAGATAATTCTCTTCCTGATGATCCACTAGTGATTCTATGTTTTAAATATGAGTAATTTGGTCACAACACTCCCCATTTCACAAAACGAAGGGTTAAAGAAGATAAAAATCATCAACTAACTATTTGTTTTTTGTAATAAAGAATATCTTATGAAAAAAATTTATTTGAGGATTGAAGTGATTTTTCACTCTATATATGTCGACACATTATATCTTGTAAAACATCTCCTTTTTTTAATAGAAATAAAAATCATATGAAAACATATGGTTATATAATTATTATATATATGGAGTTTGTAAATTCATCAAGGTTTTAGTAATGTTACCCCTTATATCCTTACATCAAATTAATATACTATGATTATAGTTGTAATGATTTATCTCTTGGTGCCAATAGCTCATATCAAATTTTGCAGAGGTAAATATCACATCACATACTTAATAATCACATGTTCAACTACTAGTGTATAGATAATGATGATCTCCCAATATAAACTTCTCCAATTATATGGGTTTTAAAATTAAGAGGAAAAACCATTTTTAATGGGAGAATCTAATGACTCAAAATTTGAATATATGTATTCCTCTATTTTAGAAAAATTTAATTGATAGTGAGCTCCAAACACAAATTTGATCCCAAAAAACCATGATATTTGACTCTATTAAAACCTATCAATTGATTTTGTAGTTATAAATAGCTATCCCCAAATTATTTAATATATTAAAATATGTGTTTGTATGATGATTATTTTAAACAAAGTTACTTAATTAATATTTATGGTTAACATTTTATCATCTAGTTCAATGCATATTTCATTAAAAAAATTCATAATATTAGTTTTAAAGTATTATTTAAAAAAAATATAATATATATTGATTAATTGTTTCTTTTTCATGTTCTATAATAAATAATATTAAGAATAAATTTCATTTAAAAAAGTAGTTTTATTATTAATAAAATTGTCCATATTTTGTACTTTAAAAAAATTTAATATAGAAAATTATCAAAATTAATTTTATAAAATATATTTTTTTTAATTTATAATGACAATATTTGATTTAGATAATTTTTTGGTTTCTTTTTAAAGAGTAGTTTTTAGATGAATAGTGAAAAAATACATGTTTTATATATTATATTTATTTTATAACATTATTAGTCTAGAAGTATGAATTTTAAATACATAAAACCATTTTATAATATGGAATATTTTTTCTATAAGTGAATATGTCATTTTAAAAGTGTTGGTTTTAATTTAAAAACCCATATTTGAAAAATTAGAACATAAGTTTTATTTAATACAAAAATATTACATTATACTGTCAGTATTTTAATATTACTTTGTTCACTTATATAAATTGAATAAATTAATTTGTATTAAATTTTCATATTTATCATATGAAAGTGATATTTTGATTAATGTTTAATAATTTTTTAAAAATAATTGATTTTTTGATAATTAGGGAGAAATAAATTTTTTCCTAAACAGAGAATCATATTACCATATCAAAATATAAGTGAACCATATATATTTGTAAACCCTCTTAATTAACCATATATATGTGTAAGGAACATTTATTTGTATTTAAAATATATTATTTTGAACTTATAATTCCTATTAAACAAAATTAATATTTTAGTTCATATAAAAAATGTTTTCAATAAATTAATTAATGTAATTATTAATTTTATAAAATTATGTACTATTTTTAGTTGAAAGACACATGAAATATATTTATTTTATAATAAAAATATTTTTTAATTCAAAATAAGATACATTGATAATCAAATCCCACAAGTGGAATTTATATAAAAATAGAATTTTTCAATGAAATGAATTTTATCTGTCATGTCTGCTAAATTATAAAATAATTTTCTAACTCATAGAAATTAGATTTTATAATATAAATTAAATATTTAATATAACCATTTTAAAATTAGAAATTAATTTCCATTATAATTATTTCAATTAAATTTTGTTTCCAAATGTAAAAGGGGAGTTAACACGATAAGTGTAAAATGGGGTAAAAGTATTTTAGCATAGTAAAAAAAGAAAAGAACATGTGAAAAAACGGTTCATACTTGTTGTAAAAGGGTTTATATACCTTATATATATCCATGTACCATTATTTGTCAAATTTGGATCCCATTTCCCTGAATAATGGAGTGATATTAATGAGAAAAATACATTTTTCGGACATAATTGTCCTTTCATTACATATCAAATGAGGCCACTTCCTCCCCATTAATTTACCTATTTAAAATTCATGTATCAAAATACTATTATATAGTATATTGAAAAAACCCACTATAAGACATTTAAGCATTTTTCATACAAAAATTCATTTCTATATAGTCATATGGTGCTATAAATTAGAATGCTACCAAGGGTGAAGAAATACTCTCAAACCAACTTCCCTAGATATTTTTTAAACAATAACCCTCAAATAACATATATAACTAAATGTGTTTTAAAAATTTTACTACTATAAAATGTTCATATACTGTTGGAATTTCCATTATATAAAAACCTCACTTGTAATTAAGGAAATATACAAATGTCATTATCTGTGCGTTTTGACCACCAAATCCATAAATGACATGTTTTGTTCTTCAAGACCACCTAGCATGGGTGATAGTAAAAATTTATTTATTATGTGAAAATTATTTATATAACATTATTTTTATTATAGAATATCATTTGTGATAATATCTATGTAATTATAAAAAAATTGTTATATTAACATTATCCTCCATAAATAGTATAATCAAGACAAAATAGTTAATTTGGGTATATTTTGGGATAACCATTGATAATATATAAGTATTATTATAAATGAATAAATAAAATAATAAACATACACAATTAGTTATTTCGTGAAGTAATTTGAAAAACACATATACCATGCCCATCAAACCAAATGTGTTATAATGAAATTAATATAACAACCCTTTGTACCCTATACAAGAGAACACCATATTAAAAATAAATAACAAAATAAAATATTTGGACCTTATAAAAAAATTTAGATAAATAAATATCATGGATATGTGTTTAATGAAATTAATTTGATTTTTTAGAAGTTAACTACAACTGTATATTACATTTGAACATGAGTTTAGGGTTTCATCTCAAGAATTATTTCTTTAATTAGAATGTTCTTATATTCACCCAATAAAATTAAAATAATGTATATGAATATAATTGAATATAAAATACCATGAGTCATAATAATTTATGGTATTATAATCTTGAATTCATTATTTCACTCTTTCTCTGGGTTTTATAAGTATTAATCTTAAGGCGTAAGGGTTTCCATCTCAATCACCCTTCATTAAGACATACATTGATTTTATGGACCAAAAATCATTTATATGGTTAAAATACTACCCACTTCATTATAAATATCATTAATAATTATTGAAAAATGGGGAATCCCATAAATTCATTTTCTTATTTTTTTTGCTACTATTTATTTCATCCCAAAAATATATGTGTATGTTGTAACTCATTATGTTTTCACGAGTTAAAATGATTATCCTTAAATTATTCAATTAACTCCATGTCATATTCTCTATTTACATTTTTATAGATCATTTATATATAAAATTTTATTTATATATGAATTATAATGCTTCTTGAAACATCAACCATGTTATGAATAATTCTCATCCTATTAAATGACGGTTTCCCCTTCTTGTCCATAATTTCTCATCCCATCAACATTATACTCTTTAATTTTAATCCTAATTAATTTTTATGCCATCTGAAATACATATTTTCCTTAATAAAATTTAAGAGGACGTTTTATTATTATTATGATTTTTAGGATTTCAATAAAGGACTTTTAAAATAAAAATATAAAGGATATTTTAGACCTCTATTGATAGTTTCCTATTATGGATTATATTTCTTTTTTAATTATATCTATAATATTACTCTCATGAAAATCTCATTTTTTTAATATATTTTACATACAAATATACATATTTAAAATTACTTTAATTTCATTGGTTATGACTTTTTTTAGTTCCTATTCAAATTATCACTTTTATGTCAACTCTATATTAAGGGAACATTCCTATTCTTGTCACTTATCAAGAATAATAGATGTAATAGACTGACATACAAGGAAAAAGGCCCTAGATGAGGATTCAGAGTAGTAAAATTCAGTAGATCCGAGAAAATAATACATAGATGACTGAGATGGTATAGATTTTCCATTGGAATTGGGCATGTACATCCCTGAATAGGTCAGCAAGCCGACAAGTCTTGTTATGTTGGAGTGCTGAACATCATTTAGACAGTTGGGAGGAGAAATTTTGAGTATTCATTATCGGCGATGAAATCCTCTAATACCATTGGTTCCAGTAATGTCAAAAAGCCTACAGGCTATATACAGGTTCCCCCTTAACCCCAAAAAGGGGGATTATCAAAAAATGATTAAATAATAATGGCCTTTGGGACATTCAAGATTATAAACAATGAATATAATCTAAAAATGATCATTATTTTATGGATAAAACACATGATTCAATTATAGATTTATGTGAAAAATATGATAATTACTTTTTTAGAAATATTTATTATTTATTTCAAAATGTTTGACACAAATGGTTTGTTTATTTATTTATTCTCAAAAATAATTATCCTGAATTATATAAATCGATGTATTGGATCAATACATATGTTACTTTTTAAACTAATAAATTAAAAAGTAATTTAATTCCATCAAATCTTGGAAATCCTAAAAATTTATATTTTTTAATTCCTTGAATCAAAAATATAAAACTCACTTATTTATCAGGGATTTGATCATCATGATGTATTATGTGTCATCTATATTATTTCAGTGTAATTCATTAATATGATTTTCATTAAAGTGATGGGTGGTCCTGAATTATATATCCCACTAATTAATTGGGAAAACTAATGAGATTTTATATAATGGATTTGGGATCCACCTAATCCACAATGGGAGCTTTATACTATGCTTGATGCATGAACTGTTAGCCTAAGGACACTATTTTATGTGACAGGTAAGCTTAAAAATATATGTACCTCTACATTATTGGGTAATACTCTATCTAATATCATATGATAATTAAGTAATTTTGGAGATAAAATAATCCACCATGGGACTCTTAACACATTATGATGATGGGCCTGGGATTTACCCTTTACTTTTGTTGACATGGTCATGTCTTGTGTTATAGCCACATATGCTACAGTTCTATGACCTAATCATTCCATTACATTTCCCATTTTTTCATACTTGTGGTAATGATATTTATGATATCAAGATATACCTTTTTAAAATAATTTAATACATTACTACCATGTTTATTTTGTTATCATATTTATAGGTCACATTTTTAATTTTTTATTTTTCCTAATGAATCCATTGTTTTTATATTATTTATGTTTTTTAGAATAAATATGTGTTGTTTTAAATAAATATGATGATATTTTGTTTAAATTATATATTCATGTACCTAAACTTCTTATTACTCTTTCCCAATCGATCGAAGGTTTTTATTTCATGAAAATGTATATGAAATATCCTTAAATAATATTTTATTAGGTTTTGGGTCACTATAAATACAGTGCATAATTATGGGTGGTAATTGATGATAGAAGTAGAAATAATGGCCTCATATGGTGTATCAAGACATTATAATTGACTTTATCATATATTGGGAGATGTGTACTATTATTGGAGTTCAACTGAACAAATCCCATGTAGCGCTTGACCAATTAAGGCTTAAGAAGAATTTATTAGTGGATAAGTCCAAGTTAGTAGATATCACCACTACATCAACATTAGCTGATCCAACCCATGAAAGTTCCACCATCATCCACCTAACCCTTAGTGTTTATACATTTATAATCAAGGGTTATGTATCTAGACCATATTATTAGAAATGTTAAATTTTTATTTTGGAAATGAAATAGTGGATTCTAAAATCCTCTTTTAAATGCTATTTTCTTTAATATGATACTAATGAATATGAGATGAATATGGAAAATATATTTTGGTATACAAGAGAATCATGAATTTTTTATTTTCAAATATATAATTTCAATTAAAATTATATTTTATAAAAAATAAACTATTCTAAAGAGAAATTATTTTTATTAAAATTTATAATAAAACACAATTTATTTTAATATAAATGGAAATATAATTATATAATATCTGATATAATATTTATATGGTTTAAAAAGATAATTATTTCAAAAAAGGTATTACATGTCATTAAATTTTGATTTTTATTCAATCATAAAATTCTTATATTTAAAAAATTATTTATATAAGATAAATATTATTTTTGAAATCACCATGTCTAAATAATCCAATGAAGTATATTTTATAATTTTATGTGACAGAAAAGTTTTGTGTTAATAAATAAAATATAATATGTTTAAAATAATTATTATTACAAACAAATGACATAATAGTTATTAATATATTTAATAAATTGTTTAAAAAAAATTGTTTTTATTATAATATTTAATGTTATTGTGATAATTTTATTTCTAAGCCCTAAAAACCTTAAAAAACATAGATTATATTTTTATATTTTATATACAATAATTATGAATAATATTCAAGTCTATAAAATGGATGATATTATTTTGTGGTGTTTGGATCCATAACTATTATTATATTTAAAATGACTAAACCATGAAAAATAACATGGGTATTGACTATTGGAATCCAAATGGTTTTTTTATTATTTATTAACATGGTGTATATGTCCTATGTATGGAAATTAATTAAAACTCGCCCTCATTCACTATAAAAACTCATCCATAAACTCATTCCTCTCCACTCCCATGTTATTTATTATTACATTTCTCTCGTTATTTGTCATTAGGGTATTTTAACTATTTTATTAAATTTTCTAGGATGGTCCTCAAAAGCATTCAGTAATAACCTCTCAAGGTAAGGGATTCTCTTTTTCATTCAATTTTTCAAGTACTTACCTATAATAGGTATTTTTTATTTTCTATTTATTATCTTATTTTTATTTTATCATGATATCATTACTGTAAAATTGATTCCTTAATGATGATATAATTTATTATCTCTCAGGATTCTCATTCTATAATCTATTTTTTTACATTTTGTGATACCAAATTCATTCATTTTTTTATACCACCATCTTTGTTTTGGTGAATACCAAAACCAATTTTCATTGAAGGTTATACTTAAATATTTAGATAAAATTAATTTATTATATATTTCTATATATGAATGCCACAATCCCTTCACATGGGTTTAAAATAAAGAATATACTATGTCATTGATATGAAAATTGTTTGTTATATTCCATTACATAATTATTTTTAATCATAATTGAACTATGTAAAATAGATGAAATAATAAATAGGAAGGGAGAGAATGGTATACAACTTATTCATTATGTGATTAATTAATATCTAAAGATAACATGTCTATGATACCTTGGGGATATGTTTTACGACACCTTGGTGATAAACCAAAGTGATATTATTACAAATGTATCATGTTTATGTTTTATCCAAAATTCCATGCTATATATCACATAATTATGAATATTCTATAGTACTATTCATAGTTATTTACAAATGTGTATCTTCGAGGATCCATTTCCTTTTTATCACATAATGTGATTTATGCTCACCAATTTTTATTGATTATTATCTATATAAATACCATTTTTAGTGGGGTGTCCTCAGATGAGGTAACAAAGATGTATTTCTAGTGAGTTAATTAAATTTTATGATTATGTTTTTCTGAATTATATAATGTTTTTTATTCCAATTTTCCATTAAAATACCCATTAAATTTTATTTTCATGTCATTATATAATATTCTGTTGAGGAGTTTTATTAAAATATTCAAATATGAAAAGGATGGGTTAATAAAGTAACATGAAAATGAAGGCATAGTAATTTTTAGAAAATTAGACAACAAAAATAGTCTAGAGACCTAGGGCTCTGTCTAAATATAGAAAAACCAATAATTTTTATTTTTGTAGTTTTTCGTATTCTTGAAATTATACCCAAATATAGATATAGGCAAGTGGATATAGATATATAGTAGATGCTCCTTGGGGTAATCACATTGAAAATGGATAATTGAATATCAAATATATCATTATCCAATGCATAATGAGTGGGTGTATAGCTACACATCTAGATGGAAAACTGTAGGGGGTATGATTTGGGTGATCTCATTCTATATATGTACCAACGAAAATGATGTATAGACTATGTAATTTTTTTTAGAATTTATAATAAAATTATAAGATCCTAGAAGCCTGAAATTAGAAAATTTTTGGATAAAAAATATTTTTTAGAACTGTTAAAAAAAATTTCAAATGTGATCAATTATGTCATTCGGATTTATTATTTTTTAATCATTTTGGGAAATAGAAATACCAAACTATAAAATAGTTGTGATAGAAAACAAAATAATTAGCTTCCAAATATAATAGGATCCAAATTTGAGTATATAATAAGGATGCATTAACTAGTTATGTATAATATCCATAACCATTTGAATCATTTAGATACACCATAGAAGGAAAAAATATTAGTTGAATCCATTATGAGTAAATAATCACTAACCTATAGGGGACCCTATGAACCCTTGAAAGAAGAACAATGGATCCACACTATAAAATAATATTTTCTATGGTCCATTATTCTGAAGTAGAAAATGATACATTAGACATATGTTTCTTAGAGTAATAGTTAAATAAATTTTGGACATTAAGAAAAGACACATGCCCTAAAAATTCATTTGATGATATTGAGTATGAATTAATTAAATTAATCTTTTTTTAAATACACATATCTATGGAACAAAAATGGAAGGGGGTTCATTAATCTAAATGAAATAGATAACTAATGACTGGGATGTTAAGTGATAAATATTATGTATTTTTATAGGATTCATGGTTTTTCATTGATTTTAATGGAATATAGATTGATTCATTGGTGGACTGAATCCCCATCTATGGAAGGTACTAGATATCTAATACATTGGGATATACAATGAAATAATACAATGTGATATAAAAGTGGATATAGTGTTTTTATATGGAAAATGGTTTCATGGATAGAATGAAAAGAGGAGAATGATGGAGAAAATTTTTTGGATGAATTTTGACCTTGAAATATATGTGAGGGGACAAAACCTCCCTTTTTGAACTGAGTTTGAGAAATATAATTCAGTTAATTTTATTCAAGGACGTGAAAAGTGTTAAAATATGAATCAAATGTCTATATATCTTGAAATTTTCATGGATATTTAAACCCCCAGTATTCAAATGCGAATGAAAATATAATGATGGTTTAATAACAACCTGAGGAACAGTGAACCATTTTTGGGGAGTATATAATTTTTTAACCAACATCCAGACACTAACACAATGCAAAAAAATCCACCCCAATCCTAATAGAATAAATAGTGAAAATTAATTTTTTAAAATAAAAATTACTATATTTTATTCTCAAAATAACAAATTTTGATTCATACTTATTATTCACTCAATATTTTCAAATACATATTTTTGTTCCGGTTATATAAATTCCTATATTTTATTTACATTTTCTATGAACATCAAATTAATCCCCGAATTAATATTGTTGGAATTATTGGATTAAAATATTAGAGGAACTATTCAATAATCAATGATATATATATGTTTCCATATTAATTACACTGAGTTTAATGTCTTCACAATAGTAGTGGATATTCCAATTGTGTAATTTGACATTATACATGGATTGGTTGTTAAAAAATAATTCCAAGATCAACTTTATATGTAAGGAATACTTAATTTTCTTAAAGGGAAAACTTATTTTTCTTATCAATTTAGGGATATCATAATCTAATTAATATGAAGAACCACCTCTTGAATAATAATTTATTGAAATGAATGGAAATGAAGAAAAATAGTGTGGGAGAAGAAAGATATAAGATATTCATATTGTTCAGTAATACATTTGTGTTTTTTTAGGAATGACAATGTCATCCATCAAAAAGAGATGTGTAATAATATATTTGACCAAATCTATTATAATATCAATGACCCCAAATAGAATTTAATATTTTGGGTAATAGGAATTGAATAAGAAACTTAAAGAATTTTGGAGAAGGGTTTCATTCAATAAAATATGTCTCAGATGGGAGAATCTATACACTTTTTAATGATGAGGGATTGATCAATGAAGATATGAATTGATTTTTGTGAACTCATTGGGATTATAGTGTAAAAAATAAACTCTTCCATATATGGATGATTTTTTAGAACATCTTTATGACACTCAATTTTTCTCCATGTTTGAACACTAATTGGGGTATCATCAACTAAGGGTAAATAAAGAATGTATTCTTCAGATTAGAATCTAAATAGGATAATTAAATTATGAGATTATTGTTATAACTGTTTTAATAACAAATATTATGAATATATTTATGAATGTTAGGAAAATAAAATAAAGTGACATTTAAAAAAAAATAGAGGCCATTATTAATGAAATTTGGATATATTCAAAAGATTTATGATTGTCATGAGGATTGTAACACCCCAGGTAAATAAAGAATATGACATTTTTATATTTATCCATATTTGTGAATGAAATATTAATATTACTTTAAAGGGGATGCTATGCTCGATGGCGTACCCAATACGCAACAACGAGTTTCTTGGGAATCTTACGTTGCACTCTAATAATAAAATAATATTATTTTAAATGGTAGTTAATGCCTAGCCGTTGTAATGGTGGGAATGAACAGAACTAACTACAAAATGATTATATATATGTTTTTCAAATATTTTTACTCTTTACAATAAATGTTATAGGATTAAAAATGCGAATGAATCCAATTTTAAGCGTAGACAGTCTAATATTCTTTAAAAGGTCGATTAACCGTCTTTTGATGGAGAACCTCTTTTAAATAAACTTTTTGACAATTTAATGTGTTATATTTGACAAAATAAAATTCTTCTTTATAATCAGGACATCAAAATTTACTTTCTATGAATTTTTGGTATTTTTCCAAAAAAGTTCAATTTTTAATGAATAGTGAAAAATGTTGTATTTTAATTCAAAACCTCTTTTTAATCTAATTTATTTGTATGATTATATTATCTTTTTAATTGGTTTTAAAGTGTAAATAGAATATATTTTTACCATTTAATCCAATGTCTTTCATTTTAATTAATATCACATTATGATTGGACATAAACGAGTGTCAATCTTTTGAAAGATATTGTTTCATAAAAACACTCTATTTGTTTTAACAGCGGGATTTAATTATAATATTAATTAATGCAAATTCTATGTTATGAATTTCGTAAAATAGACATCATTTTTGAATTCGGAATATCAAATATAGCTTAGGGTGAATTTTTGATATTTTTCTGAAAAACTTCAATTTTTGATGAATAGTAAAACCACAAAGTGGTGGTTACAAAATTAGATTTTTTGTTTAAATGAGACTTTACCAATTCTGTGATTTGAATTTAAAAAATCCAATTTATATTATTTTAATTGATAAGTAAAATGTGGTTCAATGGGATGAAAATAGTTTTTGATGAAAAGTAACTTTTAAGTTTTATTAATCGCGATTAAAGGTAATTAGTGTGATTTAAGGTAAAAATGATATTATAATAAAATGAAAATATATTGACACTTATCCTAACCCTATTGGATGAGTTATGGCCGACTACGACAACCCATGGGTCTATTTTTGGAACCCCATGGAGCCACATGGGTTTGATAATGACATTTATGCCTTTTATTTAAAGTTAAAATAAAAATGACACATACATGATTTGTTTTACTAAAACTATTTTTATAAGTGTTTATACAAGTCAGAATTTGGACTATAAATAGTCATTGGAAAGATAAAAATATTTCCTACATCATAGTATTTGTTTTATAATTTTTAGACATTAAATAAATTAAAATTATTTATGACATCATGATGATGCTGCGATGACCTCATTATTTAATGATTTAAATAAAATGGAAAGATAATGAAAAATCTAGGACCTAAACATGTGCAAAACCTATTGGATGGGTGGATTTATAACCCTTATCACAGCCTCGAATTTTATCAATTTGGGACCATTAAAATCCGAAAACCATTTGAAAATAAAGTAACATTTTATACTTTACCAAGAGTGCCACTCCGCTCCTCTTATAAAAGGCCCCCACCTCTACCTCCTTACCCACACCTCTCAAACCTTTGGATTGTCCAGTCTCTGATCATTTTGTCTCTCCACATCCCTCTATTAATCCTATAAGCATTAACTTAGGTATTAATCTCTTCAAGAAACACGTTTGGTTCAAACTAAAGGGAGTTACCCAATTTTAAGTTAACATCTTCACTTGTGCTCTTTTGTTTTATTTTTCTTCTCCAACCCCCTAAACTCTTTTTATTCATTTATTTTGTAAAACTACAATATCTTAAATATAATAGGATGTTGTTATAATAATTATTCGAGCTACACTTAAACACACCTTCATATAATGGTTAAAGAACATACAGTTTTTGTGGATGGCGAATTTCTGTCTCACGAAACGATGATTGTTCAACACTCATATAACACCTTCAAAGGTGGACATTAAGATGTAACTATGTTTATATATGATATATCATATTTTTATGTTTTACTTTAGCTTCTGTTTTTTTCATTTGTGGCATACCTTTATGGCTTCCATTATGGGTATACGTGATATCTTCATTTTAGGAAGTGCAGACTACCGCCCCCTCAAAGTGATTTGATTCGTTAATGCCATGTGTGGGATGTATAAAGGATGGATTTAAAGTTATTATATCTGATTTTATACTGGAATTATAATATACCTTTATATAATTATTGTTTTCTTTCCATTAATGTATGAGATAGAAATGAAAGTAGCGTTCATGCGTACGTACGGCTTACCGTCTCCATGAACGGTGCATTTAATTTCTTATCCTCAAATGTAATGTACTATTATAAGTACATATAATGGATATATATGATGTATTATACATCTAAATAATGACTATAATTCTGGAATTAAAAATATACACATCTCTCATTTTGTTTTAATTCCATTAATATGACATATAAATGAAAGTAGCGTCCATGCGTACGTACGACTTACCGTCTCCAGGAACGGTGCATTTCATTTCATACCTCTAAATTATTATGTAATATTATAAATACATGTATATGATATAAATATATGATATATATGATATCCAAATCAGGAATGTCATTCTGGATATAAAGATCCTTTGACCACATGGACAACATGT
Organism: Viscum album; assembly: GCA_963277665.1. Lineage (NCBI taxonomy): Eukaryota > Viridiplantae > Streptophyta > Magnoliopsida > Santalales > Viscaceae > Viscum > Viscum album. Next base: position 1,029,134,316 of record OY728140.1, read on the forward strand.
AATTGTAGGAAGTCCACTTTTGACTTAAGAACCAAATATTGACAAAACAAACATTTTTAACTTAAATGATTACATAATGATTATAACATGTCAATAATTGATATAAAAGGAAAAATTAACTTGAAAAGGGTTCTTAAGAAAGTATAAATTAACTCAAGTTTATTATTCAGGATGTTAAAGAACAATCGAGTCAAGTCGGACCCGATGTAAGGGATCCTACTACTCTCTTTCTTTTTAAGTACGCTCTTTTATGTCATTTCTTTTAAAGATAATCATTCTTGTTATTGGGAAGATATTTTATATTACACTTACTGTAATTTTTATGTTCATATGATGAGAGACCCTATTCTCTCTCATCAATCTATTTTGGATGTTTTGAGTGGCAACGTTAGGCTGCCGAATTTTCCTAAGAGATCTAACCTATCTCTTTCTTTTTATGTACTCTCCTTTATGTCACTTCTTTTAAGCCCCTCTTTGTTATGTTGGGGGATGTTCTTTTATATTCCTCTTTATATAAACTTTATGATAATATGATGAGATAATCTATTTGATATCATCAATCCATTTTTGTATGTTTTAAGTGGCGTTGTTAGGCTGCCGAGTTTTCGTAAGGGATTTCTCCTCTCACTTTTATTCCCGTGAGATTTATGCTACATTTGCCACAATTTCGTTTTATTGGTGTATTTACTGCCCATTATTTTACTCATTGTGTAATATAATTTCATTTATTATTATTTACATCAATTTTGTATTGTCCTTCTTTCACGGGGTGTATGTTTCAAAAGATACCCACGTCGATAAGGGAACCTTTCACCCTCCTCTTTTTAAAAGACTTCTTTTGTTATGTCTATTAATTCACATACTATTATGTTGGGATATTTTATTCTATATCCTTATTGATTTAAATTTTATTCCCATGTGATGAGATACCCTTTATCTCTCTCATCAACCCTTTTTGTAAAATTTTATGTGACGCCGTTAGGCTGTCAAATTTTACCAAGGGAACTTCTTAACCCAATTTCGATTTCTTTGGGTTCAACATGTAGTTATTGAATATTTCATCCAATGAATATGTGTGAATAATATTTGATTATTTTACACTTAATATCCACTTATATTGGGTGTATTTATATTTGTCACACATAATTATGAGATTGATTTATCCTTAATTTAATGATACATTCTCTATAATGGATTTCATCTCATTTTACATTTCTTTTGAGAATTCATTGTTGTTATGCACCAATTCACTCTTATATGGTGTGTATACTATCCTTTGACATATTATATTATGAATCCCTTTATTCTCATGATATTATAAAGTTCGGATTAAATGTTATTCCACTATTGTTTGTATTGAAGAGTCTCTCATTTTGTTAAAAACTCTTCAACAAAAATATCGTTTTAAAATTTTTAAAGATTTATTATTCTAAATCATTATCTTTAATTTCATGTTTTCAAAATGGTTTTCAGTAGTTATTTATATGGACATTATTTTTTTAAAATTATAATTCCATTAAAAGCTTCAAAGTTGTATGAGACACTTTGATTCAAAAATATCTTTTAAATGGTTTTTGAAAATGGATTGATTAATTCAATATCTGGGAATTACTTATTGTGATTGAAAATGAAATTTTGTTATTTAAATGTTTATATTTTCAATATTTTATGTTTAATGATGGTACTTGGACATTTTACGGGTGGTTACGTGATAAACCATATGACGGTTGGTGCTGTGAATTCCAGGACGGGTGGTTACGTTATAACCTCCAATGCATTGGGTTTGGAAGTCGGCCGTATGGCTATTCCATTAAGTATGTATGGAATTTGGCCGAATGGATATTTTATTTAGTGATATGTGTGGAAGTCGACCTTATGGTTATTCCACTTAAGTATGTTTGTGTCCCAAGTTACCTTTATATGTTATGTGATCTTTATATGGGTTTCATGGTAATCTTTTGGTTACAGAAGGGTATGTAATGAACTTTTATTCAGGGAAGAGTTTTTTCTACTTCCAAAAGGAGAAAAGTATTACTTTGATAAAGTATACATGGTTTACTTTTTGTTTTGAAAAACTAACAGTTTTCATTCTTTGTGTATCCCTTACTGAGCTTTTTATGCTCATCCCAAGTTTTTGAAATGTTTTTCATAGGACTTAACATGGAATAGGGTCAAGGATGGGATCAAGGGAAAGTCATGCTACCTAAAGCATGGAACTAGACATGTTTCTTTTTAAGAGTTTTTTATATTATGGAAATTTAGTAGAAGTGACTACTTTGTAATCTTTTGAGATGTAATAGTTATGTTCTAATTCTCTAAAACTCTAAACCTGAAAAGATATTCAATGTGAATTATTCATTTCATTAAATATTAAGTAAGGATTATGGATGGGGCCTTATAGTTGGTATCAGAGGTCGATTTAGATATCTTTAGAGGTTAGGGTATTCTCTAATCATAAGTGACAGTACCATAATGGTTAGGATTTCAGAAGGAGTACAAGTTTTAGATAAAGTGAATGAGTAAGTATATCTTAGTGTTTACCTTCCTCATTAGTACATTATGGTTTTGTTGATATACTCACACTGAAATTTCAGTTTTTAGTGAATGGATGGATCTAGAAGTCACCAAAGAGACAACATGTTTGAAGGAAACTGTGGTGGTTCTATGATTAAGATACTAGATAAAATGGAGGATTCAATGAGGAAACTCGTGGTTGTTCTAAACCAACTATCAAGGAGTCATGATCAACCACTTGAACCTTGGTATGTTCTATAATGCATTATGTATGAGATGACCAATCGATGTGGATGTTCAGGTAATAATTATAATGGTAACCATTAGAGTTTATATGATCCTTACTTTTGAGGTAATTATGGGTTATTATATGATATGATGGAAAATGAAAGGCATGAGATAAACTTGAGGTTAAAATATGTTATGATTATTTTTGAAGATTTCATCTCGTTTTGAGGAATGTTTTAAGAATTATATAGTTTTGGAAAAAGGACAACACGCAGACCGTGTGACAACCCATCGCGTCAGACAAAGGTGCGGGAATCGAACACACAACCAAAGTGTGACTGGTATTTATCGCCTACCGCTAGACTACGTGAAGTCCTTGGTTAGTTTGAATGATTTATTTTAGTTATATGATTTTATGAATTAAGAGTAAGTTGATTTTGGGTTTCTATGAAAATGATTAACTTATCATGGAGGATATGTGATTAGGTTAATTACTTTTCAATGCAAGACTTTAGGAGCAACTGATGTTTTTTTGGAGATAAATGATATGATTTAACATGGAAGACTATGTGACTAAATTCTTAAAATATTTGGGTTTCAATCTTAGTTTGGTTTACTTTGAAGAATTTTATGGACAAATTGTTTATCGAATGGTCCTCGTTGAACTTTGGGTTTTCTTGGGCAAATTTTGGAGATTAAGAATAGATTTTCTTTTTACAAAGGGTTATCCTTTTCTGGATTATCTGATCTTGTACTAACCATTTTTGTTTTGGTTTTGGTTAATGTCTAAATATATAAGAAATATATAGTTATATTTTATGGATTAGGTGGTTCTCTATACGTTGATTATATTACTCTTAATGTGAAGAAGTCTTCCTAAATACTCATCTTTTGGAGAAAATATGAGTTCGTGTAAGAAATCTAGTAAAAGATCAAAGTCAACATGATAAGTGATTATGTTTACTTATGAATAAATTCTTCAATAAAAAGTAACATAAAACAAAAATGTTGTCTATTAACTTTTCCTACGGGGGAATCGAATACTGTATAACCCATCACATGTTTGTGATTTTCTTATGGTTAACATTCTCCTAGACATGTTTACTATCACTCTCCATCAGAACATGACCCTTTTTTTTTTCTTCTATATCCATATTTTCCTACTTGGAATCATAGTATGGGTTAACTCGGGTGACCTCTGTACTTCTCTCCCTTTATTTTAAAGTGATTGTTTTACCGACTCTTATTCCGATGTGGGACGTTCAAGGATGTTTCCAAGCACAAAATTTAAAATTGCAAGGACGCAATTCCCAAAAGGGGGGAAGATGTAACACCCTAGGTAAATAAAGAATATGACAATTTTATATTTATACATATTTTTGAATAAAATATTAATATTACTTTAAAGAGGATTCTATGCTCGATGGCATACCCAATACGCAACAATGAGTTTCTTGGGAATCTTACGTTGCACTCTAATAATAAAATAATATTATTTTAAATGGTAGTTAATGCCTAGTCGTTGTAATGGAGGGAATGAACAGAACTAAATACAAAATGATTATATATGTTTTTCAAATATTTTTACTCTTTACAATAAATGTTAGAGGATTAAAAATGTGAATGAATCCAATTTTAAGCGTAGACAGTCTAATATTCTTTAAAAGGTCGATTAACGGCCTTTTGATGGAGATCCTCTTTTAAATACACTTTTTGACAATTTTATGTGTTATATTTGAAAAAATAAAATTATTCTTTATAATCGGGACATCAAAATTTACGTTTTGTGAATTTTTGGTATTTTTCCGAAAAAGATCAATTTTTAATGAATAGTGAAAACTGTTGTATTTTAATTCAAAACCCCTTTTTAATCTAATTTATTTATATGATTAGATTACCTTTTTAATTGGTTTTAAAGTGTAAATAGAATATATTTTTAACATTTAATCCAATGGTGGTCATTGTAATTAATATCACTTTATGATTGGACATAAACGAGTGTCAATCTTTTGAAAGATATTGTTTCATAAAAACATGCTATTTGTTTTAACAGTGGGATTTAATTATAAAATTAATTAATGAAACTTCTATGTTATTAATTTGGTAAAATAGAAATAATTTTTGAATTCAGAATATCAAATATATCTTAGGGTGAAATTTTGGTATTTTTCTAAAAAACTTCAATTTTTGATGAATAGTGAAACCGCAAAGTGGTGGTTACAAAATTTGATTTTTTCATTTTAATGGGACTTTAACACTTATGTGATTTGAATTTCAAAAATCCAATTTAAATGATTTTAATTTTTAATTAAAATGTGGTTCCATGGGATGAAAATAATTTTTGATGAAAAGTAACTTTTAAGTTTTATTAATCGCGATTAAAGGTAACTAGTGTGATTTAAGCTAAAAATGATATTATAATAAAATGAAAATATATTGACACTTGTCCTAGCCCTATTGGATGAGTTATTGCCGACCAAGACAACCCGTGGGTCTATTTTTGGAACCCCATGGAGCCACTTGGGTTTGATAATGACATTTATGCCTTTTATTTAAAGTCAAAATAAAAATGTCACAAACATGATTTATTTTACTAAAACAATTTTTATATGTGGTTATACAAGTCAGAATTTGGACTATAAATAGTCATTGGAAAGATAAAACGATTTCATACATCATAGTATTTTTTTATAATTTTTAGACATTATATAAATTAAATTCTTTATGACATCATGATGATGTAGCGATGACCTCATTATTTAATGATTTAAATTAAATTGAAAGATAATGAAAACAATAGGACCTACACATGTCCAAAACCTATTGGATGGGTGGATTTTGAACCCTTATCACCTTATCCTAGAATTATATGAATGTGGGACCATTAAAATCCGAAAACCGGTTGAAAATACAGTAACATTTTATACTTTACCAAGAGTGCCCCTCCTCTCCTCTTATAAAAGGCCCCCACCTCTACCACCTTATCGACACCTATAAAACCTTTGGATCGGCCAATATTTGATCATTTTTTCTCTCCACATCCCTCTACTCATCCTAGAATCCTTAAAATAGTCAGGAAGCTCTTCAAAAAACCCTTTGGGTTCAATCCAAAGGGAGTTACCCAATTTTGAGGTAACATCTTCACTTGTGCCCTTCTGTTTTATTTTGTTTATCCAACCCCTTAACTCTTTTTATTCATTTATTTTGTAACAACTCCAGTATCTTAAATATACTAGGATTTTGTTATAATAAGTATGCTAGCTACACTTAAACAAACCTTCATATAATGGTGAATGAACATACAGTTTCTGTGGATGGCGAATTTCTGCCTCACGAAACGATGAATGTTCAACCCTCATATAACACCTTCAAATGTGGCCATTAAGATGTAACTATGTTTATATTTGATATATAATATTTTTATGTTTTACTTAAGCTTATTTATTTTTCATTTGTGGAATACATTAATTAGTTCCATTATGGGTATACGCGAAATCTTCATTTTAGGAAATGCGGACTACCACCCCCTCAAAGTGATTTGATTCGTTAATGACATATGTGGGATGTATAAAGGATGGATTTAAAGTTATTATATATGATGTTATATTGGACTTATAATATACCTTCATATCATTATTTTTTTCTTTCCATTAAATTATGAGATAGAAATGAAAGTAGTGTTCATGCGTATGTACGGCTTACCGTCTCCATGAACGGTGCATTTAATTTCTTATCCTCAAATGTAATGTACTATTATAAGTACATATAATGAATATATATGATGTATGATACATCTAAAGAATTAATATAATTCTGGAAATAAAAATATACACATCTATCATTTAGTTTTAATTCCATTAATATGACATAGAAATGAAAGTAGCGTTCATGCGTACATACAGCTTACCGTCTCCATGAACGGTGCATTTCATTTCTTACCTCTAAATGATTATGTAATATTATAAATACATGTATATGCTGGATATATATGATATATATGATATCCAAATAAGGAATGTCATTCTGGATATAAAGAACCTTTGACCACATGAACAACATGTAATTGTAAGATGTCCACTTTTGACTTAAGAACCAAATATCGACAAAACAAACATTATTATCTTAAATGATTACATAATATTTATAACATGTAAATAATTGATATAAAATTAAATATGAACTTGAAAAATGTTCTTAAGAAAGTATAAATTAACTCATGTTTATTATTCAGGATGTTAAAAAACGATCGAGTCAAGTCGGACCCGAGGTAAGGGATCCTACTCCTCTCTTTCTTTTTAAGTACGCCCTTTTATGTAATTCCATTTAAAGATCATATTTCTTGTTATTGGGATGTTATTTTATATTACTATTACTGTAATTTTTATTTTCATATGATGAGAGACCCTATTCTCTCTCATCAATCTATTTTGGAAGTTTTAAGTGGCGCTGTTAGGCTGCCGAATTTTCGTAAGAGATCTAACCTCTCTCTTTCTTTTTAAGTACTCTCCTTTATGTCACTTATTTTAAGCCCCTCTTGATATGTCGGGGGATGTTCTTCTATATTCCTCTTTATATAAACTTTATGTTAATATTATTAGATACCCTATTTGATCTCATCAATCAATTTTTGTATGTTTTAAGTGGCGACATTAGGCTGCCGAGATTTCATATGGGATTTATCATCTCACTTTTATTCCCATGAGATTTATGCTACATTTGCCACAATTTCCGTTGAGTGGTGTATGTACTGCCCATTATTTTACTCATTTTGTAATATAAAATCATTTATGAGTTTTTACATCAATGTTGTATTGTCCTTCTTTCACGGGGTGTATGTTTCGAAAGATACCCATGTCGGTAAGGGAACCTTTCACCCTCCTCTTTTTAAAAGACTTCATTTGTTATGTCTCTTAATTCACATACTATTATGTTGGGATATGTTCTTCTATATCCTTATTGATTTAAATTTTATTTCCACTTTATGAGATACCATTTATCTCTCTCATCAACCCTTTTTGTAACATTTTATGTGACGTAGTTAGGCTTTCGAATTTTACGAAGGGAACTTCTTAACCCAATTTCAATTTCTTTAGGTTCAACATGTAGTTATTGAATATTTCATCCTTTGAATATGTGTGAATAACCATTTATTGTTTTACAATTAATATTCACTTATATTTGGTGTATTTATATTTTCACAGATAATTATGAGATTGATTTATCCTTAATTTAATGATACCTTTTCTATAATGGATTTCATCTCATTTTACATTTCTTTTGAGACTTCATTGTTGTTATGCACCAATTCAATCTTATATGGTGTGTATACTATCCTTTGACAAATTATATCATGAAACCCTTTATTCTCATGACATTATAATGTTCGGATTAAATGTTATTCCGCTATTATTTGTATTCAAGAGTCTCTCATTTTGTTAAAAACTCTTTAACAAAAATATCATTTTAAATGTTTTAAATATTTATTATTCTAAATCTTTATCTTTAATGTCCATGTTTTCAAAATGGTTTTCTGTATTTATTTGTATGGACATTAAATTTTTAAAATTACAATTCCATTGAAAGCGTAAAAGTGGTATGGGACACTGTGATTCAAAAATATCTTATAAAATGGTTTTTGAAAATGGATTGATTAATTCAATATCTGGGAATTTCCTATTGTGGTTGAAAATGAAAATTTGTTATTGAAATGTTTATATTTTCAATATTTTATATTTAATGATGGTACTTGGACATTTTACGGGTGGTTATGTGATAAACCATATGATGGGTGGTGCCGTGAATACCAGGATGGGTGGTTACGTTATAACCTCCAATGCATTGGGTAAAGAAGTCGACAGTATGGCTATTCCATTAAGTATGTATGGAAGTTGGCCGAATGGCTATTCCATTAAGTGATATGTGTGGAAGTCGACCTTATGGTTATTCCACTTAAGTATGTTTATGTCCCAAGTTACCTTTATATGTTATGTGATCTTTATATGAGTTTTATGGTAATCTTTTGGTTACAGTAGGGTAAGTAATGAACTTTTATTCAGGGAAGAGTTTTTACTACTTCGAAAAGGTGAAAAGTATTACTTTGATAAATTATACATGGTTTAATTTTTGTTTTGAAAAACTACCGGTTTTCATTCTTTGTGTATCCCTTACTGAGCTTTTTATGCTCATCCCAAGTTTTTGAAATGTTTTTTACATGACTTAACGTGGAATAGGGTCAAGGATGGGATCAAGGGAATGTCATGCTACCTAAAGCATGGAACTAGACATGTTTCTTTTTAAGAGTTTTATATTTCATGGAAATTTAGTAGAAGTGACTACTTTGTAATCTTTTGAGATGTAATAGTTATGACCTAATTTTCTAAAACTCTAAACCTGAAAAGATCCTCAATGTGAATTATTCATTTAATTAAATATTAAGTAAGGTTTAAGGCTGTGGACTTATAAGGATAATCTAAGGTTTATATACCAATCTCTAGAAATATAGAAACTTTTAATAATTTTAATTAAATTTATGTTCTTGTTACATTATTAATCATACTTGGGATGCATTTTTACCCGTGATGGTATCTTAATTGGCCCATAAAAGACAAAGATTCTATAGAATTGGTTGTATCTAACAATAGTAACTAATCTTCATAGTAACCTCAGTATTGAGTTATACTATATAAATATTGTGAGAAACATTTCATAGACTGATAAACAACATAAATAGTTAAATCAAATGGTATTCAAGTTTATATAGATTATGGTGTGTGAAAAATTATTCTAGTAATTTATGAAGTAGTTAGTTAATGATCTTATGATATCATAGAACCCTAATGTGGAATAATATTTAACTAATAGTGATTCATCATTGTCTTTAAATGGATGTGTTCTTACTAAAAATGAAATAGTGAATGTCTATGTGTGTTTATTGTTGAGAACTCAGGAACATGATTTTTCAACCCATGATTTTGAGAAAGATGTATTTATTTATGAATTAAAAATAATGATATATTGTATTTATGAGGAGAAGTCTTACATATACAACAACCACCAAAATAGAATTTATATATTAACATAAATGTAACAAAATATGAGACAAAAGATATATGTGGAACTTACTATGGAAAATTGTTATTCAATTAATAATAACCAAGGAAAATAAAACAAATTTATTAAAGCATTGAGTAGAAAATAGCCATGATTCCTTACCATGACGAGGATTGAAGGATATCCATTAAATAAGGACTTAAGAAATATGGAAATCAAATTCATAAGTGATCATAAATAATTAATAGTATCTAAACTTGTTTCATAATAGTTAATTAATTGAAAAGTACCTAAAGTCGCAATGAGAGATTCATAAGTTACACAATATGGTATAAGATGAGAAAATGGTATGTTTTTAGAGTTCAAATTTAATTTAGAGTGACTATTGTGGTTTAGATTGAATATGTATATTTTCCTCACATATTATTGTTTAAAGAATGATATGATTGATGATTGTCATAAATTACAATTCTAAATATATCTATGAACCCATAAATGTATAGAGATATATGGTATATATATTGTGGATGATTAAAAAAGATGTATTTTTTGTTATACTAAATGATGTTTGGTATTTTAGTAATTTAAGTTGTAATGAAAAGTACCCAAAATACTGTTATAACCACAACCCATTCAACTATGGTAGTGAGTAAAATCACTATGGACACTGTTATATTCTGTCCTAAAATATACATGGCTTAAATGTCAATATTTTTAAATATATATATATAAAAATACTTCTCATTTTTTTACTATATGATTGTATTTCTCAATTAAGGGAATTTCTCATTTATAAATTTGATAAGTGGGGAGACAACAAAGGGAACCACACTTAATTAGTTCATACTGTGATCCCAGATTTACTTATAAATATATATGGTTGAGGCTTTGAAAAGATAATAATTTTGAATTAATCCTTATAATAAAACAATCATCACATAAATTATGGGAAAATGAGAGGAAAATTCATCGAATGTAATACATGTTAAGATCTAGCTCACATGATTTTAAAGGGAGTTTGGATCAACATAATCTATTATTAAAATTATCCTCCATAATAATTTCTACTCTAGTATTCAAATGTATCCTTATGAATCGCTATATAGGAAGAGGTGAAGACTTGTAATATGCTAGAATGAAGTTGGAGAATGAAAATCAATACAGCTATAATAATATCAAAAAAGGTCATAGTAGAAATAAGTAATTTCTATACTATGGAAGGAAAGATATATAATTTCATGTTGGGGATTATGTATTTCTAAAAATATCATCATGTAAAGGATTCATGAGATTTGGTATGATTGGGAAAATGATTCCATTGTATATTTGAATATTTGATATTCGAGAGCCTGTTAGGGAATATTCCTAATAGTTAACACTACCTCAAAATCATTCCAACATTAATGTTATATTAAATGTTTAGTTCTTAATAAATTATAAGTTAGAACCAACATATATAATAGATACACATGTTGTGGAATTGGAACATTCTTGTTATATGAACCGGGACAAATAAAGATTATAGATCAAATGGGAAAATTGTTTAAAAAAAATACAAATTTACTAATTAAATTCTATTATAAAATAAATATTTCAAAGAATAAATTTTGGATCATAATGATGTAATTCTGGAGAAATAACCCAATTTATTTTGGTGTCGGAAAAAAATTTCAAGGGGAAATTTTTTAAGGGGTTAATTTCATGTCCCATTTTTTATGAAAATAATTATGGTTTTTCTATGACTAATTTTTCATATATTTTTATAACAGAACAAAAAAATACCATTTTATTTGATTAAAAATAATATTATAATGTTTACTATAAAATATATGAGTAGTAAATGGATAAAAAAATAATAATCTACATTATTATTTAAACACCATTGCTATTAATTCTAACACGAAGAAAAACCCTTATATAAAAATAGTAAAACAAAATAGATGGGTTAGAAATATAATATTCAATAATGAGGGAACTATATAACCATTAAAAGAGATGTCCAGAAAATTAGGTATGAGAATTGTAATGTGTATATACTGTGAAATGGGAAAAGTGATTTTTGGATCTATCTTTTATGTAAACATTTGAAAGTATGACAATTGAGAATTTTTATTTTTAAGAATTATGACCATTGATAATAATTTAACCATTATAATTATTGTATATAATGGATAATAATGATATATAATTAATGTATAAGTAAATAATTATGGCATAATCCACTAAAATCATGCATTTTTATTCCCATGTATCAAATATTAAGAGGGAGGTGTTGTAACAGTAACATCACTGGATAATGAAGATATATTACTTTCTCTTATTTAGTAATATTCATGAATTAAATATTTTTTTAACTTAATGGGGTTCCTATGTTGGATGGCATACCAGATACGCAACAATGGGTTTATTTGAAATCTAATGTTGCACTCTAAAAATATAATATTGTTTTTTAATGGAAGTTAACGCCAAGCTGTTGTACTAACAGGAATGAACAGAACTAACATATAAACCAATTTGTATCCAAAATCACCTAAAGAAATTTCTCCCTAACATTTTTGTCTATATTTTATAGTATTTATTAAAATTACCATCCCTAGTGTCCTTAAGAGGAGATCTAAATGAGTTTTATTTATAAGTAGGTAATAATCTTAATGTACATCTTTCTTTTTTATTTATTATTTTAACATCAAAACTTATTTCTTAATACACCCAATATAATAACACATTTATATACCTTATACTGAGATGTTATTGGGTTACTTTCATAACCAATATTTTTACCCTCTTCAATATAATGGGAAATGAAATCATCTATTGTGTGTACAATTGACTACTACCACACAAAACGATGTTAATTTTTTCCATCAACACATACTTCGATTGAATAAAATGATGATTTTGATATATATATATATATATATTATTTATGAAATAATTTTAGTGTTCTTATTATAATATCACATATAACATTATAAAATACATTCAATTTAAAATATGATAACAATTATCGTGTGTATGGCGGACTAGTAACTCACGAAGTGGTGTGATTTTTTTCACATACACATTACAAGGATGTTTAGAAATGAAAAATTTATGGAATATTCATTATATATATGACATTATAATTATTTTTTAAAATTAATTTATCTCCAACATCCTTACAATTTCTCTCATTAATGGAATGATATTTTCAGTCATGCATATGTACATCCTACCGTCTATAAAAATAGATGCAATTAATTTTCCATGTCCAGCCATAAATTATGATTATAAAAATATATATAATGAGTAAATATAATATTTATAAAATTAATACATTTTTAAATTATATAATTAATTATTATAAAACCTAAATAAGACATTCATGAAAAAAACTCCTGAGAAAACAATGAAACTAACACTGGAAATAATGAACATAATAAACTAATATTATCAAAAAGGTGTAAAATCTTATAATAGGATTATATATTATATTTTAAATATTAAATAAATTTTTTTAAAAATTAATAAAAATAATAAATCTATTATACATGAAGCTAAATCATGTTCAACTAAAAAGATGAGGGAGATAATGGATTTGGTTTCAATTTCATTTCATTAAGGAATATTTTTATGTTATGTACCTAATTTATTTTATATGGTGTATATACGACCCCTTTTACCTGTAATACAATGAATACTATATAATTCAGTTTTTTCTAGTTTTCAATTTAAATTATATATTCCAAGGTAATTTTACATAAAATCTATTCTGTTGTAGATAATTTCATAGAAAATTTTCATTCCATTAGGTTGTATTAGTTATATATTTTTATTGATATTCTAATATTATGTTTATAATGTATTTTTATTATATAATTTTTAATTTCCACTTGTATTTTTCTGACTTTTAATTGATAAAAATAATATGTTCATTTATTAATTCTCACTAGAATATTATGATCATTATATTGGATTTCAACTGAATTTTAGTTTTATTTTGAGATTTTTTTTATAATTTTCATCCATTACACTTCTTGTAGTGGTACATACATCCAATATGATGTATTTAAAATGAAGGAAAATTTATTCTTCATTTTATTATCAAAAATTATTCTATATGAATTGATGGCCACCTCAAATTTATTTTTTAATGTAGGTATTATTAATTTTATTTTGAGATAATCACTATTTTTTATGTTTTCATTAGACATTACATTTTTCAAAAATATCCATAATCATTATAACATGGATATTTTTATTTCATATACCATATATAATTTTTACATATTATATAAACTTTTAATGTTAATTTATTATATATGGTAATATTTATAAATATCTATTTAGTTGATGCATATATTTGATGATAAGGTGAAATATTGATGATTTGAATAGATTAATTTATATATGAGGAATGATATTGACCCAAATAGATAAAAAGGTTTGCAACAATATATACCACTGATCCATTGTTTGTCTCATGAGGTGATTCATTAAACTAGTATTAAATGGGTTTTACCCATACATTTATACAATGTTGTGAATGGTCTTGATAGAAGTGTTTTCATGATTCCTAATATCATTGTGTCCAAAAAATAGGAATTTAATTCAATTAGAATCGAGTAATTATAACTATCTAGGAGATTCTCGTAATGATATTATCTCTTGATGCTTTTCATCCTCATATTATTAACTAAATGGAATGTGTTCTCTGTTATTTACCATCCCAAATTGATTATTACTTATCTATCCAAAATGTAATTAAATAATTTCAATGTAACTTTTGTTCAGTTATTTTCTATTCTATATTGATTCTATATTATTTTTTCATTATAGATTCTACTATATATAACCCTTACAGATAATATGATCCCACCCTTAACATTTAATTACCTAGTAATGGAAAATAAATTTATTGAATGGGTTAAGGGATGTGGAATGTTTTCCATTACTATGAATTATATTTTTATTCCCAAGCTAAATTGGGATTCATATATTTATTTGGTTCCAATAACTGCTAAACCCATTGATTTTCTTGTTCTTTACACCTTAAATAATTGTTAATGGAATAATTAAGACACTATTATTGGGTTATTTGAGTTAGGGTCATTATATTTCGTATTATAGGATGTTTTGTAAACTCCTTTGAAGCTTCATTAATGAAAACATAAAATTGGGATCATAAAGATTTTTATATATTAAGTATATGTATTAAATGACATCATAATGTTTTGTTAAAGAATTGAATATATGTTTTTTCCTATAAATACATCATTTAGAGGATATTATAAGAAGACATGGTTCTAACATGGATGTTATTAGGGGTAATAACACAAGAAATGGTATGTTTTTTAAGATCCAATGGTAACCTATTGCATTAAAACTATAACTTCCCCCAATATGGAACTCTCTCATGAGGCAGAATCTTGATGTTTATAGGACCCAAAGTGACCCTCCTTATATGCTAGATGATTTCGAATAGAATCAGAGGTCAGATATGTTTAATGGGGATAAAATATCCCATGTTATAGAGTCAAAACACATTGGAATAATTATATTAAAATAAATAAATATCCGAGAGAATAAATAATGTAAATAATAAAATATATTAGAAAAAACAACAATAAAATCCAACTAAATAATCCAAAAAATAAAAAGGAATAATGTAATGATATGATTAATTGTAACTAAATTTCATGAAGGATGAAAAAAAATACTAGAAGACTAAAACAAATACTCAAATGTCTTCTATCTAGACTGCCATGTCGATCCTTTATCCAAATTCCAACTCATATGGAAAGTAATAAACATTAATAAGGTCCCTTCCACTTTTCATGTATAACATCCAGGTAATGATCTCCATTAACAGATGTTATCCTAAATAGGTTATGTGTATAACTTAGTAGGCAACCCATCATTGTCTAAACCTAAACAACTGCATAATTTTTTCCTGAAAAAATGAAAAAAATAGGTGATGTAAATATTTAAACTATTAAATAAATACCACATCAAAATAATTGAACACAATTATCTGATTTTCATAAGCATATATCATGTCTACTCCATCTAAAACCATATAACCATTGTAAAACATAACCTAACTCAACACCATGGTGGAATACCTCTAGACATATTTCATAACCATGCCAACTATAACAATATAACCATCGTTGAAATCACACTAATCTATGTAAAAAAATCTATAATCATTTCTTTAGTTAATAATTCTCAAGCTTGGTATATACAAATTAAATCATGTCTCGATTCCAATCCCAATATATAATCATTTAAACATGTGTCACTAGGAATAGACCGCTATATAAGCATTGCAGTATATATTGTGGTCATACTTGGTATATATGAATTTCAATATGAGTCATTGGTAATATCACATTATATATGAATTAAATCATTTGTTAGGGGTATTAATAATATATAACCTTTATTGATTTTATCACCAAAAATTACAGTAATGATTTTACTATATCTCATCATAAGGATTAATGATTAATAATGAAATTTACACTAATATTTTAATTAAAAATTTTGAATATCTTATTTTCTAAACCCAAAAACATACTAGTCACTTCAATAAAAAACCAAGACAAGGTGAAATTAGAACAATAAATCTCTCAAATACCATGTAATGGAAAACAAACTTCAAGCCATTAATCAATTCTTTTATAATCAAGGTATTTCTCACCTAAGTAGTAGCCATAGTCCAAGTCATAATCAATTGGTTCCAAAAGGATTCCAAACTATAATAAAACTTGTCTTTTAAATTATTCAGGTTCAAATTATGTTAATGAAATTGAAATATTTCTTATACGTGAATTTAAAAACCCCGGGGTTATGGTTTAGACCCCCTACCAGTAAGAACCCGGTTCTTATTTTGAGGTATGAGTTTCTTATTTTCTCTTTTCCCTTACTGTTTTGAGAAAGTTGGAAAAATGGGGAAATTCATGAATTTTGGAAGTACACGTCATGTACTTTGTCCACAAGTCGTGTACTTTTGGACGTGTGGGATGGGTACATGGGGCGTGTGGCCATGCCGGGGATGAAGGGTATAGGAACCATCTACACGCCGTGTAGGGATCCTTTACACGCCGTGTAGTCAGTCGGCAGACGAAATTGTAAGGTGGTGGCCAACTGTGGGGCAGCATACGCTGTGTACTCATGAATACATACCGTGTAGTCATGTCGGCAGATGAACAATGTCGCGCTGTCAGGAAGCCTCCAGAGGAACAGTTTAAAAAATGGGAAGTACACGCTGTGTACTCGGATGTACACGCCGTGTACTTTGTGTTTTTCTCTTAAAATGGGATATAGCCTCCCCTATTCACAGGGAAGTCTTAGAACTGGAGGAAGGAGCGTGAGTGGACAACTGAACCTTTGAGGATCCATCGATTGCAAAACAGGAATCTGTTTCCACCTCGGACGATCTCGTTGGAACTGCACGGGTAAGCCCTCTGCTCTCCTTAAGTCGTTATTACCAATTCCTTCCCGAGGGAATGTTACTTATGTTTGAATGGGATTTATTCTTTGTTAGATCTATGTCATTCTTGGACGTTTCTGGAATCGACTTTCACATATAGCATTCGTTGGCATTTAAGGTAGGTGGCTTGGTGATTATTTTTTCCAACTGCTATGTGTTTTGTGTATTTTAGTGCCACGAACCCATGTTGGGGTGTCGTGTGGCTGAGGTTGTGACTATTTTAACTACCTAGAATTGTATAGGTAATTAATCGTGATATTAAAATGTTTTTTGGGATCAGTGCATGGATCCAAGACCATCCCGGGGGTGTGTTCCCATGTTTATCCGTTTGGCCAGGATACCCGAGGGTATGCCTTATTTATATTATGCCTTATTTTTTGCATTACTTTTTCCTTAAGAGGAATTGTATTTGAAATGCTTGTTTATATGTTGGGCATGGCCCGATTACCTTTTTAGCCTGAGGGCAGTGTTGTGATTTGCCTGTGGGCACTGTACTATTAGCCTATGGGAAAATTCATTCATGCCTCCGGTAAATCGATTTTGTGCCTGTGGGAGACACTACTTATGCCTGTGGGCACTATCTATATTCCTGTGGGCAGTATCGTGTGTTTCTTTCACTTTACCCGAGGGTGGGAGTTTACGTGTCTGAGTATAGTGACTGATTACTTAGAATATTCAATGTGGTGATATTTGGAATTAAATGATTAAAATGATATTAAAATTGTAATAAAACTGGCTAAGTTAGTTACTTTTGGTACTGATAACTTTATTGCATTTTATTACTCCACACTGTTGTTGCATGTTCACACACAGTTGGGCACGGGCCTTTGGTGGGTGCCTACTGGGAATTTGTTTCTGAAACCCTGTTTGGGTCATGCTTTTCATCCCAAAAAGATTACGTTTCTGCAGGTGTAGATAAGGGCAAGGGCCCTTACACAGGTACTTGATTACTGCTAAGGTGTAGGAGAGCATGTGACCCAGCATTGGCTCGCGATGCCGTTGGCTGTTCTGTTTTGTTTTTCAGTACTTGTACACTATATTGTATTGTACTTCTGTGTAACATGTATTGTCTGTTTACATAGAACTGGAGACATGTTACATCATATCTATATATCTGGTTGGTATATCTACTGTTGTTGGTTATTCTAGTTGTGTACGGTTTACTTCTTCCGCTGTTGCTGTATGATTTATTTCTTTCCACTGTGCTACACTTTGACAAATGAGGGCATAGTTTTCCCACTATCAAACCTAGACCCTCGCTGCTAGTAGGTAGCCTATGGCATTTGGGGAAACGCGTTTGAGGTCATGTGGAAAATCGGGTTCGAGGCACCCGTTGCATGGCACCCGGATCAGGGACGTTACAAAGTGGTATTAGATGATATTCATTTCTTTGAATTATTGTTTGGAGCCTTAGTTAGGGATAGGAAGGAAATGGTACTTGTTCATAAGTTGTTCCCAGAGCGTAGCTAACCCGTGTATAGGGAAAAGCCAAGTTACCTCATATTGCAATTTTAATGATTTTGCAATTTCACAATTGATTTGTTTTCACCGAAGGGTGAAGCAGTTGTGATTTTTTTGTTTATATTTTATCGTTGGGTTCTATTTAGTTTCAACCCAATGAGATGAGGGTCTTCCATATCATGCATCATTTAGAAACATGCTATAAATCACATGCCACGCATAGTTTCCATGCCATGTAGGTGCATTAGAAATTTCATATTGTTGTGATAGTTGATGTGCTAGAAAAGCATGTTGTTGTGATAACTGCTTGATAAATACCTGCTATGTGATAGGATATTTTTTATGAGACGGTTTATAAAATGAACGTCGAACTTTGGTTTTTGGGGAGTATGGGACCCCATTGACCGGAATTTGGTGGACCAGTAGATGTTTATTTTTTTATAACACAGATAAGATGTCAAACTTTGATTCGTGGGGAGTATGGGCCCTCACGGATCGGAATTTGGAACTTAGGTGTTTTTTTTCGTTATTCTTCTGGGTTTTGGGAAGTTCCAGAGGCATACTATCCGGAAACCCAGTATACACGCCATGTACTGCTTTACACATGTCGTGTATGGTCAGCTGTTCGAGAATAAAAATAAACTTTTTGAGAACATGCCGTGTACCCAGAGTACACGCAATGTATTATCTTCCCATGTCACAAACCGTGTGGGCAACGACATGGGGAAGGGAAGATCATGGGATGAACATGCCGCGTACTGGATGTACACACCGTGTTGGGTTGACTCGGAGACCCATCCGTGTAATTAACAACACGAGCAAGTGTAGTCATTTCTTGAACATGCCATGTCAATGAAAAACATGCCATGTAGTGTGACTTGGGTACCTGGCCAAGTAACTAACAAACAAGGGACATGGAAATCACTTCTTATACACACCGTGTGTATATAGAACACACCGTGTAGGTTGAAGCTATGCATCCGACCATGTAACTAACAACACAGGTCGGCGAAGCTCGTCTAGAACACACAGTGTACCTGTGGGAACATGTCGTGTAGTCCTGTTAGAGGACAGATCATGTTGAGTTAGCCGAGTGGCTGGGGAACGGGGTGTTTTACACGCCGTGTGTGGGTGTAACCTGCCACGTAGTGTTAAGGCGAGTAGTTGGCTGTGTCACAAGAGACACGATCAGTTGGAAATAACACCATACATGCCGTTTAGATGATATACATGTCGTGTAGTTTTGTTCAAACAGGAGTCGTGCGGCTTAGCCGTGTCGAAGGACCCAGGCAGGGGGGTGAAGTCATGTACATGTCGTGTGGATATTATACATGTCGTGTAGTCTTGTTTTTCATATCTTGACATGCCTTCTTCCTATTGTTCCATTTGTGGTATCTTCATTTTCAGCCTTGTTAATCTGGAATCTAAGGCGTGTTTTTGACCTTGTAGTGTCATGCAGCCTAGACGACTGCATTGTTCTCCAGGAGAGCGGCAACGAGTATACTCCTGAGATGGTGGGCCATGGGCTACTAGTAGATCCTCCAGAAGTGCCAGATGCGGGGCCAGCTGTTATACCGGACAAAAGCGCGAAGGCGCAGTTCCGTGAAGGCTTTATGCGGTTCGTGTAGACCTTTCAGGGAGCACCGCAGGCTGCCACATCTATGGCTGAGCTAACACGTATATTCCAGCAGCAGCATCCGCCTATGTTTTCTGGGATGGTGGAACATAGGCTGTGTATTCTTGGCTAGGATCAATGCATACAATTTTCGATCATCTTGAGATGCCTCCAGGGCGGAGGTTCAAGCTAGCGACGTATATGTTGTGTGATTCCGCCAATAGGTGGTGGGATGTTACCACCCAAACAGAGCATCACAGGGATATGGCGTGGGAATATTTTTAGGTATTATTATATGACATCTTCATTCCTGAGACGCTGAGGGAAGATAGAGCTCGAGAGTGCATGAATCTGTAGTAGGTTTCTATGTTAGTGATGGATTATTCTGCTCTCTTTAGTGAGCTTCAACATTTTGCACCCGTTCTGGTGGACGATGAGACTCTAAGAGCCAGGAACATCGAGGATGGCATTAGGTATGAAATTTGAGCACTGGTGAATGTTTTCAGGTTGCCATCAGTACACACTTTTGTAAATCAGGCACTGATTATAGAGAGTAACCTATAGGAATCTAGTGGTGTGGGCCTAGGCGGTTCAGCACCAGTTACAGGTATTATTCTACTAGTAAGAGGAAGAGACAAATGGGCTTCACTCTGGGTGGCAGTACTAGGTAGAATAATGCTTCAGGTAGACATGTCATGTGCTACCAGTGTGGTAGAGAGGGGCACAAGAGGCCACAATGCCAACGAGATCCAGTGGAGTGCCGAGCATGCGATAGGATGGGTCATCTGTAGTGCTTTTGCAGGGTGTTTCCACCGATAGCTAGTGAGAGGGTTTATGTTTAGATTCCGCATGCGGGAGCAGGACAAGTGGCTTCTTACTAGTCCGGGAACTGGAATGCATCAGGGCATGTAGGGAGAGATGGTGGTCATGGCAGTGGTTGCCAGACACCAGGATCTCAGAGGCAATAGGGTGGGAAACCTAAGGGTTTCCAGGCTATGTCCTAGGTCCGTGGAACTAGGCATGCATATGCAGTGCAACAGACCCATCAAGAGCAGGATCTCAGACCTTCTACAGTCAGAGGTACTATTCTAGTATCTTCTGTTTTATCTTCAGCACTTTTCGATATGGGTGCTACATGTAGTTTCGTATCATTACCCGTTGTGGAGATCCTTGGGCTCTGTGTTTCTACTTTTTATGGTATCATGATGCTAGACACTCCGTTGGGGACTAGAACAACTGGTGTGCGTCAGTGCATGGAGTGCCCCCTTGAGGTTGGTGGGTGTCACTTCCTTTGGGACCTCTATGTCATATAGATGACAGCTTATGAAGTCATTCTCGGGATGGACTGGTTGGTTCCCTTTCGAGCCATTGTGGACTTCTATCATTTCATGGTGTGTTTCACATCACCAGAGGGCGGAGAGTTTTTATACAAGGGTGAATGGGATGTTCAAGAGAGTCGAGCTGGACCAGAGCATCGTGGGTGAGGTGGAGTCATAGCCCATATTAAAAGCTTATATTTGGATGATCAAGAGACTTTTCAGACATATTTCACTCCATTTGTTGATACTTTCAGAGATGTCTTCCCAGACGACTTTTCATGTCTACCTCTAGAGCGAGAGGTGGATTTCTCTATTGATCTTGTTCCAGGAGTAGCACTAGTGTCCATTCCTCCTTATAGGATGGCTACCTCTAAGTTGCAAGAGATCAAGAGGAAGTTAGAGGAGTTACATGAAAAGGGTTTTATCTGACCCAAAACATCTCCTTGGGGTTCTCTGGTCTTTTTTGAGAAGAAGGCGGATGGTACCCTCAGACTCTATGTGGATTATCGGAAGCTGAACCAGTTGACGGTTAAGAACCGATATCCCTTGCCATGGATTGATGATCTTTTTGATCAACTTCTTGGAGCACAAGTTTTCTCGAAGATTGACATGAGATCTGGATATCTTCAGCTACGCGTTAGACCATCAGATATACCACATACATCTTTTCGGAGCAGATATGGTCTATACGAGTACACGGTTATGCCGTTTGGACTCATGAACATGCCAGAAGTTTTCATGGCTCTGATGAATCGTGTGTTCCATCCATATCTGGTTTCTTTTCTGGTAGTATTCATGGACGACATCTTGGTGTACTCTCACACTCGACATGACCATGACACCCATCTTGAGATCGTATTGAGTACACTGAGAGAGCACCGGCTATATGCTATGCTCTCAAAGTGCCACTTTTGAATGGACTAGATTCACTTCCTGGGGCATATAATATCAGAGGTAGGTGTTGGAGAGGACCCTAAGAAGGTGAGAGTAGTAGTTTCTTTTGAGCACCCAAAGAATGTGTTTGAGATACAAAGTTTCATAGGGTTGGCTGGTTACTACAGACATTTAATCCATGACTTCTCCCGCTTAGCAGTGTCGTTGATGGGTTTGACTGAGAAGGGTGTGAAGTTCATTTGGACTGAATCTTGTGAGAAAGCATTTCAGGATATGAAAGGAAGGATGATATCAGCACCAATCCTAATACTCCCAGAGTAGGGGAAGAGCTCTACAGTTTACTGTGATGTATCAGGTATTGGGATGGGAGTAGTGTTGACATAGGGCAATCGAGTCGTTGCGTACGGGTCTCGGCAGTTGAGGCCACATGAGAGGAATTACCTGACGTGTGATCTTGATTTGGCTGCAGTTGTGCAAGCGTTGCATTTTTGGAGACATTATCTGTTGGGAGAATGTTTTGTGGTTTTCACCGACAACAAAAGTCTCAATTATATCTTTACTCAGCGTGACTTGAATATGAGGCACCGAAGGTGGGTCGAATACCTTCAGTCCTTCGATTTTGAGAATTCCTACACACCTGGTAAAGGTAATGGAGTAGCTGATGCACTAAGTAGGAAGACACAGATACATGATATGTATGAGGCCAGTGATGAGTGGTAGCTCATGGGTTTGTTCTCTTAGATTCATTTGGAGGTTCACGATAGTCAGGGGAAAACATATCTTTTGTCCTTAGCTATGACTTCTACCCTCCAGGATAGAGTGAGGGTGAGACAACTATATGATCCAGAAGGCCTAGTTCTACAGGAGTCGGTGGCAAGTGATGACCCTCCTCCTGAGTGGACGATAGGCAATAAGGAGGTATTGTGTTTCCATGGAATAGTGTGGGTTCAAGGAGATATACGTGAGGAGCTGATGTGGGAGTTTCATGCTTCAGCTTGGGAAGTTCATCCTAGAGTTACCACGATCTACCGAGACTTGAGATGTCAGTACTGGTGGCCGGATATAAAGAGAGGTGTAGCTGGTTTAGTTATGAGGTGTTCCACCTGTCAGCAGGTGAATGAGGAACATCATATTCCAGTTGGACTATTAGATCAGTTAGCCATCCTGGAGTGGAAATGGGATGATGTCGCAATGGATTTTGGGACTGGTTTACTAAGGTCACCTCGAGGCAATGATGTCTCATGGGTTGTTGTGGACAGACTCACGAAGGTAGCTCACTTTTTTCTGATCAAGGAGACCTTCTTAGTTGATGAGCATGGGTAGTTGTATATCCGAGAGATCCTTTGTCTTCATGGGGTACCTCATTCTATCATTTCAGATATTGATGCCCATTTTACGTCTTGTTTCTGGCAGATATTTTAGAGGGAACTGGGTATAGAGGTGCTTCTGAGCACATCATACCACCCACAGACTGATGTCCTGTCAGAGCGTATGATATTGGTGCTAGAGGACATGCTGCGAGCATGCGTCCTAAACTTTTGGGGATCTTGGGAGATGCACATACCCCTAGTCGGGTTTTCCTACAATAACAGTTTTCCGGAAACTTTTGAGATGGAACCTTACAAGGATTTATATGGTAGGCCATGCTGATCACACTTTTGCTGGTTAGAGGCAGGTAAGGCAGCTTTACTTGGACCACATTTCATGTAGGAGACTTCTGAGCAGGTCTTGTTGATTCGGAAGCAGATCGATACTGCTCTGTTTCGTCAGAAGTCTTATGCTGACCACCGCAGATGACCCTTGGAGTTCGTGGTCGGGGATCAGGTTTTCTTGAGTGTTTCGCCGAGGATGGGACACAGACGGATCAAGAGACAGGGTAAAATTTCACCGAGGTATGTGGGGACATTTGAGATTCTGGAAAGAGTCGAGCCGGTTGCCTATCGGTTGTAGTTACCATAGAGGTACTGGGCCATGGAGGACGTCTTCCTTGTATCTTAGTTGCACTGCTATCATTCAGACCCATCTCACATAATTTAGCCCGAGTAGGTTGAGCTTCAGATAGATGCGTCCTTTGAGGAGCATCTGATTCATATCGTTGATAAGAGAACAAAGGTTCTCCGAGGCCGGTCAGTTCCTCTCGTACAGGTTCTATGGCAGCATAGCCGAGTACAGGATGAAACCTGGGAGCGAGAGACCGACGTACGTGCCTAGTGTCCAGAGTTATTCTCAGCTTTATCTTCACCACCATTGGAAGGGAAATTCCGGGACGAATTGCTCTAAAGTTGGAAGATTGTAAGTTCTCGGTTCTTATTTTGAGGTACGAGTTTCTTCTTTTCTCTTTTCCATAAGTGTTTTGAGAAAATATGAAAAATGGGGAAAGATCCAGAATTTTGGAAGTACACGCCGTGTACATTCTAGACACACAGTGTACTTTTGGTCGTGTGGGATAGGAGCACAGGGCGTGTGGCCATGCCTAGGATGAAGGGTGTAGGAACCAACTACACTCTGTGTAGGGGTCCTTTACACGCAGTGTAGTCAGTCGGCATGCAAAATAGTAAGGCGGTGGCCAGCTGTGGGGTAGCACATGCCATATACTCATGTAGACATGTCATATTGTTATGTTGGCATATGAACATTGACGCACTGGCGGGAAGCCGCCAGAGGAGAAGTTTAAAAAATGGGAAGTACACGCTGTGTACTCGGAAGTACATGTCGTGTACTTTGTAATTTTTTGCTTAAAATGGGCAGTAGCCACCCCTGTCCACAGGGAAGGCTTAGAACCGGAGGTAGGAGCGAGAGGGGACGACCAAACCTTTAAGGATCTGTTGATCGCAAACCAAAAATCTGTTTCCGCCTTAGAAGATCTCGTTGGAACCGCACAGGTAATCCCTCCGCTCTCCTTAAGTCGCTCTTACCAATTCTTTCCTGAGGAAAGTTATTTACATTTTAATGGATTTTATTCTTCGTCGGATCTACGTCGTTCTTGAATGTTTTTGGAATCCACGTTCATGTATAGCGCTCGTTGGTGTTTAAGGTAGGTGGCTTGGTGTTTATTTTTTCCAACTGCTGTGTTTTTTGTGTATTTTAGTGCCATGAACCCATGTATGGGTGTCGTGTGGCAGAGGCTGTGACTATTTTAACTACCTAGAATTGTATATTTAATTAATTGTGATATTTAAATGTTGTTTGGGATCAGTAATTCAATCCAGGACCACCCCGGGGGTGCGTCCTCCTATTTAGTCATTTGGCTAGGATACTCGACGGTATAACTTGTTTATATTATGCCTTATTTTGTGCATTACTTTTTCCTTGAGAGGAATTGTATTTGAACTGCTTTTTTATATGTTGTGAATGGACCAGTTACCTGTTTAGCCTAAGGGCAGTGTTGTGATTAGCCTGTGGGAACTGTACTATTAGCCTCTGGGAAAATACTTCCATGCTAATGGGAAATCGATTCTGTGCTTGTGGGCGACACTACTTACACCTGTGGGCACTATCCATATGCCATTGGGCAGTTTCTCGTGTTGGATTCTCTTTACCAGAGGGTGGGAGTTTACATGTCTGAGGATAGTGACTGATTACATAGAATATTCACTGTGGTGATATTTGGAATTAAATGATTAAATGGATAATAAATGGCAATAAAACTGACTAAGTTATTTACTTTCGGTACTACTTACTTTATTGCATTTTTTTACTGCACACTATTTTTGCATGTTCACACACAGTTGGGAACGGGCCTTTGGTGGGTACCTACTGGGAGTTTATTTCTCACACCCTGTTTGGGTCATGCCTTTTGGCCCAAACTGATTATGTTTCTGTAGGTGTAGATAAGGGAAAGGTCCCTTACATAGGTACTCAATTGCTGCTGAGGTGTAGGAGAGCATGGGACCCATCATTGTCTCGCGATGCTGCTGGCTGTTCTGTTATGTTTTTTAGTAGTTTCACTCATTATTGTATTGTACTACTGTGTAACTTGTTCTGGCTGTTTACTTAGAACTGGAGACATGTTGCATCATATCTATATATTTGGTTGGTATATCTACTGCAGTTGGTTATTTCAGTTGTGTATGGTTTACTGCTTCCGCTGTTGCTCTATGATTTATTTCATTCCGTTGCACTACACTTTGACAAATGAGGGCATAGTTTCCCCACTATTAGACCTGGGCCCTCGCTGCTAGTCGGTAGCCTCTGGTGTTTGGGGAAACACGCTTGAGTTTATGTGCCGAACCAGGTTCGGGGCACCCTTTTCATGGAACCCGGATCAGGGACGTTACACTACCATTAATAGGTAATTAATACAATGCATCCAAAATGATTATCTACAAAAGAGAGAACATGATTATAATTGTAAGAAGGACCCTATATCATAAAAAGTAAAAATGAAAACAAAAAATGACCATGGCCAAGATATTTCACCTCAATGGTCAGAGAACAAAGAGAGAAAATGGAAAATCTATAAATAACGACATACTAGTGTTTTATTTTCTCAAATGGGACATCCAAAAAATTGGATGGATCTCCAGAATTTCCTATGAAATTACTTATGATTTCTTGGAAGAAGTCTTCAATTGATTGAATGAAAAATCATCCACACAAAATCATTTAAAATTTATACTTGGGTTATTACATGGTATGTCACTATTTTACAAGTTGTGTATTTATTTTTAGAGTGATAGACCAGAAATAACCTTGCATTGTGATAATGTTTATCCCAATTGATTATTATGTTTATGTGTTTGTTTTACACAACATGTATCCATTTTATGCCCTATACGTGTCTCATATCATGTACCTGAAAAATTGTATGTGTCCTACAATACCATTACACGTCATGTATATCCCCTATAGATAACACTCAGTCTAGTATCCTCAAAAGGACCTGAACCACCTCTTTGTTCTTTTAACGCATAGAAAACCCTCATAAACCCATTTAACACATTTATATCATGAATCCATTAATGAATGAAGTATATATATATGAACATTAAATAAATTCCCCTAGAAAGGATCTTTGTATCTAAAAAAGACACCGCCACCAATTCTAAACAAATCTAACAGGGCAATACCTAAAAAAGAATTGATCATTCAACCTTCCCACTATATAAAACCGTATCCAAAAACTACTTCACACTTCACTGTGAGTTCTTGGTGAACAAGTATGGCCACTATGATTTCATTTATGACTCCTTATCCTACGTATGCTCCTAAACACTCCCATTTTTTCACTACACTCAAACCAATGTAATCCCCCTACCTTATAGATACGCCCCACTATTGTCCACAATCCATATCATATGGTACTTAAATGAAAAATAATCCCTAAACTAGATGTATATTGAATCTATATCATGAGAAGGTTGTTGATAATATATCTAAATATTTGACATGGTAAATACATCGTTCATGGTATTGTAGTGTTATGGAAGGAATAATCAGTATTCCACTTGTCCTACAATATGCATTATCCAAAATGTCCAAAAAAACATTGGGAGCTTCCTTTCCCTGATTCATGATACGACAATTCCCCAACCTAGGTGACTTCCGAAGGAAGAAATTATAACCGACCATGAAATCCAATGGTTGTATCCAATGATCTGCATCAGTTTTCTACCTCCTCTACATGATCACTAACAAATTCCTGATGAAATGTCTCTTCTCATATGTCAATTACATGAGACATGTACTAACACACAGTTACTCACCTAAATCTATCCAAAAAATATGTGAACATCACAACCATCCATAAATTGCCTCTTAAGGTTCCATATAAAGCGATTCTGGGATATATTATTATATAAAAACTCAATTTGTTCCATATTCCACTCTCATAATCCACTACATTCCAAAACATAGGGTCATAAAATATCTTCCACAACCATAATTTTACACGAAAATAGACCATATGTCTAAGGATGGAATTTCATA
The DNA here is from genome assembly GCA_963277665.1 of Viscum album. Lineage (NCBI taxonomy): Eukaryota > Viridiplantae > Streptophyta > Magnoliopsida > Santalales > Viscaceae > Viscum > Viscum album. Next base: position 1,029,162,802 of record OY728140.1, read on the forward strand.
ATCAAAAGAACCTATGATCCCATATCATTTAGAAGACCCTTCCATAATCACAATTTGAAATTAGGATATCTTTCAAAATTGATACTAGTCATATAACAGTGCATCCAATAAGCCTCATATTCATAAATACTAAATATATAATAAATATTTATGGTCTATATAATAGAAAAAGGGGCCTTAATTCGTCACACTATCTCAAATAACCCATTAAAAATTGTTCTTTTGTTTTATCATGGGTAATCTAATAAAAAATCCTCAATGAAATCATCCCATTTCTACATATGAATGGGGAAAGGTTGCAAAATCCTAGCAAACCTCTAATGCTATTCATTCACCTACTGGAAAATAAATCATCCGAGAACAAACCATTATACTTCATTATGCATTCCTTCCCACTAGAATTGTATACATATATCATTATACAACTGTTTTAAACTAGGATGCACCTCTAACATAGAAGCATGAAACTCTCTTATCAGCTCCTTGCATAAGCCCATAGGATTCCAAACACAACAATATAAAAAGGGATAATTTTCACCACTAAGAGTCATTCCTGATGGTGTCTCCACACCATATAAGAAATATCTTATAACTATGATTTTAGGATCAGTCAAAATCCTAGTCTTGATCATTTCAAAAAGAAAAGGTATAATAAATGTGGATGTGATAGATTCTCATCCTTGAGACTCTTACAAATCAAGATTCATATCTGTCTAGAGTTCCATCATCCCTTAATCATCAAAAGACTCCATCAATGCCTCTATTTTCATCATCCATCTCAATGTAATTCCAACAAAATTCTACCATATTTATGTGTAATCAGTCTCAATGTTGAAATAAAATAGATACAATATCCTCCTCTTATACCAATGGCTTCGGTCCCATTGAGAAAATATATACGTATGGATCTTATGGTTTGTTTACACCCAAAAAATCACACCCATGATATAATTCCTCCAATATCCTTATGCATGAACCTATAATAAAATCTATATCATGAGTAGGGTAACTTCTCTAATGTGATATCAGATGTTTAGATCCCTAACGAACCACTCAAACCTTCATTATTAATATTGTTTCAAGAATAACTCCTAATGAGTCACCATAAAAAATATGTGCCTTACTGAGAATAGGTAACGTGAGGATAGGGGAAGATTTCAACCTACCATTCACCTCCTAAATATCCCTCTCACAAGTATCTGGCCAAAAAAATTTACCCCTTTCTTTTATTGCATGTACAACGATGTTTCTGGATGAGAGAAATTGTAATGACCCAAGATTTTATAAATAACATTCCCCTTGAAATATTTGTAAATTAATTATTATATATAAAGGAAATAGAAACTAAATTCAAGTAAGTTGATTCATTATATTTTATCATATTTAGAAGAACATTATTCATCATTAACATTGATAATATAGCCATTGAACCATGATCATATGATTAGTATAAATTTATGGTTTTATCATCTCCAATTGATTGAGAAGAAGGAAGTGATGGCTTCAATCCTTTTGATCATACCCTAAAATTACCATTTATTAGAGTATCCCTAGGATAAATAATCATTAGGATTTTACTTTTACAAATCCCATGTTTTATTTGATACCATAATCCTGAGTTAACCCATTAGTGGGATAATTTCAAGCTCAAGAATAACATATCTCAACCCATGTATGTTGAACAACCCCATGAAAACATCACTATCGTGCAACTAACCCTTACAATGTTTAATGGTGTATTAAAAGTATATGAATCAAGACCCTAAAAATATGAATATATATATATATATATTGTATTTTTAATGGAATAATAGTTATATTTACTTTTTATTAAGCATTATTTATTTTGATAAAATAAAAAAGAAACTGTATTTCAATTAATATAATATTTAAATTAAGAAAATAATTTTTATGAATTAATGGTTTTTAAAATATATAATATATTAAAAAGATATTATTAGTAAAAAAGTTATCAAATATTATTTTTTATATAATTTCTATGACGTAAAATGTATTTTATATACGGGTTCAAAAATATTTATTGTTAAAATCAATGCATTTCTCAATAAATGATGATAATTATTTTAAATTTAATAAATTTCATATTTAAAAAATAATTTAGTTAAAATAAATATTACTTTTGGAGTCATAATATCAAAATTAACTATTGGTTAATTTTTCAGTATTTGTATTATCGGAATTTTTGGGTTAAATTTAAATACTATATAAATATAAAAAGTATTTTTTGGGATCATTTTGTATAAAAATAAAACTAATAAATTATCTAATTTTTATCCATGAGTAAAACTATGTTTCCCCTTTAAAATATTTTAATTTTTTTTAAGTTCATTTAATTATATTTATAAATCCATTAGGAATATTTCTAAACCTATATTGTATTTTATTGTTTTGAAAACATTTATTTAAGTACATGACTCAATTCCATGTCATAAAGGGTAATATGTTAATAATTTCTTCCCTTGGAATTATTAAATAATGAAAAACAACCATATTTGGTAGAAAATCTGGGCCTGAAACATTGGGATATTTCTTGTTTTGGTTATTTTATTGTATAGAGACCAAAACCTATGGTTGTAAAGTAATGAAGAACTCTACTCATTTATCCTATATAAACCCACCCAATATCTCATTACTCGCCACTGTATAACTTTGGAGCATGTCCTTACCCTTCCCACCCCTCAATAGAGTCTTCCCAATGTTCCCCCAAACTCACTAGAATAGCCTCCCAATATATAGTAATCACACTCTCATAGTAGTAGATCATTTTCTTCTCATATTTATTCATGGATTATCATTAAATATATCCTTCTATTTAAAATTACAAATATTGGGGTATGTTTTCCAGTTCCCTATTATTTTCCATTTTACATCCAAATGTTGAGAGTACTCTTTCCCTCTCATAAAACCATTTTATTAATGTCTATGTAACGTCATTATAAAACTGATAATTCACAATGATTTTACATTCCTAACAATGGTGATGGGAATACTAATACACATTTCAGATCAATGGAGTTTACCTTTATTTACTTCTACTTATTTTATTTGGGACATACATGTAAGTATTAAAAACACCATTATCATTGAATAACATGTTATGAGAATTGATTCCATGTTTAATGATCAATATGGCACCCTTATACAACTGAACCAAATGAAATTAATGGGTGAACCCAGAATTATATTGTACACCAATGCATTGTGTAATTTTTTAGACTCCAAGACATCATAAAATGGGATTAGTATGTTATCCTAATCCACCATGGGAATTTTTCCATCATGATTTCTTGGAAGCTAGTGTTGACATTTTTTTGTAATGCCATGTTTTATGATTTTTCACATTTCCCATGTTGGCTTTGTGTTATCATATTATATCATTGCTTATTGTTCATTATTATTATTCCTACCCATTTTGTGAACATTTTTTATTCTTATTTCCTAAAATCAAATACATTCATCCCATTATTTTCAATTTATTAACTGACTGGTTTTGTAGATGACCCCATTCTAATGTATTCTATGAGTTTACCCCATGCAGTTTTAAATGCGAAAGAATAATATGAGCATGTTAAAAAAAATTCAATAAAGATGATATATTCCCTTTATTAATTGATTATGTAATGTACGTAATTCCAATATACACTATACATATCGATCATTCTAGTTTTATTATGTGTAATAATATTTTTTATATCATGAAATATATCTTAATAAATAACGAGGCTACTCTAGTTGGTATCAAAGGAAATGATTATTTATACTTTTGATTAGGATGATAAAAATATATAGAATGCCTTAGGGATAAAACAATTTAAATGTAAAAATACATAAATTTTATAAATGTATGTAGTAATGGGATTATCTAGAACATTAATCCATGTATACATAATTAATTTCTATGTTGATCTAGTATAAATGTACATACGGGTAAAATTGAAAACCACTGTTTTGAGCTAGACTATATTGAGAACTCATTCATGAAAATAAGCCATAATATACAATAAATTTGACACGGTTGTGGTATATTCTTCTATAAAATTATATTAACATTGTGAAAATTTTTTAATAGAACAGAATAAATTCCCATAATAGTGTATATTGGAAAACAGTTCTTGGAAAACTTAGATTGAAGCCTATAAATTAATATATTAAGAAATTAATGTCATTATTATGTTATCCCTTTAATTTTAACATATTCCCAATTAGGTTTATAATACATTTAAAATAATCATACATAATTTTACCATTTATTCTATCCAATGGATATATATATGAGGAATAAGGTAAAAACCCAATTTTAAATGGAATGTGACTACTATATAAAGGAGATTCCAAACCTAATGATAGTAGGAATAGAGAACTCTATAACGATACTCTATCGACTAGCCCATTTTATGAATAGAAATGTGTATCAGGAGGAATTTTTGAATTCCCCCAAAAAATAACAAACTTCAATTGATACTTTTATGTGATAATGTACTATGACTTTCATTGGATTATCTGATTCCTTAATCATTGAACAATAGATCCACTACATTGAGATGATATTCTACATAATTAAATATTCTGAGCAATAAAAGGATATAATTTTTTTATCAATTAGAGGGAGAATCATGTCATTGTGGACATTGATCGGTAATATTAATCATAACTTAGAGATTAATGAAATGGGGTAGAAGAAATTCTATAAAATGTTTCCCAACAAATATTTTCCACGAAAACATTAACATAAAATTGAAAAAGATTTTCTTTCCCTCAAGAAAAAATATGATTAATTTATTGTGTTGTATAAGGAAAATGTCACAATACTTTTATGATATTCTTTTTTCTTTTTCATTACCCATGAATAAAATTTTGGACACTACATTAGTTGGTTAAAACCAAGTTTATGATATTACCTAGTGATTTTATACATTGATAACTATGAACAAATTGTCTAATATGACAATAGAGAATAATTAGATACTAATAAATAACAATGGTATCATGGGGATAAAAAGTATAATGTGGAGTTAAATTCTGGTGGTATTTTTGAGAAATATATTAGCGCTATAAAATTTTAACATACCACTTTTCAAAAGTGTGGTATGAAGAACAATGGAATTCGCCTAAGGGGGCGAGGAAGTACTTTTGACATGGGAAGGAAATAAAACTAGTGGTTGTCGATGGGAGAGTCCCACAAATGTGAAGGAGGAATGGAATCATCTATTTAAAAATAAGTTAATTGTTCATTAATTCAAATGAAAGAAACTATATATCCCTTCAAACCCATGCACTAAGAGAAGGTTCATCAAAGACAACCAAAATCCTCCAAGGTAGTAAATGTGATTTTTTCCATCAGAACAGTAGATATGAATCTTGAAAATGAAGTCAAAAATGTATTCATTTTATTATTTAAATAATATATAATTTACTATTTTGATTCTTATTCTATGCATTCCATCACATCACACATGTTTAGTAAAACTATTCAAACCGTACCACAATGTATGTAACTAGAGATGTTGATAAAAATGGTGAGAAAGGAAATTATTGAATCCATGTATATAAAACCTTCCATGTAAATATTCGTGTAGTAAACTTCCCCTGTAACATTTTTATACACCCTTTAATTGAATATGATGAAATAATGAGCATGGTTCGGATTTCCTTATATATATCCAACATAAATTATCATGAGGTGGAAATCACTATCCTTATCATGAATTTTATTCTAATTATATTCAAATGATAGGGGAATGATGAATCCTCTTTATATCCAAAATGTAATGAAAAAATATTATATCCTTATGGGAAATTATATCTCACTCAAATGATAGGTTTTGAAGAAAATATCATACTTTATGACATTACTATTGAGAGGGAATACATAGATGTGTTTCTTTATGAATTTACTTATCTTCCTCAAAATTAAATGGTTTAATTTACAATTGATCATGTTTCAAGTGTATTATCACTATCAAATAGTATAGAGATAATGACTGCTTTTGAACTTGAGGATTCAAATAAAAAATTATTGGATAACATTGATAAAGGGATCCTACAACCATGTTCTTCACCTTTCGGTGAACCATTCCTATTCTTCAACAAGAAGGATGGGTCAATGATCATTTTCAATGATTATATTGATCTTATCTAGATCATCATAAAGAATAAGTCTCCTTTTCCATAGATTTATGACTTTTTCATGGACCATAATACTCTCCGAAGGTGGATCTCCGGTCACGATATTAACTTGTAAGGGTGATGAATGAGAAAATCCCCAAGACCACATTCCATACAAGGTATGGGAACTATTAGTTCAATGTAATTCCATTTAGACTGAATAATTCTCCATCAGTATTCATTGAATTGATGAATATAGTCTTTAGGGATTACATAGAAAAATTCATGGTTGTATATATAGATGATATTTTAATATACTCTAAAAGAAAGGGAAATCTTGAATAAAATCTGAGAAATATACTAAAAACCATATAAAAGAAGAATATTCGTCAAAATTATAGAAAATTTGAGTTCTTTTTGAAGGATAACTCATTATTGCGGAATATTATCACAATAAATTGGATATCTATTTACCCTTCAAAGACAGATGTAATTAAAGTATGGTCTAAGCCAAAATTTATGATATAAATATATATGTTCCATAGATTACATGCGTAATATCTTCGATTTGTGAGAACATTCTAACAATTTTCAATCCCTCTAACCAAAATACATTGGAAGGGACTCAAGTCTGTTTGGAATACTAATTTTGAAGAAAAATTCATGGTGTTGAAAATAAGTCTTATCACTGCCCCTCTACATATACTATCCATAAGTAGATATCTTTTTGGAATATACAACGATGCGTAAAAGATTGGATTCGGCTGTGTGATAAGGAATAATGAAACATTGATAGCCTCTTCCTCATATAAATGGTTGGATAATGAAATAAACTACCCAACTAATGATCTTGATTTATATGCAGTCATATTTTCTTTGAATAACTTATGGAATTATATCTTTGGGGAGATGTCTAAAATTAATATGTATCACAAAATACTGAAATATATATTAACAACAAAAGAGCTAAATATACACCAATGAATATGGATAGAGCTAATCATGTACTATGACAACTCAATCCACTACCTTCCTGGTGAATACAAGATTTTTTAATTTTCTCTTAATAGAAGGGATCATAAAATTTCAACCGTGATAAAAATTGAGAGGGATCCAGTCATATTTGACATAAAACAGTCATTTATGGGAATCATGAAGGAATGAAACATCCATAATACTTTAAAAATTTATTACTCAGCCATCCCTTATTGAAAATTTAATGCATGATAAAATAGATAATGTGTGAACACAAATAATGTGAAAGCTATTAGAAAATATGAATCCAAAAATTATAAGGTTAATAAATATGGATTTCTATTATTTTGGCATGGTCTATGTGTCCAATAAATTCTTGATTTAATGAAGGAATTATTGGATGACACACATTGCTCGACCTTCTAAATCAGTTCATGTAGCTTAATGATGTATCAAAATCTCTAAAAGAACTGTTGGTGGGACAATTTGAGTAATGATATTAGACTGGAATTCCCCATTCATCATTGATATGATTCTCCTTAAAGTATTGTAATATCTTTAGTTTTAGGAAACATCAAGTTCTAGAAAACTACGACAAATCAAACAAGACGTTATGAATATTAATACCCACTTTTGGAAATTTTAAAAAATTTATCTTCCAAAATGGACATTATTTATTATATTCGGAATATCAAAAGTATATTATGGTGAATTTTTGGTATTTTTCTGAAAACATTCATATTATGATGAATATTAAAAAACATTGCTTTATTTTTTTAACTGACTTTTTACTTAAATAATTATTTATTTTATATAAATTTATTTGATTTTAAAATAAATACATAATAATTATATTTGTTCAATGTAATTCATTAGAGTTATTTTATAATATAATTAGATGTATAAAATTTTATTGAATTTTTTAACGTCTTTTACCTACCTTCTATGAACGTTACTAAATTTTAGTAAAACATAATTTTACCACTATTTTGAATTGAATATCAATAATCCGAGAGACTCGGTTAAAATCTATATGTAAAATGTTGTTCAATAGGATGAAAATAATTGTTGTTGAATAGTAACTTTTAAATTTTATTTTCCATGGTCAAATTTAAATAGGGTAATTAAAGTAAAAAAAGAAACTATAATTAATCTAACATATTTCCTCATTCTAAAGGTTAAGATTATTTCGACAAGAATAAACCTTAGGAAAAAAATATTGTCATTTAGGTACACTTGGATTAGATTAGTACATTATTATTATTTTATTTAAAGTACTGTTAAAAGTGTTAAATTCAATGATTAATAACTGAAACATTATTAATATTGTGTTAAATAAAAGATAAATTTGAATATAAATATTCATTATAAAAATAAAAAAAATTAATATATAAAGGTATTTAATTTATAATTTTTAGACAATAAATGATTAAATATATTTATTACACAATGATGATGCAATAATTCTTATATCAATGAAATATTTAAATATTTGATATTATAAACATCCAAATAAAGGTAAATTTTGACTTTTGATTCATTCCACTAATTTAATTGGTTAATATGACTTGTTATGTTTGATTAAATAAATTTTTCTGAATGTTTTTACGAATTTCTCAGAAACAAAATATCCAATAGTGTCAAAATTGTTATAAATGAGTATTTAAAAAAATACTATATTTTTAAGTGATATAATATTCTTAAAAATATATAGTTTGGAAAAACAACATAGATAAGGCCATATAATTCCATAAATAACCACTTGGGGTTCTGTATGATTTTTATAGTAATTTTATTATCCGTTTATTATAATAGTACAAGAATACATGGTAAAAGTTAAACTATTTAACTAAGAATTAAATCTAATTGATAAGGTTGATATGGGGACCTAAACTTTCCATAAACATATTGATTTAAAGGTTATGACCCATCCCTACCTTATCCTCAAAATAAATCCTTTTTCAGCAATTATAAATGTAATATGATTGTATAACAAAATAATAATTCAAGCTTTTCCTAAATTGACCCTAACATCTCTTATAAACAGGTACTTCCCCTTCATTAAAAATCACACCTCCATAGATAATTTTCATGGCCAAAACCTGATCAAATATCCTCCCAACTACCCTCACTTCATCCTAGAGGCATTAGATTAATCATAATCCACCCTATGGAACCCTTTTGATCAAATAAAAAGATAGCACCTAGAGAAGAGTTAATAATTTAATCACCTCATTCAATGTTCTTTTATTCTTCCACATCCTCCTTCTTTGTTATTTCCATACCAAAATAATTACCCTAGTACCATAAAAAAACTGTATTGTTATTATATATATGGTACAACCATATTAATTAATCTATGCATCCTAGGAATGAGAAGTCACCATATGTGCGTATGTACTGCTTACAGTCCCCACGTCGTGGTGTAGTTTGTTATTCAACAGATCATAATTTCGATGGGTATAATAATGACTATAATTTATGTAAGTAACAAATATAACATGTTAATGATTCTTCATTTATGATGTAACATCTAATTAAAAACTATTTCACCATCAATATAATGATATTTTCGCTCGTGCATATGTACGGATTACCGTCTCCACAAACGTGATGAGATTCAATACCCATCATAATCATTCAAGAATAATTTTCATTTTAAGATTAAAAAAATTTAAGAACTTAATATCATTATGAATATGAATATAGTACATATAATCCATAACAAACATGACTCAAATAAAAAACATATAAATGAAAATGAATCAGTTAACACCCGAAACAATGATACTACTGAAATATTTTTAACAAAAATATATTAAAAGATAAAATATGATATCATATTAATGTATATGGTTATTCTGTAATTTAATAAAAATTATTTATTATTATATTGGAGGCTAACTTTCCAATATCAAGGAAAAATACAACGTAAGGGTTAATTCTACAATCTCTTCATTATCTGAGGTTGTCTATATGTAAGTATCTACTCAGATATCTTTATCATCCACATCTGTGTTTCCTTAAAATGTATTTCTAAACATTTTTACTATTTTCTATACTATGGGTTAAATTCATTTATACACCCATTTTAATTTTTATAAAATGGGTTTAAAGTAAAATTTTCACCTCTTTCCAAATAAGGTACTTTATGAGCTTTTCAATGAAATAAGGTAAGAATGTTTTTTAACATATACGGTGGGTGAGACTATTTTCCGTCATTATAACACCTTCTATTATCCCTTATATGATTATAATAATATTTTCAAAATGAATATTTTCTTTTATAGTTATGTGAATTTTAAATAATTTCAAAATATAAAGTGATATTTCTGACAAATTGTTTTGATTTTATCTATGTCAACATACTTTGATGGATTTTATACTTATCTGAAAAATATATATTATGAAACAATATTCCATATTTTATTCAAGGGGTTTTGATATGTTTTACTATTGATGTGTTATTTTTATACCATTCATGGTTTATGGTTAATGTATTCACATATCATATGCTAGTTTTAATATGAGTGTTTATGTTTTGTTTCAACATTTTCATATGGGTAAAGCATCAAACATATTATGTGATGGGTAGAGCTCACTATACCTCCTCGATGCATTGGTAGGTCTCATGGAAAAAACGGGTATCATGGAACAATGCCTTGATAAAAAATGTATTTATAGTAATGGAACAAGGCCTTGACTATGTGGTTATGATGTTTGGCATTATGCATTGCATCATTATGAAATTAGCTATTGATATAACATTTGATTATTCCACTAGTAGAATATCCATGTGAATAAGTAAATGGCATTATTTGATTTATATTTTCCATATTGTACTGATGTTTTTTTATAAGTCTTTTTTTAGTCTTATACGTTGATTTAAATGATTATACGTATTTTTCAATGTTTCTTCTATATTGTTAACCTTACTGGTCATCTGAGCTCACCCCTTTCTTATTATTCTTTTTTCAAGGATATTATGCAGTATATAATTAATGACCAATAGGGTTAGGCTATGTTATATGAGTATGTTCAATGGGGACACAATTTTGATGATGTTTTTTATTTTAATGTTGTAATGTAAGTCATATGTATGTATCTAGTACTTCTAAGGCTACTAAACTAATCGGTCTATCGAGAAATGATATCTGTTGATCATGACAATGGTATGTAATATTGCACATACACAGGGTAATAGGGGTCAGGGTATTACGGTTTTTTTCGAAGGAAATTTAGCCCAATCCTTAGAACCAAGATTTAGAAAAACTCTAATTAGATAACATTACCCTAAGATAATAATTTAGGATTAGTATAGAAAAACTTCCTATAATTTTGGTAATGTAGGTATTTTTTGTATATTCCATGAAATATATCTCTGTCTAAATAAAAGATGTTAGAGATGGCTCTGGCACAGATTCACCTAGAAGTGGAAACTCTGAAAAAGAGTTTTGGTTTGACCCGGGGTATCCTGGTACATGACAATGGGCCTTGCAACACTTTTGGTTACAACACTCTCGAGAGATATGCTTAGGAAAATTCACATTTTCTTTACAAACCATTATTAAATATTTTTGAGTAAATACCACTTTAGAGAAAACATTTTTTATGATTATGAATTATATTCATAAACTATTCAATTTATGTTATGTATTTTACTATATTAGAATTATTTATTTTGATTCAAATACTAATCTACTGTATTCCATTGATTAGAAATCGAGTCTAGTTGATGTAATGGAAACCGTTTAGTAGACATAATTTATGTAGGGATTTCCCTCCTACTCAAGATAATTATAGTGGAGCTGATGATGCAACTAATGTTGAACAATGTATTTCCATAATAAGAAAACACACCCAGGTTATGAATAATAACCTTACCCATATAGAGCGCCCTGATCCAAAACATGGGGGATCAATGTTATACCACTTCATGAAGAAAAAATCACCAACATTGAATTGGACTAAAAATCTATTTGTATATGAGAAAGAGATAAGTTCCATAGTGAAAATATTTTATGCTTGGGGAGTAGTGGAAGGAAAAAAATTGTCATTGCAGTTTATCACATCTCAAGAGATGCAGATCAATGGTGTTCATTGATTCCAAAATCATTGGAAGATGAAGATGTATAAAATATGGAATGGTGGGAGTTTAAAGAACATTCATAGAAAAATACTTTCCTCTTGGCCATGGAAAAGTTATAGAAAGGAAATTTCTGAGTCTGAGGAAAAATGAGGATGAGAATGTCGCAGAGTATGATTCTATCATTACATGGTGAGCAAGGCATGTATGAGATTATATATGTAACCCGAGTAAGATTCATCAATTATTTTATGGGTTAAAAATATTTCTCGGTAAATTATTAGTCTCATAATCTTTCTCAACATGTAAATATATTGTCTCAAGTGATATCAATATAAAAAATTAATTATCTATGTATTATGAATTTAAATCATGGAAAAATATTATGAGATCTATTGAACACTATGGAAATGGAAATAAGGGGAAGAACGAAAAAAATGAATTCCCATCCTTTTGTAAATGTGATAAGAAAGACGCTGGTACTTACCTAAGGGTAATGAGAGTCTGATACAAGTGTGGTGAAAAATTCCCCCAAACTTGTGATTGTAATGGAATGAAAGAGGCTATATATGTTGAATGATACAATTGTAGAGAAATGTTCAATTATTCAAATTAATTTACTAAGAACCATGTAAACATACCTTAGAAAAATCCAAGGGAGAATGGCCAAGATTATGCGATCACTAATGCTGAGGATGAATATCTGAATGACATCATGCAGGAAAATTAACGGTTTCCTAGACAATGATTTTTTATTCTGCATCATCTCACTATTTAATATCTTCCCATTTTCCTAAGAAAATTATATTTTCCAAATTTGATTTAATAAGGGATATTTCAATGAATACTCATAAGGGAAGTATCTTTACAACAATGTTTTGTGAATTAGTTCCTATTTGGGCATATAAACATGATTTATCAGCTGATCTCATCATCATACCCATGATTTAATTTGATATAATGCTTTTTATGGATTGGATTTCAGACCATGATGTGAAATTTTATTGTAATAATAAATAGGTTACAATTTTTGATGATTAAAAAGAGTTCCTTATCATTAGATAAGAAACATCACCATCTAATTGTTATCTAGATCCACTCATAGTAGCTCTAATAAATTCAATTATTGGGGAGGAAGGGAGATAAATAACTATGGGTGAGGAAAATAATGTTCAAATAGAGGATGTACTTATTGTGAAATAATATGATAATGTGTTTCTAGAGGATTTACCATGACATCCTACAGAATGAGAAATTGAGTTTTCTATTGACTTAATTCTTGGGTCAAGCCCTATATTAAAAACCGTTATAGAATTTAAACTATGGAATTAGTAAAACTAATGAAACAACTATATGAATTGAGTAATAAATGATTCATTACCCCTATTATTTCTCCTTGGTGAGCCCATGTTTTTTTATTAAGAAAAAAGATTTATCGACAAAGTTGTGCCCTGACTACAGGGAGATCAATGTTAAAACAAGAAAAAAACAAGTAACCCCTACCACTCATTGATGATTTATTCCATAAACGTCATGGAGTTCAGTATTTTTCAAAGATTGACCTTCGATCTAGATAAAAACATTTGTGTTTGAAGAAGGAAGTCATTTCAAAAATAGCATATCAAACCAGGTAAATTCATTATGAGTTTATAGTAATGCCTTTTAGACTAACTAATGCACCCTCTGTTTTCATGGATCTAATGAATTTAGTTTTCAAGGAATATATTTATGATTTTTAGTGGTATTTATTTATGATATATTTGTTTACTAAAAAATATAATAAGGTCATTAAAATCACGTGTGCGCTATTATAAAGACTCTTAGAAGAAATGAATTATATGGGATGTTTAGCATGTGTGAATTATGGATTCAGGAGATTGCTTTTCTTGACCATATTATGTCTAAAGATGGAATCTATATTTATCCTTCTAAGAAAATAGAAATACAAGAATTTACAGAACTGATGAGTATAACTAAGGTACATAGTTCCAATGTTTTAGTAGGTTATTATTTTCTTTTCGTCTTAGTTTTTTCCCGATTATCTATCCCATTAACCAAGCTCACGCGTAAATGTGTTAATTTTTTTTAGAAAAAATAGTGTGAATAATCTTTTGAAGAAATAAATATAAGATTATTCAATACACCTCTCTTGACTCTACCATTGGGGAATATTGGGTTTCTTCTTTATAGTGATGTTTCAAAGAAATTACTTGGTTGTGTCCTTATATATAATGATATAGTTTTTTACCTTGCATCATGACAGCTAAAAATTCATGAAGAAAACTATACCACTAATGATATTGAGTTAGAAACTATAATCATTGATTTGAATATATGGAGACAATCTCTCTATAGTGAAAAATGTGATACATATACCGATAATAAGAGTTTTATGTATATTCTCTCACAGACTGAACTCATCATGATGCAAAGATGATGGCATAAACTACACATGGATTATTATTACACTAAAAACTACCACCTGGGGAAGAAAGAATATGGTGTTAGATGCTTTAGTCAGAAGGGATCCAGGTGTTTTCAAAAAGAAGAATGTTAAAAGGGTTCTTATGTCCATGTATCTAGTAAAGATGGATATAGAAATAATCATAGAATGTGAAACATCAATAATTTTTCAAATGCTCAACATACCATATTTACTAGAAAAGAGAAAATTTTCTCTGACTGATGATAGGGAGTTTCAAATGAAAATTAATGACGTGAATGATATGATATTGATCGACTTTGTATATGAATATGAGATTTTAAAATTTGATAAGAGACTTTCTGTTCCTGATATACCTGATCTAAAAAGGGAATTGATGGATGATGCTTATAGATCCAATTTCCGTATACACCACAGTAGCACTAATATTGATAGAGATTTGAAGGAAAATTTTTTATGAGACAACATGAAGAGGGAGATTGCTGATTATGTGCTAAGATGTATGGTTTTTCAATAGGTGAATGTGGGAAAACAATATCCTGGAGGAGTCATGAATCCTCTTCCCATACATGAGTGGAAATGGGATTATATTACAATGGACTTTTTCATGGGGATACCAAATAATCTAAGAAGGAATTATGCAATATGGGTCATTATTGACCATCATAACAAGTCAACGCATTTTCATGCTATAAGAGATGATTTTCCACTTGATCTTTTAGTAATACAATATTTATTAATAAAGTTGTAAGATATCATTAAGAACCCCTGTCGATTGTTTCTATTCATGATCCCTGATCTACATCAAGATTTTGGAAAATTATTCAGAAGTCCCTATATACTTATCATCATTTGAGCACTACCAACCACCCTCAAACTAAAGGAAATCAGAACTGTCTATTCAAACCTTAGTATCCATGATGAGATCTTCCTCACTTGCCTTTAAAGTTATTTAAGATCTGTATTTCCCTTGGGTATAATTTTTTTATAAAAATAGATTCAATTCATGTATTCATATATAACCATATAAATCATTATATGTAAGGAGATTTCACACACTAACTTTTTGGGATGATGTTGGTGAAAGAAAACTCATAGGCCCAGATCATGTAGAGGAAAAAATCTAAAAATTGAATATTATCCAAACCCACATCAATGTAGATCAAAGTAGGAAAATGTTCTATACTAATAACCAAAGGAAGGATTTGAAATTTCAAGTAGGAGATCATATTTTATTAAAGGTATCTCTTTGGAAGGTTGTTATACTATTTGGTAAGAAGGGTAAATTGAGTCCTAGGTACATCGTACCATTCGAAATTATAGAACATATTGGAGTTGTAGCTTACCATTTGGAAATACCTCTAAGTCTCTCTATATTTCCTGATGTCTTCCACATATCATTTTTGAGAAAATAAATGATTGTCCCAACACATGTACTCAAATATGAAGAAATAGACCTGAAACCTGATCTATATTATTGTAAAGCACCTGTCAAGATTCCTGATACCAGAGAACAAGTGTCTAAATACTAGACGACTCATCTGGTAAATGTTTTATGGAGAAACCATAAAATGGAAGAGGCAATGTGGGACCCTAAGGAAATTATTATTAAGATCCATCTAAATCATTTAATGCATTAATATTCTAGAAATCAAGATGATAAAATTAATTTAAAGAGTGAATTATGTAACACCCCAAGCTTCTATGGTAATCTTCTCTTTAAAGAAATGTAACAGCTTGGGTTGTATGTAACATCGAATTCTAACACACCACAACCAATAAAACTTGCCATAATAAATATTAATACCAACTTTTTGAAATTTTTTAAATATTTTTTTTCAAAATGGAATTCATTTTTGTATTTGGAATATGAAAGTTATTATAGAGTGAAATTTTGGTATTTTTATGAAACATTCATTTTTTTATGAATATTGAAAAAAACTATGTAATTGGTTAAATCTGAATTTTTTTTGATAATTATTTATTTAATTTAAATTTATTTTATTTCAAAAAATAAGAAAATACCTATATTAGTTCAACATAATTCGTTGGAGTCCTTTTATAAAAAAATAAATTTATACAAATTTATTAAATTTTTTAAAGACTTTTACGCACCTCTTATGAATGTTATCATGTTTCAATAAAACGTAATTTTACCTCATATGTGAATAGGATTTCAAAAATAAAAGAGGCACGGTTGACATCAGTATTTAATATGTGGTCCAATAAGATGAAAATAATTTTCAGTGAATAGTAACATTTGAATTTTATTTAGCACAGTTAAATGTAAATATGGTATTTAAGGTAAAAATGATTTTATACTTACAAAAAAACATCCAGTAATTCTATTAAATAAGTGTATTTCAACTAAACTCAACCTTAGGAATAAAATACTATCCTTTTGGTCCATTTGGATTAGATTAGGACATTTATTATTATTTTATTTAAAGAAACATTAAAAGTGTTAAATTCAATGTTTAATAACTAACCCATTTTTTAATATAGTGATATACATAAGATAAATTATACTATAAATATTAATTAGAAAGATAAAAATATTTCCTACTTAATGTTATTTTATTTATAATTATTAGACATTAAATGATTAAATTTAATTATTACACAATGAGGATGCAGTAACTACCATATTGATGAATGATTAGAATAATTGAAATTATAAATTTCCAAATAAATGTTAATTTAGATATTTAATGTATTTCAAGAATTTTATAGGTTAATATTACATGTTAGGGTTAATGAAATAAATTTTTTTCGAATTGATAAAGTTGTTATGACTTTCAAAAAAGCAAAGTACAAATACTATCAAAATTGACATAAATGAGTTTGTAAAACAAATATTATATTACCAACTGATATAATATTCCTAAAAATCCAAGATTCATCCAAACGAAATAGATAAGGTAATATATGTCAATAATTAATGACTTGGGTTCTCTTTGATTTATATAATATATTATTAACCATTTATTATTATAATACAAGAATACATTGTAAAAGTTAAACTATTTTACTAAGAGTTAAAACTAAATGATAAGGGTAATATGGTGACCTAAACCTGATTAAAACATATTGGTTGAGAGGTTTTCAAACCATCCCCACCTTAGCAAAGAAATAAATAATTTTGGAGACATTATAAACCGAATATGATTGTATAATAAAATAATATTTTAACCTTTTCCTAAAGTGACCCTCACCTCTCTTATAAAAGGGTACTTCTCCTTCCCCCAAAATAACACCTCCAAAGCCATTTATCTCATCCAAACCCTTCTCAAATATCCTCCTATCTACCCTCAATTCATCCTAGAGGCATTACATTGATCAGAAGCCAACCTAAACAACCATTTTGATCAAATCAAAAGGAATCACCAAATGAATATGTTATAATTCCATCACCTCTTTCGAAGTTATTTTATTCTTCCACATCCCCTTTATTTGTTTTTTCCATATCAAAATAATAACTCCAGTACCATATATATTTATATATTGATGTTATTATAAATATGGTATAACCATATTCATTATTTTATCCATCCAATGAATGGGAAATCACACTATGTGCATATATATGGTTTTCCATCTCCACGTCGTGGCGTAGTTTTCTATTCAACTCATCATTATTTGGATGGATATAATAATGAATATAATTGATTTAAATTATATATTTTACATGTTAATAATTATTTATATATTATATACTATCCAATTACATACAATTTCACCATCAATAGAATGATATTGTCAGTCGTGCGTATGTACAAATTACCATCTCCACAAACGTGATGAGATTCATTCCCCATCATAATCATTTAAGAATAATTTTTATTTTAATATTAACAATAATATTTTAGAACTTATTATCATTCTGTATATGAGTAAATTCTTTTTTATCCATAACAAACATGACTTACATAACCAAACATATAAATAAAAATGAATCAGTTAACACCCGAAACAATTATTCTACTAAAATATTATGAACAAAAAATATTATGAGGATCATATATGATATCATATTTATGTGTAGGGATCTTTTAAAATTTAATAACAACTATTTGACTACTATACAAGATTTTAACATACCATTGATCATGTAAAAGTACAATGTAAGGGTTAATTATACAATATATTCATTATCTGATGTTTAAAATACGTAAGTACCAACTGGGACCTCCAAATCATCTACATCCTTGTTTTTAAAACATTTATTTCAGAATTTTTTTTTAATTTATTATACTATGGGTTAAAGTCATTTATTCCCACATTTTACTTTTTATAAAATGGTTTAATGTAATATTTCCATCCCTTTCCAAATAAGTTACTTTATAACCTTTATGAAAAATTAAGGTAAGAATGTTTTCTAAATTATATGGAGGGTGAAACTATTTTCCACTATTATAACACCTTCGATGTTTCCCTTATAATATTATAAGAATATTATCAAAATAAATTTTTTCATTTATTAATGTGTGAAATTTATATGATTTCATAGTAGAAAGAGATATTTCACTCAAATAGTTTTTATTTCATATATGTCAACATCCATCAATGGATTGTACACTTGTTTGATGTTGATTTATTATTATACAATATTCCATATTGTATGGAAGGTTTTTTGAAATGTTTGATTGTTGATGTGTTATTTTTATACCATTCCTGGTTTGTGGTTAAATTATTAACATTTCATATGCTAGTTTTAATATGAATGTTTATGTTATGTTTCGACCTTTTCATATGAAGAATGAATTGGACATAGTAAGTGGCAGCTGGAGTCCACTATAGCTCCTCGATGCATCTGTAGGTCTCATGAGATAATCATTTTTCTTGGCATAAGGCTGGGAAAAAATCTAATTTATAGTCTTAGCATGTGGCCTTGAATATGTGGTTATGATGTCCGACATTATGCATTCCATCATTATGAAATTATAAATTGATATTAAATGTGATTATATAACTAGTTGAATAACCATGTGAATAAGTAAATTGAATTATTTGATTTATATTTTACATATTATACTAAAGTTTATCATTAAAATAATTTTGTTTTAGTCTTTTCCATTGCCTTAAATGTTTTTGCTGAATTATGAATGTTTCCACTATATTTTTATCATTACTGAGCATCTCAGATCTCCCCCTTCTTATGTTTTCTTTCTCCCATGATGTGATGGAGTATATTATATTTGACCAGCATGGTTAGGATAAGGTATATGAGTTTCTTCAATGGGGAAAAATGTTTTTGATGTTTTCTTTCATGATTTAATGTAAAACATATATATGTATCTAGTACATCCAAGGATACTAAACTAATCGGTATTTCGAGACATGATATATTGTGATCAAACCAATGTTATGTAATAAGGCACCTACACTAGGTAACTAATGTTGGTGCATTACATGGATATTGTACATCAACTTTTCCTTGATTTAAACAAGTGAATGAGGAAAGGAAAACCCCAAGGATATTATGAAACCATAACCAATACCTAAAAAAATAGGAATGCATACCCCTGGACAATGTCATTGATATTATGAAGTCATTAAGAAGGGATAATGATATATGGGTCATGGTGGATTTCCGTATAATAACTTCTCACTTAATTTCCATTCTATAGAACATCTTACTCGATCAAAATGTAAGGACAACATTAGGGATGTAGTGGGGATGCATGGAACCCACTATAAATTGTATATGATCATGATCTGAGATTTACCTCTATGTTTTGGAAGAGTATACAATATTCCCTAAATATTAATTTTATCAACAGTCTGTATTATCACCCTTATAATGAACCCCAATATATGTGTATTATGTATCCACTCGAAATAATCTTGAGATAATTCTCAACTGATGTCAATGAACGATGTTATCAACATATTCCTTTGGTCGAGTTTACATACAGTAATCGATTCCACTAATGATTCCACATATTTCCATATGAATTCCTTTTTTGGAAGAGATTTATAAAAACATCACATTGGGATGATGTTGTGGAATGAAAACTGATTGGTTTTGAAATGGCTGAGGATATGGTGGAAAAGTTTAATACCATTCAGAATCACATCAAGGTTTTTCAGGGCCAAAAAAGAGATATGCAGACAATTGTTGATGAGTCTAGGAGTTTGGGGTTGGAGGAAATTATATAATAATCCTATCTATGTGGAATAAATTCTTGATATTTGGGATAAAAAAAATATTCAATGATATATCTATCCCATTGAGACCCTTCATCACATTTGACAGGCGGCCTATGAACTAAAATTACCACCTATCCATTATTAAGTAAATAAATTAGTCTAAGTATAATTATTGAAAAAGTACATATAAGAACCCTCACATGTACTCAATCTAGAGGTTCTACCATTGGAGAAAGAATTTTTAATGAGGATTATTTGGTAATGAAATTAGATCTAAGATATAATGTTTTAAAAACAATGAAAATGAAGTTGGTCTAAGTGTTGTGGAAAAACTAAAGGATTTAATATGTGAAAATAGAATAATATAAAATGATTAAACTAAAATTACCTAATATATTTTTTTTCTAAAATGAACCATACAGTATTCTTTATTATCTATTTATTTTTATTTAAAATTCACAATGTTGGGATATGTTTTCTCATAGGGATTTTATTTTCCATTTTATGTAAAATTGATGAGAGACCGATTTCAGTCTCATCAACAAATTTGATTAATCGATATGTTACTTTTTATAATACAGATATTTCATCATGATTTTCCATTCCAAATAAATGTGCTGTGAATACCATACCAATTTTCTATCATGGGAGTTTAAATTTATGTACTTGTACATCATTGATTGGGGAGATACATGTATTTATTAAACACTACTTTATTATGGACTAAAATTATGTGATATGTTATTCGTTAATTTATGATTAATGTGAAAACATATTCATGTGAATAAAATTAATATGAATGGTGTTGCTAGAATTATATAGCACATAAATGCATTGGGTAATATTATATTCTCATGTTACATAATGAAATGGATTGAATTATTATCCTTGTCTGTCATGGGACATTTTTATCAGGATATCTTTATAGTAATCCTTGACCTAATTATATAATATAGTGTTTTATGTTTTTTTAACATTTTCCATGTTGACATTATATAATCATGTAATATTTTTCCTTATTGATCACGTTAATGATTATCTCCCCTCTAATTCCCTGATGATATGTCTATTTTCTAACTTTTACTAATTTATTCTTGTTATTCCATGTTTATTTCCTTACTGGGATTTATAGATCACTGATTTCTCATGTATGTCCCCAGGTTGTCCCTTACAGTTTTAGTTAATATTGAATATCTTGGACATGTTATATAAGTTTTCGAAAAAGATAATATAGTCCTTATTTAATGTTGTTATATAGTGTACCTAATTCCTAGATAAAAAATACTTCTTGATCATTTATTAATTATTATGTGTAATCTTATATATTAAAATATGTAATAAATAGTAATAATTGTTAGGTTTGTTATAGAATTATTGGATAAAGAGATGATAATAATATACTAAACCTAGAAATATTATACTTTCGATGAAATGTTAGGAATAATCCCATGATTCCATGGCATTAACCATATTTGGGTACACTAACACTCCTAAAACTGAGATTAGATAGACCAAGAAGTTCCCGTTATCAATATAGAAACATCATTTGGGTACATGGGCATAAATTTGATCCTCTATCAATGTAATCATGTTGTTGTGATGATATTGGGAATGATCACCTCTATAATAAGAGTAGACTAAGATTTCATATAAAAAATCACCACCAACTGATCTATAAATTTATGAAAGATCATATTCAACATGAATATGAATACCACTGAAGTTTTGGTCATACCAAATGGTCTCGCTATAAATTCATACAATTCATACATTTTCCTAAAAGCAATACAAGGTATGTATGATTGTATAACCCTAATTTGATGGAATCCAGATCTTAGGTCAATCATATTGAAGAACACAACACCTCTCAACAGATCTAAAAATCATCAATGCATAAAAGATGATACTAGTTCTTGACCATCATCATGTTCATTCTCTGATAATCCACACATAAGTGAAAAGTCCTGACATCCATTATAGTGTAGAGAACACATGGAGCCTAAGGATATTTACTAGTTCGTATATAAAATTTAGGTTCTAGGTCATCCAATTGAAAATTTAACTTAATAATATTTGCTGGTTCCATTCTTTATTGATGTATAGAATCTACCTATACTCATTGGACCAACTAAATCATAAAATGAATCTCTTTCTTTGGATTCAAGACATTGAAATTATATATAAAACCCTATTCAAAAAGATCTACCACTAGAGATAATAATCATTCTACATACCACTATCATCTATATAAATACTGGAAATATGATTCATATGAAAATCCAATATACACTTAATTGGTCTTTCATGACCATCCTATAAATTCAACAAACCATGGGGAGAATAGTTTTCTCCTTCTGGAGATAAGATGGTAAAAATTTAAAATCAAATCTAACCACCAATCTCAAGATAACACACCTTCAAATGATTGATATTCACTAACCACTCTCTCAATGGTGTGTCAATGGTCAAAACAAAATCCATTATTTAAACAACTAATCCCAATCTGTTTATAGAAAGAGAGGATAAAATAAAATTTTAAACTATAATATTAAACAAAACCCTTGAATGATTTAATGATATTTGAATCAACCCACTAGCAATATATCATCATATATCTATAACAGTTAGTGTAGTATTCATAACATGCAACTTATTACCCCCTCTTCCATGGATATATACTAACATCCTAAAGATATTCTCTCTACCTAGTACTTTCATTCCAACATGAGTGTACTACATCCCCTTCCTCGGCCAGAACATTTTTTCGAACTCAATTTACTTATCTACTAAGGATTAGATGATTCATTCATAGACTCTAGTACAATCATAATACCTTTACACTGCTATTCAATTTTATTTCCTTAAAAATCACTATAGTTGACCCATTATACTGTAATCACGACACTCAAAGTGGGGTACCAGCATAGAGGTCATTTGTGGCTCATTTTTCATTCCAATATTAATATAACAAAACATGATCCTTTTTTTCTTCACACTTTCCATAAAAATTTGTTTTATAATTTATGGGTGATAATACTAATAGCAATGTATCATACCACTAGAGGAAAACTACCGAGTTCTCTTAACTGAAAAATCATAGCCTTGTCTTGGGGCCACTCTTAGATTTACTTTAGTGACGTGCTTCTAATTAATCACATCAAAAAAACATCTAATATAGATCATGTTAACATGTGACCTGATCTCATTCAGAACCCCATATTGAAAACATCCCATGGATATCTCATCAACTTTTGAAGGTTGTGAAAAGTGGTGATGTTTGGTGAAACATTCAACATAGTCCAACACAGACTTGATCTCATCTATCAAGTGAATGAACTCATGAGATGTTTCATCCATATACGTATTACGATAGAAATTTATTGGGGAAATTAAATTGGTTTCATTCCAACACATATCATCACTCATACCATCTTGAAACAAAATGTCCCAACAACTCTTTATTGTTCCCTAAATCATATATTCAGCGAGCATCACCCTCATATATAATGGGTTATCAAGATCATTAATGATCATATAGACTGAATCAATCATAATCTCAGATGCCTGAGCACCTTCCTCCCCTATAAATGTAGATGGACACTATATTTGCAACTCTCTCATCATCTTATACATTGAAGGCACAATGTGAATAGTTCATCATTCAAAGGATCTGTTGATTCATAGGAATCTATATTAAATCTAATCATTCTTCTACTCATTTGGAGATACAATATGTTCTTCTATAGCTACGTTAGGATCATGATGATTTCAACTTTCCTAAATCATAAATTGAATATTACAAGGTGGAATTTTCTCTAAAATTCAAAATTACTCCTTAGAACACTACATTTACAAACATGTTAAACCTAAATAGGTTACAATAACAGAGACCCATGGATTCATGGTCTCGATATAAATGGAAAATATGTTTTTTATCATGGAATAATAGCTCAGTTAATTCTATTTATAGCATATTACAGTTATATTATGAAACTATATGGGTACAAAAGTAAATAATATATGAAATAAATATGTTCATATCATGAACAATTCATTTTAATATATATCCCAATGTTATTATTATGATTCAGGAATACTCATCTTACACATTATAGAGACACGAATATAAATCTCAAGAAACAATATAATCAAGAAATGATAACCTCATAGATCATGTGAATCACTTAGGGTGAAATAACATCAAATGTAACAAGAAAACCACATAAACAATTGTCCATCCTTTGGTACTCTGATATTCCTCCAAACATGGGATAAATTCTCTCAGGAACAAGCTCATCACATAGACCAAACACATCTTATTCTCTTTTACACTCATCATAAAAAGTAATTATAAACACACGAAACATTCTTTTCATCTGATAAAATGTTGTAATGTCCCACAATCCAGTACCCTCTCACGTGGCAGAAATAGGACTATTATGTGACCTTAATAATGTCGTTGAATACACTAGACAACACTAGATAGTCGGGGGGTGTGATAAGTATAGTGGAGAGAATATACCACAATGTCACACAGTAACAATATATTGTAATAATCATTATATTAAATAAATATCATTGAAAACAAATAATATAAATAACACAATATAGTGTAAAAACAAATAATAATGGGAAACTGAATAATCAAATAAATATTAAAGGAATAATTTAGTGATTTGATAAAATTTAACTAAATTTCATGCTCTGCATAAAAAAAATAAAAGACTAGAAAATCATATAAATAAACAATGGTCCTCGGTTTTGAGCCCCATGTTGGTCATGTATCCAAAAAACATCTCATCCATCAAGTAAAAAATCTATAGCAAGATCCATTTTTCATGTCAAATCATGCATTCATGTAATCTGCATTGGTACCAAATGGTTTCCCAAATAGGGAGTGAGAATAAATTAGTAGGTCGAAACTACCATGTCTAAATATAACCAATATGTGAATGAAATAATTCAATAAACATGTATATTAATTAATTAAACCATTGTATTAACAACACATCAACCTACATAGATTCCATGCCATAATTTCTCTGGTCATGTCTCATGATAATTCAAAAAATCCACTATAACTAGCATAAAACATAATGTACTTTAGTTCCAAACTATAATGTCTTTGAGAATATATCACAACCATTCCAACCCTAAAAATATCTCTATGGTATAAATCAAAAAAAATTGGTCTAAACATTTATATAATAATATAAGAAAGAAATTTGAATTTGAAATGAAAAATAACCATTACAGTATATATAAGGGCCAATAGTGATAAATAAGAATTTTAGAACATGTCATTAAGACTATCCTACTATATAATCACCATTGTATTTACCATGGATGAGTATATATATAATCATTTCAGTAATAATCACTATGAATAGACTATTAGTTATGATGTGCATTAAGAATCCGGCCCATGACCAGTATATTGTCATTATAGTAATTATTACAAATTATAGCAGCATTGATGTCATAATATATCATCATAAGGATCAATGGTTAATTATGAAAATAAAAATTTATCTTTCAATAAAAAATAAAATTTGTCTTTTGGTCATAAATGAATAATATTACAGTCACTACAAAAATAAAGACAAAACAAGGTTAATATAAATAACCAATCACCAAAATATTATTTCATTATAAACAAACTTCATACCATTAGTCAATTAATATATAAATAAGGGATCACTCACCTGAATAGTATCTATAATTAATGTCCTAAACTGTTGGATCCAATGAAATTTTCTAGAATAATCCTATTCATCAATTAATTAATTTAGGATCATGTTATATTGGCATAATTTCCAAAATTCATATACATTTAATTAAACAAACTATAGGGTTGTGGTTTATACACCTACCTATAACTGCTGATTAATTTAATTCCTATAAAATGAATATCGAACAATAATAAAGAAAAAAATGATCAAATCAATGATACTATAAAATAAATTATAATTTACATAACAATAAACAACCATCATAATGATAATACATAGTCTAAGAACTATAACATAGGGAGAGAAGGGAAAACATAAACATAAGAACATGCCAAGGATTTTTTTATCTCAAATAGGATTTCTGGAAGAGAGTTGGTGCTCTAAAATATTTAATTATATTCCCTAGGTGTTAGTGAAGGATGGATACTATAAATGGAATGAAAATATATCATCACTTCACATTTAATAATATTTGTGCGGTATATTACAATGTGTGTAAATCTTTTACATGTCGTGTATTTTTTTAGAGGGATACACTAAATCACATGTCATATTTTGTTAATATTTCTCATGATTTATTATTACATGATGTTTATGATTTACATGGTGTGTAACCAATTTATTCCATATATTAGTTTCATGAAAAGTGTGTCGAAGAATGTACACATCATGTAACACCGTTACACGCTGGGTAAATGCTATATAGTCATACTTTAGTCTAGTTTAAATAAAGAACCTAAAAACCTCCATGTAATTTCAGAGCATAGAAATAACATTCAATATTATTTAACAAATTTATATCTAGACTCTATTTATTCCAAAAAAACATATATCCTTGAATATTAGATCATTTCCCTAAAAACCCTCTCCTTCTCTGAAATAGACCCAACCACCATGTCTCAAAAATTACTAAAAGTGGTAAGTACCTAAAAGTGATGTGAGTTTATAACAAAGGGATTTGTTAAACCCCTAATTTTTCACTCTGAGTGTATATTCATATGATAGTTCACATTTTCAGTACAATAAATTATGAAGGATTGGAAAATATTAACATTACCAAAGTAACTAGTTTTAATATTCTATAATAAAAGATACATATGTTTTTTATATATGTTATGTGAAACAAAAAAATTATAATTATACATTATGATTTAAAATTCAAACTTTTATGATATAATATGGTATAATTCACTATTTAATAATAAATCCTAGAAGGAAGAAGGTTATTATTTTGTGTTGCAAATATAGATATTTCTCTAATAGGAAATCCAATATAGCACACATTTGATATAAGGATATTGTTGATATATTTGAGATGCTTAATCAAATTATAAGAAATAGAATTACTGAAATAATGAAATATGTGGTTCCACAATGTGATTATCTATTGTTGGATTGCTTTATGTGATTGAATCCCCTATAATTTAGTGGTACTAATAATCATGTTTTAGCTGAACAATGGATTATGTCAAATGGGAAGATATTTATGGAACATTGATAAATTAATAAAAAAATTATAATTATCGTTTTTTATCAGAAGGGAGATGTAGATAATTGGTGTTCATTACTCAAATATACTATGAAAAGGAGGATGTAGAACTCATAGAATGAATTGATTTTAAATAAATATTCATTGAAAAATATATCCCTCATGTTAAATGAACATAAATTATGGAAAATACATTATTTTCATGATAATGGAATAAGAGTGTCTTTCTAGGTATGTGGATAGCATTACATGGCTATCCATGTATGATTTTGATTGAATATGTAAAATAGAATACATGATTGACCATTTATTTGAAGGTATGAAGCAATGTATTTTAAGGGAACTGGTGTCTCAAAACTTTTCATCGAATGATGAAATAGTTTTCTATGCCATTATAATATAAAAGAGGTTTTCTAGATCCAATATATTTAATGGAAATCATTAATATAAAATTTTAAATTAGTATTGAGAATATGGGAATTCATCAAATAAGATGAATATGATGATTTAATATTCATCTTCTAAGAACTGTAGAATAAATCGTCATGGGATATGCTTAAAGGGATTGGTTATTTGTTATAATTATGGCGATTAGGGTTATATGACATATGAATTCTTGGAGTATAAAAATAAATTTTTTTTCTAGTATTCAAACTACACTGAAATGTGGAATTATTCAATACAATGTATGAAGAATCAAGTGAATAGACAATATAAGAGTCCAAGATTATGTGATAACTATAAATATGGTGGATGAACCTAATGATGTTGTGGAAGGTTCTTCAATAATCACAAAAAATTTAGTTAATGCCTCATTTAATTCTAGATACACGTACTCTAATATATAAAACATGTTTTCTATGAAAATTAGATATCTCTCTAGTACCATAATATGGGATATTTCAATAAAATCCTTTTTAAGTCTCACTACTACAAGGGTGTTTCTTGGAGTCCTTATTATGTAGGATAAACATGATTTATTTTTACAATTTAATGTCATGAATGTGGTTTACATAGTTATAATCATGGGTAAATACATTCTTTCAAAAATCAATTCAACTGTTTATTTCCATAAGAATTAATTTAAAATTCATCATGAAGATGTTGAATCCCTTATACCTATAGTAGATACTTCATCATCTGAGTCATGTCTACATCAAACCATAGTACTACTTCTAAATGAGATCCTTTTACATGAAGATCAAAAATATATATATATATATATGTTAATCATCAATATCAAGATATTTTACCAGAATATAGTTATATATTTCTTGAGAAATTACCTATATATAAAATATAGGCTAAATTTTTTATCCCTATTGATTTAATTTCTGATGGAAGACCGGTATCATAGTATCCCTATTGAATGGAAAATATGGAATTATTGGAGTTAAAAAAACAAATATTTGTGTTGTGTGATAAGGGACTTATTATCCCTAGTGTTTCACATCGGGGAGACCTTATTCTCTATGTAATGAAGAAATACTATTCCATGAATATGAACCTTTATTATATGGAAATCAAATTCTTTGTGATAAAGATAAATTATCATTTTCCTCATGTTGATGACTTTGTTGATAATATTCATGGATATTTATATTTTTCAATGATTTTCCTTCATTCAAGGTATCATAAATTGAGAGTAAATAAGGAATAAATTTCAAAGACAACATTAATAAAGATTCCTTGAAATTATGGGCTTACAATATTGAAATTTGTTTTTGAATAATGTGAACATTGTTTTTATGGATCTAATTGAAAAATTATCGAATGCTTATTTTAATGATTTCATTCTATTATTCCTTGATGATATCTAGTTGTATTCTAAAAACATTAAAGCCCTAATAATTACATAAATATCATTCATAAGAATCATATATGAAAACATTTATATGGTATGTTTAGAAATTATTATTTATAGATTCAGAATATTTTTTATCACATTATCTCCAATCATAAAATTCTTATTGATCCTGAAAAGGAAAAAGCCATTAGAGATCATCATTCACCAATGAACATAACTGAGGAATGTAGTTTCATTTGTCTCCCATATTAATATAAACGATTCATTTATAATTTTTCTTTATTTCAATCCAATTAACCAAACATACACATGCAAGGGTTATGTTCTAATGGATAAATAAATGTGAAAAATGTGGTAATAAATTGGAGATTATATTGGTAAATTTTCTAATTTTGACTCTACCATCATGAAATGATGGGGTTGTGATATATATATTGATATATCAAAAAAATAATGGGATGTGTCCTTATAAATAATGATAGTGTTTTTTATATTCATCAAGGAATTTGAATACTCATTATCTGAAAAATGTAACCTATGATATTCATTTGGAAAATTTAATAATTTCATTAAAAATATCGATATATTATCCTTATGGGAAATAATGTGAGATATACACATTCCATAAGAATCTAAAATAAATATTTTCAAAAAATGAAATCAACATATTTTCGATAATATGGCTTGAGTTAATCAAGGATAGTGATTTTTCAATACAGTACCACTTAGAGAAGAAAAATAATGTAGTCGATGCATTACGGTGGAAGGAATATATAGTTATAAACAAATTGTGGTTGAGAGGAATCCTATTTTCAATGATCTATTAAGGATGGATATGGGAATTATTCAGGAATAATAGAAAACACTAATTTATTAAATGATATTGAGACCAACCTAATTAGAAAAAGATAACTTTCTTCAATCTAATGATCTGAATTTTTAGAAGAATGTTTAGTCAGTGGATGTTGAGATTTTATCAAACATTGTTTGTGAAGATATAATTATAATATATTGAATGATATCTTTTTATATATATAATTGTTGAAAAGTTATTTATTGGATTATGATCCCACCCAAAATTTATCAATACCCCATACCAACAATAATATGTATAAGGGTTTTAGGAAATATCTTTCTTGGGATAACATGAAGTTGGAACATTCTTATTTTGTATCATGATAAATTATTTTCCAACTTTTGAAGTCTTTGAGAGAACACCCTAGGGTAATCATTCTCCCAATTTCTATTTCTTTGTGGAGATGGATCGATATTACTATGTATTTTGTCACATGAATTCCAAATACTCTTAGAATGAATGATGAAACATTGGTTATTATCGATAACCAAAGTAAATATAAACATGATATAATTTTTTTAATTACCAAACACATTTAATGGGAAGTGATAACCCTTACAAAAATACACAGTAGGCCCCAAAATATTTGAATTTTTTTAAGAACCATTTGATATAATGAGAATCAATATCTCTAAACATTATCCATGGAATATAGCCTACCTGAGTACCAAGACCATCCATCAAGATGCCTTGAAAACGTTCCACCAAGATTTCCCAAAACTGCATATATTCCTCCAAGATAAGCTTCCCCATGTTGAAGTAACTAATCAGGATATAGTTCTCCCTATCAATTCATTTACCTTTCCCCTATTTCATTTCTACTGTAAGAAATTTCCCCACCATTTGGTTTATTAAATAATGCGGTGACATAATATCCAAGACATTCTCCCCCATATCTTCATCTCTGTGAGGGAGAAGATCAATGTGATTCATCACGAAAGCAATATATTTCTGTGAGTCAAAAGGAATATCTTCCTCATGTTGATGCTAATGAGGCTGATTAGGTTTCACATCATCACTTGGTAGCCTAGGAGGATGTGCAACTTCCACCGGGGGAGGGTCAGCAGCGACAAGGTGCACCTAACTGACCACTTCATGAGAGGAAGAATCCATTGGAAGCATTCAATCACCTTTACATGTCATCTAAGGAGGATTACCTTTACTTGTGGACCTAGTTACTAGAGTACATGGAATGATGAAATAGTATATTATTGGGGTCTTCCTCTGTGTGTGTGTGATAGATCCTTATGAATCAATAATGGTGTTCTTTCCCTTCCTTGAATAGGATCTAAAATAATTATACGTAGTCCTCACTTCCTTGGACTCAGAAGGGGAATTTGAAGATGAGTCTATATCAATATAGATGACCTCCCCTCCATTAGCACAATCCTCACCAGGGCCACCATCCATCATAATACCTTCACTAGGAGAATGAACCCCAAATGCTCCCTACAAAGCTAACTGGTTTTTTCGAATTCTTGAAACACCCTCCAGGTTTTTCCTTCTCAGTATTGGAAGTATTGTCCTACATGGCCTACACTTATATGGATGGACTACTTTGTTGTACAAATCCATAACCCATGTATTGAAAATAAATAATAGTTTCATCTAAAACCAAATTTTTGGGATACTCACCCATGGATCCACAATCAATGCTTCATTCACATAAGATGCATTTAGTGGAACCAGCTACATGCCAATACCATCATCCAAGTGAACCTTCCACTCCATGTTCCCATCAACTTATTACATGAACCTACCATCTCACTAACTCTAGTCCTACCTTTGGAATATAACCAGAAAGATAGGGTTAAACCTAGTCCTTTTTAGGTGGTGGAAAATATAACAAATGTTTGGGATCAGTTGAGCATCATTTGTAACCTTCTGGGAATCCTCCATTCTATACCCATTATGATCCTTTGTTGGAATCTTGTAGATATCTACACCCCTTGGATAAAAAATAACGGGTACATTCTCTATCTGTAGTGAGAGATCATATACTTCCTACACATTCATGTTAAATCAATAGGGCCTTGTAGGAAATCCTGACTCTCCTTATGTGGTAGGAAAAACCACCCCGGATAAGAATGGCTATAGCGGTATATAGATGATAAATTCCCCAAGTGTTGTCGAGAAGAAAAAAGTCTATCAATGATTCCAATATCAATATATGTCAATACCTAAGATTGTATCCATTGTGATCCATGTCCAATCTACTAGAGGATTAAAAGAATTCACATCCACACATATTCATGGGGAGATAGGGTGACACACTTAGTTGGTATGCTATCTTATGACACAAAATTCCTGAAAATATTTCCAAGAATGGGAATAATATATGTGTTTTGAAAAGGAAGGGGATGGCCAGAAAATGATTCCCAAATATTTGTATCCAGAGTATCCCGTTTCATATAGAAGTCATAGGACCATGGAAATAGGTAGAACTGAGAGTCGTTACTGGTGTGAGGAGTTCTAGCTGAGGTAAGAATCATGTCCCACTCCGATGTGATGCAATCCATAAAATAATGGTTATTGAGATTCTTGATCGTAACGCGGTTCTATAATCCCTACGCACCA
Source organism: Viscum album (assembly GCA_963277665.1). Taxonomy (NCBI): domain Eukaryota; kingdom Viridiplantae; phylum Streptophyta; class Magnoliopsida; order Santalales; family Viscaceae; genus Viscum; species Viscum album. The sequence goes on from OY728140.1 coordinate 1,029,196,046, forward strand.
AAAAAAACATATCAAAATCATCGACTAATGGCTGGAACCTCCAAAAATTGGCAACCAAGGTCTTGTTAAGGAGCATTGAAGCTTCAGATAACTCCGAGAGTGAAAGAGAATGATTAGGGAATCCCATGTGCTGATCAGATACATTTTAGAAGATGTTAATTCATAGGAAAGGAAGGAGGATGTCTGTATTGTAGAAAGGAGGGAAGTTGGTCTAGACTCTAGGGGTCCCTCTCCTCCGGTGGGGGAGGGACTAGATTTACGACCATCTCCGCCTAGATCCACCTGACTCGCAGAGCTCCTGACACTATTGTCACCCATCCCAAGAGTCCTTCCCTAAGTAGATATACATATTTCTCATTCATAAGAGATTGTTTACATATTGATTTTAACATAGGGATCTATATAAATGATATATTGAAAAATCTTGGAGCCCATATTTTGATTGTGTCTGACTGTGATACCCATTTTTCATCCATGTTTTGGAAGGGTCTTTAGATGTATCTTTTTGCTGATATTTATTTAAGCCCATCCAATAATCATAAAAATAATGGACAGTTTGGAAGGTGTAATCATACATTATTGAACATGATTTGGTCATTCTCACATAACATTCACGATAAGTGGGATCAGTATGTAAAACATGTTGAGTTTCTCTATAATGATTTTTTCCATTTATTCATCAAATGGGGAATTTTGAACCATTATATGGTAATACATGTCATTCTCCAACTTTTTGGGATGTATTTGGTGAAAGAAAACTTGTCTTCCTAGAATGTTTTTGTTACATAACAATATTGATATATATTATTCAATATTATATAGAAGAATATCAATATTGGTAAAAGTTTCATACCATCAATCATAGGTAGGAATTGGAATTACATGTGGGAGATTGTAAAGTCCCAGTTTCGGGTGACACACAATGGGTGCCCCAAAACCGGTTCGCCATGTGAACTCAAGCGCATTTCCCCAAATGCCAGTGGCTACCGACTAGTAGCGAGGGCCCAAGTCTGATAGTGGGGAAAATATGCCCTCATTTGTCAAAGTTTAGCACAACGGAATACAAAATAAAACATACAATAAACAGCGAAAGCAGTAAACCATACACAACTGAAATAAACAACAGTAGTGGATATAACCAATAGTATATAAATGATGATACTACATGTCTCAAGTTCAATGAAAACAGTAAGAACATGTTATACATCAATACAATACAACCAAAAGAAGATTACAAAAAAACAAAGCAAAACAGCTGGTAGTGGCATCGCGATCATAGGCTCGGTCCCATGCCCTTTTATTCCTCAGCAGCAATCATGTCCCTATATAGGGACTCTTTCACCTATCTACACCTATAGCAGTGTAATCTTTTTGGGCTGAAAAGAGTGACCCAAACAGGGTGTGAGAAATATATCTCAGTAAGCACCCACCAAATGCCCGTGCCCAACTGCGTGTAAGCATGCAACAATAGTGTGCGAAAGTAAAATGCAATAAACTAAGAATTACTGAAAATTAACTATATTAACAATTAAATTGACATTTTATTATTCAATTATTCCATTAAATTTAGTATCGTTCCATGCTCAACAGCACCAAGCCCTCAGGCCAACCAGTATCCCGTCCTTAGGCTAATATAGTGAACCACACCATCAGGTTATACAGAATCTCTCCCTCAGTCATTGTAACAGAATTCTCACCCTCAAAAATACAAAGTGTCACCCTCTGGCACAGAAGCCAAGCCCTCAGGCACAAAAGGTTGCCCTTAGGCGGAAATAGAACATCACCCTCAGGCTAATACAGTCACACCCTCAGGCTATAGAAAAACACCGCCCTTAGGCATAAGTAACCGGGCCATGCCCGACATATAAACATTCAATTTGAATACAATTCCTCTCAAGGGAAATGTAATTCATAATTTAAAAAAGGAATACCCTCGGGTATCCTAGCCAAACGGCTAAACAGAGGAATGCACCCCTCGGGATGGTCTTGGATCCATGAAATGATCCCAACCAACATTTTATTATCATAATTAACCACCTATTCAATTATAGGTGTTTATTATAGCAACGACCTCAGCCACACGACACCCCAACATGGGTTCGTGGAACGAAAACACACAAAACTCACAGTAGTTGGAAAACTAAACACCAAGCCACCTACCTTAAATGCCAACGAACGTTATACCCGAACACCGACTCCAGAAATGCCCAAGAACGGCGTAGATCTGATGAAGAACAAAACCCATTCAAATGTAAATAACATACGTTAGGAGACAAATTGGTAAGCAACACGCTAGGAGAATAGAGGGATTACCGGTGTGGTTCCAACGAGATCATCCGAGGCGGAATCAGATTCCAGACGAACACCTGGTGGATCTTCAAAGGTTCGGCCTCCTCCTTTGGCTCTAAATGGCACAAATTCCTCCTCTGCCAAATGTGGAGGCAAATTTCTGTTATATGCGGAAAAATCAAAGTACAAGTCGTGTACTTCTCATGTATAGGGCGTGTACTCCTTTAATTTAATTGTTCATCTGGTGGCACCGCTACACTTTTCATCTGTAGACATGACTACATGGCATGTACTCCTGAGTACACGGTGTGTACTGCTGCCCAGCTGGCGGCTGCTCCACTGCCTTACTATTTTGGCATGGCGACTGACTACACGGCAAGTAAAGGACCACTATATGGCGTGTAGTCGGTTCCTACACCCTTTCTCCCTAACATGGCCACACTCCCTGTGTACTCATCCCAACACGGCCAAATGTACACGACATGTGGAAAAAGTACACGGCGTGTAGTTCCAAAATTTAGGATTTTCCCCATTTCCCATATTTTATTAAAACACTTAAGAAAAAGGAAAAATAATAAGACCATACCTCTAAGAGAAGAATCGAGTTCTTACAAACTTCCCCCCTTATTGAAATTCATCCATGAATTTCCCTTCCAGGGGTGGAGAAGAGATAGCCGTGAACAACTCTGGCCACTGAGCATGCATGTCGGCCTCCCACTCCCAGGTCTCGTCCTGCGCTCGGCAATGCTGCCATAGCACCCATACGAGAGGAACTATCTGGCCTCGGAGAACCTTCATGCTCCTGTCAATGATACGAATCTGATGATCCTAAAAGGATGCATCTACTCCAGCTCAACCTCCTCGGGCTGAAAGATGTGAGAGGTGTCTGAATGATTGCGATGAAACTGAGATACATGGAAGACGTCGTGCATGGCTCGATACTGCTATGGTAACCGCAACCGATAAGAAACAAGCCCGACCCTTTCGAGAATCTCAAATGGCCCCACATACTGCGGTGAATGTTTACCCTATATCCTGATCTGCTTGTGTTCCAGCCTCGGCAAAACACGCAAGAAAACCTAATCCCCGACCACAAAATCCAATGGTCGTCTGCGGCGATCAGAATAAGACTTCTGACAAGACTGCACGGTAGCCATCCGCTTCTGAATCAACTAGACCTGCTCAGATGTCTCCTATACGAGACGTGGTCCCAGTAAAGCTGCCACACCTACCTCTAACCAACACAAGGGTGATCGGCATGATCTACCGTATAAAGCCTCGTATAGTGCTATCTCAATAGTCTCCTGAAATATATTGTTATAGGAAAACTCAAATAAGGGTGTATGCTTCTCCCAAGAGCCCCCAAAGTCTATGATGCATGAACACAGCATGTCCTCTAGCACCTATATCGTACGATCTGACTGGCCATCTGTCTAAGGGTGGTATGCTGTGCTCAGAAGCACTTGTGCACCCAGCACCCTCTAAAAACTCTGCCCGAAATGAGACATGAAACGTGCGTCCCTATTAGAAATGATAGAACGAGGGACCCCATGAAAACATACGATCTCTCGGATATACAGCCTTTCAAGCTCGTCAATACCGAAGGTCTCCTTGATCAGCAAGTAGTGAGCTACCTTCGTGAGTCTGTCCACAACAACCCACATGGCGTCATTGCCACGAGGTGACATCAGTAACCCCGTCACGAAATCCATCGAAACATCATCCTATTTCCACTCTGGAATGGGTAAATACTGTTACTGCCCTGCTAGACTCTGATGCTCTGCCTTCACCTGTTGACAGGTGGAACTCCTCATAACAAAACCAGCTATCTCTCTCTTCATACCCGGCCACCAGCACTGACGTCTCAAGTCAAGGTACATCTTGGTAACCCCGGGACGAACAGCCCAAGTTAAAGCATGAAACTCCCACATCAGATCCTCGCGTATATCCCCTAGAACCCATACTCGTCCATGGAAATGCAAAACCTTATCATCTCCAATCATCTAATCGGGAGGAGGGTCCTCACATTCCACCAAATCCTGTAGAACTAGGCCTTCGGAAACCGATAGTTGTCTCATCCCCACTCTGTCGAGGAGGGTAGAAGTCATATCTAAAGAAAAAAGATGAGTCTTCCCCTGACTGTCGTGCACCTCTAGATGCATCTTAGAGAACAAATCCATGAGTTCCCCCTCACCACTGGCCCCCTGCACTACCTATATCTGAGTCTTCATGTTCAGTGCATCAGCTACATCATTTCCTTTACCAGTTGTATAGGCAAGATCAAAATTGAAGGACTGTAGGTACTCAACCCACCTTCTCTGCCTCAAATTCTGGTCGCGCTGAGTAAAGATATACTTGAGGCTGTTGTGTTTGGTGAAAACTACATCATTTCTTTCCCAAAAGGCAATGTCTCCAACAGCCCAACGCATGAACAACTGCATCCAACTCGATATCATGCGTCGGGTAATTCCTCTCATGTGGCCTCAACTACTGAGACCCGTACGCAACGACTCGATCGCCCTGCATCAACACTACACCCATCACAATCCAGGATGCATCACAGTAAACTGTATAGCTCTTCCCCTGCTCTGGGAGTATCAGGATCGGTGTTGAATTCAACCTTCCCTTCAGGTCCTGGAAAGCTGTCTCGCAAGCTTTTGACCAAACGAACTTCACACCCTTCTTAGCCAGTTCCGTCAACGGTGCTGCTAAGCGGGATAAGTCGTATATGAAGCGTCTGTAGTAACCATCTATCCCTAAGAATCTATGTATCTCAAACACGTTCTTTGGATGCTCTTAGGAAACTACTGCTCTCACCTTCTCTGGGTCTACTGCAACTCTAGCCTCTGAGATGATATGACCTAGGAATTGAATCTGGTCCATCCAAAAGTGGCACTTCAAGAGCTTATCATATAGCCGATTCTCTATTAGTGTTCTCAGTACGATCCCAAGATAGGTGTCATGGTCGTGTCGAGTGTGAGAGTACACCAAGATGTCATCCATGAATACTACCACAAAAGAATCAAGATAGGGATGGAACACATGATTCATCAGAGACATGAAAACTGTTGGCGTGTTCGTGAGTCCGAACGGCGTAACCATGTACTCGTACAGACCATATCTGCTCCGAAAAGATGTAAGAGGTATATCTGATGGTCTCACACGCAGCTGATGATATCCGGATCTCAAGTCAATCTTTGAGAGCACTCGTGCTCCACGAAGCTGATCAAACAGATCGTCAATCCTTGTTAAGGGATATCAGTTCTTAACCATCAACTGGTTCAGCATCCGATAATCCACGCAATGTCTAAGGGTCTCATCCACCATCTTTTCAGAAAGGACCGGAGAACCCCAAGGAGAAGTACTGGGTCAGATAAATCCTTTTTCCTACAACTCCTCTAACTGCATCTTGATCTCATGAAACTTAAGAGTGGCCATCCTATAAAGAGGAATGGAAACTGGTGCTGCTCCTAGGAAAATCTCGAAAGAGAAATAAACCTCTCGCTTCAGAGGTAGACCTGAAAATTCATCCAGGAAGACATCCCTAAAACGATCAACAATAGGAGGGAAATCCACCTGACAAGTCCCATGGTCATCCAGATATAAACTCACAATCTTGGATGTAACTCCACCTCGCCCATGATGCTCTGTTCCAGCTCGACTTTTCTGAACATCCCATTTTCCCTTGTATAAAAACACTCCTCCCTCTGGTGACATGAAACTCACCCTGTGATGATAGTAGTCTACAAAGGCCCGAAAGAGAACCAACCAGTCCTTCCTGAGAATAACGTCATAGCTCGTCCTCTCTAGGACATAGAGGTCCCAAAGAAAGTGACACCAATCAACCTCAAGGGGGATCTCCTTGAACTGACGCACACCAGCCGCTCTAGTTCCCAACAGAGTCTCTAGCATCATGATATTTGAAGAAGAAGAAACACTGAGCCCAAGGCTCTCCACAACGGGTACAGATATGAAACTATGTGTTGCACCCATATCAAAAAGCACAGAAGATAAGACAGAAGCTACTAGAATAGTATCTATGACTATAGAAGGTCAGGGATCCTGCTCCTGCTGGGTCTGTTGCACTGCATATGCCTGTCCAGTGCCACAGACCTGTGACATAGCCTGGCTACCCTGAGCTGTCCCGCCCTACCGCCTCTGTGATTCTGGTGTCTGGCTACCATGGCCACAACCACCATCTCTACCTGCACGCTCCGACGTATTCCAGTTCCCTGACTGGTAAGAAGCCACTGGTCCTTCCCCCGCACGCTGAGTCTTCACAGAACCCCTCTCACAAGCCACTGGTGGATACACCCTATAAAAGTGCTGCATATGACCCATCTTGCCGCAAGCTCGGTACTCCACTGGATCACGTGGACACTTCAGTCTCTTGTTTCCCTCTCTGCCAAACTAGTAGCACCTGATCGGGCCACCTGAATAAACTGTCTGGCTAGTAGAGCCACCCTAAAGGAAATCCATTTATCTCTTCCTCTTGCTAGTAGAAATAGTACCACTAACTAGTTCTGGACTGCCCTGGACCACACCACTAGCTTCCTACAGGTTCCTCTCGGAAATCAGTGCCTGATTTACAATGGCCTGGATAGTAGGCAACCTGAAAACATTCACCAGTGCTCGGATGTCATAATGAAGACCATCCTCAAAACGTCTGGCTCTCAGCATCTCATCACCCAAAATCACGGGTGCAATGTGCTTAAGCTCCATAAAATGAGCAGAATAGTCCATCACTTACATAGAGCCCTGCTGCAGATTCATGAACTCTCGAGCTATCTCTACCCTGAGCGTCTCGGGAAATAAAAATTCATAAAAGACTGGCTGAAAGTCTTCCCACGCCATGTCCCTGTGATGCACTAACTGGGTGGTAACATCCCACCACTCTTGGCAGAATCACACTGCATGTATGTCGCGAGCTTGACCCTCCGCCCTAGAGGCATCTCAAGATGCTCCAAAATAGTCTGCATCGACCCCAGCCAAGATTCTGTAGCATGTGGTCCACCATCGCCTGAAAACGTAGGCGGATGCTGCTATTGGAAGATACATGTAAGCTCAGCCATAGATGTGGCAGCCTACGGTGCCCCCTGAAAGGTCTGCATGAACCGCAATAAGCCTTCACGGAACTATGCCTCCGCACCTATGTCCAGTATAACATCTAGTGCTGCATCTTGCTCTGCTGGAGGATCAACTGGTGGCCCGTGGCCCACCATCTCCGGAGTATACTCGTTGCTGCTCTCCTGGAAAACAATGCGCGGTCGTCTAGGCAACATGACACTACAGGGTAAAAATCACGCCTCATATTCATGATTAATAAGACTGAAACGAAGGAACCAAAAATGAACAAAAGGAAGAAAGCCTTTCAATATTTGAAAAACAAGACTGCACGATGTTTACACTGACTACACGATGTGTACTTGACTTCTCTTCCCATGCCCAGGTCCTTATACACGGCTAAGACACATGGCTGCCGTTGAAGAAAAACTACACGGCGTGTATAATATCTACACGGCGTGTACGGTGTTATTTCCCAACTACCTGTGTCGTCTGTGACACGGCCGACTACTCGGAATGAAACTACACGACGTGTTACACCTGCACATGGGGTGTAAACCACCCCGTTTCCCAGCCACACTGCTAACACCACACGGTCTATCCTCGTACAAGACATCATGGCATGTCCCATAGGTACACGGCGTGTTCAGGGAGAGGTGACACCGGCCCGTGTTGTTATTTACATGGTCGAGTCCCCAGGTCACACTTCACGGTATGTCCATTCGTTACACGGTGTGTTTTACCCAAGCCTTTCCCTACCCTGTGTCGTCCCCCACACGGTTTGTGACACGGGAAGAGACTACATGGCGTGTAATTAGGGTACACGGCATGTACTCAAAAAGTTTATTTTTCTTCCCGAATAGAAGACCATACACTGCGTGTATAAAAATACTTCATGGCCTGTATACTGGGTTTCCGGACAGTATGCCTCAGAAACATCCCCGGAACCCAGAAAATACCGAAAAACAACACCTAAGTGTCAAATTCCGACCCGTGGGGGCCCATACTCCCCACGAATCAAAGTTTGACATCTTATATGTGTTACAACCAATAAACAGTCAATGATCCACCAAATTCCGGTCAATGGGGGCCTATACTCCCCAAAAACCAATGTTTGACTTCCATTCTATAAACAAGCTCACCCAAGGAATGCCCTATGACAGAAACATGTGTTTATAAAGCAGTTATGACAACAACATGCTTTTCTAGCACAACATTTATCACAACAACATGCAATTTCTAATTCACCTACAAGGCATGGAAACTATGCATGACTTGTGATGTCTAGCATGTGCCTATATGATGCATGAGACGGATTACCCTCATCTCATTGGGTTGCACTCAATAAAACCCATAGATAAAATATAATAGCACAATCCAAGTGCGTCACCCAATGGTGAAAATTTATCAACTGTGAATTGAAAAATCAATAAAACTGCAACACGAGGTAGACTGGCTTTTCCCTGTACATGGGTTAGCTACACCCGGGCACAACATATTACCAACTACTGTTCATCGTATCCCTAACTACATCTCCCAATAGTAAGTAAAAGAAAAAAAACCCCTCTGATACCACTTAGTAACGTCCCGGTTTCAGGTGCCACATAACGGGTGCCCCAAACCTGGTTCGCCACATGACCTCAAGCGCATTTCCCTAAATGCCAGAGGCTACCGACTAGCAGCGAGGGCCTAGGTCTAATAGTAGGGAAACTATGCCCTCATTTGTCAAAGTGTAGCGCAACGTATTACAAAATAAAACATACAACAAACAGTGGAAGCAGTAAACCATACACAACTGAAATAAACAACAGTAGTGGATATAACCAACAGTATATAAATGATGATGCTACATGTCTCATGTTATAAGAAAATAGCCAGAACATGTTATACATCAATACGATACAACCAAAAGCAGAGTACAGCAAAAAAAATCAAAACAGCTGGCAGTGGCATTGCGAGCCTAGGCTCGGTTCCATGCCCTTCTATTTCTCAACAGCAATCATGTATCTGTATAAGGACTATTGCCCTTATCTACACCCGCAGAAACGTAATCTGTTTGGGCGGAAAAGCATGACCCTGACAGGATGTGATAAATATATCTCAGTAGGCACCCACCAAAGGCCCGTGCCCAACTACGTGTAAGCATGCAACAATAGTGTGCAATAGTAAAATGTAATAAAGTAAGCATTAATGAAAAGTAACTATCTTAACAATTAACTCTCCATTTCATTATTCAATTAATCCATTAAATTTAATATCCTTCCGTGCTAAACAGCACCAAGCCCTCAGGCCAACCAGTATCTCGCCCTCAGGCTAATATAGTGAACCACGCCCTCAGGCTGTAAAGAATATCTCCCTCATGAATTGTAACAGAATTATCGCCCTCGGGCATACGAGGTGTCTCCCTCAGGCACATATGTCAAGCCCTCAGGCACGAAAGGTTTCCCTCAAGCAGAAATAGATCATCGCCCTTAGACTAATACAGTCACGCCCTCAGGCTATAGCAAAACACCGCCCTTGGGAATAAGTAACCGGGCCATGCCCAACATATAAACATGCAATTTGAATACAATTCCTCTCAAGGAAAAAGTAATTCATAATTTAAACAAGGCATACCCTTGGGTATCCTAGCCAAACGGATAAATAGAGGAATGCACCCCTCGAGATGGTCCTGGATCCAAGAAATGATCCCAACCAACATTTTATTATCATAATTAACCACCTATTCAATTCTAGGTGTTTAATATAGAAAAGGCCACAGCCACAGAACTCCCTAACATGGGTTCGTGGCACGAAAACGCACAAAACACATAGCAGTTGGAAAACAAAACACCAAGCCACCTACCTTAAATGATAATGAATGTTATACCCAAACACCGACTCTAGAAACGCCCAAGAACGGTGTAGATCTGACGAAGAACAAAACCCATTCAAAAGTAAATAACTTAAGATAGAATTAGAATTGGTAAGCAACATGCTAGGAGAGGAGAGGGCTTACCCGTGTGGTTCCAACGAGATCGTCCAAGGAGGAATCAGATTCCAGACGAACACCCGACAGATCTTCCATAGTACGACCTACTCCTTTGGCTCCAAAACAGCTCAAATGCCTCCTTTTACAAATGAGGAGGCTACTGCTTATTTTTAGCCAAAAAAAACAAAGTACACAGCATGTACTTCCAAGTACACACCATGTACTCCTTTCATTTAACTGTTCCTCTGGCGGCACCGCCACACTATTCATCTGTCGACATGACTACACGACATGCACTCCTGAGTACATGGCGTGTACTGCCGCCCAGCTGGCGGCTGCTCCATCGCCTTACTATTTTGGCCTACCGACTAACTACACAGCATGTAAAGGACCACTACATGGCATGTAGTCGGTTCCTACACCCTTTGTCGTGGACATGGCTACATACCCTGTGTACTCATCTCAACACGGCCAAAAGTGCACAGCGTGTGGAAAACGTACATGGCGTGTAGTTCCAAAATTTAGGATTTTTCCCCATTTCCAATATTTTATTAAAACACTTATGGAAAAGTAAAAAAAAGAAGCTTGTACCTCTAAGAGAATAATCGAGTTCTTACAGAGATCATGATTTGTTGAATATATCTCCATGGATGGGTGTCATATGATTCGGTAAGAATTTAAAGATGATCCCTAAATATATGATACCCTTTAAAACATTGTAATGGATTGGAGTTCTATATTTTTGATTGGAAATGATTCACAAACCATCCAAAGTTCATGATATGTTCCATATATCTTTTTTGAAGAAGTATAGGAAAAATACAATGCATGTTCTCACAACCGAATATAAAATATTATAACCTGGTCTATATAACTATGAGGAGACCATTCAAATTATTGAATCTAGGGATAATGTAGTGAGGAATTATATGAATCGACTTGTGAAGGTACATAAAATTAATTATAAAATGATGGAAGTATTGTTTTATCATAAGGACGCTATAAATAATAACGAACTAGATTACTTTTGATTGTAAAATTGATGAATGTTTGAGTATGAAATATTTTTACGAGATTAGAATGTAACACCCTTGGACATTTGAATATATTTCCATTTTAATAAATTATAATTCATTGATACTTATGATACATGCAACCATGAGACTAAATTTTAGAAAATGAACATTATAATTTAATAAAAATAAAACTAATTGAACTGTTTAAATTTCTAGAGTAAATAAATTTAATACTCTAGGATGAATATGAAGATTTAATATACATGATAAAAATTATCAAGAATATATTTTTGAAATTTTCTCTTTTAAATAAGCATTTATGAATAATCATAATTTTAAAATTAAAAAACTACTGTCTTTATTTATAATAATGAATTAGAATATTTTTAATAAAAATTTATTAACTATCATATTATTAAATAAAGATAAAAAAATATAAGGTAAAAAAATATTTTTCCATTATTTTTTTATTTTCTATGAAATGGTTTCTGTTTCCAAGTGAATTTTTATTAATTTTACATAAATAAAATAATGTTTTTTGATAAATGATTTATATTATATTTATATATAATTAATTTAAATATATTAATTTAAAAACATATAATTATTATTATTATCATACAGTTAATATAATAGAATTTTTTCATGAAAAGTGCATTTCACTAAAGACTATTTTTCATCACAAATTGCATGTGTATTTTAGTTAAATATTTCTAATTAGATGAGTTTGATTTTTTAAATTTTATTAAATAATTTTATTCCTAATGATTATTATTATTTAGTAAGTTGGATATTATTTTTTTTCATAATGATTTAAAAATAAATTAATCTTTAAGTACATAAGTTATGTTTATAAAGTGGATTTTCTTATTACATGTTCTTGTGTTAAAATAAATTTCACCGGCATTAAATTTTTTATCTGATAATATAGATTAATTATTTGCAATAAATTGGCCCAAATTATAAAATAATTCTCCTTAAATTTTATTTTTAATGGCTACATTAAATAGGTTGATTAAAACATACAAGTTACCTTGGTCAAAATTTAAATAGTATAATAAAGAAAACCCAATGGATAGGGAATAGAATGTTAAACATATTTTTTTTGAATGTTTGGGTAGACCCTATTATCCCTCCATTTCATTATTTTTTAATTTTGGTGGTTCTTGGGATGAGAGTGACTTACCATTATTGAATAGTTTTGGGTATTTACAAAAATCCTACACATCCTAAATTATAAATGGTCACTCAATCCCCTTACTTATTCACACATCTAATGAAATATTAAATATGTAAAACATACATAAAATCTTTCCAAAATATCTTTAAAACAATTATATAGTGGACGGTAATCGTAAAATTCCATACCTTGTCTATTTAGGAAGTGATCCATGGGAGGTTTCCATTATAGAGTGTATTCTCTTTAATGAACCTCTTTCTTTTTCATTCAAATTTTACCACTATAAATTATGTATTAACACCCCAAATATAATAAAAACAGTGTCTAAAAAATACTAATATGTCTTTATGTTAACTTCATATCCTATATCTGTGTTCACATTCCTCAAATGGGAAACTAAATCATCGATCATTTGTATAGTGGAATCTCCCCTCACAAACTGATGGAAATTTTTTTCAATGAACACATAACACAATTTATTATTGTAATAAAAAATATATATATAGATAATATTTTTGATATTATTAAACATATGTAATTATAATATCCCATATATATTTAATAAATTCGATTTAAAAGATGATTATGTTGATCGTGTCTATAGTGGACTACTCCCTCGAGAGGTGATGTGACTTTTTTTCATTGAGTTTAACACCCCGACCCCAGTTACCCAGAGTCGGTGTATTATTGTGTAACATTGGCATGATCACAAAAGATCACGTCTTGCAAGACTGATTAGTTTAGTAGCCTTGGAAACACTAGATACATTCATAAATGTTACATTACATCATAAATTGAAAAACCACAATAACAAAGTCTCCATAGTCCACACTCATATCCTCTTCTGACTATCCCTGAAGGTCATTCATAAAATAATTATTCGCATCCTGGAAAATATTAAAACATTGAAAGGGGTGAGATCAGATGCTCATTAAGGATAACAATATTGCAGAAGCTTTCATAAATAATCATTAACATTTAAGGAAATGTATAACTAAAACAAAAGTCTTTTTAAACTTGAACATTAGCATAATATTGAAAAAATAAAATTAAATAATTCCATTTACTTACTCACATAGATATTCTGCTGGTCGGATAATCACATGCAATATCAATAACCACTTTCATAATGATGGAATGCATAATGCCAGACTATCATAACCGCATAGCCAAGGCCTCGTGCCAAGACCACAAATAAGATTTTTTCAAGGCCTCGTGCCAAGACACTAATTTGTCTCATGAGACCTACCAACGAATCAAGGAGCTATAACAAGCTCCACCCGTCACTTATTAATTCCAATGCACTCCTCATATGAACAGGTTTAAACATATCATCAACCATAACATTATTGTATCACATAAAACATACATAAATGAAACATAATATTTCCACACTTCAATCACAAGATATCAATACAACACATTAATATAATAAAAACATTATCAAAACCATTTTCAATACCAAAATAAAAGAAAATTAAAACATGGTATTTATTTTTCTTTAAAAAAATGTTATGGCTTATAGAGGAAGTCGAAACTCAAATAATAGTCATGGTGGCAGAGTAGTCATTATCGCTGCATACGTAATAAAAAAATTCCTTTTGTCGTTTAGTAAAATTCTTTGTATAAAAATATTCCTTTTTGAATAAAAGTCAAAGTCAGAGGGGTTTATAAACCCTATAAAAGAAATTTGTGTATAAAACAAAATATGCCTCAAATAATGGTGATTGACACGAAGTCCATTAAAAATATCATTTATATATATATAATAGGTCTATTATGTGTATTCACTATATGTACACATAAAGAAAGTAAAAAATACAAGATAGGACATAATAATATCATGACATAATTTGAAAGTAAGAGATTAACCCATAGACTGGAAATTGGGTTAAGAAGTTCCCTTACCTCGTGTCTGACTTGACTCGACCGCTATTTAACCTCCTGAATAATAAATTAGAGTTAATCTATACCATATTTATAACCATTTTCAAGTTCATTATTCCTTTTATATCACTTATTACCATGTTATGAACATTATGTAATTATTTAAGTTAATAACGGTCGTTTTGTCGATCTTAGGTACTTGAGTCAAAAATAAACTTCTTATAAATACACATTGTTTAGGTGGTAAAATATCCATTATATATATAATTATATTCATGATTTAGATATCATATACATCATATATATCCATTATATACATTCATTTATAATATTACATAACATTTAGAGTTAATAAATGAAATGCACCATTCATGAAGACGATAAGCCGTACGTATACATGAATGCTACTTTCATTTCTATTTCGTATTTAATGGAATGAAGTTATAATTACATAAAGTTATAATATAATTACAGTATAATATAATGTATAATACCATTTACTCCATCCTTTATACATCCCACAAATGGCATTAACGATTCAAATCACTTTGAGGGGGCGGTAGTCCGCACATCCTAAAATAAAAATATCACGTTTACCCATAAAGAAACCATAATTTTATGCCATAAATAGAAAATACAGAAGATTAAGGAAAACATAAACTTATTATATATCATATATAAATATAGTTACATCTTAATGGCCACCATTTAAGGTGTTATTTGAGTGTTGAACAATCATCGTTTCGTGAGGCAGAAATTCACCATCCACAGAAACATTATGTTCTTTAACCATTAGATGTAGGTTTGTGTATGTGTAGCTTGAATACATCTTATAAAAACATCCTAGTATATTGAGGATACAGGTTCTGTTACAAAATAAATGAATAAAAATATTTTAAGGGGTTGGAGAATCAAAATAAAACATAATAACATAAGAGAAGACATTACATTAAAACCGGGTAACTCTTTTTTATTTGAGCCAAAGGGTTCCATGTGAAGAATTATGCCCAAATTGAGGCTTCTAGGAGTAATAAAGGGATGTTGGGATAGTATTTGGGTAGAGTTTGGCCGAGACAAAAGGCTTTGAAGGTGTGAGTAAGGTGGTAGTGGTGGGGGCCTTTTATAAGAGGAGAGGAGGGACACTCTTGGAAAGTCATGAAATGTTACTTTATTATATAATGAGTTTCGGATTTTAAAGGTCCCACACTTATAAATTTCGAGTATAAGGTGATAAGGGTCCGAAATATACTCATAAAATAGGTTTTTGACAAGTGTAAGTCTTAGAGTTTACATTATCTTTTTATTTTATTTAAATCGTTAATTAATGAGGTAATCGCTGCATCATCATGATGTCATAAATAATTTAATTTATTTAATGTCTAAAAGTTATAAAAAAATTATAATTATGTAGGAAATATTTTTAGCTTTCTAATTAATATTTGTAGTCAAAAATATGACTTGTATAACCCCATTTTCGAATTGTTTTAGTAAAACAACTCATGTTTGTGGCATTTTTATTTTGACATTAAATAAAAAGTTTTTAATGTCATTTTCCTACCAAAGTGGCTACATGGGGTCCCCAAGTTGACACATGGATTGTCTTGGTCGTCCATGAGTCATCTAATAGGGGTAGGACAAGTTTAATGGTATTTTCAAATTTTTTAAATATCAATTTTACCTTAAATTTCACTAATAACCTTTAATCGCGATTAATAAAACATAAAAGTTACTATTCACCAAAAAATTATTTTAATCCCATTGAACCACATTTTACCTCATAATAAAAACCATGTATGTCGGATTTTATAAATTCAATTCATAGAAGTGGTAAAGTTTCATTTAAATGAAAAAATCAGTTTTTTAACTACCACTTAGTGGTTTCACTATTCATTAAAAATTGAAGTTTTTCAGAACAATGCCAAAATTTCACCCTAAGCTATAATTGATATTCTGAATTAAAAAATGATGCCTATTTTACAAATTCCAAACATATATGTTTCATTAATAAATTTTATAATTAATTATCATTGTCACAACAAATAGTATGTTATTAAGAAACAATATATATCAAAAGATTGACAATTGTTTATGTCCAATTTAAATGTTAAATTAATTATAATGACCGCCATTGGATAAAATGGTAATAATATTTTCTAATTATAGTTTAAAACCACTCAATAGTATAATTTATCACTATAAATTATTTTTATTAAATGATTTGTTTTAAGTATTTTTCACTCTTCATAAAAAATTGGAAGTTTTCAAAAAATTACAAAAAATTCAACATAGGTTAATTTCGATATTTTGAATACAAAAATGAACTCCATTTAGAAATATAAAATTTATATAATTTCAAAAAGTGGGTATTACTATTCATAACTTCTACTTTTATTTGTCGCGATGTGTTAGAATCTCGAACTTGCGTACAATGCAAGCTATTGCATTATTGAAAGAGAAGCGTACCGTGGAAGCTCGGGGTGTTACATTTTCCCCTCCTTCAATAAATTGTGTCCTCTCAATTTGAAATTTTTTTTTGAAAATAAAAAGTTGAAAATAGAAAATACCGTTGTGGAAAACCCACATCGGAAATAAGGTTTATAAAAATATAACTTTAAAAGAAATAAAGAGAAGTACAAAGGTCACCCGAGATAGCCCATACTAAGATTCTATGAAAATATGGATATGGAGGAAAAAAACCATCTAGGTATGATGGAGAGTTGTAGAAAACAGGATTAGGAGAAAGTTAACCACAAGAAAATCACAAACTTGTGATTGGTTAAACAGTCATTGAATCCCTAGTTTGAAAAGTTAACCGAAAACCTTTTTGTTTTATGTTACCTTTCATAAAATTGAGGAATTTATTTAAGAGATTTACCTAGAACGTAAGGAAATATACTTACTTGTCATGTAGACTTTCATTCTTTAATAAATTTTTACCACAAACCCATGTTTCACTCTAAATGGTAACAGAACTCAAAAATATTCTATTTATCTTAATTGTATAAGGTTCCAAATATTACCACATACCATTTAAATTAGGAAAACTATTTTGTAATAACTAGGGACTTCCTGTAGGCTAGTGGTAGGTAATAAAGGCACGTCACACTATGGTTGTGGGTTCGATTCCTGTAGCTTTGTCCGACGTAATGGGTTATCCCCCCAACATACAGGTTATCCTTTTCCTTAAAGTATAGTATTACAATATTCCAAAAACATTCTTCACAAATGTTTTAACCTTAAACAATACTATCCATAGTTCAACTAAATTCATTCCAAACCTTATAGTTATCCAAAATACCTCTATCCAGACATTCCCTAAAATGTCTATAAATTCCAAAACCAATTGGATCATCAGATTCCTCAAAGAAAGTAAAGTTTCTCTTATTGCCACATACTAAAAATATGATTACCTTCATCATATTAAATCACTAATGAAAACAACAACTACTGCATTACATTACTTATATATATATCACATTATTCTTATAACCAGAATATAATCCTTGAGTCCAGAAGCACCAATACATTAATTATTCCACTTCAAATGTAGTCACAACATAATATTGGACTTGATCCCTTGGCCTTTTCTGAGTTAAGTTTTCTTGATGATTAGGACATTCATTTTCATAATGCCCCATTTCTCTAATATTGTAGCATTCATCATTGATAGCCTCTTTCCTTCCGTTGCAATCACGAGCCTGGTGACCTTTTTCTCCACATTTCTAACAAACTCCTATTCCTTTTAGGAAAGTACTGGGGTGATTCTTCCCACAATTATTGCATAATGGAATATCCTTCATTCCCTTTTACCTTTATCTGTGTCTTGTTCCACCGTTCTCTTCTTCACTTTCTTTTCTTTATTATTATAAGATTTAGAGAATTACTTTTCTGTCTTGATATCACATGAGACAATATCTTAGTACGACGAGAAAGTTTGTGAGACTAATTCCCGACGGAGAAATGGTTTTAACCCATCAAAGAATTGATAAATCTTACTTCTTGTGTTACGTATATAATCTGCAGCATGCCTCGCTAACCTTGTAAAGTTAGCCTCATACATTGCGACATTCTCATCCTCCTTCTGCCTCAGACTCAAAAATTTCCTTTCCATATTTGCTCGATGGTCATGTGGAAAGTATTTTTCTATGAAAATTTTCTTAAACTCCTTTCATTCAATACTTGATACTTCTTCATCTTCCTTTTTGTTTTGAATCAGTGACCACCATTGATCGGCATCTCCAGTGAGGCGGTAGACTTCCATGAAAACCTTCTCCCTTTCGCTACTCCCCAAGGCATGGAATATTTTATCTAAGGAGTTTATCAATTGCTCAGCTACTAATAGATTTGTACACCCATTAAATGTTTGCGGTTGTTGCCTCATGAAGAGGTCTAACATTGATCCTCCACGTTGCGGATTAGGGTGCTCTATACGAGTAAGGTTATTATTCATAACCTGAGTGAGTTGTCCCAGTATGGTAATAAGTTGATCAGCACCAGTTGTATCTCCAGATCCACAATAATTATCTTGAGTAGGAGGGAAATACCTACATGAAGTGCGTGCATTGATACAGTTTCCATTCCTTCCACTATGCACCATTTCTAAACAATGGCATAAACTAGATTAGTTTATGAATCAAAATACATAATTCCATACTTGTAAAATACTTAACATAAATTGAACTATTTATATATATAATCCATAATCATAAAAGTTTTTTATTTGAGTAAGTATATAATCATAACCCTTCATAGTGGTTTCTAAAGAAAATGAGAATTATCCTAAGCATATCCCCCGGGAGTGCCGTAACGAAGAGTGCAGCAAGGCCCGTTGTGGTGCAACAGTTCCCGTTCGAGTCCAGCTCAAAACAATATTTTCGGGATTTAACCCTAGGTACATCTGTGCTAGAGCCACCTCTACCTGCTCGTATCCAGGCAGGGATGTATTGGTCGGAAAACTCATAAAATATCTATAATAACAACATTCTAGGAAGTTCTTCTATACTAATCATCAATGTCTATCTTTGGGCTATGTGCTCTAATCAGAGTTTATCTAAATATAGCTTCTAAGGCTAGTACTACACTTTTTCTGATACCAACTGCAACACCCCGACCCCAGTTACCCAGAGTCAGTGCATTATTACATAACATTGGCATGATCAAAAAAGATCATGTCTCAAAAGGCAGATTAGTTTAGTAGCCCTGGAAACACTAGATACATTCATAAATGTTACATTAAATCATAAAGTGAAAAAACACAATAACAAAGTCTTTATAGTCCACACTCATATCCTCTTCTGACAATCCTTTCATGTCATTCATAAAATACTTCTTGACATCCTGGAAAATATTAAAACATTGAAATGGGTATGCTCAGATGCTCAGTAAGGATAAAAATATTTCGGAATCTTTAATAAATAAACATTAACATTTAAGGAAATTTATAACTAAAAGAAAAGACTTTTTAAACTTGAACATCATCATAATATGGAAAAAATAAAATTAAATAATTCCATTTACTTACTCACATGGATATTTTAGTAGTCGAATAATCACATTAATATCAATAACCACTTTCATAATGATGGAATGCATAATGCCAGACTATCATAACCACGTAGCGAAGGCCTCGTGCCAAGATAGTATTTTGTCTCATGAGACCTACCGATGCATCGAGGAGCTATAGCAGTCTCCACACGTCACTTATTAAGTCCAATGCATTCCTCATATGAACAGGTTTAAACATAACATAAACTATAACATAATTGTAACACATAAAACATGCATAAAGGAAACATAAGATTTTCACACTTCAATCAAAAGATATCAATAAAACACATTGATATAATACAAATTTTATCAAAACCATTTTCAACACCAAAATAAATGAAACGTAAAACATGGTATTTATTTTTCATTAAAAAAAGTTATGGCTTATAGAGGAAGCCAAAACTCAAATAATAGTCACGGTGGCGGAGAAGGCATTGTCGCCGCATACGTAAGAAAAAACATTCCTTTTTTCATTCAGTAAAAATGCTTCGTATAAAAAGATTCCTTTTGAATAAAAGTAAATGTCAAAGGGGTTTATACACCATATAAAAGAAATTTGTGTATAAAACAAAATATGCCTCAATGAATGGTGATTGAGATGAGGTCCCTTAAAAAGATCATTTTTTATATATAATAGGTCTATTATTTGTATTCACTATAAGTAAACATAAAGAAAGTAAAAAATAAAAGATAGGACATAATAATATCATGACATAATTTGAAAGTTGGAGATTAACCCAATGAATGGAAATTGGGTTAAGAAGTTCCCTTACCTCGTGTCTGACTTGACTCGAACGCTCTTTAACCTCCTAAATAGTAAATTAGAGTTAATATCTACCTTCTTAAGAACCTTTTTCAAGTTCATTATTCCATTTATATCAATTATTACCATGTTATGAACATTATGTAATTATTTATGTTAATAACGGTCGTTTTGTCGATCTTAGGTACTTGAGTCAAAAATAAACTTCTTATAATTAAAAATTGTTCATGTGGTAAAATATCCATTATATACATAATTATATTCATGATGTATATATCATGTACATCATATATATCTAGTATATACATTCATTTATAATATTACATAACATTTAGAGGTAAGAAATGAAATGCACCGTTCATGGAGACGGTAAGCCGTACGTACGCATGAACGCTACTTTAATTTCTACTTTGTATTTAATGGAATGAAGATATAATTATATAAAGATATAAAATAATTCCAGTATAATATAATTTATAATACCATTTACTCCATCCTTTATGCATCCCACATATGTCATTAACGATTCAAATCAATTTGAGGGGGTGGTAGTCCGCATTTCCTAAAATGAAATTATCACGTTTACCCATAATGGAAACCATAAAGGTATTCCATAAATAAAAAATACAGAAGCTTAATGAAAACATAAACATATTATATATCATATATATATATATATAGTGACATCTTAATTTCCACCTTTTAAGGTGTTATATGAGTGTTGAACAATCATTATTTCGTGAGGCAGAAATTCGCCATTCACAGAAACAATATTTTCCTTAACCATTAGATGTATGTGTCTATAATTGTAGCTCGAATAATTATCATAACAACATACTATTATATTGGGGATACTTTTTTGGTTACAAAATAATTGAAAAAAAAGAGTTTAAGGGGTTGGAGAAGCAAAATAAAACAAAATAACATAAGAGAAGACATTACCTTAAAACAAGGTAACTCTATTTGACATGAGCCAAAGGCTTCCTTGGGAAGAATTCTGCCAAAATTGAGGCTTTAGGAGTAAGAGAGGGAATTTGGGAGAGTATTTTGGTTGATTTTGGCCGAGACAAATGGCTTTGAAGGTGTGAGTAAGGAGGTAGTGGTGGGGGCCTTTTATAAGACGAGAGGAGGGGCACTCTTGGAAAGTCATGAAATGTTACATTATTATATAATGTGTTTCGAATTTTAAAGGTCCGAAACATATAAATTTCGAGTATAGGGTTATTAGGGTTCTAAATATACTCATCCAATAGGTTTTTGACAAGTTTATGGCTTAGATTTTACACTATCATTTTATTTTATTTAAATCGTTAATTAATGAGGTAATCGATGCATCATCATGGTGTCATAAATAATTTAATTTATTTAATGTCTAAAAATTATAAAAAAATTATCATGAAGTAGGAAATATTTTTATCTTTCTAATGAATATTTATAGATAAAAATATGACTTGTATATCCCCATTTAATAATTGTTTTAGTAAAACAACTCATGTTTGTGGCATTTTTATTTTAACATTAAATAAAACGTTTTTAATGTCATTCTCCTACCAATGTGGCTCCATGGGGTCCCCAAGTTGACAAATGGATTTTCTTGGTCGTCCATGAGTCATACAATAGGTTTGGGAAATGTGTAAAGGTATTTTTCATATTTTTATATTATCATTTTTACCTTAAATTTCACTAATAACCTTTAATCGTGATTAATAAAACATAAAAGTTACTATTCACCAAAAAAATTATTTTAATCCCATTGAACCAGATTTTACATCCTAATGACAACCATGTATGTCGGATTTTTGAAATTGAATTCATATAAGTGTTAAAGTTTCATTTAAACGAAAAATCAGTTGTTTAACTACCACTTAGTGGTTTCACTATTCATCAAAAATTGAAGTTTTTCAGAACGATGCCAAAATTTCTCCCTAAGCTATAATGTATATTCTGAATTCAAAAATGATGTCTATTTTACAAAATTCCAAAAATATATGTTGTATTAATTAATTTTATAATTAATTCCAGCTGTCACAACAAATAAAGTGTTATTAAGAAACAATATATATCAAAAGATTGACAATTGTTTATGTCCAATTTCAATGTTAAATTAATTATAATGACCGCCCTTAGATCAAATGGTAAAAATATATTCTAATTATACGTTAAAACCACTCAATAGTAGAATTTATCACTATAAATTATTTTGATTAAATTAGTTGATTTAAGTATTTTTCACTATTTATAATAAATTGGAAGTTCTCAAAAAATTACAAAAAATTCAACATAGGGTAATTTAGATATTATGAATACAAAAATGAAGTCCATTTTAAAATATAAAATTTATATAATTTCAAAAAGTGGGTATTACTATTCATAACTGCTACTTTTTTTGGTCGTGATGTGTTAGAATCGCGAACTTGGGTACAATGCAAGCTATTGCATTATTGAAAGAGAAGCGTATCGTGGAACCTCAGGGTGTTACATTCTCCCCACCTTCAATAAATTGCATCCTCGAAATTTTAAATTTCTCTTTGAAAATAAAAGGTTGAAAATAGAAAATACCTTTTCGGAAAACCGACATCGGAAATAAGGTTAATAAAAATATAACTTTAAAAGAAATAAAGAGAAGAACAAAGGTCACCCAAGATAGCCCATACTAAGATACTATGAAAATATGGATATGGAGGAAAAACAAACCATCAAGGTATGATGGAGAGTTGTAGAAAACAGGATTAGGAGAAAGTTAACAACAAGAAAATCTCAAACTTGTGATTGGTTAAACGATCATTGAATCCCCTATTGGAAAAGTTAACTGAAAACGTTTTTGTTTTAAGTTACCTTTCATAAATTTGAGGAATTCATTTAAGAGATTTACCTAGAACGTAAGGAAATATACTTACTTGTCATATAGACTTCCATTCTTTAATAAATATTTACCACAAACCCATCTTTCACTCCAAATGGTAACAGAACTCAAAAATATCCTATTTATCCTAATTGTATAAGGTTCCAAATATTACCACATACCATTTAGATTAAAAAAACTATTTTTTAATAAACAGGGACTTCCTATAGGCTAGTGGTAGTTAATAAAGGCATTTTGTACTATGGTTGTGGGTTTGATTCCTGCAGCTTTGTCTAACGCGATGGGTTATCCCCCAAACTACAGCTTGTCCTTTTCCTAAAAGTATAGTATTATAATATTCCAAAAATAATCTTCACAAATGTTTTAACCTTAAACAATACTATCCAAAGTTCAACTAAATTCATTCCAACCTTTATAGTTATCCAAAATACCTCTATCCAGACTTTCCCTAAAAGGTCTCTAAATTCCAAAACCAATTGTATCATAAGACTCCTCAAAAGAAGTAAAGTTTCTCTTATTGTCACATACTAAAAATATGATTACCTTTATCATATTAAATACATAACGAAAACAACATGTACTGCAGTACATTCTTTATATATATCACATTATTCTTATAACCAGAATATAATCCTTGAGTCCAAAAGCACCAATACATTAATTATTCCACTTCAACTGTAGTCACGACATAACATTGGACATGATCACTTGGCCTTTTCTAATGTAAGTTTCCTTGACACTTAGGACATTCATTTTCATAGTGCCCCATTTCTATAATATTGTAGCATTCATCATTGATAGCCTCTTTCTTTCCCTTGCAATCACGAGGCAGGTGACCTTTTTCTCCACATTTATAACAAACTCCCATTCCTTTTAGGCAAGTACCGGGGTGATTGTTCCCACAATTATCGCATAATGGAATATCCTTCTTTCCCTTTTTCCTTTTATATATCTCTTGTTCCACCATTCTCTTCTTCTCTTGCTTTACTTTATTGTCATAAGATTTAGAGAATTCCTTTTCTGTCTTGATAGCACATAAGACAATATATTCGTACGATGAGAAGGTTTGTGAGACTAATGCTCGACGGAGAAATAGTTTTAACCCATAAAAGAAACGATAAATCTTACTTTTTGTGTTACGTATATAATCTGCAGCATTCCTCGCTAACCTTGTAAAGTTAGAATCATACATTGCGACATTCTCATCCCCCTTCTACCTCAAACTCAGAAATTGCCTTTCCATATCTGCTTGATGGTCATGTGGAATGTATTTTTCTAAGAAAATTTCCTTAAACTCCCTTCATTCTATACTTGATACTTTTCATCTGCCTTTATATTTTCAATCAGCGACCACCATTGATCGGCATCTCCAGTGAGGTGGTAGACTGCCATGACAACCTTCTCCCTTTTTCTACTGCCCAAGGCGTGGAATATTTTCTCTAAGGAGTTTATCCATTACTCAGCTACTAATGGATTTCTACACCCATTAAATGTTTGCGGTTGTTGCCTCATGAAGCGGTCTAACATTGATCCTCCACGTTGCGGATCAGGGTGCTCCATACGAGTAAGGTTATTATTCATAACCTTAGTGAGTTGTACCAGTATGGTAATAAGATGATCAGCACCAATTGTATCTCCAGACCCACAATAATTATCTTGAGTAGGTGGGAAATCCCTACATGGAGTGTGTTCATTGATACACTTTTAATTCCTTCCACTATGCCCCATTTCTAAACAATATCATAAACTAGATTAGTTTATGAATCAAAATACATAATTCCATACTTGTAAAATACTTAACATAAATTGAACGATTTATAAATATAATCCATAATCATAAAAAAAATTTATTTGAGGAAGTATATACTCATTACCCTTCATAGTGGTTTGTAACGAAAATGAGAATTATCCAAAGCATATCCCCCGAGAGTGTCGTAACGAAGAGTGAAACAAAGCCCATTGTCGTGCACCAGTTCCTGTTCGAGTCTAGCTCAAAACAGTGTTTTTGGGTTTTACCCCTAGGTACATCTATGCCAGAGCCGCCTCTACCAGCTTGTATCCATACAGGGATGTATTGCTTGGAAAACTCATAAAATCTCTATAATACCAAAATTCTAGGAAGTTCTTTTATACTAATCCTCAAAGTCAATGTTTGGTCTATGTGCTCTAATTAGAGTTTATCTAAATCTATCTTCTAAGGTTAGTACTAAAATACCTCTAATACCAACTGTAACACCCCGACCCTAGTTACCCAGAGTCGGTGCATTATTGTGTAACATTGTCATGATCACAAAAGATCATGTCTAGAAAGACCAATTAGTTTAGTAGCCTTGGAAACACTAGATACATTCATAAATGTTACATTACATCAAAAAGTGAAATCTACAATAAAAAAGTCTCTAGATTACAGACTCATATCCTCTTCTGACTATCTGTGTAGGTCATTCATAAAATAATTCTTCACATCCTGGAAAATATTAAAACATTGAAAGGGGTGAGCTCATATGCTCAGTAAGGATAACAATATTGCAGAAAATTTTATAAATAAACATTAACATTTAAGGCAATGTAGAACTAAAACAAAAGCATTTTTAAACTTGAAAATCAACATAATATGGAAAAAATAAAATTAAATAATTACATTTACTTACTCACATGGATATTCTACTAGTGGAATAATCACATGCAATATTAATAACCACTTTCATAATGATGGAATTCATAATGCCAAACTATCATAACCACGTAGCCAAGGCCATGTGCCAAGACCACAAATAATATTTCGTCAAGGCCTCATGCCAACACACTAGTTTGTCTCATGAGACCTACCGATGCATCAAGGAGCTATAGCGGGCTCCACCCGTCACTTATTAAGTCCAATTCATTCCTCATTTGAACATGTTTAAACATATCATAAACCATTACATAATTGTACCACCTAAAACATGCAGAAAGGAAACATAATATTTGCACATTTCAATCACAAGATATCAATACAATACAATGTTATAATAAAAACTTTATCAAAACCATTTTCAACACAAAAATAAAATAAAATTAAAACATGGTATTTATTTTTCTTTAAAAATAAGTTATGGCTTATAGAGGAAGCCGAAACTCAAATAATAGTCACAGCGGCAGAGAATCCATTGTTGCAGCATACGTAAGAAAAAACATTCCTTTTGTTGTTTAGTAAAAACGCTTCGTATAAAAATATTCCTTTTGAATAAAAGTAAAATTCAAAGTGGTTTATACACCGTATAAAAGAAATTTGTGTATAAAACAAAATATGCCTCAAGGAATGGTGATTGAGACGAAGTCCCTTAAAAAGATCATTTTTATATATATAATAGGTCTATAATGTGTATTCAATATAATTACACATAAAGAATGTAAAAATACAAGATAGGACATAATAATATCATTACATAATTTAAAAGTATGATATTAAGCCAATGAATGGAAATTGGGTTAAGAATTTCCCTTACCTCATGTCCGACTTGAATCAACCGCACTTTAACTTCCTGAATAATAAATTAGAGTTAATCTCTACCTGCTTAAGAACCTTTTTCATGT
Organism: Viscum album; assembly: GCA_963277665.1. NCBI lineage: Eukaryota > Viridiplantae > Streptophyta > Magnoliopsida > Santalales > Viscaceae > Viscum > Viscum album. The sequence continues at coordinate 1,029,223,202 of OY728140.1, forward strand.
TCATTATTCCTTTTATATCACTTATTACCATGTTATGAACATTATGTAATTATTTATGTTAATAACGGTCGTTTTGTCGATCTTAGGTACTTGAGTCAAAAATAAACTTCTTATAATTACACATTGTTCATGTGGTAAAATATCCATTATATACATAATTATATTCATGATTTAGATATAATATACATCATATATATCCAATATATACATTCATTTATAATATTACATAACATTTAGAGGTAAGAAATGAAATGCACCATTCATGGAGACGGTAAGCCGTACGTACGCATGAATGCTACTTTCATTTCTATTTCGTATTTAATGGAATGAAGATATATTTTCATAAATTTATAATATAACTACAGTATAATATAATGTATAATACCATTTACTCCATCCTTTATACATCCCACATACGGCATTCACGATTCAAATCACTTTGAGGGGGCGATAGTCCGCACTTCCTAAAATGAAAATATCACGTTTACCCATAATAGAAACAATAAAGGTATGCCATAAATAAAAAATAAAGAAGCTTAAGGAAAACATAAAAATATTATATATCATATATAAATATAGTGACATATTAATGGCCACCTTTGAAGGTGTTATATTAGTGTTGAACAATCATCGTTTCGTGAGGCAGAAATTCACCATCCACAGAAACAGTATGTTATTTAACAATTAGATGTAGGTGTGTGTATGTGTAGCTAGAATTATTCTTATAAAAACATCCTATATATTGATGATACTTTTTTTGTTACAAAAGAAATGAATAAAAATAGTTTAAGGTGTTGGAGAAGCAAAATAAAACAAAATAACATAAGAGAAGACATTACCTTAAAACCGTGTAACTCTTTTTGATTTGAGCCAAAGCCTTCCTTGTGAAGAATTATGCCCAAATTGAGGCTTCTAGGAGTAAGAGAGGAAATTTGGGAGAGTGTTTAAGTAGATTTTGGCTGAGCCAAAAGGATTTGAAGGTGTGATTAAGGTGGTAGTGGTGGGGCCCTTTTATAAGAGGAGTGGAGGGGAAATCGTGGAAAGTCATGAAATGTTACATTATTATATAATGAGTTTCTGATTTTAAAGGTCCCACACTTATAAATTTAAAGGATAAGGTGATAAGGGTTCGAAATATACTAATCCAATAGGTTTTTTACAAGTGTATGTCTTAGATTTTACATTATATTTTTATTTTATTTAAATCGTTAATTAATGAGGTAATCACTGCATCATCATGGTGTCATAAATAATTTAATTTATATAATATCTAAAAATTATAATAAAATTATAATGATGTAGGAAATCGTTTTATCTTTCTAATGTATATTTATAATAAAAAAATATGACTTGTATAACCCCATTTAAGAATTTTTTTAGTAAAACAACTCATGTTTGTGGCATTTTGATTTTAACATTAAATAAAAAGTTTTTAATGAAATTTTCCTAACAATGTTGTCCATGGGATCCCAAAGTTGACACATGGATTGTATTGGTCGGCCATGACTCATCCAATAGGGTTAGGACAAATGTAAAGGTATTTTCATATATTTATAATATCATTTTTACCTTAAATTTCACTAATTACCTTTAATCGCAATTACTAAAACATAAAAGTTACTACTCACCAAAAAAAATATTTTAATCCCATTGAACGATATTTTACATCCTAATGACAACCATGTATCTCATATTTTTTAAATTCAATTAATAGAATTGGTAAAGTTTCATTTAAATGAAAAATCAGTTTTTTAACTACCACTTAGTGGTTTCACTATTCATCAAAAATTGAAGTTTTTCAGAACAATGCCAAAATTTCACCCGAAGCTATAATTGATATTCCGAATTCAAAAATGATCTCTATTTTAAAAAATTACAAAAATATAAGTTGCATTAATTAATTTGATAATTAATTCCGGTTGTCACAACAAATAGCGTGTTATTAAGAAACAATATATATCAAAAGTTTGACAATTGTTTATGTCCAATTTCAATGTTAAATTAATTATAAAGACCGCAATTGGATAAAATGGTAAAAATATGTTCTAATTATACTTTAAAACCACTAAATAGTATAATTTATCACTATAAATTATTTTGATTAAAAAAAGTTGTTTTATGTATTTTTAACTATTCATAAAAAATTGTATGTTCTCAGAAAATTACAAAAAATTCAACATAGGGTAATTTTGATATTACGAATACAAAAATGAAGTCCATTTTGAAATATAAAATTTATATAATTTCAAAATGTGGGTATTACTATTCATAACTGCTACTTTTATTGGTCGCGGTGTGTTAGAATCTCGAAAATGCGTACAATGGAAGCTATTGCATTATTGAAAGAGAAGCGTATCGTGGAAGCTCGGTGTGTTACATTGAGGATTTAGATGGAATGAATGAATGGTTAAATTTAAAGACTATATATGATATATATATATATATTAAATTATCTTGATTCTATAAAATTAATATATCACCCAATTCCTTACCCTTTCACTCATCAATGGAATGGTATTGCCCCCAGAGCATACAAACAACCCACCGTCTCCACAACATAATGTAGTGTACTTTCCATGTCTATACATTAAGAATGATAATAAATAATATGCATAAATATTCAATACTATATATATAAAATTAATATTATTTTGTATATTATGTATTTTTATTATATACATAGAAACGGGAACATTCATTATAAAACTCATATGGGAAAACAAGACAGTTAACAACTAAAATAATAAAAATAATGCTATAATATTAACAAAAAGGTGAAGAAATTTGATAATAAGATCATATATGATATTATAGATAAAAATATAGTTTCTGATAAATTAATAGTCTTTTTAAATATATTATACTTGTGTTTAAATCATGTTCAACCGAAATGACGTCTGAGTTAAGGGATTCAGTCCCTATTTAATTTCATTGAGGCATATTTTAATGTTTTAAAACTAATTTATTTAATATGGTCTACATTAATCCCATTTTTCATTTTATATAGTGATTTCTTACTAATTCTCTGTATTTTTTTCAATTTTATCTATTCAATCCATGGTTATTTGACCTGAAATTTACCAAATCGTTTATAATTTCATCACTACAAATCATTCCATTAGGATATATTACATCTATATTATCAATGATATTTGAGTATTTTGGGTGAAAAGAATTTTTATTTTATGTTACATAATATACACTAGTTTTATGTGGATAAAAATTTGACTCTCATAATATATTTATTGACTAATTCTCAGATCAATGTTATGATTATTGCAAATGATTTAATCTCAATTTTCATTTCATTTAGACATATTGGTTAATATTTCTTAGTCAATTTCATGGGGATTATATACATCCCCTTTGATGTATTTATCCTGATTACAAATTTTTCATAAAAATTTATAAAACCCAATATTCTTAATAAATCATTGGTCACCTCTCATTGCTAGTTTAATTTTTATATTTAATTTTCCCTTGAGAATATCCCTTTCATGTGATCATTTTTCATTAGACTGTACATTTCTATTAAATAACTATATTATTTATATCATGGATATAAATATTGTGTATTCCATATACCATTTATACATGTGATTTTTACTTTCATAGTTATTTTCTTATAATTAAAAATATTGATAAATATTTATTATTTATTGGTTATGAAGATTTTAAAATAAGGTGAATTATTCATGAATAAATCAAATGTTTGATATATGATGAATGATTTTGACATGCAGTAATGGGTGGGGACCAGAATTATATTTCACCTTGATGAAATGGTGGACTCATGAGGAAAATCACTAAGATAGAATTTGATTGTTTTTACACATAGTTTTAAACTATCATGTGAAAGGTCTTAACAATAGAGGTATAATGATGTCGATATCGTGTATTCCCATAATTCGGAATTTCGTTAATTTATAATTCTATTATTATAATTATCTATTATATTTTCACAACAATGTTATCTTTATATTCAATTAATTATCTTATTAATGATTAAATGGTATGTGTTCTTAGTTATTCACCTTACCGTAGTGATTTTTCTTTTATCTATTTATAATAGTAAATATATTTATTAAATGTAATGTGTGCTAAGTAATTTAACATTCCATATCAATTATTTATTATTGGATCATTATATACTCCTCTATAAGAAATACTAATTGATAATTTGAATTCACAACTATTTTCTATTCCATATGATATGAAAATTAATTCATTGAATGGGTTAAAGGATTATAAATTTATTCTATTAGAATTCTTTTTATTTTAACTCTCAACATAAAATGATTATAATGTATGTATCTGGTTCACCAAAATTGATAAACTAATCAGTCTTTCAGAGTTTCACATATTCTCTCTAAGATAATTTAAAATAAGACATTGGATATGGTATACATGCTTCATGGTTGTTACATGTTATATTATTGTAAATTTTAATGTTAGAATTGAGTCAAAAATACAATTTTTCAGAATTCTATGATTTTTTAGGTAGTCTTGATTTATAAAAATTATTTAAGGAATTGAAATTAAAAATATCTGATAAATAAAAACTAATTCATGATAATAAAATTAAATGGTAATCATGGAATTATTTTTAACATATTATTGTATGTGTTTATAATATATTAATCTAATTTAAAAGATAAAAATAATGAACACATAAAACGTTATTTTGACAAGGTAACAACTTACAGAAGAGTATTAATGGGAAATAGTCATTGAGCTCAATAGTTTGGAATTATATATCCAAATATAAACTAGATATTAATATACCCAAAATTTATACATTTATACCAAAACAATATATTTATTTATATTATTATGGATCATAATGGTCATTTGAGTCATCCCAAAAAGACCTCTAGGTGTCGTAAACTTGGTGTTCATTTAGGACCAATTTTGTGAAATAGGTGAATATTTGGTTAATACCTAAAAAAATTTCATGGTTTTTAAAACTAAGTTCATTTGTTTTACATCATTCATAGACATTATTGTATCCATACATGGTTGTATATATAGGTAATTACACAATTTTTTACATTACTATAATTTTGAAATGTTGTAGAACAATGGTAATGTTTGAGCATTATATCAAATTATAAAATAGATATAATCAAATTTATAGGTTAAATACCATTGATAATACAATATAAAGAAAAATATAAATTTATAATAATTCATTTATCATTGAGAAAAAGTAAATTACACTAATTATTAGAATAAAATAAAATAATGTTTGGGAACCCTTACCATATCCACTACATCCAAAACAACATGAACTTATTCCATGAGAGCATGTGGGATTATCAAATGGACATAATGTGAGGATAATATTGAGAGGTATGTTTTAACTTGATTTGGAGTGAATGAAATGGGGTGGAAAGGTGGGTTATTATGGAAAAATAAGTGTAAGAGTTGATTATATGTTAAATGCAACCCTTTAAATTATATATTTTGGAAAAACATGTTCCATAGGGAACTAATGGGTTTATGTCATGATTTATGAAATTAAAAACAGTTTTTGTGTTATTATGATTTTTGAACAAAATAATTATTTAATTTTTAATGTTACCCTTAAAGAAGCCATTATTTGTTAAAAAATTTATTTAAAAGTAAAATTTTCTTTTTAAACATTATAATTTATTTCTAGATTTGAAAAAATTAATCTGTATTCTAATACGAGAATATATTTTAAATCTAAATATATAAATTTCATGAGAAAAAAATTATATATTATATTATCATCTTTAAATATTTATGAATTAAAAAAATATACCAAATGCTGAAAATAGTTTTATTACAATTCACATAAAACACATTATTTTATAATACTCTAAGAATACCACTCTCACCTAATTTCAAGCTTCTAATTCAAAAAATGATTTTATTATTATAATAAATACAATTATAATTTTTGAATTTATATTATAAATAATATAATATAATACATGGGAAACAATTAGTTAAAATTAAAACAATTCAATTTATCACGAGTGAGTTTATTTTAATTTTTATTATCACTTTATATTTTTTTATTCCAAATTATTTATTTAGAGTTATAAAAAATTTAATTTATATAAAAATCTTCTTCTAATTAAGTGTTATTTATTATTTAAAACCATAACCGAGACAATGGTATTTATGTTACAAAATATATATATTGTTATAAAATTTATATGTCAATGGTTATTTTACTTTTTTAAAAACCTACCTTATTAAAATATTATAACTATTTCATAATATTATGAATCATTACAAAATAAAATCAATGTTCCCAGATAAAAATAATAAATATTTCAAAAAAAATTGTTATTAAATAATCTTTTTGAGGTATTAAAATGGTATTTTTGATTAATAATAAATGTACATATGTTTTTATAAATACTATTTTGGATTCACACCAATTATAATGAATTTTTAAATGCATGATTAAATATTATTTTATGGAAAAAAATATTTAATCATTTATAATTGTTTTTTAAAATATATATATATATATTATTGATATCAATATGATATAATTTTATGACTTTCAAAACATGAATCATGTTATTAAATTTTTTTTTATTATAATGACTTACTTATAATGATTATATAAAAAAACATATTTATGAAACTATATAAGTTAAAAATAATCATGAATATTCATGTGGGATAAATGTTTTTATAAAATGGTTGATAATGAACATCATAAATTATATATTATAATGGTTGTAATTACACCCACATCGAAATTTGGTCATGGGTTCGGAACTCTCAACATTACCAAATGCTATGTGATGTCATCCAATCAGTAGTATACCATTTTAATAAAAACATTTTAATTAATAATGTCACATTATAGTTGGAAAATATATATTCAAATGACATATTTGATTTATAAATAAAATGGTCAAAATTCATTTAGAATTTATATTTATATTTTCTAAAATAAAAACATATAAAAATATTCATTTCAGGTCACATATGTTTCATTATACCACCCATAAATAAATTAAATTGTACTAATTTTAATAATTATTAAAACCCTATTAATGTTGTGTATATCATCAATGAGATGTATTTATATTCCCATAATTTCAACTTCAACATTAACTAGGGAATGCAGATTATATAATTCATCCTTAATAGTCAAAGTACATATACATAATCTTGAATTATAGAGAAAATGGTTATTTATCCCTGGATATATAAAAAAATATTCATAATAATAATTACAATTTTTTTTACAAAATATGAATTGACACCAGCTAAAAAACCCCTAAACCCAAAATTACAGATTTGGTATTAAAATTTGATAATTTTAAAAATATCAAAACATGTAAAACCAGACCAAAAAATCAAAATTATGGTGTCTTTGGGAACAATGAAAATAATACATTATCAACCTATTATATACCATTAAATATAATAGAATCCATGTTTATATACCACATATATACATTTCACCCTTTCTTTATGAACCTATGGTCACCTTAACAAAAAATGAAACATAAGAATGGCATGAACTGAAATTATGAGTTATTGGTAATAATAATTAATGTGGCCTAAATCATTTAGCTACTTGATCATATGATAATAAGTGACGATTTTGAGTAATAAAAAATAAAATTATATACTAAATAAATATGATCATATATAATCAAATGTGATCATAGCTTATTGGGAAAAAAATTAGAACTCATAAGATTATTAGAATGTGGAATAATATAATGTAGTAAATCCTAAGAAAGTTTCATGGTTCACTACCATGACCATCATCACAATGTGGACAATATCCCTTAATGGATAAGGTTTACTCTATAGTTCCATGAATGTTATATCATAAGATATAAAAATTACCCAACGAGTTATAATGATATATACATTTTGGTCCACTAGTCAGATTATAATATGTACATTATTATGTGTACCCTATAAGGAAAACATTCCTAATTCCATCAATAATCATAACATGCCAAATCCATGAAAATTAAACGGGTATTCATTGAACTTATGTAACTATCTTGGTAAAGAACATACATTTAAGATAATGAACTATTATTTATTTTCACATTATAAGTAAATTTAATATGATTTAGTCAATAATTACCATATTTAATTGATTGAAGGGTATCAATATGAACACCATTAAAATAGATAAATCAATAAAATTTATTTGTAATAAATTACATTGGGATAAAAATTATGTTTATTAATAGATGGGGATAAGGAAAGTAAAATGATTTGATGGTCCATTTTTCTTATAATTATTTCATATCAACAATTCCATATTTATATAACAATATTTATATGATGGATGAAAATAATGAAAAAAGAAAAATTAAAAGTTATAGAGAAATCAATAACAAGATACATGATGAGTGGGAACGAAAAATTTCGAATAAAGTAAGTTATAGATCAGAAATAGTTATAGGAGGAATGGATAAAATAAATATTTTTCAAATTAATGTATTCTAATTAGATAAACAATAATGAAAATGAATTTGATTCAATAAACATAATATAAGGAATAAAGGGACAATATTTTAAAATAACTCCTTACTTCATGTTATGTAACACTTCATATGTCCTATATATCTATGGTAAATTGGTTATATCAAATATATAGTATCATAGTAACCATTTAATGTTAATTTATTTATTAGTATTCAACAAAATTTGTTTAATATAATGTTTTATTCTATAAAATAATTTATACCGTCATAATTGGATGTTTTATAACTATTCAGTTTGTAATCTCTTAAAATAAAACAATATGTTTGTAATGGATAAAGGTCATGGTATAATGGTTCCATAATATCCAGTAGTTTGAAGGTTTATATTTCATAATTTTTAATAATTTATAGAGTTCAATGTATTATTAAATAATAATTATTCAAATCATCCCCCTTAATAAGCTTGTTTGTAATGGTTTAAAATGATTATGTTTCATTAATTTATATATCAATGATATAATTGATATTTTTATATACTAGTATCATTAAAAGACTAATTGGATGTTCATATAATATTCAATAGAAAAATACAAATATTTATAAAAAAAAATTCAATTACATATGTTCGTTATGATGTCATTATTCCCTTATATAATGTAAATTTATCATTGCGTGTGATGATTTTCAAATAGTTAACAAAATAATGATAAATAAAATGTATATTATTTTCAAAAAAATATTATATAATACTTATTCAACAATAATGGGTTTAATTTTAATTATTACTTCATTTTTGAATGATAAATAGCCAAATTGTGGTAGAACATATGTTTTTGGAAACACCCATTTTTTTTAATTTTCATTATTTATAGAATTTTTTCCTTGTATAATTGGTAATAAATAATAAAACTGACATAGATGGATGATAATAACATGAAAATAAATTCATTTATATATATATAATAGATTCTTGAACGGGTTTACATAATATTAATCTCATATAGAAAATGAGAAGAGAAAATATTAAAACTGATATTTGGACATTGTATGAAGTTATAGAAGAATGTAAATATGAATTATTCATTGATCTTAATAGTTAAAAAATTAGTAGATAAAATAAATGACATAGATATTTTCCCTCAAATGACACCTTATTACCATATCATTATATTCAAATCTATCCTTGTTGTTTGTAATAGGTATGTGAATCATCCAAAACATATCCCCTTAGAGTTTCCACCAAGTAGTGTAGTTTGGATCATTTGGTGTGTAACAAGTGAAGATTTCATTAATAACAAACTAAAAAATCTTACAGTTTTTACAACCACTAACATTTTTTTATTCCTTTATCTTATTATTTGTATCTTGAAAAGGATTAAAAGACTAGTAAATTGCACACTCTTTTACTTTATCAAATTCTTAGGATATTTTAGAAATATGAGTATGATTGAGCATCACTAAAGACTGTAAAGGATGTGTAATTAGAGGTAATTTTGATGTAACATTTTCAATACCATTAAAAATATTTACCAATGGTGTATAATAACATTTTTCATTGAATGGTAAATGAATTTTATTTATATGAAAAATAACGTAAGAGAATGTTTAAGAAAACATACCTTGAGTAGAACTTTACTATCTTACATGGGCATTTCCTTGAGGCCTTGAGGGTATATAAAAGGACATAATTAGATGACAATAGAGGTAGGGATGTTCTAATGATCTTAGTAGTTAATTAAATGGGTTTTAGGGGTGGGTATTTTTATCAAAATGAAATGAAATTTTTATTATGTGTAAAATAATGACCATTAATTTATTGGTTCTAATATATATATTATCTATGGGCCACCCATGGTTTTGTATCATATTTTATTACTGTTATAAAATTTTTAACTTATTAATTTTTCTAATTTAAATTTATATTTTATATATCAATTTGACCATAAATATAGATCCATTATTCATTAAAAAACTGTTATAAAAATCACATGTTGTTTTGAGAAATTGGAATTTTTTTGTCAAATTTAACAAAAATATATATTAAAAAACTAAAGAAATATTAATTACAAAAATTTTGTGAATTAAAAATCATATATATATTAACATCGTTAGAATATAATATTTAACTCATAAAATATTCTAAAAACATATACAAAACTATTTGTTGAAAAGTAATTTATTTTAGAAAACTCTCAAAATCTCACCCTAAAATAATTTAAATTTCTTAAATAAAAAATTGAAATATTTTTTATAAAATTAAAATTATTAAATTGAGGAATTTATTTTTTTAATAAAATCATATAATACATATAAAAACAATTAATTTATAATAAAATAAATTTCCTTTTTATGATGATGAAAATCTGATTTGTTATTTTAAATTATTTATTATTTGATTAATAATTAGTTATAAATAATTAATATATATATATTTATGTTGATATTCCCTTATTTTAGTAGAATTTATCTTTTTTATACCAAATCAAGAAAAATTTCTTTGTGTAAAAATTTTTATACACAATAAAAAAATTGCATCTCAATAGTTGTTTTAACACTCTAAAAATTACAATATCAAAACATTATATTAATTTAATAATATTAAAAAATATATAAATAGTTAGATGAAAATTCCAAAATTGAAATAATAAATATTTTTTAATGATACTTGATAATGAAATATGCTACATAAAATTTTAAAAGTACTTTTACTAATAATAAATAATATACATCAAATATGATAAAAATTATTTTGGGTTTACATGAGTTATAATTGAATAAAAAATTCAAAATAAAATTGTTCATTAATGTAAAAATGATATTCATCAAAACATCAAAATTTTCATAAAAAAATTATATATAATTATTTTTCATATTATTCAATTATATGAATGTGAAAAAAAGATTCACACTATAGTAATTGTTTCATTATATTTAATTAATTAAAATTCTTGTATATGTGAAAAATAAAAAAATTATAAAACAATATATGTAAATTGAATAATAAATATTGGTAAAAGGAAATAAATATATTTAAAAAGGATAAAAAATTAATGTTGAATGACATATAGGCTAGTGGTAGGTGTTGCTCCCATGGCACTCTTTAATCACTATCTTAGGTCCTACAGCCATACCAACCACATAATGATGTCTTGCAGAATCCATGAATCCATTTTTTAATTATAATTTTTTTAAAAATAATATTTATTATACATGAAACGTGTATATAAAAAAAATGTTGATAAATATTTTAAAAACATTTTAATTCATTTATAAATTACATTTTAAATTTATAAATGAATTTTTTTAATATATTCATTTTAAATCATAGATGATACATTATAAACCCTGAAATAAATTACATCTTCACATCATAAATAATTTCTAAATATGTATTAATGTTTTATAAAATTTTCATAATCCATATTTATATTCCCCTAATGTCAACTTAATCATTAACTATAGATTGGTAATAATATGAGTCATCCTACATGGTTAAACTAGTTATACATGACATATTTGTATAGGAAGAATGGTTATTTATCGAAGCCTCTGTAAAATAATATTTATTATCCTTATAAAAAAACCAAACTCTACTTTGATACCATATGATTAACCACAAACATGTATTTTCAAATATATTTATAAAAAAAATACTTTTAATAAAATCACCATAGATATAACAAACCTCTATGATCAATATTTCATTTCATTTGAAAAATAGGAATATAGTACATCATACACTAATTATATACAATAATTTATAATGTAATACTTCTTTATAGACACTTTATATATGTCTTTCACATTTTTTACCTATGAACACCTGAGAAAAGCTAAAACATATGAATTTATGTAATCAAATTATTATTAAGGGTTAAACATAATTAATGTGACATAAAACACTAAGACACTTGACAATGATAGAAGAAGTATTACATTGGAGTCAAGAGTAAAAAAAGATATCATGAATAAGATGAATCATAGATAAAAACATTTTACCCTGGAATAATGAAAACAATATTGTGAATCATGTAATAATAATATTATAGAAAAAATACAAAACATGACATCATAACCATATTTAAAGTCTCTCCACCAACACTATCATAACATATTGGACAATTTCCCATAATATATTTGGGTTACTCCTTAGTCCCATGAATATCATATCATGAGATATAAAACAAAACCCAATGAATTTAAGGTGTATACAATTCTAGGCCCACCCATAAAATCATAATTTATTCATGAATACATTTCCACCACATGGAAAGCATATATAAAATTATCTATAGTTAAAAAATTTCACACCAACAAATATGAAACTAGTATTTAATGAAATTTAGAAACTCTCTAGGTGAAAACCCTTAAATCAAAATAATAAAAATGATGTATTTAAAAAATATAGATTAAATTTTATATGATACGATAAATTATTTCCCATTTTACTGGATGTATGTGTATTTAGGTAAATATCCTTGGAACAGAAGAAGCACATAACAATATTTAAAAAGGAAATAAATTGGAAGAAAAATTATGTCTATGAAAACATCATGATACAGAACGAAAAATGATGTGATGGACCATTTTCATTGTATAGATTATATTTCAACTACACAACATGTATATATTAATATTGAAATTAATAATAATTACAAAACTAAAAGAACAATTGATAGTGATAGAGAACATAATAAAAATATATAATATGAGTGAGAATGATATCTTGAAAAAAAAAATTTGACCATAAATCATTAAAGTATGAAATGAAGCCATTAATTCATCAAATATAAATGTATTAAAATAATATAAAAATTAATGAACATGAATTTGAGTCAATAGACATAGTAGAGGGAAATAAGGGATAAAGTATTGAAATAAATCTTTACTTTAAGTCATGAATCACTTTTAATATCCAATAATTCATTGAATAGTTTTGTTATATCAATTATCTATTTATTAATAGAATTTTAATTTTAATTTATTTATTAATATTTAATAATACTCATTTATTTTCACATTTTAATCTATAAATGAAGTAATACTGTCACATAGTTCATTCGAAGGTTGTTCAGTTTATAATCTCGTAAAATAGTATTGTGTATTTTTAATGGCCAAAGTTAAATCCATGTGGTTACCTAAGACCAGAATGTGTAATGGTATATGTTTAATAAATGAAAACAATTAATTTAATTCAATTAAGTATGAAATAATTACCATTTCTAGAATCATCCCTAATAAGTTAGATTGGAACAGTTTAAAATGACTCTGTTTGTTTCCATTAGATATCATTTCAATAAAGGATATTTCTTATACCATAATAATAATCTTTAAATTATGTGGATATTAATATTTTATTTAATAAAAAATTTAAATTTTAAATACTTTTAATGATATAGAAAATATTATTATAATGACATATTTGACTTGTGTGGTTTAAAATTGCATTGGTGAGTGATGATTTTCAAATAGTTGAAAAGTTCTATACCCAATATTATTATTTTTAGAAACACACTGTTCATAATGATTATACTATTTTGTGTTTACATTAAAAGATTAATTATATTATTATAATTAGTAAGACTATAATTTTAATATAAACATAGTTTTTGGAAAATCTTTCATTTTGAAAATTTCATGATTTATAGAAATGGATTATTGATTGTGAATTGGTAATGAATAATAAATAATTGATAACAAGATGATAATTCCGTGAAAATAAAATAAATCAAGTATATTGATGGGACTTGTATGATTTTTATAGATATATAATTCTCATGTAGGATATGAAAATATATAATTTCGAATATGTTATTTGAACATGGTTACAAGTTATTGAAGAATTTCAACATGAAATAGTTATTGGGATTAATTTTTTAAAATAGACATGCAAAAAGAAATATTATATATGTAACGCCAAAAATGAACACTTTTACGATATTAATATATTAAAATATTTCATTATGGTCTAGAAAGAGCATATAAAAAATGAAAGACATATCCCCTGAGATTTTCAAACTATTTGTGATGTTAGGCATACTTTTTTGCACCGAGTCGATATTTAATTAGTTCCAAAACAACCTATATCAGGGTTTTCACCCCTATGTTATTATTTTTAATATCCTACATCAAGTTATTTATATTTATAGATGTATTTAATTACTAGGAAATTAAACACATTTTTTACAGTAGTAAAATATTAAGATTATATACGGTTGTATAAATTTTGAGCATCATAATGGCTAATAAATAATGTATAATAAGAGGGAATGCTAACAAATATTTGATAATAAAATGAATTTTTTAAATAAATATAGTATTATAACATCAATCATTGAAAAGATGTAATTTTAATGATATCAAGAATAAATGAATAGAATGGTAAAAAAACAATTACATAATGTAACATTTCCTATGCTGGGAAGGGTCATTCATTGAGAGGTTGAGGGAATATCAAAAAGATATAATAAGTGGATAAAAAAGGTATAAAAGTTATAATGAACCTCTTAGTTAATGAAATTGGGTGGATAAGTGCATATTAATATAAAAATGAGGAAAATGGATTATTATTTTAGAATATATGCTTTAGAATTTTAGGTATTGGAATACTCCTTTTACAAAGACTACCTTTGGTTTTAGATTATATTTTCAGAAAGAAATAACATGTTTTCATTAGTAAAATTTCCAAAAATACTTCATATGTATATATATATTTTAGCATATAAAATGATCCTTTATTCGTAGCATTTTCAAAAAAATTCAAAAGTTCTTTTTAAACATTAGTATTTCATTATAGAATTTAAAAAATAGTTTTATACTAATTAAAAAATGATGACATTATCTTAAAAATTTTATTCGCGGAAAATATAAATACATTTTACAACATAAAAATCACATAATTTTTGTGTCATAAAATATAAAAAAACCAAAAAAACAGTTATTTTAACAATTTATTAAAAAATAAATATTTTTGGAAGCAGTCAATAATTTCACTATAAAAAATTTTAACATGATGATTCGAAAAATGAATTCTTTTTTATAAAAATAGTAATATTAAATTTAGGAATTTATATTTTAAATAAATTTTGGTACTACAATGAAACAATATTAATTTTTAATAAAAACAATTTCATTTGTTATGGGTGACATAAATTTTATTTTCATTTTACATTACTTTTTGTTGATAGATAATATATGATTTATAGTATCAAAAATAAAACTTTTCTGAAATTTTTTTTCTATTAAGTTGAATTTAAATTTTAAATACATAATTGAGAGAAAATTATTATTGTAACATATTTTATACACTATGATTAAAATTATATATCAACCTCCATGATAAATGTATAAAATATACATTATCGAAAATTTTGAAAACATTTTCTTTTATAATTCACCTACCTTAATAATAATAACATTCATAAAAAATACTAATTTTATTATAATTTTGTTTTAGTATAAATCATGCTACATTACATTTTAAATGGAACATTTTTAGTAATAAATTATTTGTATTTAATATGATAAACATATTTTTAAATTTAAGGTGTTATAATGTAATTAATTATAATTATAAAATAATAATGTAGTGTAATCATAATATTTGACATTCACACATAAGATTCCCACACAATGTAATATGATATTTGTTTTAATTTTTAACAAATTTATGACTATAAAAGCATGTATCAAGTTATGTTAACCATTATATTATAATGACTTAATTTCAATTCTAATATAAAAATAAAACAACAAATTAATATAGTTATGAAACTATATATGTAAAAAGGAATCATGAATAAAATAAAAGTGAAAAAAGTAAATATATAGAGGATTGAAAATTAATTTATGGTAGCAGGTTTGATAGTGGTTATTTTTTCTCCCTGTTCACCCCATAGTCATGGGTTTTAGCTTCACAACCTCATTAAACAAGGAGAGCTACCACTCGGAATGTAGGCTACCTTTTTTACATAAATAATTTTAATAAATATAATTCACATATACTTGAAAATATATATGAAAAAAATATATGTGATAAATATATAAAAAAAGAAAAAATTAATTTATAAATTATATTAATAAATTAGTATAAAAAATTTAAAACAAATATGGACTAGAAATATGGGATGTGGAAAGAAAATATTTCAAAAAAATAAGCAAAAAGTAGTTGGTAACAAGACATTATTGTGTCCATTCATGTTAGAAAACAAGAATCTAGGAAAATGCATATGTTTATCTTTTTTATGATGTATAGTTATAATCACTATATTAAGATAATCATTTTCATTTTTGATTGATTAGTCATTGATCGAAGAATATTGTTTTCTTCAATGATCTCCTTTTTACCATTTATTAAAGAACTAGGAATAAATAGGTAGAAATTTGTAATTATGGTAACATAATGTTGGGGTATTATAACCATGGCTAGAAAATGAACGTTATGTTCAATTATTATATTTATAATATCAATGAAATTTATCCTATTAGTTAAATTTAGAAAATTTTTCTTTAAGATCTCAATTTTTGATGTTTTTTTATCATTTTAAATTATATCTTTTCATGATATTTTTCAGACTGAGAAAATTTTCATCATATCAATTACCATAGATATCTGTATACTATATTATCTTACCTCATTTAAAATTTTAATCCTTTTTTTATCTATGATATAAATATT
Source organism: Viscum album (assembly GCA_963277665.1). Taxonomy (NCBI): domain Eukaryota; kingdom Viridiplantae; phylum Streptophyta; class Magnoliopsida; order Santalales; family Viscaceae; genus Viscum; species Viscum album. Next base: position 1,029,240,329 of record OY728140.1, read on the forward strand.
AACATCTTTATTGTTTGATATAGAAGAGTATTTATTATGCTAAAAAGAAATCGTAGAAATAATAAATTTCACATTAGTAACATTTTCCTCTGTCAAATGAAGTTCATTATATAATATTTTATCCTTTATTTCATGAAATTACATCTATCCATTCAATTCATGAATTGATGTTAAGTCATATTAATCATTCATTGAAGTTGAATTTATTTCATCATCAGATAAAGGTGATTTTTTTTATTTTAAACATAATTGTGTGAGTGTGAAAAGAGATACCTTTCAAATCACGAAAAGATTATCCTGATGAATATTATAATAGAAATAAATTATATTTTGATCATTATCCTCTATGTTTTTGTTTTTTCCAAAAAAATAGCTCCTCTTTAATACTCCATGAATCATTTATAGCATGAAAAACATTTATTTCATTATTAAATAAAAATTTAACGTCATTTAACATTTTTATTCATATTAGAAATTTGAGTTTAATATATTATGATTTATTTAATAAATATTAAATGGTTTATATATATTCAAACTTTTTATATTTATCATTCATGTTCTTTTGATGATCTGATCAAATGTTCTTTTTTCCAATGATTTCTTTCATTATCCTTGAATATTTAGAGACTTTAAATCTACTGTCATCCAAATTACTATTATTGGATTAATTTTGGGATTTATTACTTATAATACTATATTTATATTGTTTATATCAATAATTTAAAACACTTAATGTAAAATAATAAATCAATGCCTTTCATAATCTTATCATTATCAGCATCTATTTTCAACTGATTCTGATTTTACATTTGATTACTGATGATATCATCCAGATAGAACTTCGTTAAATTCCATATGTCATTAATATCATTAATTCAATTTTAAATTACTGGTTTAAAATGTCAATAACTTATCTCTAAATGCTTTTCATTAGTTATTTTCGTATCTCGAAATGATTATTGTTCATTGATAATGATCATAAAGTATTGATTCATTTGATTCATTGCTTTCCTTGTTAAGAAAAAAAGTAATAATTAAATTCTCTCAATATATCTTTAAGAGTTTCATAAACTATATAAGTACTAAAGTGAGTTTTCTCTAAATTTTCCAATATTCCATTATTTTTTTCACAAGGTAAATTTTGACAGAGAATTTCCTACATACGTGAGAAACATAATGTATTTTGTACATTATTATTTGATTTATAATTACATATTTCATAATAAAATATATAATTTTATCTTATGAAACTAATAATTTTTATTCAACATGATACAACACTTAGTTTCACTTTCATTTGTTGAAGCTGAATGTGTGGTATCTGGAAGTTGATGTTCCCCTTTATTATTTATTTAGCACAAACTCACACATTTAAGTTGGTGTCTTACATAAATTCCAATTCATTGAGATAAGACTAGTGTTTTCTCATTTTCTATAAACCTGATTCATTTCTCAAGTATAAAGAACATAAATAAGGAATTATTTATTATAGGATATAAAAATGTTTAATTATTCATGAGTTCATAAATGTAATAAATATCGTATATGATACTTTTACTAATGCCATAGTTTATAATAAATTTGAATATATTAAATATAATATAGTATCTATCAATGAAAATTTGATCATCTAGAAGATCACTTAATGTAATTAAATTTAAAAATTCTCAAGAACAGCATGGATTAGAAGCTACATCACTCTTTAATTATAATTAAGATTAAATTCTATAAGCTAAAATTTAAATAGTGAATTTACAGGACATAATATAAAATTTCATATTATTTTCTTCATAATTTATATATTGTGTTTTAAATTATAATTTAGTAAATTATATTTATGAAAATATCTAAACTATAGTATGTATGAATAGTGTTTTGAATGGTAAATCCAATGTTAATTTCTATACATTAAAATGTTTTTTTAAAACACTAGGATATAATATGAATATTATATACACTAATTTTCAATATTTTTTTATTTTTTTCACTATTATTCATTACTCAAGATAATATATCAAAAGGGAATATGATTTCAATATACTATTACAGTAGTCCCATTATTAAATTTTAATGAGTATATGAATTTTTTTAATATTCTCAAAAACCATGCTCATCAAAATATTATCATCCATATACATATAATCATAATTTCTGGAGGGTTTACTCTCTTTAATCATGTAATTAGTTTAATTTTTTCTCACTCTAATATTAGTCATTAAATACTACCATGAAATATTTATTCATATGAAAACATAGGAGGATAAAAAGAAAAAAACCTGTAATGGCATATCAAATAAAAAACCTAAGGAAGACTACAAAAATGTATGTCGCAGTCATCCCCATTAATAATATTAATCCCTTCGGGATTTAATGTATTTATGTTATAAAAAACTAAACACTCATTACCAGAAATATAAATCGAAACTATGTTGTCTGCCACCTTTTTCCCTCACACGATGTATGAGAAACCATGATGTTGTCCCCCAGGATTGCATGAAATCTCCTGATGACATAAATAATTGGCCAAGGCATTTTACCTGCACCCTGCATAGCATTTTTCAAGAGAATATATTATATTTCAACTACATTGATATTGAAATATCATTGCCTTAAAACATTATGGCCTTTTTCATGGACAATTCTTATGCATGAAGCGAGGACCCCTGCCCATGGATGATTGGAAAAGAAAGAACAATTGATCAAATGTTATCATGAAATACCCATATAGCTTGAATAAAATGTGCCACACATTACCCATCACTATTGAGCTTTATACCCTCTAAAGGAGGCCACCGGAACAACCAATTTCCCCTATAGTGGTCTATTTAATGAGCAGAATGCATTAAGCCTATAATGAAATAACACAGGTAGGGGTTTTCTCTCCATTTAGATATATAATTAACAAAGTTGTGCATCAAGGTTTTAACTTTGATAATAATCAGTATAGCATCAGATATTACCCCCTCATAGATCTTATTTTGTCTCACTTTCCGAGAACACCAACATCTTACATAAAAAATCATGGTACAATCATATCACTCCATGTTTTCCCTACCTAATCTAGTGAACCAACGTTCCAGGAAAGGTTTATCAGTCATCAATGGTTTAGATAAAGTAGTAAACTAACCCAAATATCCTCATACCTCATTATCCCACTCAGTATTAAAGAATAGATGATATGAGATTTCCTTATTGTGTTCATTGCAATAAAAACATATAAAAATAACAAAAAACTTTCACCTATTAATTTAATCATCTATGGGAACATCTTCATTTCTTATCATCCATGAAAGAAAGGTGAATTGGGTAGGAATATCCTTAAACTAAATAATTTCTTTCGCTGACCCTCCTTGAACCTGCATGATCATGGACATATATTAATCCCTTATTTTGAAATATCCAGAAGGGAAAGGAGTAAAGACAGTTATCTCCAGATAATAGGATAGTTCAATGAGGTTACATAAATCAATATGGACCTTATTCAACATTTTCTTTAATAAACATAGGTTAATCACTAGATTTATTGAAGTATATATTTTAATTATGGAAAAGGGATAGCCAATGATCCCTCCACTCTAATTATGGTGCCATAACAATATCTCACCCTTCCAAATTATCTATCCAGAGAAAGGCCTAATAGTACCAATTATAAACCTAACTTCAAAAAAAGAAGAAAAATTTCTATCCAAACCATCCTAATCACCTAGTTACAAGTCATTCATTATATGCCTTTATAGGGTCTATTTCCCCAATACCACCCATTATAACTTGGCATGTAAGAAATGCATGGTGTCCTCATGGTTGTAAACATTAATACCCCCTCAATAACTGGCTGAACCATCATGTTCCATACAACACAATATGTTTTACCCTCCATATTGAGATCCCAAATGAATTTTTATTAATATTATAAATTTTTTTGATAGATTATTTTGACTTATTGACTACAGATAGGATTTGAATCTGGGTGGCCAGAAACACACTATTCACCAGTTCAATTATTCCACCAATGGATAAGAAAATGTTTTCCAGTTTAGTACCCTTTCAAATAATCTACTAATGATGTAATAAATGTCTCTAATACATTGACTACAATAGGATAGAGTGGATACCAAATATTTAGTAGAAAATTATCCTCTCTCTATATCAAGGATGATACCTATTGAAGCAAGCTAGCTCAAAGAACCAATGTTGGAAATAAATAAGTTAATATTATTTTTATTGACAATATGGTCTCTCTAATGAAAATAAGTATCAAATATCTTGTTTAGGATTCATCATAATCTACTCATAACAGTCATTAATATCAATGTTTCATTTTTAAAAATTATATGAGATACTCAAGGAAACTTTAATCATCGATGATACGTTATAATGTCTTAATAATTTATGCTCTTATTAAGAAGACAACTGAGAACATTAGGGGCTACGATCAATTTAGTCGATGAGATGAGGACACCTACCGAAGACCCCTATGTACCATAATGAATCCGAATTTCCTTCACATGGCCGAGACATCCATCCGATATTATATGAAATAATGAAAAATAATTATTATATTAGAAGGGGAATATCATATACCTTCCAATACATTATTGAAAATACTATATACTATATGATCATATGATTTGTTCGTATCAATCTTGAAAGCCATGTTGGATCTGAATATTTTTATACTGATATCCCTTATCATTTCTTAATCTAATCCCATATCCCCTGGATATATTTCCCCCTAACAAAACCATGTTGTTCCATGGAAATACTTTGGGGGAGATGGTTCAAAATTATAGAATTAACAGAACTATATAGAATATTATTTGAAACATAGAAAAAGCTAATAGGATGAAAATTCATGATGGATGTAGGATTCATGGACTTAAGAATCAACACTACCATAGTTACACTAGAAGCATGAGGCAAAAGTCCTCCCCAAAAGGAATATTGATTTCTCTGCTCTTGAAATTTTATTATGTGTCACACTAAAATATTAGAGTTATTTTTCCCTTTCATTTTGAGTATCACAAATAGGGAAAAAATAGATACTTTAATGGGTGATATTTCTAATATTTGGTTAAGATAATTTTTTGGGGGGCTATCTGTTATTTTTTATACAAATGGTACCATTTACCTTGTTTTGAAAAATTGAGGAAATTCTTAAATTCTTATTTTTTATCATGTGGGATATTCTTTTAATATTCAAGAATGTATTTATATATTGTTTAATAACTCTATTTCAATTTTAATCTTATCATATATTACATAATGTGATATGTCTATCATAGTAGAATTAATGAAGGGAGTTTTATTATAAATTTCTTGATGATTCATATTTTATTTTATTTTTCATTTTTGTGTTCTAATTTTAAAAAAGTGGATCTCATTAATTAAATGTACCTTACAATCCTATGTTTTGGAAATATGAGACAAAATTAATTTATATATTTTACATAACATTTTTTTGATTAAATGATTTGGTTTTGTTTAGATTAAATGATTGTTGTATTTAACTGATTTGTTCTATAATTCTACTAGAAAATCATTCATGTTAATAGTGATCTAAATTGAACACATCAATCGATGTATTATATAGACATATTCATCATATGATGTAATATTACATATTATTTTTTTAAAACCGATCCTGGAGACCAAAAAATACCACTCTTTGAAATAGTTTAAGATGTATAAAAATAGTTAATGTGGATTTATGAATTAGTAGAATTTTACAAGTGATGAAAATTATGTTGACAGTTATTCTATAAAAACTAAAATTACTTTTGAGTTCTTATAATTTTCAATATTTTTTATAGTGTACTATGCACTATTATCTATGAAGTCCTATTGTTCATATATTTTTCATTTAAATAAAAAATTATTCTGGGTTTTATCTTTTAAAATATGGTAGATTATGATCTAAAAGGGGGTTTATCTGATCACAATGGTTATGGGATTTCATGTCTTTGAAGGGAAAACATTTTTTATAATCCTTCATCATCTAGGGATTCTTTATTTATGAAGTAAAAAAATTAATTCACTTCTTGATCGACCGAATAGACCGCTTTTAGTATATGAATTTCCAAGGTCAAGATGCTAATACATTATAATAGGCTTTTAGTAAAGGATATTTTGGTGTTAAAATGGGGATACCTATGATTTGGTTAAATATCCTTATATTTTTTTGTATAAAAGAAATTACTTCCATTGAGTGGAAGTCTTTTGGTAAAAAAACCAATTATGCTTATTTTAGTTGTTACTCTATAAACAACACATCTCATTTAATATTTCATTGTATTTTTATTTATGTTCATTATATTTTTAAGGAGGAGTGTTTAAATACCAAAATGTTTTAAATTTTTTTATTTTAGTTTATTATATTTATTCACTTTATGTGATCAAAATACCATACCATATGATTTTCTTACACGTGGGAGAATTAAAAAAAATGTCTACATTTAGACTATAATTCATCCCCTCTTGTAGTTATATAACACAAAACCATTTTGTACTAACATTATATTATGAAATAGGTGAGTGTATGAAAATTATTTTTACTAATATGCGTCTTAACTGGAAACATTGATATTTAAATTTATAGTACTCTCCACAAATTCCTTTTTCAAGGTTCTCTTATATATATTAATTATTGTCCAAGATATTTTTATGAATGTTATACCTAACATAATTTCTGATTTGAATGTTTTTCATTCTTCGACTATTCATATCACATAAATGTTTTCTTGCATGATTAATTAATAAAATATTTAAATTAATTCATCAATCACTCAGGTGTGAAATATAGTAGTTTAGTTTTCATGTTGATGAATCACACTGTTAGCTATTATAGAACAATTTAAATAGCTACAAACATATACCGAGGAATGAAATTAATTATATCACTAAGATCCCACAATGAATCATTATATTTCATGTATTCTAATATATATGGAGTTGAAAAAATTCATTTTCTTGTAATTTGTTTAGTATTTGGGGTGAAATAACGAATTAAAATTTCCACTCATGGAGTACTCTATCTCCCCTAGATATTTTTCTAATTATTTCATATAACTATTTAATTAATATGGTGTATCGTATTATTTATTTGAGATCTTATGAAAGGGTCCTATTTAGTTTTACCTTTTTAATGTATCAGTAATTTCTTTTAAACATCATCCTCAGAGATTTTCATTAATTTCATCATTATATAAGTTAAATTTAACGAAATTTCATTTATTTCAGGTCATTATTTTAGGTTATACTATAAATCCACCTTATTTTTTTATAGTAAGATTTCTTTTATTTTTTATTGATTAGTCTAGACTGCACCATTTTGATATTTTCATTTCAGGAAAGACACTTAACTATTTTTTTTATTTTATACTCAAATTTATTTTAGGATTGGGGACTTTCTGAGATAGAAATTTAATGTAGTATTTATGAATGACTTCTCATTAAGATGAAACAATTCATCCCATTTAAAATTCCATTTATTTCAAATAATTTTTTAACACATCATTATTATGGTATAGTTGAGTGTGAGGTTTTCATTGGGAGCCTCTATTTGGTCGATCAGTAAGTATCCTTTACTCATAGTGTGGTCATTAGAAGTTTTTGTGATATTTATTTTTCTTAAAAGGGGTTGGATTTTGAAATTATTATTAAAATTTTATTATAGCTTGATTCTGTTGATTGAAAAATCAATATTGGAGTTTTGATCTGTGCTTCCAACATTGGTTATTTGTTAGATGTTAAAATTATCTATTATATAATGAAATATAAAAACTCTTATTCTATTGAACATGTGTTCCTTCAAAGGTTAAATTTCCTTCATAAGTAAAAATTCCATAATTATTCATAGGATTTGAGTTTTGTTTACTAATTAAGATCCATCAATAAAAAAATTTAGTTAATTCCTCAATTTTAGAATTAGTTAATGGTGTTTTAGGATTCTTTTACGCATATAATCCTTCTATGATATTAATGTGGATTCCAAATAGTAATAAAATATGGGTTATCATTTAAATTGGTCCTATAAAATTAATTTTCTATTTTTAATAATTTTACTTCAAGTTGATGAATCCGATAATTTTTTGTAATAATAAATAAATTCTTAATATAAATAGACTAGTAATTTCACTCTACTTATTTAGATATTGTGGGATTTCATATGAGGAATCAATATATTATAATTATCAGATGATAAATATTATATTTTTGAATGTTCCAGATAGTGATAGAATATTCAGAGATGAAATTATTCAATGTTTATTTATTTACCAATAAACAATGTTTTATAATGATAAATAATTTGGTGTGAATTCATGGAATGTAATTTTTTCAAAAAAAAATTACACAATCTTACACATTTTCCATCATATTATACTGACATATATGACTCATTTCTAGTTTTAGTTAGAATAGATCTCCATTTTTGAAGAAGAAACAAATGGGATCTCCATGTGCCATGTGGTTTCATGCACAGTAATGGAAAAATATCATTTAATAATACTACACATTCTAATGATAGTTTTTTGTGAATCAACCAATGGTTGTAAGTTGTAGATTTCACACACTTGTAGAAGAAAAGGGTGTTAAATCCTTAAAACCCATGTTAAATATATTTGTCAGTTTTTTTACTTGGAAGAGACCAGTTATAGGGGGAACCAATAGCTATTGGTGTAGCTACACTCATTGGATTTTATTTGACAAGATGCGGAGATAAAACGGTCTTTTGAATAAAAATATATTGATTTTTGAGGTTAATAATTTATCATAATGAATTCTAATCTATTATTAATGGTCATGTTCCCATGTCTCGTCAACCCAATTCTACCAATTAAGGCATGTGATTCTAGTTTTAGTTCACCCATGTCCACAACCCTAAGTCTACATTCCTAGGTACTCCTATATCTATAAAGAGACACCCATGCCTCCATTTTTTGATAAACAGATATATTCCTAGAAGACAAAGAGTGGTAAGATCTCCCTCCATTCTATAAATTCATGAGCCACATCACTATAGATTTATATTCACTAATTATTCTAATAAATTTATACTAGGGTTCCACTTACCCATGTCATGTGATGAATCATATACTTTGGAACCACTCACCATAGTCATACTTAGAGATATTTACTAATGATAATCACATCCTCAGGACCTACTTTATTGATACCATTATCCTAGGGGCCCACATTAGGGATACCTCTAACATAGGGCCACTCACTATGGTATATATTCACATAAGGCCACTCACTATGTAAACCCATCTTTTAGGGACCCTCTCAAGGGAGACACTTCACCAAAATCCCCTCAACAAGAAGATACTTTTTCAATGTATCATAATTAGGGATACCATTCCCCCATGAAACCTAACATTTGAAAGGTATTTACTAAGGCCCGTCATTAATGAAACCTTATTCACAGAGGTATCCCAACTGGGTTCAATATCCTGCCAAAACCCCTTCACCCATGTCTTATTTCTGGTATACCCGGCTAAGGAGAAGCTGTTCACTTAGGTCTCAAACCTTGTAGCACATATGAGAGAGAAGCCTTTTTCCCCGGCCTCACACCTTTTATCCCATATTAGTGAGAAACCATTTTACCAAGTCTCACATATAATAACCCAATATAAATATTAATTTATATTAAGTCATATTTTTCAAACCATTTCATAAATTACACAAACCTGATCTCAAAGACAGTATAAGATTAGTGCAAGGAAGGAAGTTTGATCCCAATGGCTTTAGAGAGGCATGATAATGGCTTCTTGGGAATATGGGGGTCCTTGGGAGGATTATAGAGAGAGGAGGAAAGGGGTTGGTTGAGCTCAAAAGGCATTGAGTGATGTGGAAGTGGGATCTAGTGTGGGTTTATATATTAAAAGAGATAGAATTCTTTATGATTTGGGTTTTGGATAGCACACATTATAATAATCAAAACCAAAACCAAAACATGGGTTTTTCCAATGTTTTTTTCCATAGGGGAGTAGAAAAAATCATTTTATAATGCCAATGGACGAAATTCTTAAAATATTAGTCTTTCTTATTTGGAGATGAGTCACACACTCAAGTTAAACATTTTGAAAGGTTAAAATCTTTTATATGCCTTGGAGGGTCTACTAAATATTTATAAAATAAATAAAACAAACCTAAAATAACATTATTTTAATGTTAAAATATATATTTTATAAGCATCCCATTTATAGTATTTTATTACATTATTATTTTTTCATTATGATGACATAAAACACATTCTATAATTTAATAGTATTTAATTATTACCCAAAAATTAAAATATATTAGAAAATTATGAATATTTCACCATTATCTAATTTCCATGTCCTGATTCCAATATTAAAATTCATTTTATTTAAAAAAAATTCTATATATGTTTTTTTTTAAATTAAAAAAACCGATATTGGTCAAAAAATTATGGGGTTTGACAAAAGTAGATTTCAAACCTTAATAAAAATCACAATGGTTTTCATAAAAATTATACGATCAATTATATTTAATAAAAAATAATTTAATAATAATATTTTACTACAATATTATTTAATTCAATAATCCATTAATTAATCAAAAAATATTTATCATTTGAATATTAGCTAAAAATTTTATTTTGGATTTAAAAACTATTTACAAAGTAACAATAATAAAATGAATTTATATTCATTGTTGTATAAAAAAATAATGCACATATTCATAGTGTTGTGGTCTAATTGCATAACCCCTTACTACACCTGCACGTGACCTTGAGGTAAGGTGCGTAATGGTGAAAGACTCTTGGGGTGGCTCAGATAACATTACACGGGTGGTAATCTCTATTAACCGCCACTTCTCTAATATGAAATTCCGCTCAAATATAATGTGTTCAAGATCATCTTGGGCTTGGTCATGAGCAATGCCAATTGACACCACGATATTTAAGAGATCTTAATAATGGGCCTCATACAAAGAAATTATATTGGATGAGCCCATCACAGAATTTTTATTAGTAAATTCAATTTGTTAAAGCCCAATATTTAATACTAACCAGGTGATCCATGTTCAACAACTATATTATAAATAGTAACATTTCATAACAACATTTTGATAACAAAAATTATAAAAAAAATAAGTGCATATTTTTATATGACTATTATATATAATAAGAACATATAGTTGTACCAAGTGGAATTTTCATTTACAAATGTTTTTGGTTGTTACAATAGATGATCCAATTCACATTCTCACAGAGTTCCATTCCAATATGTAATATGAATTGAGGTATAACACCCACTAGAAATGAAATATTTTACATTTTGAAAATAATTTCATACATAAAACCTTTTACCATTGTTTCATATGTAATTTTTACGTGTACTATACTTCTTCTAATGTTTTGGATTCCTGCATCATGGAAAATAAGCATTGTCTGATTAGAGGGGTTAATATTGGCCAACATCTGACCAACACAAATAATTAAATAATCCCTTATGTGAATTCATCCTATGATGACAAAAATATGTAGATTTATTAACCCTATAGTATTAATCAAAAATATTTTATTTGATTTTCCAATATATTTCATTTAGAATCATATTGAAAACTTATTCTTCAGTTTTTGAATCCATGAAACCTCTTAATACACGGGAAACTTGTCATTAACATACAGAATAAGTATGATGAATCTCCAATAATATCACTACACTAGGAAAAATTATAATCAATGATACCTCATTCAAATCCTACTTATAACGTAAAACCATAAAACTTTTGATTCTATATATCTATAATGATTATATCTATACATAAAGACAATTATATAAATTTAAAACCAAATTTTTGATCCTGTATTCTATGAAATAGGATGGTTTCTTCTTTTAATGATTTCCTCTAACTGCAATAAAAGTAATGTATTATTTATATCTATATTATATATATATCCCTTGTATTTCCATTATCCTATAAAAATTACATATATTTTGATTTAAACTATATATGAGAGTACATTTTTGAAAGAAACTCCTTAATTTCCAAATTCATTATCCAAAAACATCATTATGAAAAACTAATATTCATCAGTCTCAACTATCACTCAAGAAAACCCACCTATTTTTTATATTCCATATTTCCCACTAAAAACATTATTACCTACAAGGATATAATAAATTTCAATTAATAAATATCTCCATCCTTAAATAACATCTATTTATTGAAATCATTAAGTGTTTAATATTCTTTAAATAAGTTTGGATCTCCTGCATCTGTTAAGATCATTAATGTTTTATTAGAATCAAACTGTTGATCAAATAATATAAATCTAGTTGATTTCCTCATCATAGTTGTATTCTTTATATTTCTTGGCTTGGTTATACCTTTTAGAGTGCTAACTTTCAATACTCTTATAATACCATTAGTAGTTATTTAACATTCTGGAACATTATTCACTATCACCACCTATAGACTTATGGTTTTCAAAACCATTTTCACTATATTTTTATCACATATATTAATATTAATCAAATTATCCACGACATAAATATTTAATTTATAAACCTGAATTTGATTTTCCTTAAATTTATTTCCCTTATATGGACCCCTTTGATTGATTTGAACATCATGTATTTTGATGAATTGTCTCTATTCATTACCCCACAATTAGAGACTGGAGTTCTCATCTATGTATCCAAAAAATAGAAATACATTTTATATTTCATTATTATTTTATTCATTCATGGCATTAATATACCCATATTTGAAATTTATGAATTCTATTAGGATGAAAACATCTAGTAATTTTCTAGACCTAACCCTATTGGATGTCCTTTCCCTACTACAGATGTTAGAATTTTTTGCCAAAGGTATTCTAATGTGTTAAAGACCTCAACCCAAATTTTCATAGAGATTTAAAAGATAAAATCACTTGCTTTAAGACATATATATATCAATATTTTATTCATCCATTTATCCACAAAATTTTTAATTGGTGTTCTAGGAACCATCATCTCATTCATTATTCTGTTATTATAATAGATGTATTCATAGTTGTGTCTAGTGTATTCACCATTGTATTCAGAATTAATGAATGTCAATATCCAAAAACAACCCCTTTCGACCTTGGATTTATATTGAATGTTACCTGAAATAAATCATACATATGTTGAAAAAATTGAAATCATTTATTTTCATATTATTATTAATAAATGTTTAAAATTAAGGATAACCACAATGTGACATGATTGCGGAATGTCCACAAAAATTTTTGTATGCCAACAAAAAATTCTAGGATCTATTTTTTTAATCTAAATCGAACCCTCTTATGTTTATCCACTAAAAACATTCACACCTTTAAATTATAATGTTATCAAATTTTTTTAAAAAAATATTATAACGTTAATATTTTATTCATTGAGATGATGGATCATGAAATTCCAAACCAATTAATTTTTAAAGGATGTTATTTTGGAAATTCAATCACTATATGCATTTGGTGTAATTTAATATCACATATATTACACATTTTTCAACCATCAGGGATCCATGAGTCATATAATAAAATCCATTCCGAATTCTAGCCCCATTAACTATTTCAATATTTTTTCCAATGGATATTAAGTTCCTCCACCGCCATGTGATATATCTTACTTCTTTCAGCTTAGTATACCAACATTCTTCATCCAACATTAAAATACCTTTTTCCTATAATCCCCATAGATTCATTATCATCCAAATTAATAAAACCATAATTTTTTTGGAATCACTACATTCATATAGAGTGTAACAATGCTCCAATGTCAATTACCCCTATGTACATCAAATTATTCACACATATAATTAATATATTACTTTCTACCATTATATTAATGAAAAATAAAATTTGGGATGTTTTTTTTCTTCATGATATTTCTATGAAACATTTTCTTTCCCTCTTTCTGTGATGCCTTTTTCAACACATCCAATATATAGGAGCAAGAAAAGATAACGTGTCTGAGATATTATCCAATGTCTTGTCTTCCCATGGTTTCCACAAATTAGTATTTTATTAAGGTGATCATCCTCAACAATTATAATTAATGAAATTTATGTAATGTTGTTAGATTTATCAAATCCTGACAACCTCGTTCATATATAGTGTTCACATATCATCAAATAATAACTTCGTTTTCACATTGGAATTACTAATAGTAGTCTTCATTGCATCTGATGTGACCATAAGAGATTATTGTATAAGAATCTATAAAATATATTGTATAAATTACATATCAAATTATTTTAGATTTATGAGGATAGGGTTTAATTCATTCATATAATGTGTCACTATTCATAATTTTGAAATCCCTAAACAAAATAATCAACAAATCATGACTCATTATTCCATGTTGTAGGTTTCTTATAAAAATTATTCAACCTCCTTCAGAGGCTTTGTCATTGTTTTATTTATGAAATGATGAAGGGGGTATTCATTCTAATAACATCCTCAACAACACTATATAATTCAAAATATCTATTCCCAATCCACCGTCTCTATTTTATCTTGTTTAATGTGAGTAGTATAAACATCCAATACATTTTGAATTAAATGGTCCTCTATCTTTTTATTTAAAATGAAACAATTTGTTCCACCAAACTAGTTTACATTGACCTTACCATCATCCAACACCAAAACATCCACTGACTGTGAACACTAAATTAAAACAATATTCATGATATGGGGGAAATTTCAAAATACTAAATACCAATTATCCAAAAGCCCTATTTTCAAATTCTGATAAAACCGCTATAATATGTCCAATTTGACCAATAGATATTTCCAATTGAAAGAAGACCACTATAAAATATTAATTAGTATATGGTCTTCCAGAAATACTCCCAAGAATATGTGAAATAAATTAGGTAGGCCATTCACCCTACCCCATACTAACAAAACCCTCAAAAAAATTAGAAACCCCAAAACTATATATACAAAGAAGTAAAAAATATTCAAAAGAAAAACATAAAGAAAGGGAATATCATAACTGATTAACATGATTTAGAAAATGGGTTATATGTGTATTGTATAAACATTATTATTTCCATTCCATTAGCATCAAACGTATAATAATTACAAAGAATATTTCTAAGTAAAAGTAATATTTATAATATATTGTCTTTTTTCAATTAATAAACAAAAAATTTAATGTTTTTACTCACTTATATTGTAAATTTCAAAATATTAACTTGATAACACTACTCCCATGAAAGGACAATTTATCAGTAATGATATCCTAAAGTGGAATACCATAATAAAAACCCCCATTATTTTGGTGATCTTCTATACCTGCATCCCTATACTATAAATCTATTAAAACATGTGAACATTTTACAGAATTATATCTCATTGAGAGTTCATACTAGTGATATATATATATATATATATTGCAACTCCATATACCAGTGAATAAAATTATAATGTCTTGAATTCAGTTATTTATATTTTTGTGAATTGAATAGTCGTCACTTCTAAATTGGGAGATCATGAGTGGTGGTGGGTTGATGCAAGTAAGTTAGTTTCATAGTTTTTCACACTACACTATTGATTCATATTGTATCTGTAACCTTATCTATTCTCTTTTTCATACAACTATGTCATAGAATATAGGGACACAATGCTGTAGTTTTTATATTAGGGTACAATTCCATGGTCAAAAGGGCTATTCAATAGTGATTCCTAGAACACTTCTTAAAAAGCATTACATGACTGGCTTACCTATGATGATCATTAACATATTCCTTTATAATTTTATCTTAATTTTCACAAACATGTATCACTAAAAATGATATGATTATCCTCTAAAACCTCTTGGTGATATTTAGAAATTTTGGTGGAAATGTTGAGGTAAGATTTTATTTCATTGTATTTGTCAATAACTTCTCATATATCCCCATATTTTTCATTTTCCATTTAGGATTTGACCCCTTAAAGACAGTGTGGGTCAAACCTGGAGTTAGGGATGGGTGTCAAATAGAATTAAATTTTTTAAATATGATACTTCATTCTCGATTAATATGATTTTTAATGATGTAAATTATTTTATTGTAGATATTATGTATGTGTATCTTCTTAATTTACGTTTTCCCTTTATCTCAGTTTAGTTTTTGTATTTCCTTTCAATTAAAGGGACTTTATTAATGGAATATTCTATTTAGGGTTATGTAATTATTATATTTATAATTATAAAAATGTTTTATATTTAATATTGATTTCAAATTTATATCATTAAAATTTAGTTTAATGATTAAAATTTGTCTAATGTAATGATTCAATGATGGTTTGGAATCCATTTGGTTCTTCAAATAAGTCATTAGATGAGTATTTATTTATGATTGATGATTACTTAATTTGTAAGTATGTGAATTGATATTATATTAATAATTACTTATTGCATATGGGAGACCATGGTTGTGTGTTAGAATAATAGATAGGTTTTAAGAAAGTATAGATTATTTGATTACAAGTTATTATCGATCAGATAAACAAAGTGCGGGGGTGGATTTCGACAACCAGTGAGACATCAAGAGCTCCAAAAATTGTTGTGTCCTTGTATTTTATCTTTTTTTCTTGTAAAATTCATAGTTACATTAGAAACATATGTTATATCCCCAGGTTTTACATGTGTTTAATGTTTTATATGAGTTATTTTTGATTTACCAATTATTTATTTTGAAATTTTTGTATTTATAATTCAATTATTTCCTTAGTTAGTTTATTTACATTATTTATTTATGTTCTTCATAGAACATGTATTTATTAATTAGACTAAATGTTTTTTTGATATTATTTCTGTAAAAAAACATAATTTTTTTCTATTTCTTAATGATAACGAACAGTTTTCACTAAAATAAATTTTATATATAATCATAGAGTTTTCCTACTATGCATTAGAATGACCGTGAATATTCCTTTATGTGTATACAGACTTGTTTTTTAGATCATAGGTATGGGTAAGGGAATAACATCATATGATGGTTTCCTTAATATTATTTATCCTTCCATGTTTTGTGGGTGGTGGTGATGGTGGGTCATATGATACTGTATAATGTGAATCATTTTAGGATCTTCTATTATTGTTTATAGATATTGGACTGATTAACAAATTTTTACATGAATCAATTTTTAGATAATTATTTACTTGTGATTTCATTCTCTCCTTCCATTATTTTATATGTTTTTTTTAATTAAATTGCATTTTATGGATTTTTTCAATGTATGTGATAGTATTGTTTGTAAATAGTTTATTTTTTTGCATGAATTCGAAACATATGGATGTTTATTGCTAGATTGTTATGTTGACTTTGTGATGTGGTTATTTTGGAATATAGGGATGAAGTAACAACCCCATGTTATTTGTTATGCCCTAGTACTATCTTTCATTCATGGATGATCGAAAATTAACCTCAGGCCTTTTACCATGCTTGCTTAGGTGATAGGAGGGTTCAACCCGAATCAATTCCAAACATCGATAATTTTAAATTTCAAAGTAAATTGATCTTTTTATGGATTGTATTCATGTTATATTATTTATTTATAATTAGTTTTTATAATAACATAAAAATTTCTATGGTTGATAAAACAAGGTTGAGTTTTGATACCATGTGTTTTTCGAGATTATAATCTATTTTTTTTTTGAGTGGATAAACAAATGATTTTAAAATATTAGATGATTTAGGTCATAATATATATTATTTAAAAAATTGTAATTATATCATATATGATGTATTTATATTTTTATTAATTTTAAATTATATTAGTAATATAATTTACATGAGTTCATATATATTGTTTTATAGTATTAGAAGCATCATCTTTTCATCTCTTCCGTCACGCATTGTGGTATTGGGGAGTTTTTTCTATAAGATTCTATTAATATAGAATATTACATAGTTAGAAAAATTAATTGGAACTTATGTAATAAAGATGATATCAAAAAAAATTTCCAAATAAAACATTCACAAGATCACGAGCAAACAATATTTACAGTTATTAGAAAATTGTAAATGGTAAGAGAATATAATATTCCACACTATGTGGAAAAAATTAAGAGATAAAGGTGAGAGTGGTAGATTTTAATCTATGAGGTATAAGGATCTACCTATCCTCAATTATAGAATAATAATTTTTAGTTTAATTAAACACTTTTATGGACAATAATCCTCTAATCATCTATTTCAATCCTCTTTGTTTGTTAATTTTTGAATAAACCATGTTGTGTAACTGGTAACCTAATATATTACAAGAGAAAAAAATTCAAAAACACCACCATAATGAAAATTAAAAAACTATTATGCTCAAACACATATCAATGAGACATGATATTCATACCATTATATTTAAAACTAACAAAATAAATAACTTTTCACTACCTCACGGTGTGGAACAAGAGCTACCTCAAGTTGTCCAAACCGATTCATATTGTCTTGATTATCAAATCATCATCATCAAATATAGTTTGTAGTGAGATAGTGTTAGGTCTCAAAAACACTCCATAAAAAATAGAAAGAATGTTATTAATTTGATAATGGTTGAATAAAACCTAATGAAGAAGAAATAATGTTATAAAAAAGTATAATAATTCAATTTCATTAAGGCACAATGGATGGATATGGTCTGCATAGAAAACTACTTATATGGAATGTGAATGTGCATGGCATCCTGAAAAAAAAATTGTATTCTTGTTCATATGTTTTTTCCATCACTTGAACATATAAAGTCATTTATAGTAGTGTATGGTATTTTATGTCCCCTACCGATGAATTTTTTTGGGGTGTGTATGGTTTTTTCCATCCTCTACAAATGAAAAATTATTTTCTGATGTGGAAGGTGTTCTAATTCCCCCACCAATGAAGTGTAATTTTTGGTAGTGTATTATGTCATTAATTCACTAAAAATGAAGTGTATTGTATGGGATCGGATGGTGTTTTCCATCCACTATAAAAAAAATCACTGATATTGGTGCCCAACTACCACAGAAGGAAATAACATTAATAATTATATAAAAACTGCATGGTGGTTTGAGGGAAATAATAGATAAAAATCGAATAAAGGCATGAGAGACATGATTTTTGAGATATTGAACTTACTAAATTCCGATAATTGAAGTGATCAGAGTCACCTAACCATCCATATACTTAAATCCATTATAGAAACCTTTCCAAAAATAATTAAAGGATTTCTTATTTTTGATCCTTAATCCCATGTAGTAACCAGATTTACTGAAGGACCCTAATCCCACATAATAAGATGCTATATATAATGAACCTCACCCCATGTAGAAATATCTATGAGGAAGGAACCAAGACATACAATGAAACACACTATATAGAGTTCCCATTACTGATTTTTAGGATTTGGAAATAAAATATTCTTTATTTTATTATTTTATTTTTGGTTACATCCCAAAAAATTCGTTACAAAGTTGACCCACAATAGAAAATGTTAGGGACTGCCTAAGGGAATAACCCTATTAAAAACGCAATGGTGGATTCAAATTTTCAATATGCGTCACCATTTAGGAGTGAAAAATATTTGGAATATAAAATTATTTTATATAATTATTTTATTTATGGTTATTCAATTTTCTTTTTTTTCTCAAATGAGGCATGCCCTGACTAATGTTATGTTGGACCAAGGGTAAACCTGCCATCTGAAATGCAACAGTTCCCTCATATTTTTTATATGAGAAACGTTTTATGCATTATTACAATTTTTCATGAAAACATATCACGCATGATTTTTAATCACATAACATTTCTTAACATACTATTCTAGGCACACCGGGCCTCGAAGTCGCACACTATCTCAATTCCTAGTCTAGGAATTTTCCTTGTATTTTTTTTGAAAATAATACTAGGAGTATATGACTCATTAAGTTCTCCTAACATTAAATATTTACACCCCTAAATCTATAACCAATGGAGTCCTAAACAGACGAGGCTACGAGCATGAACTTGAGCCTCCTGCTCTCACATGCTCTACTAGAGATTCATGTGATGTTACCAAACACGCACTAGATGGATCGATCACCCAGAGAGTGCAGTCTCTTATCAATCCTTGATCTCCACCAGAAACTCCATTGGTGTTTCAATTCCATAAACATCCATATAGACCTAGTCAATTGGTATTCACCCTCACCCACTCTAAGAAGTATCAAAAAAGTCATGATGAACCTCAGAGATAACTTTCCTCCTCAGCCAAATCATAGTATCCCAGGTCGAGGGGAGACCCAAAAGAACAAATTGTACCCCTCCTTGAACAACAAGAGTCTACGTTGCCTATCATCATAGGACTTCTGAAATATTTTTTTAGTCTTCTTCTTCTCATGGATGACATCCAGCTTCTCTATTGTAGCCATCTCCAACACCGGGCCCATGAGCGCTTACTCTCCAGGGTCAATCCAACAAAGTGGAAACTTGTAGGGTAACATGTACAAGGCCTAGAGCAGTGCCATACTAATGATTCAGTGGTAGCTGTTATTGTACAAAATCTCAACAATAGGTAAGTGATCCTAAAAACTATAGATAAAAAAATAGAGTATTCAAGCATGTAGACTGTCCTCTAGGACCTAAGTGGTCTTCCCTATCTGGATGTCTGTCTACAGGTGGAAAGTTGTGTACAAGTGTCGTTGATTCCTTATTGCATCTTACAATCACATCCAAAATTGGGATATAAATCATTCATCTCAATCCATGCATATCGTTGATGGGACTCCATGGAGTTGAACTATCTCATCCACGTAGAGGTGTCCCAAGATCTCTATGGGATTTTATTACAAAAAAAGATAAGAAGTTACTGACATGGTGAGTTGGTCAATGATCACCCAGATCATACTATGTCCCCTAGATGTATGTTTTTAGTCCTTCATGAATTATATTTAAATCATTTCTTGTTCCCATCATGGAACCCCAAGTAATAATAGAGAAACCCCCAATCCATTCACAGGGGCTCGACATAGTGTTTTCACAAACCATTAAACTGATTAAAAAAGAACTCATCTTTTATATCGACATGTAATCCATGCTTCAACCTATTATATCATCCCTGATGTCTACCTTGATACCCATATACATATCCAAATTCATATCATAAATATAGGATTCCACTTATACTATAGTGCATCCACTGAATATAACAATGTTCTCCCCAACTTTCAAATATCTATCATGGGTATTCCATGTGGACAACTAAGCAGTTAATGACTCCTAGTCAGTATAATTGAGTTATGCCTCCTTGAATTACATTAAGAGTGGATGGGTAAAATCCACCTATTGGTGGTAAGCTGCATCATCTATATCCATGAAGGATGACTATAATGGGGTCAACTACTCTATTTCCTCATTTAGTAACTACAAACTGGATCTCAAACTGAGATCACCTTCAACCACATTTACCTTACCAAGAGTATAGAATATTTCGAAATCATATTCGAAGAGGAACTCAAACCATTTTCTCTCTATCAAGTTCCAATCCATATATGATAAGATATACATGGGCCTATGGTAGTTATAGTAAATGATAAATTGTTCTCCTATAAGTTAGTGTCGCCACATATTAAATGCAAGGACTGGTACTACCATATCAAGGTAGTGGGTTTCATGGTTCTTCTCATGTGGTCTTAATTTTCGAGAACCATCTCTCTCCCTTCATCTGATCGAAGATATCATTTATCCTCAAAATTGGTTACTATTTTTTGTGGTAACAATATTTATGTTCCGTAAGTCCACAAATAACCTCATAATTTTGTCTACATTCTTTGTAAACAATACTAGGGTTGCCCATGGTGAAACACAGGGTCTCTCGAAGACGTTACTTCGAATGTCCTCAAAATAAATTCTATATTTTTGGTGATCTATAGGAGTCATATGGTATGAAAATGTAGATATCGGTGTCATCCTAGGGTGTACATCAATGCAGAAGTCTACCTCCCTATGAGGAGGAAATCCTATAACATCTTCTAGAAAGATGTAATCATACTCGTCATCCACATTAGGAAACTGTGGACACATCTCATTCACTGTACGAAGGTTCATTATATCAAAATGACGATTTATTTGTTTCACCCTCCTAGGCATGAGTTTATCCCATTCCTCCTAGGTTTCATTTTTTGTTGAATAAGTAAAACCCAATTATATCTCTACGGACATACCACCCTCTTTTTCCTAAAATATTCAATCTTGTCATGAATCTTGTTCAAGACCAAGAGTTTCTAGTTAATGTGTTGACAAGAACGTTACATCTGGAGATACCTTAGTGAAGATACATGATAATAACAATTATGCTGACAGTGGGGAATCAATGATGTCACCAAGAGGATCAAACCAAAAATCTCACATCACGTGTCAGATCACACAATCATCATAATTGAGAATATTGAGTCTCATCACATAAGTTTATCCAGATATAATGGTCATGTCAATGGTTTGACCATAAATACTACATCTCAAACATGATTTATAACATTTATGAATGATTAAAACCTATGTATATTATTATGGAAGATAAGAATATACACATATTTTATCTTGAATAATTTCCGGTGCCCTTGGGTCATATGCCTTCACTATAAGCAGCTGCAGCTTCCCCTTTCCTACAGCTCTCTAAGATGGGTTTGGACCACATTGGGGTGGGGGTAGTGACATGTCGAAATGTATAACTCCTCCTGATACTCTCTCAACTACTCTTCTATATATCCCGCGCTATAGATTCATCTATCCTAGTCACTTTCTCTTCCCCGGTGGCTCATCCACCATTTTGATTTCAGAACAACGAGCAATAAAATCTCTAGCAAGATGTCACATTACATCATTTTAAAAGAATTATCTCATTCATAGCTAAATGGACTAACCCTGTGAGCCCTGAGTTATTGATCCCCTATCAAGGGACCTCCTCTCATAACTTCTCACACATCTGAATCCTTGAGACAGACGTTGACTTCATTCTCCTGAGGTCTCTACTCCAACCATCCCAATGCTGACATCCACTGGCTGTATCTACACAGACAAATGACATTAAACCACAAAGGTTCTCTCTAGAACTCTAGTATATGTAGGAATTAAAAGAGTAATAGCACTGGCTAATATGTCCTATACACAACATACTCAATGATCTAATCCCCGAAGCACTGGTCCTATAATATTCATTGTGTACCTAGAAAAATTTGTATGACTCTATGAATACTCAACTATTGATAGGTCGGCCTTCAGAATCTATAGATGGTCTTTCCCATACATATACATTAGATTTTGTGGAGAGATCCCCGTCTATGAGAAAGGTTCTCAAGATATATCCACCGAAGAGTCACAACATCTTAAGATCATGTAATATAAACCCAGCCATACCCTGAATGATCCAAGTTGAGGGCTCATCTCCAGGGCCACCATATGATCTAATGGTGTCCTGACCTGATGGAATACTCAATCACCAACTCCAATATGTCCTTAGTTTCCTATGAGTTGGTTTCACCTCAGAACCTCTGGGGTCTCTATCACTGAAACTCATCACGTCACTCAGCCCGGGTATCTTATCCATTTGTACAACGAGACCCATGTGTTACTCTATAGGTTCTGGTAAAACTGGTACAACACCAGTATAAGTTATCTCTAGTAAGAACCCATGTACCCATCTTATCACCAAGTGGATCATCCTCATGATCATGTGGTGGAAGCCTGGATTGTTGTCTATGTAGAATCATCTTCAAGGAAAACAAGATATTCCATGATCAATAGAGTACACCTATTTAGTTTACTCAAGAATGATATGGAAAACTCATTCCATTCCTATTGGATGTATGTACCAACATTTATTTTTTGAAACTTGTGTTTTCTTATACCAAGTTGAAAATCATAAATCATGGAGTTTTTGTATGGAAAATTCAGCCATCACAGCAACACTGGATTCCCTAGCCCAAAAGTCAAACTCAAAACACTAAACATGGATTCCCCAATTGAAACATTTAAGGTATAAATGACCGCATCTGATAACACTCTATCATGACCCTTCACTCGGGATCGGTGTCGTGACTACCCTAATCCTACCCACCATTGACCTGGGGATGGTGACTAGATTTGAGTAGGAATATAACAATAAATGGGTTGTATTTTCATATGTACCTATATACACACACACACACATAGACACACACAACTCCATTCCAAAGATACTGGAAGTTTAAATAGAATTTGTAAGAAATAACTAGGTATGATAGTAGAAAACTAATGGCTAATGAGGTCAGAATACAAACCCAAATGAAACCGAAATGTAAAAGTACCATTATTTGGTATTCCTCCATAGAAAACCCTACCTGAAGGGTAGGTACAAGAAATAGTTGTTTGATGCTCAAGAAGAACATCTTGTTTGTCGGGTCACTCTATGCACCATCTGGCCCCAGTCCACCAAGGACTCAGTCAAAGTGTTGTTTTTCTTCAAATGAAATGAAATGTGAGGGTGAATCCCATGTAGGGTGAGTAAAAAATACTCATTAGGGACCCCAAAATACCATGGTATACCACATAGCATACTTCAAAATATTTACATGAATTGTATCCTGTAAAATGTACAATCAATAGAGTCACTAGAATCATCTCACATAGGTATAATCAAAATAATGAAAAGAATTACTATTAGTCGCAAACACTGATCACCTTGTAAAATTACGACATCATCCCTGATGAGCCCCATAGGCCCACTGGGTAACCTAGACCCTATTTTTTCTCCCTCAGAATGTGTGTTCTGGTTAGGAATCTCTACTTCTGAGAAGTGTCCATCTGATATATTTATTGAATCAGAAACATCCAATGGTTCTATATCTAATGGGACCTTATTTCTAAAGGCATATGTTCTTTTGGTTTGGACATACGATACATAAGAACATACATAGGTCAAGGGGATGGGTGGTTGGACTCATAACACACATTTGGGGGGAATTATTTCATACTCCAACAATCACATATAGATTTAAGATATTTATTATGAATCCTTATTAATTTAAGAAGTATTACTGAGGTTTTCCATGAAATTTAAAATAAATTGTTAGCATGTTTTAAATTGAGAAAAATCCGTATGTTTTTGAGGTTCATAATTAATGGATACATTCATATTTATTATAATTTCTCCCTCAATGGAAGACACTTATATACTATTTAGTCATTATTTTAACCATTATTATGATAATAATGGTTTATTAATACACTCAGTGGGGAACCTTGGAAATTATTGTTGTCTAGGGAGATAAAAGTTTATTCTCATGTTGGAATTGTACCCATAAATGGGATACCGACGTATCCTGGTGAAAGCAATCAGAACCCTCATATTTTGGTTCCACATAATGGGATAGATCATACCATTTATTGTCATGTGATAAAGACCAAACCTTAACTTTTAGTGTCATGTGGTAAGGATGTCTATGGTAAAGGTTTGTCAAATCATGATGTGGGACTTAGGTCTATGAGGCCTATGGAACTAAGAATAGATAAGAGTTTAAAAGATATATTAGACCCTGTTGGGAATATGGACTAGGAAGAGGATGGTTTATTTGAAGTGTTGGGTTTGAACCTCGGGGAGGCTTCCAATATATCCCACATAGAAGGGACTCAAAGCCCACGTAGTTTGATCTGTCTCACAGTGGTGTTTGGACCTTTGAGAGAAATTGGTTAGGGATTACTTATAAAGAAGATTCATGAATTAATAGATTAGGGTTGGATTAGTGAAGAGGATATCTAATGTGCTCGGTACCCATTGAAGGATTCCTACATATACCCATTATGGTGGGAATTAGAGTTCTCGTAGTTAAAGGGAATCTCATAGGAGAGTGTAATACATTGAGAGAAATGAGTTTGGGATTACTACATGAAAAATGATTCCTTGGTTATTTGGGGTTTTAATTTAGGAATTTCTCATATGGAGGGACCTCATTTATTAATTAAATGAGATGGAGCTCGGGCCTTAGTATGACAACCCTACTCTTTTATTACACAATTAAACATAATTTATTATATAAAAATCACTTGATGAAACATAGAATATCGAGATGTCTAGTGTATTTAGTGCATAGGATCATTACATAACCACATAAAACAAGAAAAAACATATTTATTGAAAACATCCTTTACATGACCACTACATTCCCTCATACTTAGCATTTCATGGTATTACTTAAGGACATGCCTTAAAAGGGTGAGCTATAAAGCCCAGTAAGGGAATAATCATGGAATAAATGAGGAATACAATTTATGTTGGATAATAGGCATATAAATTGAGCACAAGAGAATCAAAAACATAAATTCATGATAAATCATGATAATCATAACATGGAATTGTGGCAACAACACTTAACATGGAATTATCATGAGCCAAGGCTCATTGTACATAGAGCATTAGTAAATCTTCATTGCACATGAAGCATGAGTAAAACCTCATTGAACTTGAAATATCATGATTCAACAGCCATTGCACATGAAATTTCTTGATACTATACTTTACCCAATGCATTGGAGCGCTATAAGGGTGCACCCTTCTTGAACCTTTCATTTCATGCATAAGTGTGCCACATGGATCATATGACATGGATTCATAAAACATACTCATTTATTACAAGATAAAGGAATGTTGAATTCATACATGAATCATTATAATCAATATTTAAATGTGCATAAAGGTGAATACCCTTGATAGAGAAATGGGCATGGTATTCACTACACAATGGCATTGGCATTGAAAATTAGTGCAATTTCGGCAGTGTAACGATGTGAGGTAAGAATTTTAAAAATTGTTTGATGAGAGTGAAAGGGGTGTATCATAATATTTACATGACATGTATATTAAATAGGTCATATAGATACAACTCCCAAAAATGTAATGGAAATTATATTCATGATAGAAAATAATTTCTTGAATGTAAATGTGGAGAGAGAAATTTCTTTTCAGAATTTTAACATAATATCGGGTGTACATGGGGGTCTTTTAATGAGAGAGAATGGGGTCTCCCATCATTAAAACATAAATAGGGAATTGTGAGTGAGTTTCTAAACCATACCCCATCATTTATAACTGAAATTAAAATGGTACAACAACATTATGAAAACTGTACAAAAATGAGAAAGGATGAAAAAACCCTTACTTGGATGTGTGCTGCCAAAGGCTTGAGAGAGGCTTCAGAGATGCTTCTTGGGAGATATGGGCACCATGGGAGGATTATAGAGGGAGGAGGGTAGAGGTTTGATGAACTCAAAAGGATTTGAGTGAAAAGTAACTGGGAGCATGGGTGGGTTTATATAGGAAAGGTGAGGGAATTCATTATTATTTAGGTTTGGGACCCTCACATTAAACAAGTCCAAAACACAAACCAGAACACGTTTTTTCCCATGGTATTTATAAAAGGGAAGTGAAAAAAAATATTTTATGAGGTAAAAATCCGAAATTATTAAAATAATTGGGTTGATTATGTGGAGGTGTGTCACACTCCAAAGGAAAACAATTTAAAAAGACAAGATGTTTAATAAGTCATGAACAGTCCATTAATGCTTTTTTAAATAAGTCAAAAAAACACAAAATGAAAATATGATAATTTAAAACATATATTGGCTGAAAATAAGGCTTAACCTATTTTATTACATCACTATTTGGTCATCATGAGGACATAAAACACATTATATATCTAAATGGTATTTAAATTTTATCCAAAAATTTCACAGTCTCAGAAAATTACGAAAAATTCACTATTGGATAAATTCGACATCCTGATTCCAGAAATAATATTAATTTTATCTATCTAATTTTATAAATTTGTTAATTTTCAATTTTAAAATAAATAACGTCATTTATCGAAAATTCATGATTTTTGACAAAAATCGATTTCTGACATTAATAAAAATTACAATTGCATTCATAAAATTATATGATCATTTATATATATTAAAAAATAATTTAATAATAATAATAATATTTTATTAAAATATTATTTAATTCAAAAATACATTATTTCATCAAAAATAGATTTCATGGTTGAACATTGACTAAAAATACTATTTGTGCTTTAAAAACTATTTACAAGGTAAAAATAATAAAATGAAAGTATATATTAACTATTATGTACATAACCATAGTACTAGAGATTTGTTACATAACCACTTAAAATATCTGCATATGACCTATGGATACGGTGTGCGATGGTGACAGACTCTTGGGGTGGCTCTGATAACATTGCACGCATAGTGATCTCTATCAACTTCCACTTCTCCCGTAGATGGTTCTGTTCGAGCATGACATGATGAAGCTCGACTTGGTCTTGGTCAAGAGAGAAGACCAATGACGCCGCCTCTTTTCCAAGCTCTAACTAATGGGCTTCTTATAGATAAATTATACTAGATGAGGCCATCACCTCCTTTCTCTGAGGAAATTTGGATTTGTCAAAACCCTGTATTTATACAAATCATGTGATCACGGTTCAATGCCTATATTAGAAATGGTCACAATTCATAAAATAAAACCAAATAAGTTGACATTTTATATAGAAATTTAAGATAAAGAGACATTTAATTCGATCAAGAGTGATTTCATTGATGAATGTTTGGGTCTTTACAATCTTCCCCCCTTTTAAAATTTATCCCTTGAAATGTCATATTCCCCCACTAAAATAGATATGGGTAATTTTGCTTCATAATTTTCTCTGATTCCCACGCCACTTCTTCAAACTTGTGGTTTCTCCATAACACCATGATGAGTGAAATTTTCTTATTTCATAGAAGTTTTTCTCTATGATTTAATATCTTCACTGGTTACTCCTCATAAGAAAGATCATCATCTAACTATACTACCTCTGAAGAGATTACATGTGAAGGGTCTTGTATGTACATCCTTAAGAGTGATAAATGAAATACATCATGTACATTGGCCATGATAGGGGTATGTACTAGTCAATAATCCACAGCCCCAACACCATCAAGAATCTCAATGGGGCCGATGTACAGTGGACTTAACTTACCATTATTTCAAAACTTCATGAACTTCTTCTACGGAGATATGCATAGAAATACCATGTCTCTAATTTTAAACTCAAGGTCTCAATGACAGTTATCTGCATAACTATTCTATCGATTATGGTATGCCCTGATATGTTGTTGAATGGTTTTCACCTTCTCCACCATTTCTTCGACCATTTCTAGTCCACGAAGCTTACACTCACAGACCTCATCCCAACAAGCCGGTGTTTTGCACCTTTTCCAAAAAAGGGCTTTATATGGTTCCATTTGTATGCTTGAGTGGAAACTGTTATTATAAGAGAACTCAACTAGAGGAAGATGTTGATCCCATCCTCCATTAATGTACATTGATAAAACTCCCAACATTTCTTCATGTGTTTGGATAGTCTTCTCAGATTGGCCATCATTTTGAGGATGATAGGTTGTACTGAATTTCAGTTCAGTATTCAGAGCATGTTGAAGACTCTTCCAAAACATGTAGGTGAATCTTGTATATCTATCAGATACAATAGATAGTGCTACTTTATGCAGCTTTAAAACTTCACTAATATATATATGTGTTAGTTGATCCAATGAGAAATCCTCCAAATTAGAAATTATGTGTGTGGCCTTTATAAGACAGTCAACAATAACCCAGATTGCATTGTTTCCTTTGCATGTCTTCGAATGTCCTGTGACAAAGTCCATGGTGATTTTTCCCATTTCCATTCTGGTATGGGAAATGGATTCTTCATCCCTTTAGACGTTTGCCTCTCTGCCTTCACTTACTGACACACCAGGCACATTGTGGTATAGTCAGTGATCTCCTTCCTCATATTATCCCACCAATAATTATCTTGGAGATCTCGGTATGACATTTTGTTTCCTGGGTGAATAGAGAATTTTTAGCTATGTCCATCATCCAAAAGTCCCTTCTTCAGCTCTGGATTTTATGGAACACATAGTCTTTTCCAAAATTTCCCAATTCCTTCTTCATTAACATTAAACTCCAAGGATTTCTGTTTTTTGATAGCTTCAAATTTTTCCTTAATTACCGCATCATCCATTTGAGCATCATTTATTCTTTCCAAAAGTGACATTTGAGCAATAATTTGTGAAAGGATAGATGGTGTTCCATTCTTTATGATTCCCATTTCCATCTTCATCAAATCTAAAAAGACTGGATCCTTTTTAATTTCCATCAATGATAGAATCACTGGGTCATTTATACTAAGGCCATCCACCACCTTGTTCGATTTCCAAGGATGGTAATGGATTGTGCATTAATATTAATTGATCATCTCAATCCATATTTGTTGGTGCATGTTCAACTCTTTCTGTGTGAATATATTCATTAGACTTTTGTTGTCTGTATATATTTCCCACTTCTCCCCAAAGAGATAATGCTGCCCAAATTTTAAACTAAATATCAGTGCATCCTACTCGAGGTCATGTGTGGGATAGTTCTGTTCATGAACATTCAATTTCCTTGAAGCATAAACAAGTACATTTTCATTTTTCATCAACAAACATCCCAGCCCCTTCTTTGAAGCATCACTGAATACCAAAAACAGTTCTCCACTTGTGGGTAAAGTGAGCACGAGCATAGTGATAATCCTCCTTTTAAACTCTATGAAGATTTCTTCGCATTCCACACTCCAAGAAAACATTAATCCCTTATAATTTATCTTTTTAAGAGGGTTGGAAAATCGTGACAAATTTCTCACAAATCGACGATAATATCCTACTAACCTCAAGAAGCTACAAACATCTATTGCAGATGTTGGCCTCGGCCATCCCTCAATTGAATCTATTTTGGAGGGATCCATAGATATCCCATTTCATGTGATTATACATCCCAAGATTAAGACCTCATTCAACCATAACTCACACTTTCTGAACATTGCATACAACATCAAATTCTACAAGGTCTCTAGTATAGTTCATAGATTCGCCTCATGATCCTTCTTGGTTTTGGATTATATCAGAATATCATCTAAAAAGACTACCACAAATTTTTCAAGGTAATCTCTAACTACTCTATTCATCAAGTCCATGAAAATTTCTGGGGCATTAGTGAGTCCAAAAGGCATTACTATGAATTCATAGTGTAGGTATCTTGTATGAAAAGTAGTCTTGGGGATATCTTCCTTATTCTCCCTTACTTGATAATATCCCGACCACAAATCTACCTTGGAGAAGTATTCCACTCCATGAAGTTGATTGAACAAGTCATCAATTCATGGGATAGGATACATTTTCTTTTTTGTGATTATGTTAAGCTCACGATAATCTATTCAAAGGTGCATTGAGTCATCCTTCTTCTTGACGAAGAGGACTGGTGGACTCCATGGTGAAGCACATGGGCGTATAAACACTTTATAAAAAACCTCATATAGTTGTTTCCTCAACTCCCCACGATCCAAAATATCCATTCTATATGAATTCATTGATATTGGTAATTCCCTAGGTATAAGTTGACATGAGAATTCAAAATATCTTCTAGGAGGAAAACAAAGCAATTCCTTGGGAAACACTTCAGCAAATTCCCTCACAATAAGCATGTCTTCAGGGTTAGTTTCCCCTTTATACTCAATCATCTGAACCAAATATGTGTACTCATAGGGTAGTAATATACATTCTTGAGGTGATGGATCTAAAGAATATTATTCCTCCTCCTTGAACTTTTAATGAATTGGGGGGTCGATTCTCCACATGGAGAGTGATTTCCCTCTCATGACAATTTATGTTAGCTCTATATAAGGAAAGCCAATCCATGCCCATAATTGAATCAAATTCCACCATAGAGAGTATTAAGAGGTTCGATGGGATGTTTAATACACATATTATGATAGGGGAGGAGTTATAATAATGGGATGCAATGATTTCCCCATTTTCCTTACTCACCGACATCTTCACTTCCATGATTTGTGGTGGAGCTGGGATTGTTATATTAAACTTTTGAGATATAAATGAATGCGTAGAACCTGAATCGAAAAGTATGTTTTCTATTCATGAATGAATCACTAGTGTACCTATCACCACTTCATTTTTGGGGTTCACTTCATTAGTAGTGATGGAAAAACTCGCTCTTACTACCATAGAGGTTGTTGGTTGCCTCCGAAAACCCATGTCTTAAGGTACTGATTTTCATGATACCCTAGTTCTTTGTAGTTGTAGAAATAAACCATGCACTGTGGTTCAAACGGATCATTCCTCTCCTATTTCGTATCCATAGGTCTTCTTTTCTGATAGTTAATAGTTAGGAGCCCTTATCTTCCACACCTAATGCACTTCCTCGTCCCCTTCAGGCAGTTTCCAGGGTGCTTCTTTCTGCACCTTTGGCATGTGGGGTACTGGATCCTCTAAGAACCATTGGATTTATCCATCAAACCACCAGCATTGAAGTCAAACATACACTTATTATCCCCATGATACCAATGATATTCTCTGATCTCCATTTTGACCTTGAGGGCACATCAGATTATTTCCTCATAGCTGTCAAAGTCACAGATCACCAGCGCTTTCTGAAGACTAGGTTTCAGCCCACTAAACAAGCAGTCAACCTTGAATTCAGGGGTAACGACAAATCTGTAAACGTATCCTGCAAGACATGTGATTTTTTCCTCATATGATCCAATAGATTCATCAACTTTTTTCTTGATGGAAATTAAGTCTCTTTCCATAGTAATATGGAGGGTGGCGGAAAATATTTTTTAGAAAACATCTTCTAGAAATGCTTCCATTACAATGCCTCGATCTACTCCGCAGGCTTCGTATTTTTTATCAACATCCACCATTGATCATATTCACCCTCCATATGACATGCATCCAGGAAAACCTTCACTTTTTCAGAACATTGAATGAGGTAGAAGATCCTTTCAATGGATTTAATCCATTGTTCAGAGATTTAGGGATCAAATGGTCCATTAAAAGAAGGAGGCCTTTATCTCATAAAGATTTTGATAACGAATTGTTCTTTCATGGGGGGGGGGGTGAATGTTCTTCTTGACCCAAGTTTCTATTAAATGGTTGAGTTAGATGAAAGAGAAGTGTGACAATGTTTGTGATTCCCTCTCCCATTGGATTGGGAATTTTATTAGTACAGTCATCACATTGATCTTCACATCAGTTGTTAGCATGAGTCCTCCTATTACCAGCCTTTGGCAATAATAAAAATAAAGTTATGGGTAACACATAAAGGATAATATAGGGATAAAACTGATGACTTATAAATATTTTTTACATCCTAAACATATGAATATATTGGATTTAGTATATGTTATCCATGATCTAATTTCTAACATATATTGATAGGGAATTTTTTTGTCCCTTAATAATGGTTCATACTATGCTTATGAATTTACCAAAGCATATCCCCCGAGGCTATCATAACCAAGAGTGCAGCAAGGCCCACTAATGTGTACCAGTTCCCATCTTAGTCTAGCTAAAATTAGTGTTTTCGTGTTTTACCCCTTGGATATATATGTGCCAGAGCCACCACTACCTTCTCGTATCCAAACAGGGATGTATTTTCTTGATAAAAAAATTAATCAATACTCACCAAAACATAGGGAAGTTTTTATTATACTCAGCCTTTTCCCTAAGGAATTGATAGGGTTTTCTAATCCTAATCTGAAAAAAAACAAAACCTATCCTCTAAGACCTACTATGACAACCCTGCTTTTTTATTACACAATTAAACATAATTTATTACATAAACTTCACTTGATACAACATTAATATCAAGAGTTCTAGTGTCTTTGGGGATTATGATCATTACATAACCACATAAATCATGAAAAAAGCATATTTTTTGATAACTTCATTTACCTGAGCACTACATTCCCTCGTACATAGCATTGCATGTGATAAACTAAGGACATTCATAAAAAAGGGAGACCTATAAATCCCAGGAAGGTAATAATCATGGAATAACATGAAGAATGAAATACATGTTAGACAATAGGAATATCAATAGAGCACAATAGAATAATAAACATAAAGGCATGATAAATCATGATAATAATAACATGGAAATGTTGCAACAACACTTAACATGGAATTTGCATGAGCCAAGGTTCATTGCACATGGAGCATGAGTAAATCCTCATTTCACATGAAGAATGAGTAAAACCTCATTGAACATAAATTATAATGATTCAACACCCATTGTACATGACATATCATGATACTATACTTTACCCAATGCGTTGGAGCGCTATAAGGGTTCACCTTTCTTAAACTGTTAATTTTAAGCATAAGTGTTCCACATGGATTATATAACATCGACTCTAAAAAATGAACTTTTATTCCATGATAATGGAAATTAGATTCATGATACAAAATAATAGCTGGAATGTAAATGAGGAGAGAGAAATTCCTTTAGGAATTTTGGCAGTGTAAGAGGTGTACATGGGAGGCATTTAATGAGTGATAACGAGGTCTCCCATCATTAAATCATAAATATGGTAGTATGGAAAATGTTAGAAACCATACCCCATCATTAATAATTTAAATTAAATGGGAATAACAATGTTATGAAAATTAGACAAAAAATTAGAAAGGAAGAACAACCATTACATGGAAGTGTGCTTCCAAAGGATTGAGAGAGTATTAAGAGAGGCTTCATGGGATCATGGGGAACTTTGGAAAGATTCCAGAGAGAGGAGGGTAGAGTTTAGATGAACTCCAAAGGCATTGAGTAAGGAGGAAGTTGGATATTGGGTGGGTTTATATAGGAAATGTGAGGGAATTATTTATTATTTATGTTTCGGACCCTCACATTAAACTAATCCAAACAACAAACCAAACCATGGTTTTTGACCATGGTTTTTGGAAAAGGGAATTCGAGAAAAATATTTTATAAGGCCAATTTTGGAACATCTTAAAATAATGGTGTTTCTTATTTGGAGATGAGACACACTCCCAAGGAAAACAATTTAAAATGACAAGATATTTAATTTGTATTGAAGGGTCCATTATTGATTTTCAAAATAGGTAAAACAATCCAAAAATCACATTATTTTAATGGTAAAAAATATATTGGCCGAACATAAGGATTATAGTATTTTATTACATCACTATT
Source organism: Viscum album (assembly GCA_963277665.1). Classification (NCBI taxonomy): domain Eukaryota; kingdom Viridiplantae; phylum Streptophyta; class Magnoliopsida; order Santalales; family Viscaceae; genus Viscum; species Viscum album. Next base: position 1,029,275,388 of record OY728140.1, read on the forward strand.
TGGTCATTATGATGTCATAAAACACATTATATATCTAAACGATATTTAATTTCTACCTAAAAATTTGTCTATCTCAGAAAATTATGAAAAAATCACTATTGGATAACTTCGACTTCTTGATTCAAGAAATAAAATTAATTTTCTCTAAATACATTTCTAAATATGTTTATTTTCACTTTTAAAATTAAAACCAACATTTATCAAATTTTCATGGGTTTTGACAAAAATGGGTTTGAAACATTAATAGAATTTACAATTGCATTCATAAATTTATACAATCATTTATATTTAATAAAAATTATTTTAATAATAGTAATAATATTTTATTAAAATATTATTTAATACAAAAATCCTTTATTTCATCAAAAATAGATTTCTTGGTTGAACATTAACTAAAAATACTATTTGTGATTTCTAAACTATTTACTTGGTAAAAATAATAAAATGAAAGTATATTCATTATTATGCACATAACCATAGTACTATGGATTTGCTACATAACCCCTTAAAACAGTCTCATAAGATCAATGGGTAAGGTGCACGATGATGACAGACTCTTGGGGTGTCTCAGATGACATTGCATGTGTGGTGATCTCTATCAACATCCACTTCCACTGTAGACAGTTTTGTCGGAGCATGAAATGATTAAGCTTTGCTTGGGATTGGTCAAGAGAAAAACCCCATGACACCGCCTCTTTTCTGAGCTCTGACAAATGAACTTCATATAGAGAAATTAAACTGGATGTGGTCATCACTTCATTTGTATGAGTAAATATGGATTTGTTAAAATCCTATATTTATACTAATCATGTGATCACTATTCAACAGATATGTTAGTAACGGTCACAATTCATAAAATAAAACCAAAGAATTTGACATTTTATATAAAAGATTACATAATAAGACATTTATTATATCAACATGGATTTCTATTAATGAATGTTTGGGTCGTTACACTTAAGAAGTATTTCTTCATATCCAAGTAATGATCGGAATCTGATTTCATGTACTTCATTATTGTTGGGTGGATTTCATGATCATCACAGTTGTCTAAGCCCATGTGAGTTATTCTCGGTGTGTGAAACAAGATTATATGAATGATTCAACAAACCAAACACTCTATCTTCTACTGATGGGAGAGGGATGGCCTACGACGAATGAAACTGAGGCAATGAACCATAACCATCTTAACATTAAATTAGACAAGGGTCCAATATCAGGAATGAGTAAAGGTGAAGGAAGTTGAGAGGAGAGAGACTAAAACCTCCTATAAGAAAGGATAGGTATGTTCACCAAGTTGGTTGCCCTATTTTAGGATTTGTTAGGGCTTACTCTCATGGAGGATTCCCATTTGAGTTATTATTGGGGCTATCACCTTTGGAGGATTCCCAATTTATGTTTATTTGGGTATTAATATTATGGAGGAGTCCCATGTGTGATTGGTTGGGGATTACCCATAAAGAGGATGCCCATTTGTGGTTTGGTTGGGACATACTCCTAAGAAGGATTCCCTGTGAGGTTTGGTTTAACCTGGCATTAGATTTAGGTGATGAGGATTGAAAAGTGTATCGACTCAAGGTACATGAGGAATCAACACGGATAGTCCAAAATTGAAACATGTGAATGGAACCAAGAGGATCACGTTGACTCATGTCCTTTCAATGAGTGTGATGGAATGTCTCAAATCACTATATTCCAATGAAGGATGTTCGGCAGAAATAGAAAATGATGTCGACCTGACCGGAAAATTTTGTTGTGGGACTCTCCATTTTTCATGGTGGTTAGTAACGGAAGCGAAGGGAGTGGCCTGAAGGCTAATAATACCACACGATAGTGGTTCTAAGTGAGTGTATAGGGATATAGGCCTCGTAGTATTGAGAAAAGTGGTTGCACTGGTGTGCCTCCTAGTCGAGCCATGCAGGTGCTCTGCGCAGGTGCTCTATGTTGACCTTTGACATTGCTTCACGTGTTCTAGACCCTGATGGGACTTTGAACCAATTTTCTCCCTTTAATTATTTCATTTCTCAGGATTTTGGGAGTTACGTGAGTTTTTTTTGAAACATTTTCAAAGGACCAATGCAATGGGAGTTTCGGTAGATCTTAAAACTTTTTCCACTGTGAAATGGGGAACCCAAGAGTCCTATTTATAAGAAAGATAGGGTGAGGGGATGGTCAAATTCAGTATGTCCATGCAGGTCCTTTGCAGAGTTACTATGTGTAGCACTTCTTTAGAGGGGTGTAAAAAATTCACAACCACATCCGTCCTCTTCTTGATCCTCCGCGTAGGTTAGGAAAAATTCTTTATAAAATCTATCTGCCCTCCGTGTTCCATAACATTTGATCTGTAAGTCCGTTTGGGCTATGTGACCAGTCAAATCAAAGATCTCGAAGAGATATAAAAATTGTTCTCCGGTGAACGAACCAGGAATTTTTTGAAGAATCATGGAAATTTAATTTTAATGAATCAACACCTTATTATCATCAATCTGATAAATCCAATAACTACTTCTAGAGAGGGGGTATTTCCACTTATCCCAAATTTTGGAGAAGTCTTTTGGATGATATAAATACAAATGACATATTCCTTCTTCATGGTGATATATATTTAATTATTCCTGATATTTTCTTTATATGTGAGAATCATATCATCTATTTCTTTGAGAAGTGTATGAAACATATTTTGTGTTATCAACAGAACAACTCATCACTTCGTCCTACTATGTTATCGATAACCTCTCTTCACATAGGCCTGGTGGGTCATCTAGACCCAATCATCACATCTGAATTTTGGTTCCCCAAGACCCACTCTTCACTTTGTCTTGCTGGGTCATCTAGAGCCACATGTTACATAGGCTAGTTGGGTCACCTAGACCCTCTCATTACTTAGGCATGTTAGGTAACCTAAACCCACCCATAAAAGTCTTCTTGTCATTTCCAACCATATGATTACATCACATAGAATGCTCTATTATGTGAGATTCTTTCTTCCATACATCATTCATATCTCAATATCTACTAAAAATCACATAGATAATGTCAAAAATACCTCCTCATCTTGAGGGTCCCACTACTGAAAATGAATCATCAATCATATGTATGGTTTGGACGTCATGAGCCTTTTGTGAAAAGGGCTCATTTTGGTCTAGGTCTGATCCAATCCATAGGGTTTGACATGACCAGACCCTATTACCTAGACTAGCCTACTAAAGAGTGAAAATTTGTTCTGCTAGGGATTTGGTGGGCACCACATCTCCAAACTACCTCACGAGTTGTCGTGGGGTCCTGCCACCATAGTCTCACTAGACCACGGCTCGTTGCCACATTTTTTGATGCCCGCTAATATCTGCCTACTCGTGGCCCCTGTACACTACTCACAATGCTTTTCAGGGGCCACCCCATCACTACGGCCGGCATAGCCATGACCCTCCACCACCATCGGCTCCCATGCTCATTGTCAATCGCTTGGTGCCACCCTCTCCTACAGCCTTCTCCAATTGGATGATCTGCTACTGGTGACTCACCTGTACTACAGTTTGTCTTTATTGTCAAACCTTGGTGGATTATATCATCACACCATGAATAATTGGAGAAAATATAATGATAAAAATAGATGGATTCAGTCATCATTCATATCATCCCTGATCCATCAGTGATAGAATTTAAAATCCGGCGGATGGTAGAATATCATCTATAAGAATAGAACACATAGATAAATGTATAAACACAATTCCAAAAATAAAAATCAAACCCATCATGCATAAGAGATCAATACATGTATCAAATTGTTCATGGGTTGATATGTGATCATTGGTGAATTCAAATAATGATGAGAGAAGAAATTCACATAGAATTTAACCCCTACCGTGAGAACTGGATCTGTTATTGGTGAAGAACTATGTGGAACCACCTTCATTCATCAATTTAATATCATTGGCCTTTGATCCAAGATTCGTGATCCGTGATCCATATGAATTAATTTCCTCTTTTCATTCCTCACTGAGAGGCTTCACCAATGCATTTTCTTTTCTAGATATTTTAGGGAATTTCTCAAAGATTTTCAATCTGATCCTATATCCCTATCATGATGCTAAATGAAGAAATGTGTTTTAGAATCACCATTTTTATGGGATACAACATCTAAAAACTATTTCTTTTTTGAAAGGAATGAACTTATTTTTGGGAAAGTACAGTGTCGCTGCATTGTAGAAAAATGTTTAAAGAATTAAACTAATCATTTTTTATATTTATTTTATTATCTTCTAAAAGAACCATAAATAAACATTTACCCTCAACTCGTTATGTTAAATGTTAGGTTCCTCCTAAGGATGGAACAAACTCACAGGCTCAATGGTACTCTCATAATTACAATCTGAGTTACCATTATTGAGTTATATGATTTGAATTTAAAATAATCATTCTTTAGTTATTTTATATATGTTCTCATCCCAAAAACTACTTTCCACAGTTGACCATCACCGACCAATATTATGATCCAATTAAAGAAAAACTCCCCATTATGAACACAACAGTGGTCTTAGATTTTCAATCTGAGCCACCGTTCACGAGTTATAAGGATTTGAAAAATAAAATAATTTTATTTAATTATTTTATTTACAGTTATTCCATTTCAGGGTTCTCTCATAGGAGGCCCACACCAACTAATCTTAAGGCGCACCTTGGGTAACACTTCCATCATAAATGCAATGGTACCCCCATATTTTTGATCTGGTCACCCGTTTAATTTTTATTCCACTTTTTATTAGAAAACTGCTCACACGTGCTATTTAAAAACATATCATTTTTTGATAGACCATTCCGAGAAAATTGGGCCTTAGAATCATATGTCATCTTAGTGCCTAGTCTCGGAATATACCATGAAATTTTATAAAAATAAAATTTTGAATATATGTGTCATTATAGAGGTAAATTTAAAAAACAAAGATTATCAATGATTTTCAGAGGTATAAAGAATGAATTTGAAATGGTGAAAGACCAAATAAATTCTGGATAAATACCTATGTAAGTATAATTTTTCCCTTCATTATAATCTGTAAGCATAATGTGAATCATCCATAACATATCCGCCATGAGTTAAAAACTAGGTGTGAAATAATGCTGAATTGTTGTGTCCTATGGGATAATCGAGTTAACACATGAAAAATATTTTTTAGGACTATTGGAATTAGGTGAATCAGTAGTAGAGTTGTATCAACTTGTTTATATTAATAAAATTGATTCATTGTTTATATCCACATGCTACTAAATTAGCCACACCCAATATATGATATTCAAAAAATTCATCAAAATATTGAAAATTTCTTGTGGAATGATACATTTTTTGATGTTCTTCCTTCAATTATCCTAAACAATCTAGAGTGATCTACTACGTACTAAAATTATGATAATGTAATAAATGGTGACTTGATTAAACATTACAATCCCAAAAATAATTCACATGAATGTTTCTAAATGGAAACTCATCAAAATCATCCAACATTTTTAGAAATCCAAATTCGTCTTCAATGTTTGTTAAAATGTTCTTGATTCTCCTCTAATTTTTCCAAGTCCTACTAAGGCACAATATTGCCTCATAAATTCATGTACTACAACATTTTTGAACTATTCTAATAAATTTTTCTTCCTTATTATCCTCTAATTCTCAAAAAATTATTCCTCCTGAAACTTTTGTATGAAATAAATTTTTAGGTCAATGTGTTCCATTATTTTATGAAATATCAGATTCATTGAAATTTGGATTGCACTCTAACTATCATGGTTAAAAATTCCTCCATCTAATTTTTTTCTATGTTTCTTCAATAATTTAATTAACTAGGTCACGTTCATCAAGAAAATTTATTTGATATAAAATCTGCTTTTGTTATAGGAAAACATACCACTTTCTATAGATTTGACATCCATTTGATCTCCATTCCACCAAAAAATCAAATAACACGTTTTACAATTATATAATTTGAAATATCCCTCAAAATAAACATCAAAATAAAATTGCACTAGATCACCCTCCCAAATGATCATTATCATATCAAAAAATCCATTCATATAATGAATGATCCACATAATTGGTTCCGAGTGTTCATTATATGGGTATGACCAGAGACAACATACAACTCCCAATGAAAATGTCATATAAAAAAACATATATATCTCCATATGCATAAAACGTTATGTAGTTGAAGAATATGATAAATTTTGTATATATTAGAAAATATATTCCATTGATGGTCATTATGAATTGGATTACATGAACTATCAAATGATCAGGGTATCAAAATATTTATATCGAGTCATGTTAAACCATTCAATGGTCCTATAGACATTATCTTTCTATAGTAACAAAAATGAAATGGATTTTTATCCCTCTATATCATCATCACTAATATTTCCCATGACTTGTATATAATCGTTGATTTAAAATATTACAGAAAACTAACACCAAGACATCTCTTTCAGCTAAATTTTTGTCCCTAGAAGCAACATTTCTTCAACATAATGTAAGTTAATTATGCAATTTCTACCATTTTGTGGCATCTGACATCAATAGATGTAACACCCAAAACCTATTTACCCAGAGCTGATGCATTATTTTAATACATTGGCATGATTATATGGAATCAAGTCCTGAAGGACCGATCAGTTTAGCAGCATTGGAAAACAGAATACATAAATTAACTTTACATTACAATTTCAAACATAAAACACAACATAGATATTCTATTAATAATTCCATTATTCCCTTTATATTAACAATGCATATCAATGGTAATACACTTCTTGTAATCCTGGCAATATAAAACATAAGAAAAAGGTGAGCCCAGATGCCCAGTAAGGGTAAATAATTAGGCGGAAGCTATACGATTTTATGGGAATATATGTGATAAATATAACAGCCTTTTTAAACATAAACATGAAGATAATATGAAAAAAAAAATCAAACACTACCATATAGACATGCACATGGATATTCTACTAGTCGAATAATCACATGTAATAACTAATTTCATAATGAGGGAATTCCTATCGGCAGACATCATTACCACATAGTCAAGGCCTTATGCCAAGGAAACAAAAAAAAATTGTGAAGGACTTTTGCCAAGACACTAGTGTGTCTCATGAGATCAACTGGTGGATCGAATAGATATTGCAAGCTCCACCCATCACTTACTAATTCCAGTGCATTCCTCATACGAAAAAGTTGAAACATAACATAAACATTTGATTTAATACTAGCATACAAAATGTCAATACATTAACGATAAACCATGAATGGTATAAAAATAGAACATCCACGGTCAAACATATCACAACTCATTCAATACAATATGGAAGATTGTATTATAATAAATCAACCTCAATCAAAAATAATATCTAGTAATGGAAGCTAACATAGTTGAAAATGATAAATAAAACTTTTTGAGGGTAATATCTTGTTTGAAAAATCATTTAAAAGTCACACATTTATAAAGGAAGTAATTTAAAAGATATTTTTGAATCATAGGATCCCATACCAATTTGAAACTTTTTAAAAGAATTACCATTTTAAAACATTCTTGTCTATATAAATAAATCCTTAAAATCATTTTGAAAACAACGACGTTAATTAAAAAGAGTTAGGTAGATAAATCTTGAAAACATTTAAAATTCTGATCTTAATAAAGATTACCTTTCAGAAATACATAAAATATTTATTTTGAAATAATTTTTATGAAAAATAGACATGGATGATAAGAATGTCCCAATAAATATAGACACATAAATAATCTTGGATAATAATGAGAATGAATAATTTACCATTACGTCGCACTTTCCTTTAGTTGAGGGTACGTTTAACCTCTTGTATAAAGATCGTAGTAGGTTATTAAATTATACCAGAACCATATTGATATTTATTATATCAAACAAGATTCATTTATTACATTATACTACCCATTTAATAATAATTTCCATGTTAAATTAAAATTTCTGGTAACAATCACTTTCTTTGTCGTATCTGTTTTAACTTGTTACTCTTGATTGTATCACATAGATCAAGATTTAAATAATTCCTGAATATGAAACATAATATATATATCATATATATTTATAATATAAATATGTATAATAGATATATATATGAAATGAGAAACACTGTTTATGGAGAAGGTAGTCGGTATGTACGCATAAACGATGTTTCCGTTTTCATATCATATTGAACAAAACTAACTGAATAAGATATATTTATGTAAATATATATATATATATATATCTAGTAGAATTACTATTTCATATCTTACATACTTATTAGTAATATATATATTTTTATAATCTTCGATGAATGGTGAACGTGGAAATGAATCCCATCACGTCATGGAGACGGTAATATGTACGTAGGCATGAGTGACAATATAATTTTCTTAAAGTTGTAGAATTGGATGGTATATTAATTTTACAGAGGAATTATAATGTTATTTTCATTATTTATATACATGTTACTCCTCATTATATCCATCCATATAACATAGTGTTGAATAAAAAATTACACCACGGTGTGGAGACGGTAAGTCGTACGTACGCACCCATGGTGACATTATCATTCATACGATGGATATAATAATGAATATAGTTGTGACATATTTATAATAACATCAATATATATATATAAGATACTGTATTTATTATTACTTAATTTAGAAAACAAATAATGTGTAAGAGGAAGTATAAGAGAACATGAAAGAGGGTGGTGAAATCATTACCTCTTCTTCAGGTTCTTCCTGTTGATTTGCTCAAAAGGGATCCTTAGGATGGATTTATGAATAACAGAAGTCCTCTAGGATGAAGGTAGGATAGTTGGGAAGATATTTGGGTTGGGTCTGGCCGATCCAAATGGCTTTGGAGGTGTGAATTTGATAGAAGGTGAAGTTCCCTTTTATAAGAGGGGTGAGGGGCACCGTAGAAAAAACGTAAAATATTATTTTATAATAAATATATTTTCAGTTTCTGCTATATCAAAAATTAATTATTCAAAGGATAAGGTGGTTATGGGTTGAAAAAAACTCAACCAATTGGTTTTAGATAGGTTTGGGTAACTATTTTACCCTTATCTTTTAGATTTAACTCTTAGTAAAATAGTTTGGCATTTACCAAGTATCTTGTATTTTTATATTATTTGGTTAATAAACATACTATATACTTCCAATAGAACCCCAAGTGGTTCATTAATTATACACCTATCATTATATTAGTTTTTTTGGCAGAACCTTATATTTTGAGTAATAGAATATCTATTAATAATATAATATATGTTTTAAAAACTCTTTTATGTCAATTATGACACTATTTGTTATTTTGTTTTTTCTAAATTAATAACAGCATTATTACTTCGAAAAAAAATAATCTAACAAACCCTGACATGTAATAATAATCTATAAAATTATTTTAATTATTAAAAAGTCTCAAATTACATTTATTTCGATATTTATAATATCAATTATTTTAATATTTCATTAATTAGTTAATTATTGCATCATCATTGTGTCATAAATAAATTTATATATATAATGTCTAAAAATTATAAATAAACAACATTATGTAGTAAATATTTTTATCTTTCAAATGAATATTTATTTGAAAAGATTACTTATATAACCCATATAAAAATTATTTTACTAAAAGATATTTGTTTTTGTCGTTTTGGCCTTTAATTTATGTTAATTAAAATAAAGTGTAATTATCATTCCTAAGTGGCTCCTTGGGGTCCCTAAATCGACCCATGGATTACCATGGTTGGGAATGACTCATCCAATAAGGTTAGGACAAGTTTTATGGTAAATTTTTATTATTATAATATTATTTTTACCTAAAATTACCTTATTGACCTTTAACTGTGGTAAATAAAAGTAAAAAGCTACTACTCACCAAATATTATTTTCATCTTATTGAACTGTATTATACATACTGAGGTTAATTGTATCTCTCGGATTTTTTTAAATTCAACTCACTGATGCGGTAAAATTGTGTTTTATGCAAATTTGCAAATACTCATAGTAGGTGGGTAAAAGACGGTAAAAAGTTCAATAAAATTTTGATATATCTAAACTTATTATAAAATGACTCCAATGAATTAAATTGAACATATAGAGGTATTATGTATCTATTTTTACCTAAAATAAAATAAATTATTATTTAAATAAAAATTTGGTTTTAACCAATAACCCAGCGTTTTCACTATTCATTTAAAATTGAAAGGATTTAGAAATAGACCAAAATTTCATCCTATGCTAATTTTGATATTCTGAATTCAAAAATTATGTCTATTTTACCAAATTAGAAATATTTAAGTTTCATTTATTATTATTAAATCAATCACTATTGTCAAAACCAAAAATCGTGTTTTTAAGAAATAATAACTAACAAAAGATTGATACTTGTTTATGTTCAATTTTGAAGTGAAATTATTTCCAATGATTAAAATGGGATAAATAGTAAAAATATAATCTATATTTTATTACAAACCATTAAAATGTATAATTTAACAATAAAAAAGTTTTGATTAAAAAAGTAGTTTTCCGTTAAAATATATTATTTATCAGTATTCACCAAAATATGAGTATTATTTGAAAAACACCAAAAATTTATTGAACCTAAATTCTTGTGTCCCGATTTAAAAGCAGAAGTTTATTTTGTCAAATTGAATATATAAAAGTTTCAAATATTTGATTTAAAATGCTTCTCCATTAAAAGGTGGTAATATTTATTTTTTTTAAAATACTTCTTTTATCTGATTACAATGAATATTTTTTTCAGTATGACTATGAAACTAATAATATAGAATATAAAATTATAAGGATTATATAATGTTCAAAATTTAGTTAATACTATTCATAACCTCTTATGAACGGCTAGTTTGGTAAGTCGTGGTGCACTTAAACTCAGTGTTGCATGTAGCGCAAGCTATTGAATTACTTTAATGAGATAACGTACTGTGAAATATTGATGTGTTAAATTATCCCCTACTTCAATAAATTGCGTCCTCATTATTTCAAATTGTTCTTCAAAAATAAATGGTTAAAAATAGATAACATGCCTTTTTGGAAAAACCCACATTGGAAATTGGTTAAATAAAATTTACTCTTAATAAGAGGGAAAAGGAAATGAAGAAGTCACCCCCAAATTATGATCTTGATTAGGAAAACATTGGTGGAAATTAGACACACATAATTGTGGAAAAACATAAATATTTATAGGTAGTGATTGAGGTCATCAACCACAAAAAATTGTAGAATTGATGACCTCAAAGCCATCAATTTATGATGATTTAAAATATCATTAGTTCAATAAATCATAAGGTATTAGGATAAAACATTTTTTGTTTTAATAACCCTTACCTAATGTTTAATATTTAATTTCATCATACAATAAGAGAAGAAAAAATATATACTTTACAATTAGAGTTCCATCCTTTAACTAATTTCTTCCACAAACTCAACATTCACTGTAAAAGATAATAAAACATAAAAAATATTTTCTTTATTCTCTTTATATAGGGTTCCAAAAAATTGAATTTATAATTCATATACCATGCCATTTAAAAAATAACTACATTATTCAATACATGACATCATGTGGGCCAGTGGTAGGTGATACACCCTTATCACCCTTCGGTTGCGGGTTCAAGTCTCGTGGCCTTGCCGGGCGCGATGGGTTGCCACCCGACCTCCAGGTTGTCATTTTTATCACAATCCAAAAATAATCTCAAACTATAATTATCCAAAACACTTTTTTCCAAGATAAAAGTCCAAAATTTTTAAGTAAATTAAACACAATGAAGACTCTTTTTCCACGTAATAAAAATTGAACACCTTAATCTTGTATTATTTTAAAACATGGTAACACCCTAACTTACCATAAAACAATATTGATTACATTCATTATCCCTTATCCTTTATATAATATTGTATACATTCCTTATTTCCAAAAATATTGGATATTACAACAATGATGAAATAATAAAATGATTAATCAATTCCAAGGAATTCAAAAATATCCAATATAATTTATATAAATCAACCATCTCTTATTCTAAAATCACTTCCACATTATCAGGTCCATATTTAGGATTACATTTCCATCAGCCATGTATTTTTTCTAAATTTTTAGCTTACTTTTAAGTCACTTTTCGTAGAACCATATAATCTCAAATCCTCAATAAAATAGTACTGTAGTACAATCCTTATTTATCTTCATAATTCATATAACCAGTATATTGTTGAAAAAACACTCAAATGAAATAATTTTATAACAAAAACATTAGAACACTAGTCCTTCCTCTTCATCTGAGATAGTATCATAACATGATTATTATCCAATAGTATCATTAAATTTATACTCTGATGACTAGGGCATTGATTCGCGCAGTTTCTCAACTACTTGTTGATAAAGAATTATACTTTTGAAACATTTTTCTTACACTTGGAATAACGTGCTTGGGGACCTTTGTTTCCACACATATAACAACCTCACATTACCTTCAAGTATTTACCCTGGTGACTCTTTCCACAATTATCACATATGGGAAAATCCTTCTTTCCCTTTTTCCCTTTATCAATATTTCTTCATACCATCCTTTTCTTCTCTCGCTTCCCTTCAAATCCATAAGACATAGAGAATTCTTGTCCTATCTAATTAACATATAACACGATTTCATCACATTATTATAATAGGTGGGAGACTATTTCTTTTATAAATGTTGCGTTATCACCATGAATGATATGGTCCTTCCTAATATTTGTATCACATGTATTGTTGGAGGTCGCATTCCATCTACTAGGCGTCATTTCTAAACAATGACATACACTAGGCTAGTTTATGAATCGTAATGCATAATTCAAAACATGTAAAATATATAACATAAATTGAAATGATTATTCATATAATATATAATCATGAAATGATTTCTTATAGAATTTATTTACTCTTAAATCCTTCATAATGGCTTGTAATGAAAATGTGAATTATCTTAATCATATCCCATGGGAGTGTGGTTACTAAGAGTGAAACAAAGCCTATGGTCATGCCCCAGTTCCTGTTCGAGTCTAGCGTAAAGGAGTGTTTTTGGGTTTTACCCCTATGTACATTTGTGCAGGAGCTGGCTCTACTAGGTCATATACATAAAAGGATTTATTTATTGGAATACTAAAAAAATCTCTACATTACCAAATTTATAATAAATTCCTCTATATTAATCCTCAAAGTCTATCGTAGGGTATTATTCTCTAATTAGAGTTTATCTAAATCTAGTTTCCAATTTTGTACTACACATCCTTTGATACCAACTGTAATTCCCCGACTGCAGTTACCCAGTGCCGGTGAATTATTTTAAAACATTGGCATGGTTACAAGAAATCATGTCCCGAAGGACCGATCAGTTTAGCAGTCTTGGAAAATAGATTACATAGATTAACATTACATTAAAATTTCTATCATAAAACATATTATAGATAGTTCATTGATAACTCCATTATTACCTTTAACTTAACCATGCATATCAATCCTAATACACTTTTTGGAATCCTGGGAAAATATAACATAAGAAATGGGTGAGCTCATATGCCCAGTAAGGGTAAATAATTTAGTGAAAGATATAAACTTTTAAGGAATGATGTGTGATAAAAAAATCTTTTTTGACATAAACTTGAACATAACATGAAAAAAATTCAAACACTACCATATAAACATGCACATGGATATTTTACTAGTCGAATAATCACATGTAATAACTAATTTCATAATTAGGGAATGTCTACTGTTGGATATCATTAGCACATAGTCATGGCTTTCTGCCAATACTACAAATAAATTTTTTTTATCAAGGACTTGTTCCAAAACTCTATTTTTTCTCATGATACCTACTGATGCATTGAGGATCTATAGTGGGCTCACCCATCACTTACAATGTCCATTTCATTCCTCATATGAAAAAGTTGAAACATAACATAAACATTGGTATTAAAACTAGCTTAAAAAATGTCAATACATTAACCATAAATCATGAATGGTATAAAAATAGAACATCCAAAGTCAAACATATCATAACTCATAAAATACAATATGGATGATTTTATTATAATAAATCAACCACAATCAAAAATAATATCCATTACAGGATGCTGACATAGTTGAAAATGATGAGTAAAACATTTTGAGAGAAATATATTTTTTGTAAAATCATTTAAAAGTCACACATTTATAAATGAAGTAATTTAAAATATATTTTTGAATCAAAGTGTACCATACCACTTTGAAACTATTTAAAATAATTATCATTTCAAAACATTCATATCCATATTAATAAATCCTTAAAATCATTTTGAAAACATGGACGTTAATTAAAAATATTTATAATGATAAATCTTTAAAACAATTAAAATTGTGATCTTGATGAAGAATACCTTTCAAAAATCCTTAAAATATTTATTTTGAAATCATTTTTATGAAAAATGGACATGGATGATAAAAATTTCCCAGTAAATACAGACACATAAACAATGTTGGATAATAATGAGATTAAATAATTAACCCTTATCTTCTACTTTCCTTTATTTTATTGTACATTTATCCTCCTGTATGAAGATTTTAGTATGTTATTAAATTATAACAAAACCATATTAATATTTATGATATCATACATGATTCATTTATTACATTATACTACCCATTTAATAATAATTTCTATGTTAAATTAACATTTCGAGTAATAATCGCTTTCTTTATCGTACGTGTTTTAACTTATTAATCTTGATTGTATCACTTAGATCAAGATTTAAATACTTCCAGAATATAAAAAAAGATTTATATATTGTCACGACCAGCCTTCACCAAAAGGAGTGAAGGGTCAGTAGATTTTCAAGCCCTTCCTTCTTTATGATGAATAAGAGATAATGTCCCCCAAAACCCGCCTTCAATAGGTCCCAGAGTGGTGACCAGTGCCAAGGGTATAGAATCTCACACAAAATGGAAGGCATTGTCATTTTTATTTTTATAGGAATGAGAGATAATATAGAAAACCCAAAAATACCCAAGATTAAAGTAAAGGTATATCCAAAAGTAACCCATTCCCACATGCATGTTCAACCGTAAATAATAAAAGCCTAAAAAAACTACAAAGGTAATGTACAAAGAAAAGGAAAACAACAACAACAACTGCCCCAAAGTCTGTGCTAGTATGGCCCTGCACAATCCATGAAGTCCTCTAGGAAACCTGAAAATAGTTTTATATACGTAGGGTGAGCATACAAGTATGCTGAGTAGGGAAAACTAAAGACTCTCATGCACAAGTTAGGAGACATTCTAATGCCCGTGGAAAAAGAGATAACCAAACACCCAACAAGGAATATCTATCCACCCAAACCTCACCAAGGACCGTTCCCCAAATAACGCAAGTCAAGTAACATATAGTAATAGCACATCGATATTTGGGTACCTCACACCACTTTACCACTAGTTATTGAAGACATCCTATGCATAGATCTAATCCCGCCATTCACACCACAGTCCCACTGCCACACCCACCCGCACACACCTGGGCCATAACCTCACCGCAGTCACACTACCAAACCCCGCCCGCAATCACCTGGAACACAACTGTTATCCCACCCACAAACACCTAGGCCAAAAACACCTCACGTAACCATGCCCGCAAACACCTAGGCCAGAACAACCACTGCCACACCCGAAGACTCCAAGGCCAGAAAGATACCATCATGTCCGAAGACACCTGGGCCTCATCCCGAAGATACTTGGGAAACAACCTATCTGTAAACACCTGGGCCAACCACCACAACTACCATGCCCGAATATTCTTGGGCTAATAATGGACTTCAGGCCATCACAGCTTGCCTGAAGAGTCTCTGTCTATTCGGGAAATGGAGCAGAAAAGGACCTAATAACCAGCCACTCATAGGAGTGTTGGGAAAAAACACCCTCCTCATGAAATGAGGTGTTCAGAACTAAGTGGTCAACTTCGGTGGGGTGCAAATAAGAAACATAAAACCTACCAATATATGTATAGGTAACAAACACTCATCCTAACCTAGGGGTTCCAAAACCTATTCACAAACACCCTTGTTACTATTCATTTGCAAAAGAGGTCACGACACTCGCGGCCAAGTCACAACTCATTCACATAATAAATTTTCCAACTCAACCATTCTTGTTTTCATGTTCAATTGATCCCATTGGGGTGAATTATTCAATGTCGGGCAACTAACAGGCATTACCACAAGCCAAAAGGAAAGAAACAGCCAAACGGCAATTTAAGCATTCACACCCGGTTCTCTTGAAAGTCACAACAACAAAGGTATAAGTGAGATACCTCGAAGTAAAGGAACCAAACAAAACCCCAAGACATAGTCCAATGTCCCCAAAATCTAGGAGCCAACAGTCTCTCAAAAAACAGAAGATTCCACCCCAATTCGTGATATAAGCAGAGTAACCACATGACCTCAAATTCACAACCAGCAAAAGTACAAAAACATGGGATCCCATCCCCACCCGTATCTCCACAGAAAATGGACCGTGAAATAAACAACCAAACCGCTACCACCAACACAAGGCAGGCCATGCAGTTATTTTCATATTTGAATGATTTATCACACTCCATATTTTCAAACCCACTGTGCTTTAACCGGGGTTACCACAAAAAGGGGTTGATCCTGGTGCATTAAATTTATTTAACCAAGTATACATAATGAACCAATTCCATGTAACGGTTATTTGATCATCCAGGAGCACCGAGGTTCATTAGTGCATAGAGAAAGACCACCAACGACCCTGAATTTCATTGATCATAGGCTCATACAATTTACAACACATAATAACATAAAGAGTGCAGCAGTACATCGATCACACCCCCCAAATTCATTCTTTAAAATTCTGTTCATTTTTTTTGTTATGTTTGGTTTCATCAATTTACACAGAGGAAAAAAATCATGCCCACCCCGCATGATACACAGAATGGAGAGACAAAGGATAAAATCCCTACTTGGCTGATCAAAGTTCAATGTTTTTCTCCACGCGCCAAAATAGGGGGAGCACGACTCACAGGGTAGCCGCACAGGTGCACAACTTGCCTCGGTAAACAAGGTACTTCAAACGCACAAGTAAAATGAGGAGACTATCGAAGAGGGAGAATATGAATTTCTAGCGTGATAAGTAGATGAGATACCCAATGTTATTGGATAAAGAATTTGAACGCCTTGGAAGTTGGATCATGGTTCTACCAAATGGTTGGGTGGTTACACATGACTGAATTAATAGTTATTTAATAGAGAGGTTTCTCTGGATTTTTAGATATTAATTATCGGTTAAAATGGCCATGAAATTCCTTAAAAGGTCAAAAAGTCCTAAAAGATGCGTTATAGGAAAAAGATTAGAAGGAAAACACGACAAGGCTGGATAACACTAATCGGTCACGCTAAATGAGGGGAGACCACTTAACATCCTGGAATTTGGAAAAGGGATGGATCATGAAGGTCTGGGCCATTACATCAGATACCTCTCAAACTATTCTCACCCTCTAGAATCTAGAACTAGACACGAAGGAAAGAGGGGGGGTTCGAACAACCGCCCCAGAATATACCTCTTAGGAGTGAACCTCTCTGACACACGAACACCTTATCTCCTGCACAACCACGGACTCCATGCCGCTCCTTTCCCCATTCAACCATGAAAAACAAAAGACGAAACCATCCATCAATGTGGGAGATGGGTTTCCCTTCCCCCATGTTAAGATACTATCTTATTTGGGTGTCAATGACTCACCCGCACTGCTTTAGGCACATCCACCATAATGCGTCCTAACTAGGAATCAGGTCCTCCCCTCCCTATCCTTCAGGACACTTCACATACATTTAAGGAAAAAAGAAACATTACATCCCATAGTCAACAAGGTAATTAATTACATAGAAAACAAGTACTGACAAAATAGGATAAAACTCAAAACAACTCTGCGTACTGGGCATGCATATGCGCTTCCCTTTCCCAAGTACTCTCCTCAATCCCACCATGCATCCATAACACGCAAACCAATGGGATGGTCCATCCACGAAGAACCTTCTCCTCATGACCCTAGATCAACACTGGACATTCCATGAAATTTGCATCATCTTCGATATATAGCTCTCCCCAGTCGAGGATGTGAAAATCGTCATGAAGATACTGACGAAGCTGGGACACATTGAAGACATCATGCACCCTTTGTAGCTGTGGTGGCAACGCCACCTGATAAGCCACCTCACTGACCTGGTTTAACACCTCGAATGGTCCAACGAACCTGGGAGAGATCTTACATCCCCTACTGAACCTCCGTTGTCCACGCCAATGGAATATCTTCAACAACATGTGTTCCCCGACATTGAACGCCAAGGGACTTATCCTATCATCAGAATATGACTTCTTCCGGTACTGAGCTGCCTTTATCCTCTATCGTATAAGATGCACCTTCTCTATCGTGCTTTGTACCACCTCCGGGCCAAGAACACCTGCCTCCCCAACTTATGTCCATCACACGGGTGAGTGACACAGCCTCCCGTACAAGGCTCCAAATGGAGCCATACCAATGGTAGAGTGATAGATATTGTTGTAGGAGAACTCTACCAGAGGAAAGTGTCGCACCCATGATCCCCCGAAGTCCAGGATTCATGCTCGTATCATATCTTCCAAGGTCTGGATGGTGCACTCTGTCTGCCCATATTTCCGAGGGTGGAAGGCAGTGATAAAGCACAGTTGGGTGCCAAAATCATGCTGCAAACCCCTCCAGACTTGTGAGGTAAATCATGAATCCCAATCCTAGACTATAGACCTTGTAAACCCATGAAACATCACCACCTCATCCACATACCTCTGTCCTAGAGCATCCACTACACTCAACTCCTTGATTGCGAGAAGGTGAGCTGATTTCGTCTACCTGTCCAATACTACCCAGATGGAATCAAACCCTCCTTGAATCATGGGTAACCCCATGATGAGATCCATATATATTTAATACCAATTCCACTTGGGGACATCTAAAAGTTGCAACAAACCACCTGGAACACGGTGTTCATCCTTCACCTGCTGACACACTAGGCACTTGGCCATAAACTCTGCCACCGCCGGCTTTGCCCTGGGCCACCAAAACTGTCTCCTCAGACCCTGGCACATCTTGGAAACTCATGGGTGCACCGCTAGGGGTGAGCTGTGGAACTCACCAAGGACTCTCTCGTGAATCGCATCCATAACAAACAACTTCCCTCGGAATAGCATATGATTCTGACCATCTTCTATCCACCCTTCTGGACAACTACCATGGCTAACATGGTCACACATCACTTCGCTCCCTGGGTCTCCCCACTGAGACTCCTCCACCTGAGGTAACAGCGAAGACTGTATTGTCATGTGTTACAAGCAACCCCTTCCACTATCCATCAACGCATCCAGGTGCAGGGCAGCCAACTCCTCCATCACCCTCCAAGCGTCTGCTGACTCTCAGACCGCATCCCTATGCAACTTCCTTCTCAAGGCATCAGCCACCACATTTCCTTTCCCTGACGAGTAGGAAATCTCAAAATCCTAGTCCTGAAGAATCTCAATCCACCTTCACTTCCATAAGTTGAGGTCCCACTGGGATAAGGCATATTTAAATCTCTTGTGATCGGTGAAGACCACAAAGTGCTCCCTAATGAGGTGGTGTTGCCACAACTTTAGTGCGAACATGACCACCGCAAACTCCAGATCATGGGTGGAATAGTTACGCTAATGGGGACGTAACTTCCAAGACCCATAAGAGATTACCCCTTGCTGCTGCATCAACACACATCTGAGGCCCTTCCCTGAAGCATCACATAACACCTCATAGGTTGCCCTATCTTCTGGAAATCTCAGCACTGGGGAACTAACCAACTTCTCCTTTAGATATATGATGGCTACCTCGCATTTCTCGTCCCACATGAATGATCGATACTTCTTAGTCAAGGGTGTCAAAGGTGCTATAACTCAGAAGAAGTTGGGTATGAACCTCTTATAGTAACCTACCAGCCCGCAGAAACAACGGTCCTCTATCGCATTCTTGGGTGCTACCCAAGAAACAACTACTTCATCCTTTGATGGG
Organism: Viscum album; assembly: GCA_963277665.1. Classification (NCBI taxonomy): domain Eukaryota; kingdom Viridiplantae; phylum Streptophyta; class Magnoliopsida; order Santalales; family Viscaceae; genus Viscum; species Viscum album. The sequence goes on from OY728140.1 coordinate 1,029,295,528, forward strand.
TCTACCGCTACTCCCTGGTCGGACACTCCTTTCCCAAGGAAGTGCACTTCTCGCATCCAAAAATAGCACTTCAACAACTTCACAAAGAGCTGGTGTTGTCGAAGGACCTCCAAAACCGTCCTCATGTGCTCAGCGTGATCCTCTCATGATCTTTAATAGATCAGGATGTCATCGATGAACACTACTACAAACCGATCCATATACTCACGGATGATGGAGTTCATAGGCCCCATGAATACATCTGGAGCATTTGTAACGCCAAACGACATGACCACAAACTCGAAGTCCCCATATCTTCACCTGAAGGCCATCTTTGGGATGTCGCCCTCCTTCACCCTCAACTGGTGATATCAAGACCGCATGTCAATCTTGGAGAACCATCCTGCCCCCTTCAGCTGGTCGAAAAGATCGTCTATCCTCAGAAGAGGGTAGAAATTCTTGATCATCACATGATTCAGTCTCCTGTAGTCTATGCACAACCTTAGACCACCATCTGCCTTCTTTGCGAACAATACTGGGGCACCCCACGGTGACGCACATGGTCGAACATAACCCCTCTTCGTCAGATTTTCAATCTGAATCCGCAACTCTCGGAGCTCCAAAGGTGTCATCTGGTAGGGATCCATCAAAATTGGACGAGCACCAGGTTGCAAGTCTATCCCAAACTCGACCACACGTCGAGGGGGTAGAGTTGTCACTTCCTCAGGGAATAGGTCCATACACTCGATGATGATCCCTGGTACCTCCACCATCTCTGCATCTGATGAATCCACTAATAGCTCAGCTACCAAGGAGAGGATGGGTTTCCCTCGCTTGCTGCTCCCCTGGAAACCCTGTTCGCCGATGAAAGTCACACGTCGGCCACTCAAGTCTGAAAACACAACCCTTCCTCAGAAGTAGTAAATGACGTCGCACATAGAGAAAAACTAGTCAATGCCTAAGATGACATCGTATGGTTGAATCTGAAATAGTAGGAGATCCCTGACTAATTGATGTGGCCCTATCATCAGTCTGCATCCTCTACAAACATATAACAAGTCGTTCTGACCTTCGACTAGTGTGCTCAGCACCAGGGGCACTAGATATCTCTAGGAATCTAGACCCAAGGCACGGGCCATACAGGGTGTAACAAAGGAGTTCGAAGCTCCAGTATCGAACAAGGCGTATGCAAGGGTACTGAACAAACTTATCATACCTCGAACGACCTCCGGTCCTGCTAGAACCACAGCCTCTGCGGTGTGCATCTTTCCATGCCTAACTCCTCTACATCTCGGTTGTCGGCCACCTCCCCGACCATGCCCTGGTTGGGGTCCCGAAGGAGCACACTGGGGGAGGCCACCTTTGGAAACGTCTGCCCTCAGAGGAGCTAGAGCTCCCTGCCCCTGTTGTTGCTCCTGAAAGGTACTAGTTGGAAGCTGCTGCTACTGAGGTTGGTGCTGGGCCCGCCTGCTGCCGCCATACTTCACTCTATCTGGGCACTGGTTCCGAAGGTGCATGTGGCTCCCGAAGATGAATCATCTCGGCCTTGGGCCCGAAGGGAAAGGGCGAGGACCAGGGGATTGGAATTGGAACTACTGAGGCCTCCTCCTTACTGGTCGGAACCTAGAGGGTCCCAATGCATGAGGTTTGGTGCTGAAAACCTTTCCCTTTGACGGGCCTAGTTGAATCCCCTCACATGATACACCTCCCAACATGTGCATCCTCTCCACAACTTCAGACTTCTTCTACACCTCTAGGTATGTAGATAGGGTGAAGGGAGTAACAACATACTGGAGGGAAGGTCGAAGCGCCTCTTCCAAATGTCTCACCTGAGATTCCTCATTCGGAATGAGGTCCAGAGCATAGCGGAGGAGATCCTTGAACATGATCCCCAAATCTCTCATTGACATACTCCCCAGCTGGAGGGAGAGTAGCTCCTTCCTCTTCTCAGCTTTCATCGTAGAAGAGAGGAATTCCACCTGCAACTCCCTCTCGAAGTCAGCCCATGTCACCTTAGCCTCCCTATTCTCCCCCAGATAGAGCGTCCACCATTGACGTGCTGCTCCGTGCATCAGGCTCACGACTAGAGGAACCCAGTACTACGCAGGAGCTCAGATCAACCCAAAAGCTATCACCAGCTCCTCTGGCCAGCTCTCTGTCTCCATGTCTGAGTTGCTTCTCTCAAACTTCCTGAGGGCCCACCGTTGGAAAGCACAAAGCATCTTATGCCACTGATCATCTTTCTCCTCTTAGTCAGACCTCCGTCGGTCAACCGAGTCAACCTCCTGGGCCTCGATCGCCCGCACTACCCGTGGTCACCTTCCAAGTGCCATAGCTGCAAGTAACAAGGAATGCCTAAGCCCATGTAGTGTAGAGTATTTTTCTTACATTTTATTTGAATTATTTATTTATTTAGGAATCCCAAATACACCCAGAAACATGAGGAAACAAGTCATTATGATGCATGTACCTTTCTTAGGGTCTCTTCCCTGCAATCAGTGTAGCCCCACTTGGTTGTTCAGTAGATCCAGAGTCCTTGCATCAGATCACGGGTGTCCCTAAAATCTCGTTTCCAAGCCGGTCTTCCCTGGCCTATTTCACACACCAAAGGTCACCCAACACTGTTTCCCTACCATCTCATTCAATCCTCACTGTGCCTAACTCCAGACTCCATCCTATCTCTCAAACATCTTCTCTGATACCATTCTGTCACGACCCGCCTTTACCAAAAGGAGGGAAGGGTCAGCATATTTCCAAGCCCTTCCTTTTTAAGTTGAAGAAGAGATAATGACCCCTGAAACCCACCTTCAATAGGTCTCGGACTGGCAACCAGTGCCAAGGGTATATAATCTCACATAAAATGGAAGGCATTACCCTTTTTATTATTATAGGAACAAGAGATAAGATAGGAAGCCCAACAATACCCAAGATGAAAGTAAAGGCAAATCCAAAAGAAACCCATTACCATATGCATGTTTAACTGTAAATAATAAAAGCCTCAAGAAAAACTCCCAAGGTAGAGTACCAAGAATAGGAAAATGACAACAACAACTACCCCAAAGTCCGCGCTAGTATGGTCCTTCATGATCCCTAAAGTCCTCCTGGAAACCTGAAAACAATTTTATATACGTAGGGTGAGTATACAATTACACTTAGTAGGGAGAACCAAAGACTCTTGTGCACAAGTGAGGAGACATTCTAATGCACGTGGAAAAAGAGATAACCAAACACCCAACAAGGAAAAGGTATCCCCCCAAACCTCACCAAGGCACACTCCCCAAATAATGCAAGTCATGAAATATATAGTAATAGCACATCAATATTTGGGCACCCCTCGCCGCTTTTTAGCTGGTTATTGAGGACATCCTATGCATCGAACCAATCCCGCCATTCTCACCGTAGTCCTACTGCCACACCAACCTGCAGACACCTGGGCCACAACCTCACCGCAGTCCCACTGCAAAACCCAGCCCACAGACACCTGGGCCACAACTACTATCCCGCCCGTAGACACCTAGGCCACAACCACCTCACGTAACCATGCCCACAAAAACCAAGGATAGAACAACCACTACCACACCCAAAGACACCTGGGCCAGAAAGCTACTGTCATGCCCAAAGACACATAGGCCTCATCCTAATGATATTTCGGAAACAACCTACCTGTAAACACCTAGGCCAACAACCACAACTACCCTGCCCGAAGATTCTTTGGCTAATAATAGACTTCAGGCCATCACAGCATGCCCAAAGAGTCTTGGGCTATTCGGGAAAAGGATCAAAAAAAGAGAGAATAACCAACCACTCATATGAGTGTTGGGAAAAAAACCCTCCCCATGAAATGGGGTGTTAGGAACTAAGTTCTCAACTTGGGTGGGGCACAAATAAGAAAGATAAAAGCTATAGATATATTTATAGTTAAGAAACACTCATCCCAACGTAGGGGTCCCAAAACCTCTGCATAGACACCTTTGTTACTATTCATTCACAAAAGAAGTCAAGGCACTCGCGACCAAGTCACAACTCATTCCCAGAATCAATTTCCCAACTAAACCATTCTTGTTTTCATGTTCAAGTGATCCCATTTGGGTGAATTCATCACTACCGGGGAACTAACATGCATAACCACAAACCAAAAGGAATGAAATATCCAAACAACAATTTAAGCATTCACACCCGGTTCTCTTGCAAGTCACAACAACAAAAGGATATGTGAGATCCCTCGAAGTACATGAACCAAAGAAAATCCCAAGACATAGCCCCATGTCCCCAAAATCCAGGAGCCAACGGTCTCTCAAAAATAGGGGATTCCACCCCAATTCGTGATATAAGCAGAGTAACCACACAACCTCAAATTCACAACCAGCGAAAGTACAACAACTGGGGATCCCATCCCCTCCCGTATCACCATAGAAAATGGCCCGTGAAAGGAAAATCCAAACCACTACAAATAACACAAGGAAGGCCCATGTAGTTATTTTCAGATTTAAAAGATTTAACACACTCCATGGTTTCAATTCAACTTTTCTTTAACCAGGGTTATCACAAAAAGGGGTTGATCCTGGTGCATTAAATTTATTTAACTGAGTATACATAATTAACCAATTCCATGTTACCGTTATTTAAACATATAGGAGCACCGAGGTTCATTAGTTCATAGAGAAAGAACACCAAAGGCCATGATTTTCAGTGAGCATAGGCTCATACAATTCACCACACATAACAATATAAAGAGTACAACAGAACATCGATCACCCCCCCCCTTTAGTATTTAAAAGTCCGTTCATTATCTTCGTTATGTTCAGTTTCATCAATTTCCACAGAGGAAAACCATTCCCACCCCGCACAATACTCAGAAAGGAGAGATGAAGTAGAAAATCCCTACTTGGTTGATCAATGAACGATGTTTTTCTCCACACGCCAAAACAGGGGAAGCGCGACTCGTAGGGCTCCCGCACAGGTGCAGCACTTTCCTCAGGTAAGAAGGGACTTCAAATGCACAAGGAAAAGGAGGAGACTATCCAGGAAGGAAAATAATAATTTCTAGTGTGATAAGTTGATGATATCCCCAATGTTATGGGTTAAGGAATTTGAACACCTTAGAACTCGGATCATGGTTCTACCACGCGGTTGGGTGGTTTCACATGACTGAATTAATATTTATTTAATAGGGAGGTTTCTTGGGATTTTTTTATATTAATTATGGGTTAAAAACAGCCTTGAAACGCATTAAAAGGTCAAACGGTCTTAAAAGAGGCGTTACGGGAAAAACTGTAGAAGGAATACCAGACAAGGCTGGATAACAACGATCGGTCGCACTGATCGGTCATGCCGAACGAGCGGCAACCCCTTAGGATCCTGGAATTTGGCAAAGGGATGGATCATGAGGGTTTTTGCCTTTACATATATCTTATATATTTAGAATAGAAAAATCTATAATAGACATATATATGAAATGAAAAACACCGTTTATGTAGAGGGTAGTACATACGTACGCATAAAGGTTGTTTCCATTTTCATATCGTATTGAACAGAACTAAATGAATAAGATATATTTAAGTATATATATATATATAACCAGTAGAATTATTATGTCATATATTACATACTTATTTGTAATATATAAATTTTTATAATCATCGATGAATGGTGAACGTGGAAATGAATCCCTTCGCGTTGTGGGGATGGTAATCTATACGTACGCATGAGCGACAATATCATTTCCTTAATGGTGTGGAATTGGATGGAATATTAATTTTACATAGACATTTTCATGTTATTTTCATTATTTCTATACATATTACACATCATTACATCCATCCAAATAACATATTGTTGAATAAAAAATTACACCACGGCACGGAGACGGTTAGTCGTACATACGCACGCATTGTGACATTATCATTCATAAGACAGATTGAATAATGTATATAGTTGTGACATATTTATAATAAAATTTGAGTATATATAATATATATAATTTATTATTTTAGAATTCAAACAAATAAGAAAGGTTAAATGTAAGAATAAGAGAACTTGAAAGAGGGTGTTGAAATCATTACCTCTTCTTTGGGTTCTTCTTGTTGAATTGATCAAAAGGGATCCTTAGGTTGTCTTTTTTACCAAATGAAGGCCTCTAGTATGGACATAGGATAGTTGGTAGGACATCTGGTTAGGGATTCGCCGAGCCAAATTCCTTTGTAGGTGTAATTTTGAGATAATTGTAAGTCCCCATTTATAATATGGGTGAGGGGCACCTTAGGAAAAACTTAAAATATTATTTTATACTAAATTCATTTTCGGTTTCTAATGGCTCCAAAATGATTTATTTAAATACTAATGTGGGTACGGGTCTAAAAAACTCAAGCAATAGGTTTTAGACTGGTTTGGGTCACTATGTTATACTTATGGTTATATTTAACTCTTAGTTAAATAGTTTGACATTTACCATGTCTCTTTGTATTTTTATATTATATGGTTAATAAACTTACTATATACATCCAAGATAACCCCAAGTGGATCATTAATGATAAAACTATCATTATATAAGTCTCTTTTCCAATATTTAGATTTTTAGGAATATAATATCAATTGATAATATAATATTTGTTTTAAATACACTTTAATGTCAATTTTGACACTATTTGGTATTGTGTATTTTCTAAATTAATAACAGCATTATTACATATAAAAAAATTAATCAAACCAACCATAAAATGAAATATTTACCTATAAAATTAGTTTAATTCATAAAATGTCTCAAATTTCATTTATTTGGATATTTATAATATCAATTATTTTAATATTCCATTAATTAGGTAATTAATGAATCATCATTATGTCATTAATAAAATTACATATTTAATGTATAAAATTTAATAACAAAACAACATTATGTAGGAAATATTTTTATCCTTATAATAAATATTTATAGTCTAAAATATTACTTATATAACCCCATGTAAAAATTTATTTACTAAAAGATATTTGTTTTTGTCATTTTTTCCTTTCATATAAGTTAATTAAAATAAAGTGTCATTATCATTCATATGTGGCTCCATGGGGTCCCAAAATCGACCCAAGGGTGATCATGGTTGGTAATTACCCGTAAAATAAGTTTAGGAAAAATGTTAAGGTAATTTTTCATTATTATATTACTATTTTTACCTTGAATTACCCTATTGACCGTTAACTGCATTAAATAAAAGTCAAAAGTTACTATGCACCAAAAATTATTTTCATCTTATTGAACAAAATATTACTTAACGAGGTTAAAAATATCTATCAATGATTTTAAATTCAATAACATAATCGATAAAATTATGTTTTATGCAAATTTGCAAATACTCTTAAGAGGTTGGTAAAAGACGGTAAACAGTTCAATAATTTTTTTATTTATCTAAAAATATTTTAAAATGACTCTAATATATTATATTTAATTTATATTGGTATTATGTATCTATTTTGATGTAAAATAAACTAAATAATTTTTTAAATAAAAAGTCGGTTTTAACCAATAACTCAGTGTTTTTTACTATTCATTGAAAATTGAATGTTTTCAGAAAAATACGAATATTTCATCCTAATCTAATTTTGATAATACAAATTCATGAATTAAGTTTATTTTACCAAATCCAAAACATATAAGTTTAATTTATTAATTTAAAATTAATTCCTATTGTCAAATCCAAAAAGCATGTTTTTAAGAAATAATAACTAACAAAAGATTGATACTTTTTTATGTTCAATTTCAAAGTGAAATTATTTATAATGATTAAAATTGGATTAAATGGAAAAAATATAATCTATATATACTTCCAAACCATTAAAATGTATAATTTATCACTACAAATTATTTTGATTAAAAATGTTGTTTTTAGTTAAAATATAGTATTTTTCACTATTCACGCAAATATGAACGTTATCAGAAAAACACCAAAAATTTATTGAAAATAAATTCTTATGTCCCAATTCTATAGAATATTTTTATTTTGTTAAATTGAATATATAAATGTTTCAAATATTTTATTTAAAAGGGTTCTCCATTAAAAGGTGGTAAAATTTCATTTTTTATAAAATACATCTTTTATCTGAAAAGAATGAATTTTTTTTCATTATGTCTAAGAAACTAATTATATAGATTAAAAGATTATAAGTATTTTATAAAGTTCAAAATATAGTTAATAAAATTCATAAACTTTTTTGAATGGCAAGTTTGGTATGTCCTGTTCTGCTTGAACTTGGTGTTGCGTGTTACAAAAGCTATTGAATTAATTTAATGATATAAAGTACTATGAAATCTTTGGGTGTTAAAATTTTGATCCAATACTCTCTAACTAAATCCTTACTCATTCATGATAGAATCACACATTCGGTTCCACTATGAATTATACTATAATTAACCATATATAATTCTATTCATTTTGAAAATATGTCCTCCTTTCTCATGGACTTCAAACACCTTGGGAGGAATCTTGTAGATCACCTCCACTAAATCACGATGGAAAATTTTAGACGTCACATCCATCTTATCCATGTGTTAACCACCACATTCATAACTGTTTACCAATTTTTGGATTCTATTATTTGTATATTTTATTGGGAATATTTCAAATTAATCTATTCCTTAAATCTATTAGAATAGTTTTCACAAAATAAATGAAAAATATTTCTTATATTTTCATAATATTCTTATTTGAAATGTTATACGTATTTATTATCTAGTTCACACTTCCCCATTGATAGACTAGTATGCTTGTATTTTTTGTTCAACATTATAAATTCCATCCCTTCCACCATGGAATACTCTAACAAAATTTTGTCACATAGGGTTGTAATTAATATTAAACATTTTGGTTCCACAAAATAAATTAGGATTAATATGTTTTAATAGACCATATACCATTGATAATTTCATCAGAATCATGGAGAACTTCTTAGAGAAGCTTCATTATTCATCCAGAATTAAATCCTGGTAATTGTTCTTTGGGTTCTCCAACTACTGATTATTATTCTACCAAATTGGTTCCATGTACATGTTCAGTTATCGAGCATTATTTCACAGTTACCAATTTTTAAACCATTGATTCATTAGTTAAAACCAGAATTATTTTTGAATTTTCAATAATCTCATCACAATTAACTTTCACATTATTAGTTTTCCACTTATCTTAAAATTTTCAGTTTCAAAGTTATGATTATTCCATATGAAATTCTCATTGAAGAACACATCTCAAACTCTGATGATCTTTTATTTTCCATCATGCTACATTCAGTAGGTAAATTCATTATATTCATAAACAATGAGAAAAAAATATATGTCATTTTCATCCTCAATATCTCTACTCTTGGAATCTATAAGAGAATAAGAAACAAAATTGTTGATTTTGTGGTGTGATACATTTAGTATCATATTAAACCAATTTAACCTTAGCCAATATTTTCCAACTACAAAGGATGTACTTCTATTGACAAATTATTTATTTATGTTAGTTACATCCACCTAGATATGATTGGGAATACAATAGTACACACACATGAATATAGAATGTATTATTAGAGTATAGTTCAACTTCTTATAAATTTCGTCACTTGTGGATTTCTAGGTATAATTATATTAACCCAAATCCCCTTATTCATTAAAAATTGTTATATGTTCCTACTATAAGTCCTCAGTTTTAGTGTAGTTTGGACCGTTTAAAATTTTTTGTTTAATTACTTTAAAAATTATTTTTCAATTTTTAGTTGGGTGAGAATGTATGGTTTACATTTGGTTATATAAAAATTAGGTCTCACCAATACACGGTTTTTTTTTGGGTAAACAACAAAATGGACTAAAATTATAAAATAGAAAAATTAAAAAAATTGAAATGGGGTTCCCTCATTTATTTATTCTTTTATTCCCATTACCATTTTGTTTTTTTAATTTCCTTTTTAATTTTGTTCATTTATCCATTTTTAACTCCACATGTGTTCCCCTATTCTTCTAGATGACTGGAACACCTCTCCCCAATCCCTAAATTTGTGGCACACCCCCTCTCCTCCATTGGGATTTTTTGTATCCGATAACATTTTTTCTCCAACTTCATCTTCATCAGATGTTCCAGAGTGATTTCATATATATCACTCTCCCAAACCCATCTATTTTTAGTTTTTTTCATCATCGTTTCGTCTCCCTTCGAGGAAAAAATGTTCCCCAATTTTTAGGTTTTTTATAAGTCAGCAGACATCTTTGTTTTTAGGTTGGATCAAAAGTTGTTATCAAATGTAGGTAGTAACAAAACATTGAGGTAGGGCTTATATTAATTTTTCCACACAATTTGTTAATTTTACGCATCACGTCATTATGTTTCTCATCATAACCTTATATAAAAGAATTAACATTTCATACTAATTTAATTTTAATTTTTTGAAGTTTCTGTTGAGACCCTCTCATTCGGTGAAACCCATTCATAGGGTGTTCTCTTCGCCTTTCGCCACACCATGGTATCGCATCATTGTTCCACTTTCTAGAACCTTATATAGAATCTATTATTTCATAAAATAAATATATTTAAATTCTTTTATTTTTTATGGTGACCATTGTAGGAGGTGACTCCATTAATGAGGTGTTCTCTTCACCTTTGGCCACCCCTTTTGGGTGCACCATTCATTCTTCTATATTTTTTTTAAATTTGGAAATTTCCATGGTTGTGTGTGGAACTTATGGTTAAGCTATTTAAATTGATTATTTGGTTTAGAATGAGAAGAAACCTTGAATTGGTTCCCCCATGGAAATTTCTAGTATAAATGATAATTAACTACCCCCTGTGTAATTCCATATTATTTGGTGTGGTTGTAGATCTACTTTGACTATCATATACCTTGTTTTTTGTTACTCATCAAACTGGGGAATACATTATTATTATTGATAATAAAATGTTAATTATTCATGAAATATAGATTTATTATTGGTATTGTACTCAAATATGTATTCATATTCCTTCTTCACTGTACAAATGCATTGTTCCATGTTTAAAGACATAAATTGTTCTATTTGGAATCCCGTTGTCTTGTGAGAATGGTACATAATTAATGACATGGACACTATATAATTACTCGTGCCTTGTTTAGTGGCTTCAACTATATGTTTGATGGTTTGGTAAGTTCTATGTCTTGTGATGTTGAAATATTAGTGATGATATGTGATTTTACATAATATTCTTGATGCTTATTCCTTGAGATATATCCTATTATTTAATTAGTGATGAAAGAGTTTATAATAATTGATAATATATTTAAATTAATTTTTTTATTATGAAATGTAATGTTTTTATAATAAAAACCCTCAAATAAAGGTTCATTATATTCTAAAAAATATAGTGTTTAGTATTGTTAGACATGTTTAGTTTCGGTTTTATGCAACCTATCCCTTTTTTGTTTGGCATAAATTTCAAATATTGATTATATTCTAATATTTTAAGATTGTGGTATTAAATTCCATGTGATGACATGTAATTTTTTTTATTTCTATGTATCTTATTCATCTTTCCCATAATGGTCACTTATTAAATGATATTCCCTTGTTATATAAATTGTTCTACTATAGTTTGGATTAAATCACAAATGTTGAATAAATGAGAAGCGTGATATCTTGTTATATTAAATTGCATGTGATGACATGAATTTATTTAGTTGATATGCCTGTCTCTTATGACTCAATTATAAGAGATGGTTGTTACCATATAATGTTAATTACACCAATGTTGATTGGATTAAATTGTATGTCTTGATTAAATTGAAATCCTGTGACATTGAGTTGATTTTTTGTTGGAATAAAATTATGAATGTATTGAACTGAGTTATATAGATTTATTGATAGGGATCATTAGTTACATTCCATGAGTGGATATAAATCCCGAGTTATGTATTTCATTTATGGACTCATTGTACATGATGGGATACTACTCAACATGTCAAGAGAAATAATTTAGATTTATAGGTACATGTGTGCTCGGTGGGATTTGTTATACTCCTGAGTGAAGTTGGTTCACTATAAAAGAAACCAAGGATGAAACTATTATCAAGATGGCTATACTAAACCATAGGTGATACATGGTCCCCTATGTGAAATATTTTGCATGGACTAAGAGTTCACCATGCCTCTCATCAATAGTTGGGTTGGTGAAAGGGTCACCTTGTATAGTCTTTGTTGTATTGGTCTATACCGTATGTAATGTAGTGACCACAATGATTCTTTTTAAACATTATGAATGTGGTGAGACACCACCACTAGAATTAAACTACATGATTGAATTACTATAATTGCATGGGATGCATCTATTAATATTTCCTAGAGTTTTCTTATGATTTTTTGTTACCTATCTTTTTCATTTTTTCACGTTTGGATGATGAAATATAAATTAGAACCCAATATAAACCACAATCATGGGGGTATGACTTCTTGGATATCAATTTTTACTTCTTCAATTATTCACTTATGTATTCTTCCTTGTAATGTTCTCGTATTCAGTCATCTGTCTTATTACGAAGTAGGTGGTACGGTATTTGTATCCTATCTGGAACTTAGTACACATTGATGTTAAGTTATTTATTTAGCATCTTGCTTCTTATTATATATTGGAACAATATTTTGGTTTACAAAATTAAATGGAGTGGCCTAAGAATCGTTGGTTGAATATTATTAGGATATATATCACACAATATTCTTTGTCATTGATTGGTACTTGAGTAGACACTATGATCGCAGGTTTGGATAATGGGTAGCATTAAGAATCTGATGAATGAGTGTCTTCTTGAAGTTTATGATAGATATTGGGGGAAGAGCACCAATCTTATGCTCGAGATGGTGTTGTAGTAGTTTTTGCTATTTTTTAGTTTTGATAGCATCTTATATTTCCCAGTAACCATATTCCCTTGAACTCCTATTTTTTATCGACTTGTGAGATCAAAATATACTTTTATCTATTCTTGTTATTCATATTTCATAGTTATTGGTTTGTACTTATCGTGTTATTTATTTTCTTTTTCTGTTGTCTTATTATTCCTATGTTTCCACTACATGATGTAAAATGATTACCAATATGTTATACCAAATCCTATAATGGAATAATCTTAACATGAACATACTTACGTCTCTAATTTCATGTCGGCAGCCTCTAGTGTTTAGGGAGATTCATTTGAGGTCATGTGGCCTACAATCTTGTGGATCGGTTTAGTGGAACTCAGGACAGGAAGCTATAAAGTTGTAATCAAGATTATATTACTTTTTCAAGCTACATAGGTTAGACAAGAGACAATGACATATGAATTCTGAATTTACCAAATTCATGTACATATCTTACCCATGTATAGGGGAACAACAAATTTCATGGGTTGGGAATTTTAATTGTCGATAATTCCATTTATTATTGGTATGAATTCACCTTTGGGAGATGCACCTGTTTTTTTCTACTATTTGTCTTTATATTATTGATATGAAGACTTATATTACCTCAGACCTATAATAAAAGTTCTATACATAGCATGCATTATAATAGGCACTATTGGACATTAAATGACATGAATATCTCCATGCCACGTCTAAATTCAACATGATTTTTCCATTTTTTATGATATTTCTTCTCTCTATCGTTTCTATATCATGAAGTGCCAACTTCATTATAAAAATATAATCGTACTAGTTTATTATGCCAGATGATGGTATCATTTTGATTAATTTGATATCCAATTTCAACATATGAGGTGTGTGAGCCCTTTAAATTGGAATGATGATCCACATAATTCATTTGCATTAATGGAAATTAAATTTTTATATAGATAAAAGTAATACAACCTAAAAAATGAAAGGGAAATTTGAAATTTGAGTACATGACATTATCATTAATTGGAAAATATGTGGTAGACCGTGTTTCCTTTGATCCTTTTGAGGTCTATATTCTTTCTCAGCAAGACCTGACTCATGGAAGAGGCTATAAGTGTTTTATGATCAGAGCTGGGCTATGTACCTATCCTCTTTATCTAATTTTATATCTGTTTTACCATGCGTAATGGAAGGATTGTACATGACCTCCTTATTTCCATCCTTACCTATTATATCAATTATAAGAATCTTTTTTTGGTTGAGGTATTGGGAGTTGTAGAGTTATTCCACAATGATTTTTTCTAGATGTATTCCCAGAGATTATAGATAAGTAAACTCCAGAGGTAATGGTTGTTGAACCACCCGTTATACTTCCTGTAGTTCCACTTGAGACACCTCCTAGTCACCATCTACAATGAGATGACACTTATTCCATGAATATTTTTCTCATGATCATGTAGTTTGTTTAGAGTTTTCCTAGGAATTACTTGAATATTGAATATCTATAAGGGAATTTCAACAATAAGATCGTCCCATATTCGTAGGGGATGGAAGTCCCCTTTCTGCAATGTTGTGGTTAGAATCCATTGAATCTATCTTCGACCATCTAGAGAAACCTCCAGAGTGTATGATCAAGCATGATTTCAACATGATTTTTGACTCCACAACGAGTTTTAGGGATTTCATTTCATAGTAAAATCATTATTGAGACATGATTATGGAATAATTATTAACGACTTTCTATGATCACACCTTTCCACAGACTCTGAGAGTGGATCACACCCCGAGAGGAGAGTTCAGGACCATCTATAGTCAGATGTATTATTCTGGTACTCTGTTATTTTTCTCCTTTTGTATGTGGTGTTAATGGTATAAACCTCTACTATTAGGAAATAGATATGGTATAATGTTCCCCTATATCTTTATAACCCCTTCTTATTGCTTCCGAATAGTTTTCCAAAAGTTGTACAATTCTAGTGACCTAGTCTAATATATGACTCTATGTTTGAAATTGAAACACATATTTTGATGTGTGGTCATGTGATGTGATTTTTCAAAGAATATGAGATTATCAATATTCATGTTTCTAGTGGTATGGGAATACAAATGATAAGGTTGGTTTCTTAGTAAGACGTGTTATCATTTCAGTCCTAGACATTTAGTGATGGAAAATATTGGAGATGATCAATTTATTCATTAATAATATGATTAATGAAGCTATTTGGTTAATAATTGGAATATACATTCAGTTACTTGAATGAGTATGTTAGATATACCAACAGATTGAATCAAGGATGTTTATTTTTAATGTGGATAATTTCAAGGTAGTATGCATCGATATACGTAGTACCTATTACCATGTTAAATGATCCACCGAATAGTTCTTGTTCAATTTTAACCATATTCTATATCATTGTTACACATTTAAAAACAATTTAATCCATAGAAGAGTGGCCTGGAAAATTGATAAGGGACTCTGATTGTCCCAATGGCTGGAAAGATGTTTTAAAAACAATCATGAATTTGTCACTTTTCGTGGTTGTTTTAGATTTTAAATCTAAAGTGTTGTCATGTGGGAACGTGAATCATGATGCACCATGGGTCTGTCTTATTCTAAACATTCTCTAGATTACTTGAGTTTCCCAGTGAAGCTGATAACTTATAAGAAAGTAAAATTTTTAATGTTTGACAATCCTCCCCTTTTCCTCGCTAGGGTTGGTTTTAAAATGTGAAGAGAACTCCTCCCATTATATGGGGAAACTATATAAAATCGTTTTTTTGGCCTTTTACACCTCTTAGTGCACTATCAGCTTCATGGAGAACATGTCTCTAATCTTGTTATAGGCTAGGTACAGTAAGAGAGTGTTGGTCCTACACCATGATAATGTTATAAAAACCATAGGTATTTCTCAGGAGGTTTTGATCAATGTTTGACCCCTAATGCGTGGTTTTTTAAAACAATTCATTGATCCTTAGTTATAAATGGGTTTCCCCATGTTTGAATGCATAGGATGGACTCATGGACACCAAAGTTTCTCCACGTGACATAAATTCTTGGTGCTTTCTGGTTGGGTTTCAGTCAATGTTTATGGTGTGAGGTGTTTGACCTATACCAATGACTCAATCATAGGATCTAAATGTGGTTTTCCTTCGATGTTTTCCTTATATAATAGTTATTTACTCTAAGGTTACGCTACTTTTTAAATAGGGTCAGAAGGTGGTGTTCTAAATATGATAATACAAATGTTTCAGACTAAGGTTGTGTTTCTATAATCATGCAGAGGCACAGAATCATATGTTGTCTTCTTGTATAGAGATGTCATAGAAAGTTGGTTTCAAGAATTAGTTATTTTTTGATGAACAAATATTAAGATTCTTTTGTTCAAAAGTCACTGGGATAAACCTATGGTATATAAAAATATTTTAAACAAAGGTTTTAGGAGTTTTCAGTCAGTAGTGGCTTGACCTGTCTTCCTTTGGTCACATCTAAAATTATACATCACTGACATGACCCTTCGATGTAATTATGTTTCTTGTTTTATTCCATGGCAGTGGTTGGGACGATACATGAATGTGTAAAAAATGAATTATGACGGTGATGAAAAAGTTTTTTGGAATTTTCTTTTTTTCCAGAACATGCGGTGATGTGTCATAGTCCAATTTTATAAGGAGAAGATGATGAAATAATTTCTCAAGTTTTTTTAACTCAACAAACCTCATTCTAGATACTTCAGTTGATATTCAAGTGTTTGTTTGATATCTGCGGCTTATGTGTTGTCTGTTTAGGTTAATCTTTAAGTTGTGTTAGGCATTTGGAAACAAAATTCAACAGTTTGAACAAAACTTTTATACCCTAGTTTGTCAGGTGACATTTTTTCTTTCCGAAATCTTCTCAAGGATGATAAGTTCTTAGGTGGGGAGGTTGTAACATCCCATATTTCTCCTAGGGTGGATCATTTAATTTTTGTGGTTTAATTTTTTAGAAAGTCATATTTTATGTTCTAATAGTGGGAAAGCATACGGTTCATGAATTATTATTTATATTTTACACCATTTTAATGTGTATATCTTTTTTGTGTAATTATGTCAAAAAACAAAAAAAAAAGTAAAATTTGAAAATTTGAAAAATTTGAAAAAAATGAAATCGGTTTCCATCATTTATTTATTTATTAGTTATGTATTTCTATTTTAATTTTTTATTATTTATTTTTCCTTTTATTTCTCCCTTATATTATTCTTCTGTTATCTCTTTTTTCTCCTCCAAAAAGGTTCAA
This sequence comes from Viscum album, assembly GCA_963277665.1. Classification (NCBI taxonomy): domain Eukaryota; kingdom Viridiplantae; phylum Streptophyta; class Magnoliopsida; order Santalales; family Viscaceae; genus Viscum; species Viscum album. The sequence goes on from OY728140.1 coordinate 1,029,312,643, forward strand.
CATTTCCTTTAGGAAGTCGACATGCCTCTCCCCTCTCCCTCCATGTGTGGCACACCCCCTCTCCTCTTTCAGGGCTTAAAATTCTGACTTCAATTCTTATATGATTTCAATATCATCAAATGTAATGGAAGTATTTCAATATTATTCCACTATTCAAACCCATATATTTCAAGTTTCTCCCATTATATGATTCCACATATTAATTTGAGGGATATTACAATATTTTGGGGTTATGATAAATCATATGATTTATCCCATTTCATGTTGAATAAAAGGTTTTCACCATATGTTAGGTGTAACATGATGGTTATGTAGGGTGTATATTCTTATTCCCACCCATTTTATGAATTTTTCGTCATCAAAACATTGTGTTAATCTATGAATCCTTCTAGTGAAGCATTAATGATTAATATTAAATTAATTATAATTATTTTTAGTGTCTCTATAGAAACTCGCTTGTGGAAAAACCAATTCTCAGGGTGTTTGATTTTTCATTGGCCACCCCTTAACATCACTATATTGTTCCACTCATCAGAACATTCTGGTGAATCTTTCATGTTGTAGATTAAATTATTCTATATGTTACGTTATGTATATGGTGACCCTCAGATGTTGTGAAACCCATTCATGGTTGTATTCATATACTTGGCCACACCTTTGAGGCATTCCAATCCTATTGGTCTATATTTTATTTAGTTTTAAATGTGTACATCGCCTTAATTGTGTGTGGGACCATGGTTATGTGAAATAAATTCCCCATTGGGTTTAGAATGAGAAATGAACAATGAATTGAGCTGCCCTATGAAATGATTAATCATGATTATAATTAATTGGACCTTGTGTAATTACATATTCCTTGGTGGGATTGGTGTTCCATTTTAAATATCATTTTCATTATTTCAAATTAATCATGCAAGTGGAAAATACATTATAAAATATTATTAAATGTGTATTCTACATAAAATGAGACTTTCTTAGTTTTATTTTACTCAAATTCCTATCCTTATTCCTTGTCTCGTATCATAATTCACTGTTACATTTTAAAAGACTTGAATTTTGTTTTGTAATTGTTGTTAGCTTGTGTGTTTTGAATGAACATATTGACATGTGAACTATATATTTATTCGTTCAATGTTTAGTGGCTTCAAAAATATGTTTGAATCATTGGTTAGATGACTGGATTATGATATTAAAATTCATGTGATGACATGTGATTGTCTACATGCTATTAATGATTTTTATCCCTTGAGATATTTCATTAAGATTAATAATAGATAAATGCGTATAGAATAAATGATAATATATTTAAATGAATTTTATGATTATGTCACGACCCATCCTTGGGGCCCGTGTCGTGACTACCCCAAGCCTGCCTTCTATAGGCCAGGGGCTGGCGACTAGCACCAAAGGCATGAATCCCGATAAATGGGAATGAATTGCCTTTATAAAACACAAAAAATCCAACCAGAGTACAAGCGGATATAATACACTAAGTACAAAAGAAAGTACTCAAAGGTAAATGGGACAGAATACAAACCCAACTGAAAAGTATAGCTACAACTAAAAAGAAGTAAAATAGAAAAGACAAACTGCTGGAAGATAGAAGTAGCCCTGGGGGTCCACCTCGGATCCTACATGAAGGGTAGGTAAGATATCCTCTTCAACGCTCTCGCCTGTCAACCTCCTCTGAGTGTCGTCTCATCATGAAGTCCGCCTCCGGGTACTGACTCGTCGTGAGGCCACCCTCTGGGTAATGACTCTTCATGAGGTCCACCTCCGGGTACCATCCAATCCTTGTATACACGAACATAGTCAGCAATGTCCGTCATCTACATCAAACACAACGAGTTGCGGGCATATCCCATGAAGGGATGAGTGTATGATTCTCAGTAGGGACCCCGAGACCCTCAAGGTCTCACTAAATCCAACAAGGATAATCACAAAGAGTGTTCTCAACTGATAACCCTTACTTAGGTATAAGCCCATACATATACCTAAGTTACCTAGTATCCCATCTCAACCATGAGGTATCACACAATTATGAAGTCAATGGATAACCACTACTTAGGTATATTACCATACCTTTACGTGAGTTATCAAGTAACTCATCTCAATCTTGAGGAATACACAAAGTTCATTGACTCATCTCAAACTATGATTTTAATTATCGAAACCGAAACTGCTAAAGAGATCCTCCTCTGTCAAGTACACTGATCCTATCACGACTCCAAGGAACTGCTCACTAACCTTATCCTACTGAGAGACTCCTCCTTTTGAGTACCGCGGGTCAGCCACCCAAACATAGTAGTGCTCCCCGCCGGGGTCTTCCACACAAACATAGTAGTGCACCCCCCAATAGCCTGCAGAGGTACTCCTTCTGTTGAGTACCGCGATTCTTCCACCCAAACACAGTAGTGCTCCCCGTCATGGTTCTGCCTCTAAAACACAGTAGTGCTCCCCACCGGGCTATACAAGTCACTCCGACTCGAATCAGACAAGCAGTCATCAGGTCTCAGCCATCTACACGGTCTCCGTACTTCGTACTATCATCTCCGAGAGGGTCAGCTCCATGAGCTACTGGTCAATACTCAAAGTGTCAAAAAGTCCCACGAAGAAGTATCTCAAAGGACCACCTTGTCATAGGAGTCCCAACGCAACAGACTGCGCGTCAATCGGACGCCTGATCTGTGAGTTATTAGTCATTTTAGTCCCGGGGGCCTAGTTGGTTTCATGTACGAAAGAACCCAACCATATCTCAACTATTCTCCAAAATCACATATGGTATACTCAAAGGAAATGTTTCTCAACGTGATCACCAATTCCGCTGACGGTTCGTCAAACGGACGTTCGGTCTGAAAGTTATCGTCCTTTCCGTTCCAGGGGCCCGGTTGGATTTCGGGTTCAATCCATCCCAGCCATATGGTAGAGGAATTTCTCTATTTCAACATCCCTTAGGAAGAGGCCGATATGATGGGAAGACCTATCAATGTGGAGGTAAACAGCGAGAAGGCCAGGTGGATTGACAAACAGGATTTGATCCTAATGAGAGGCTCCAACAATTGAAAAATCAGCAAAGTTGAATATATCCGAACATGGGACAAAATAGCGGATCGATTTGAAGACATCATTGGGGAATACCCTGATGATAAGGTATTTTTAATGAATTGGAATATTTATAGAGAGGAAAGCACTAACAGGCTCAGATTATGCTTTGGTAATTTTTCATTTTCCTATGAGGCTTCACCTCCGGACTAATTGGGTTTGTTTCTCCTGTTGCTGTCAAGTTTTTGGTGGTTTTTTCCTCTGCCTGTGATTTGTGGGTTTTTGTTGGTGCATATTAGGATTTCTTCGTTGGGCTAGGTTTCTCTGTCATCATCTTTTTAGGCCATTTGGGACATGGCTATTTTGGACTGATGGCAATATCGGGAGGGACCATGCTTGCATGGGATCACCGAGTGTCCTGCATGGGGATGGTGGTTGATGTTGTTTCTTGAATGAGGTATCCTATTTTTTTCCAGTTTTTGTTTGGGGATGTTTAGATGTATTGCTCGACCCATTGGTTTCTCACTTTTCTCGTAAAAGTGTTTTTCTTAATAAAAAATAACTTTCAGTAAAGTTATAAGTGTTTCCGCTCTGAGGGCCCGGTTGGTTTTGGGTTTGAACAAACCCGGTCTTACCCAAACTTTTCCTAAACCGTGAGTGTAATTTACATAAATGACCATCTTGATCCATGTAACCCTACGCAACTGACGGTGTATTAATCGGAGGTCTGTAGCTCAAGATATGGGCATTTAACTAATGGAGGTCTGAAAATAGGGGGTTTGGGCCCGGTCCGACCCGACCCAATACCCCATGGGTCGGCCCGAACCGGTTCGACCCAACACGGGTCCGGGTCTGGCCCGGTTGGGTGTGGCCTGGACCAGCTGGCACGGCTCGGCACGGCTCTAATGGCCCGGCCCGGCGCTAGCGGCCCGGCCCAGCCGGTTGAGGCTCGGCTAGCATGGTTGAGCAGACACGGAGCGGTGGGGGGGGAGGGCTGTTCCCCCCAGATGACCGAGAACCGGTGCGACTTTAATGTTGTGCCCCCCCAAAATCCGGAATGGATTTGCCAATTCGGCCCGCCGCGGCGGTCTTCTCCGGCGGTGCACCACTGCATTCTGCAGACCACCGAACGTGCACCCGTGGTCTGTTTCGCCCGCCGTCTTCACCTAAGGTCACTACGGGACCTGAATTTCACTCCGGATACTTCAAATAGCCATTCCGACCCGTTTTGGTGTATCCCGTCAATCCACACATCAACAAAAAATCTGTAGGGGGTTGTCGGGCTGTGTTTGTTCGACCCGCGCCCTCCGCGTTAGGTGTTAGCAATTGGAAACAATCAACAAATGATTTCAACAACTTATCAAGGAATAATTTTAATCAATTAAAGTTGAACCTAGTTCCCAAAAATACTCCAGTAATTAAATATTCTTGTCTCACAAATAATAACATTCACAGATTAAATTGATGATGAGTTGATCTGCGTTCTTTTTTTAGAAGGAAACAAGCATGAGAATAATATCATTCTCAAATTAATCCCCTACCTCGTGTCGTTTTTCATTCATTGATGATATCACAAAAGGGAAAGGACATCTGTTTGTTGATGTTGTCGCAAGGTAAGAGGTGATGGTGACAATGGTCGTTGATGTTTGTCGTTTCCTCAAAGACCTTTGATCCGGCCCAAGCGTCATTCGTTGGAGATCCGATGGTTGGAGAACCGTTCTTCACTGAGGGAGGGAGTCGTTCTTCGATAAAGAAGCATCATTCTTCGATGAGGAGGAATTCTCTTCTCTTCCTTCTTCTTCTTCTCACAAAGGATCTCTTACTCTCCCCAAAGTCTCCACACAACAATCCCAACCCAAAAAATAAGACTTACTCTTATTTTATTATAACATGTCAGGGATTAAAAACATAAAATTCAAACTCTTAGTTAAATTAATTGAATAGGTTTAATCAACTAATTTAATGTGAGTTGGCATGAAATAAAGAGGGAGAGAGGGTGAGTTACATAATTAAAGAGGGAGTGAGGAGTTTTACATTAATTACAAGGGGTGTAAGGGGGTTTGGGAAGGTGAAGGTTTGGGGATTGTGTGGGCCCCACCTCACCATAATCCTCACTTGGTTAGTTAGCAACTAGTGTTTCATCCCCAACTTTTACACCTAGGATATAACCACCTATGTTGGGAATAAAATTTGTACCAAAATTTTTATTCAATTATTTATTAATCCTACAATTCTAACAACTCCTCCCGAGAAAACACACATTTGGTAACGGTCCTCTTATGAAAATTCTGAAGCTGTTAGTTCATCGGTGCCCTCGGATATCAATTCCAAGCACCCGTTCAGACGATTGAAAACCCTGCTTGTTCATTCACTGAACGTACCCAAGAAAATCTTCAGAAATTGATTCCGGGCACACCGGGCCTCGGAATCAGGTTCTGTCAAAAACTGTGGACTCATAAAATTCCAAAGAAATTAATAAAAATACTTCCTTGAAATTTTCATCTATTTAACTTACTCCCAACACAGGTATTTACATCCCGGTAAAGCTTCAAAACACACAAAGGAAAATAAAGTGGTACTAAGCGTGTATATGAGCCTTCCGCTCCAATGTGCTCTCCATGAGGTTCTCGTGCTACCAGTGGAAGAGTATCTGAGGAATCGACCTTCCACGTAGAACCCGCTCTTGTAGATCCTCAATCTCCGCTGGAATCTCCATGCATGTCTCCCTGTCTTCATCGTCAAACTCCATGTGGTCGATGATGTGTGAAGGATCATGCAAGTATCATCTCAGCTGAGATACGTGGATGACATCATGCACCCAGGGCAACTGAGGTGGAAAGGTCATGTGTTTAACCACCTCGCCTACACTACTGAGGACCTGGAAAGGTCTGTTGAACCTCGGAGATAACTTGTTGCCTTGCCCACATCTCCGTAAACCTCGTCGAGGTGAGACCCGTATAAGGACGTGGTCACCATCCATGAACAATAGAGGCCGCCATTTCCTGACTAGAACTAAAACTCAAAACTCCTACTGCCACGAGGGTAAGGTTGATCGACTCAAGAGGTATCGACCGCACCCTCCTTTGCATGAGATTATCATGTGCGGCCTAGGGTTTCTTTTTTGATGACTATGGAAAACCAATCCCAATGTTGTAGATAAACCACAACCGTTTTTCCTAATACAGTCAATCTGGGTATGAACTCTGAATCCAATCCATACCCAGACCAACATCGTAAGGCCTTGACGCTTCCTCCATGCGATTCCAACCGAAACACTCACCTCTAAGGTCAGATCACAATGTCGACATAAGTGTGATTATCTATTCTTCTCCAAAAGGTATCTCTAGATGTGAGGGTAAAGTCAACGGCTTACCGAAAACTCTAGGTATGGGACAAGATTCGCAGAAGAAAGGAATGATTTGTATCAACGTCTGTTGTAATGACAGCTAGAGGTGGACACATACTGTACCTCGAATCATTCTTAGAGCCATTGGGTCACACTCTTTGACCACATGCAACTAATCTTTTTCCCTTCCCTCCAGCTCCCTATAACTGGCGGGGATAACAAAGGTGGGTGGTTGTAACATGTTGAAATGTACAGCACCTCATGCTGCTCTCCTAGATCTGCCTCCACGTCTGCTGCTCCACAGACTCATCTGTCCTTATCACTTCTTTTCTTGAAACATTTTACACACCCGAGTCTCTAAGACTAGCACTAGTTTCTTGTTTCTTACTGCACTGTGCAGACTTCATCTACTCCCGGATGATATGCACCTTCTCCACCGTATCTCGTACCATCTTGGGTAGGTAGGAAATTTTCCGACGTGGTAAGTCAGTCAATGACCACCCTTCTTCACCTACGATCTGTAAGAGCTGATATGATGTATCCTTTGTCGAAAGGAGAAACTTGGTCTCACCCCCTAGATGAACCACACCCATTTCCTAATACTGTCAATACTGACATGAATAATGCATTCATTCCATGGACGACATCGTAAGGTATCGACAGTACTACGAAGAGATCCAACCGTCTCTCTCACCTCCAAGGGTTGAGTCACAATGTCGGCATCAGTGTGAGGTCACTGGGTCTCCTCCAATAGAAATCTCAAAAATGAGGGTCATGTCAACAGTTTTAACTGGGACCTCTTTGTATCAACCAATCAAAATGACAGGAATGTAAACATCATAAAGATAAGTGTCTTTTATTTCTGAAGCATGAATTACAAAGACACAAATACATCTGCAACATGGAACTAGAAGTACCAAGAACAAAAGGAATCCACTAGTTCCGCTCTTGTCCACGTGCTTCCGGAGCTCTACTACCTTGTTCACCACTCGGCTGTTGCTCAAGCACCCGATGTTGCTTCTATCTCGGTGGCTCCTCCAACGCCTATGGATCAACTGTGCGGGGAGTCGGACAGTGTCGTGCCATGTGACCCTTCCGGCCGCATGCATAACACTGTCCATTTCTGGCACGCCTTTCTCTGACTCCACCCCGGGTGCCCCGCACTACCGATCCTATAACCCAAGGTCGCCCACCAGCTGGTCTGGTCTTCTTGGACCTCTGCATCATCTGTCTACTTCCTACAGATGACTTGACTACTGATGGAAAATCCAGTGCCAAAGGCAGCAGCTCCTGAGCACGATCGGAGTGTAGAGTCACCGGTATAAACTCCACCCTAAAGAAGGTCTCGAAGTCTCCCCAGGTGAAGGTCATATCATCGCAAAACTGGAGAATCCGGCTCCACCATCTGCTTGCTGTTGCCTGAAGGAGGATGGCAACAAGGATCACCATGAAGTCCGCTGGTGTACCTACTATCCTGAAGACTCTCACCAAAACCTCCAGTCATCCCTCAGCCGCATGTGGGTCTGTCTCTACCCAGAACCTGGGTGGCCTATGGCGCTGGAACACGTGTAGTGTGCTCAAGCGGCCTACATCGCATGTTGCTGGGGCTGGTGGCATCAGTGGCCCAACGTATAGTAGTACCACGGGGGCCTCCACTGGTGCCTCAAATGAAATAGGGAACTGTACTGTGAGCTCATCACTCGACGGGTTGTCAGTAAGTACCTCTCTCAGGGCTCTAGCTGGCCGTCTGCGGAAAGGCATCGTGAATGAAACATATGTGACACATTCAAACGATTATACCTGGTGAGTTGACCTGGCTTGAGATATTTTAAGGGGAAAACTTTGAAAACACACACACAATTAGTGTTTTTGTGCACTGAGTCGAAAATCAGAAGTCAGGGTCCTAGTGTATGGATACGTCGGCCACCCGCACCAACATAGGAGTCCCTGAACTGAGAACCACACTCAGTACCCTTAACACTATTGCTTCATAGAAAGAAAAAATCAGAGCCCTGAGTTCTGCGGTAGAACCGACTCCTATGATACAAATTTGTCACGAACCGTCCCTGGGGCCCATGCTGTGACTACCCGAAGCCCACCTTTCATAGGCCAGGGGATGGAGACTAACACCAAAGGCGTGAATCCCGATAACTGGGAAGGCATTGCCTTTATAAAACAGAAACAAATCCAACCATAGTACAAGAGGAATTAATACACTATGTACAAAAGAAAGTACTGAAAGGTAAATGGGCCAGAATACAAACCCAACTGAAAGGTACAACTACAACTGAACAGAAGCACAACAGAAAATACAAACAGCTGGAAGATAGAAGCAGCTCCTGGGGCATCCACCTCAAATCCTACTTGAAGGGTAGGTACAGATAGCCTCCTCAATGCTCTCACCCGCAAACCTCCTTCGAGTACCATCTCGTCGTGAAGTCCACCTACGGGTACTGATTCATCGTGAGGTCCACCTCCGGGTACTGACTCGTCGTGAGGTCCACCTACTGGTACCGTCGAGCCCTCGTATACTTGAACTTAGTTAGCGATGTCCGTTGTCTGCATCCAACACAATGAGGTGCAGGCATAGCCCATGCAGGGATGAGTATATGATACTTAGTAGGGACCCCGAGACCCTCAAGGTCTCACTAAATCCAACAAGGATAATCACAATGAAAGTTCTCAACCGATAACCCTTACTTAGGTATAAGCCCATACTTATACCTAAGTAATCAAGTAGCCCATCTCTGCCACGAGGTATCACACAGTTATGATGTTGATGGATAACCACTACTTAGGTATATTCCCATACATATACGTAAGTTATCAAGAAACCCACCACAATCATGGGGAAAACACAAAGGTCATTGAATCAACTCAAACCAGGATTTTCATTATCGAAACCACAACTATTGAAGAGCTCCTCCTCTATTGAGTACACTGATCCTGTCACGACTTCGAGGTGCTTCTCAATAACCTTAGACTGCTGAGGTACTCCTCCTGTTGAGTACCGCGGGTCATCCACCCAAGCATAGTAGTGCTCCCCGCCGGGGTCTGCCACCCAAACACAATAGTGCACTCACCCTAATAGCCTGCAGAGGTACTCCTTCTGTTGATTACCACGGGTCTGCCACCCAAACACAGTAGTTCTCCCCATCGTGGGTCACCCACCAAAACACAGTAGTGCTCCCCATTGGTCTATACAAGTCACTCCGACTCGAATAGGACAAGCATTCATCAGGTCTCAGCTAGCTACACGGTCTCTGTACTCCTTACGCTCATCTCCGAGAGGGTCCACTCCACGAGCTACTGGTTGATACTTCAAGTATCACAAAGTACCAAGATGAATTATCTCAAAGGACCGCCTCATCATAGGGGTCTCAACACAACAGATGATGTGTCAATCGGACGCCCGGTCTGTGAGTTATTAGCCTTTTTAGTCCCTGGGGCCCGGTTGGTTTTGTGTATGAACAAACGCAGCCATATCTCAACTATACCCCGAACTCATATAGGGTATAATCAAATGAACCGTTTCTCAATGTGATCACCAATGCCACTGACGGTTCTTCAAACGGACATCAGGTTTGAAAGTTATCGGCTTTTCCGTTCCAGGGGCCCGGTTGGATTTCAGGTTCAATCCAACACGGACATATTCCATCTGTGTCCAAACCTCAGGTGAAAATTACCAAAAGATCCTTCTCATCAATAAGAACTCAAAAAAGTCGATGACACGTCAATCAGACGTCCATAACTCAAGTTATAAGCATTTCTGCTCTGAGGGCCCGGTTGGTTTCGGGTTCGAACCAACCCGGCTATACACAAACATCTCCAAAACCTTGAGTTTAACAAACCGAAATGACCGAATCAATCCAAGGAACCCTACACAGTTGACGGTGCGTTGATTGGAGGTTCGTAGCACAAGATATGGGCATTTAACTAAAGGAGGTCTGGAAATAGGGGGTTTGGGCCCTATTCGACCCGACCCAATACCCCCTGGGTCGGCCCGAACTGGGTCAACCCAACCTAGGTCCGGGTCCGGCCCAGTTGGGCGTAGCCCGGCCCGACTGGTGCGGCTCGGCCCGGCGTGGCCGGTTGAGGCTCGGCCAGTGTGGCCGAGTGGACGCGGAGCGGGGGGACGTTGTTCCCCCTGTTAACAGAGAACATATGTGTCTTTAAAGCCACGCACCCCCATAATCAAGAATGAATCTGCCATTCCGGTCGGCCACGGCTCAGCCGTGGTGGTCTTCTCTGGCGGCGTGCCACCGCCGCTTTCCATGGATCACCGGATGCGCACCGGTGGTCTGTTTCTCCCGCCTTCTGCGCCTAAGGTCACTACGGGACCCGTACTTCACTGTGGAGACTTCAAATTGCCATTGTGGACCATTTTGTCATTTCCCATCAATCCGCACATCAACAAACAATATGTGGGGGGAGGTGTGTCAGGTCGTGTTTGTTCATCCCCTGCCTTCCGCGTTAGTTGTTATCAATTGGCAATAATCAGCACATGATTTAAACAACTTAACAAGGCACAATTTAATCAATTAAAATTGAACCTAGTTACCGAAAATACTCTCTTAATTAAATATTCCCATCCCGCAAATAATAACATTCATGTATCAACTTGATGATGATTTGATCTGAGTTCTTTGTTTTAGAAGAATACAACCATGGGAATAAGATCATTCTCAAATTAATCCCCTACCTCGTGTCGTTCGTAATTCGTTGACGATATCGTGAAAGAGAAAGGATGTCAGTTCGTTGACATCGTCGCAAGGTAAGAGGTGATGGTGACGATGGTCCTTGACATTCGTTGTTTCCTCAAAGTCCTTCGATCTGGCCCGAGTGTCGTTCGTTGGAGATCCGACGATTGGAGAACCATTCCACATTGAGGGAGGGAGTCGTTCTTCGATAAAGAAGCATCGTTCTTAGATGATGAGGAATTCTCTTCTCTTCATTCTTCTTCTTCTCGAAAAGGCTCTCTCACTCTCCCCAATGTCTCTACACAAAAATTGCAACCAAAAATAAAATAAGACTTACTCTTATTTTAATATAACATGCAAGCATTCAAAACTTAAAATTCAAAATCTTAGTTAAATTAATTGAATAGGTTTAATCAATTAATTTAATGTTATTTGGCATGAAATAAAGAGGGGGAGAGGGTGAGTTACACAATTAAAGAGGGAGTGATGAATTTTAAATTAATTAAAAGGGGTTTAAGGGGGTTTGGGAATGCGAAGGGTTGGGGATCGTGTGGGCCCCACCTCAGGGATGGTACCATACGAGGCATTGTACGGCCGACCATGCAGTTCACCTTTGTGCTGGACAGACCCTGGGGAGTCATCACTTTTAGGACCAAAGATGTTTCAAGACATGATGGAGAAGGTAAAAATCATCCAGGAGTGGAAGAGGAATTCTCAGAGTCGACAAAAGTCCTATGCTGACTGGAGGCGGAGACCACTAGAGTTCGAGGATGGCGACCACGTTCTGTTACGGGTCTCACCTCGGCGTGGATTACAGAGATTTGGCAGAGGAGGTAAGATATCTCCACGCTTCATCGGACCATTCCAGGTTCTCAGCAGGATATGAAAGGTGTCTTATCACTTGGATCTTCCACCTCAGTTGCACCTAGTGCACGATGTATTCCACGTATCTCAGCTGAGGAAATACGTGCACAACTCGATGCATATCATTGATCACAAGGAGCTGGATATCGATGACGGGGAGACTTTAGTGGAGGTCCGGGTGGAGATCGAGGATCGACATGAGCGGGTCCTCTATGGATGGTCGATTCCTCTAGTGTGCATCAGGTGGTAGCACATGAACCTACAGGAGAGCACATGGGTGCAGGAGGCTCAGATGCGTGATCAGTACCCTCATTTGTTTCCCTAGTTTTTGATGTATCTTAATGGTGACGTAAATCCTGGAGGTGGAAGTAATGTAAAGACATGTAAATTTCAAGGGAATATTTTTTTCTTAATTTCTTTGGGATTTTACGAGTATGCAGTTTCTCACAGCACCTAATTCTGAGGCCTGGAGTGCCCAGAATCAATTTATGATGTTTAGCTCGGGTATGTTCAGTGAACGAATTTGCGTGTTTTTCTATCTTATGAACCATTACTCGGAATTGAAATCTGATGGAACTGATGAAACCACATCGGTGGTAATTTGTTAAGAGGACCTTTCCAGAAGGTGTGTTTTCTCGGGAGGGGTTGAAAAAAAATGTGAATTAAATGTAATGTAAAATAAGATTGTGTTACAATTTTATTTTCTTATTCTAAGTGGTTTAATCATATGTGTGGGAGTTAGGGTGGTACCCAATGGTTCTAACTACCCTTGAGGTGTTAAAGGTGAGGTGGGGCCAACACAATCCCCAAACTCTTCACTTTCCCTAACTCCCCCTTTATGTGAGTAACCCTTCTCTCTCTCTCTCTCCCTCATTAAAACTTTCCAACATAACACCCCATTTAATTTGACAACTCATGATTAATTAATTAAGTGAATTCAATTTTGATTTTTTCTGTTTTTGAAAAGCATGGAAAAAGAATAAAATAAGGGGAGGCCTTATTTTAAAAGGATGGCTTGCTGTGTGAGGAGATTTGGAGAGAGAGCTCTAAACTCTTAATGAATTTCATCTTCTTTGTTGAAGAATGCGAAGAACGTCGGCGCCACCCTCGACTCATTCTTCTCGTCATTGACGAAGTGACGCCGTCATTCCGCGGCAATGTCAATGGAACAATGAAAGCATCTACTTCCTTCATCAAGCGGTCAACCTTCTAGAATTGAGGTCGGGGTTAGATTCATTATTGGTGAATTGAGATTGTACTTTAAATTAATGTAGATGTATGTCGCTTAATTTTAACAATTGTTACCAACGTAACGGGAGGAAATCGGACCACACAAACATGGATGATTGTCCTCCCCGTCTATTGTTTTTTAAAAATGGTGTCTGAGGTGAAGACGGCGCGGTGTCATTGCACCGCGCGGGAATGATGAAGACCACAACCAGAGCGGGACGCCATGGTTGAGCATGGTGACATCGCGCCGTGACGGAGAGGCCGAAGGAGGCCATGGTCAAAAGCGGGCTGCGGCATTGTCGAGCCGCGCCGGAGCACCATGGGGCAGCGGCTAAAGCGGACCACAGTGGAGGGCCGCGGTGGCATTGTGCGGCACCAGACGGATAGAAGCCACGACCTTAGGCCATGGCGGTTCGGCAGGAGACAGCTGGGCTCGGCCGACCGCCGGCACACCAGGAGGCGGGACCCGCGGGGAGGGGGGGCATGCGGCAGCTCACCGGCTGGCCTCTACAGCCGGCCGTTTTTGGGATGACAGGGGGTTACAACCCCCGACCAACAGGAAAGGGTGGGACCCACCGAGAGGGGGATGCCGTTTCAAAACAACCCCCCCCCCCCCTTCACATCCCGCTCTGCTATGAGCAGAGCCGTTCCCGCACTGGGCCGGGACATGTCGGTAGGACTAGGCCACGCCGGTGGGGCCGGACCATGCCCAAATGGGCCCGACCCGGTTCGGGCCATGCCCAAATGGGCCCGAACCGGTTCGGGCCGACCCCTGTGGTATTGGGCCGGGTCGGACCGGGCCCAAACCCCCTATTTTCGGGCAGTTTTGTTCAAACGCCCATATCATGGGATACAGACCTCTGATCGATGCACCGTCAGTTGCGTTGGGATCCCTAGAATGAGAAGGTATTTCCAGTATATTACACTCAAGGTTTTGGAGAACTTTGGGTATAGCTGGGTTTGTTCGAACACGAAACCAATCAGGCCCTCTCAGCGGAGACACTTATAACATGAGCTCCTGACGTCCGATTGACGTGCCATCAACTTCATTGGATTACTATTAGTAAGAAGGTTATTTTGGCATACTCAGCATGAGGTTTGGATGCAGCTGGAGTATGGTCGGGTTGGTTTTAGATTAAAAACCAACCGAACCCCTGGGATGAAAAAGCCAGTAACTCTCAAACCGGGCGTCCTATTGACGCGCTGTCTGTGGCGTTGAGTTCCTATTGACGAGATAGAACATTTTGATACATCAACTCTGGAATTCATGATAGTTGACGTATTAACCCCTTGTCTCATGGAGCGGACCCTCCCAGAATCGAGCGTGCTGTGTTCAGGAACACTAGAGATGGCTGCGACTGTGACGATGAAGGCGACTGTACATGGATCCTACGTGGGTTCTTCAGCGAGGATGACTATACATGGATCCTATGTGGGTTTGGAAGTGATGACGACTATACCTAGATCCTACGTGGGTTCAGCAGTGATGATGACTATACTTTGATCCTACGTGGGTTCGGCAGCGATGGTTTCTGTACTTGGATCCTACGTGGGTCCGAAAGCGACGACTTCTGTTCTTGGATCCTACGTGCGTTTGGAAAATGAGATGATTCATAGGCTACATCTAATCATCTCCCGCATCTTCGGAAGTAGTATACATGTGTGAGCTGAGTCTTGACTTTCAATTAATATCTTTGATATGATTGACTTGCTTTCCTGTGTGGATTGGGACATACTTTACTGTGTGGATTGGGTTATGCTTTCCTGTGTGGACTGGGTTGTATTTGGGCTCGTGTGCTGGAGATGAGCTAGAAATGATGACTTAGGTATATGTATGGGCATATACCTAAGTAGATTTGGTTCATACAGAGTTATTGTATCTTTCCTTTCTGGTTTATCCTTCGTGGATTCAGGGAGACCTTCGGGGTTCTTAGGGTCCCTACTGAGTAGCGTATACTCACCCCTACACGAGCTATGCCCACACTACATTGTGTTGGATGCAGATGATGGATAGCGCTGATCGAGGTGGAGGCTCATTGATCTGGATGGTACCTAGAATTGGATCACTAGACGGGACATTCACGAAGCGGACGACTTGAGCTGAGAAGTTGAGGAGACTATCTGCACCCACCCTTCAGGTGGGATTTCCAGAGGACAACTCGGAGTTGCTGATTTACTTTTCTACTGCTGCACTTTCTATTCAGTTGTACTTTACTTTCAGCTGGGTTTGAATTCTAGCCCATTTACTTTCTAACACTTACTTTTGTACTCAGTTTCCATAATGCTTACTTCATCTTGCGTACTCTGTGGTGTTTGTTTACTTTATAAAGGCAATGTATTCCCTTTTTATTAGTATTTACGCCTTTGGATCTAGTCGCCAGCCCCAGGCCTATGGAAGGCGGGGTTGGGGTAGTCACGGCATGGGCCCCAAGGAAAATTGGGCCAAACCCTTCAACTTAATCCTCACTTGGTTTTTTAGTAACTAGTGGTTCCACCCCAACATCTACAGTTAGGATATAACCACCTATGTTGAGAATAAAATTTGTACAATAACTTTTATTCAATTATTTACTCATCCTCCAATTCTAACAACTCCTCCCAAGCAAACACACCTTTGGTAAAGGTCCTCTTAAGCAAATATCGGTGTTGCGAGTTCATCGGTGCCCTCATATTTCAATTCTGAGCACCGGTTTAAAAGATTGGAAACCCCGCTCGTTCGTTCACTGAACGTACCTTAGCCAAACTTTAGAAATTGATTCTGGGCACACAGGGCCTCGGAATCAAGTGTCGTCAGAAATTGCGGACTCTTATGATTCCAAAGGAATTAAAAAAAAATCCCTTGAAATTTCAGGGTCTCTATAGATTATGAAATATGCTATTTATATATTAAATCCCCTAAAAAAGTGGTGTGATGTCTTCTAAAATAAAAATATTTCTTATGGTAATTAGTCATTTTTTATTCTTTTCTATATAAACTGTGCATTTCTTATTTTCTAAAATTGAATATCATAATTAAATGGTAATATTTTTATCTTTTTTTTATTAAAATTTATGTGATTATATGTAATTTTTTATGCTTTCCTTGGTATCTTATCCCTCTTTCCCTTCACTAGGTCTTATTAAATTATATTCCCTTTTCATATAAATTATACCATTGTCATTTGGTTTAAATAGAAATGCCTGATTATATAATAATATTGTTACCATGTTATATTAAATTGAAAGCGATGACATGCATGTTTTTAAATTCTATTCCTATTGCTTATTCCTCTATTATGAGAGATGGTTATTACCTTTCAATGTGAATTTTTCCAAGGTTGATTGTCTTATACTTTATATATTGATTAAATGATAATCATGTGGCATTAAGATTCGTTTTTCTTGGCATGAAATTATAAAATAATTCTTGTGAGTTATTTTCCATCTTTGATTTGGATCATTGAATTTGGTCTGTGGGAGGATATGAATCCCTAGTTAAGGATTTTATGGATGGAATTCATCTTCTTATGTGGTTACTCCTTGACGTGCCGAAAGCAATGATTTGGATTTCTAGGTATATTCTTGGTGGGAATGATTTGTTATTCTCATTAGTGAGTCTAGTTCTCTAGGGGATAAATTGTGGATGAAACTATTGTAATGCTGGTTATTCCAAGCCTTTTGTGAGACTTAGTCCCCTATTCGAGATATATTGCATGTACAGAGAGTTCATCATGCCTCGGAGTGATACATGGGGTTATAATAAGGTAACATTGGATGGGTGCAGTGGCACTGGCCAATATCTAATGTACCATAGCTATACATGTGATAAGACATTAATCTTCAAGGATGGTCCCAAACTCCACCACTAAAATTGATGTACATGATTTAATTGATTGAATTTAATGAGATTCTTATATTAATATTGGATGGAGTTTTCCATAATATTTTTTGAAACCTCTCTTTTTTCCTTTTAGCATGCTTGGATGGTGACATATCAATTGGACCTAAATCCAAAGAACAATCTTGGGGGTATGACATATTTCCATTCTGTTTTTACTTTTTTCCTTATGGACATATGTATTCTTCCTTATACATATACCCTATTTCGATGTCTGGCTTAGGCTGTAGTAGGCGGTATGGGATGGGTTTCCACTATAGAACCCAAATAAAGTTGTAGATATTTTATTAATTCATCTTCATGAATCTTATTATATATTGGAACAATATTTTTTTATTTCATGAAATGGAAATGTCTACAAGTGGGGGGTTCTGGTATACTAGGATATATATGTCACAACCTACTCAATGGCCATTTAGTACCAGAGTAAGCTCTTGGATAATAGTAATAGGAAAAAGGAATCATTACGCTTTTGATGATTGAGTTTGTTCTCACTAATGAGGTAAGAAATTGGGGGTAGATTACCGAGCCAATTCTCGAGATGACGTTGTAGCAGTTTTTTTTCATTTTAGTTTTGATATAATGCTATATATTTCTGTTCAACTATTACCTCATACACATATTTTTTATCGACTATGGACATGACATATTATTTCTATCTTTTATAGTTATTCTGCATCCATATTTATCTATTTACTCTTCTTTTGTAATTTATTTGTTTCTGTTATTATCTTCTAATTTCTATGAATCCACTATTTGATATATATTTCATACCACTATGTTATAACTAATATTATGAGGGTTTACTATCTCCAAAAACTAACCTAAGGCCCTCACTTATAGTTGTTAGCCTCTGGAATTCGAGGAAATGTGCTTGAGTCTATCTGGCCCAAAATCTTGGGGCCCGATCAATGGATATCAGGGTGAGATGGGATATCTAATGTTTTATTCATAAACATTATTGTATATCAAGCACATAAATTTTTTCCCACCTACAAATTCCACCATGTATTTAAACTATAAAAATTAATCAAACATAATTGTTTTATTTTAATGAATGTAGACCCATACCTTCCTCATGGAATCATCAATGATTTTAACAAATTATCATGATCCTACATGATATTAAACTGAAGGAGGGCCCTAAACATCAATATAAGCAGGATCTATTTTTCATGAAATGGGATTCTATCAATTAATATTTAATCGGACCCTCTATATCATTTGAAGGAAAAAATACTCATATGTTAAAAGAGTTTTATGGTTGATATTTAGAATTTCCTACCCTACTACATCCTTTATGTTCTTCTCAATTAGGTGACACAATATTCACTACCTTACGGTGGTATTTTCAAATGATAATGTCTCTTCCATTTCACTCTCATATGAACTTCTAGTCATATAAAAATTTATTCCTTTATGTCATATTCCACATCAATGGATCCCTATGTCACATTACAAACTCAATTTCCTACTGTAGTATCAATCCTCAGACATGAACTATTTTCTCAAAAATTATATTCATCTTATGACCATATATATGCCTCGCAACATTCGACTGATAAACTATATTTACCAAAAAAAGGAACAACATCACTGATAGAATACTAGGATGTCTTAACCCCACAAATGTTCCCATAATTCATTGGATGGTGAAAATCTCTGATAATGAATAATTAAAATGGGATACCTTTTACAAATGTTCTGGTAAGCATGCACCCAAAAATATACATACAGAAGTGAAGATGAATAATAATAAAGGATATTAAGAAATTTATTAGAAATAATGTATACAATAACCTATAGGTAATTGAAAATAGTACTACAACGTAATATGAAATGTAAATGGGAGAAATACAAAGCCAACTAGAAAAGATATCCCAATCTAACAACAACTAGTATGAATGAAGGCTAAGAGATCACATGTCCTGATCTCCAAGACTTGA
The DNA here is from genome assembly GCA_963277665.1 of Viscum album. Taxonomy (NCBI): domain Eukaryota; kingdom Viridiplantae; phylum Streptophyta; class Magnoliopsida; order Santalales; family Viscaceae; genus Viscum; species Viscum album. The sequence goes on from OY728140.1 coordinate 1,029,331,648, forward strand.
CCACTGTACATGGTTAAATGCACACTGAAATATCCATTATATTTATAATACACGACATGTGTGGGAACATCCAATGTAGGGAAAAGTACACACATAAAGATTAAGAATCCCCCAAAATAGAAGAGGGAGAAATAGAAGGCATGATAAAAGATGTAATATCAATAAAGAGTAAGAGGGAAACAAAACAAAAAAAATATAAATTTTCTGATATGAGAAAACCATATGATAGAGAAATGGGAAATGTATCTCATATACCATATAAGAATAATGAGTTTAACTACATATCAAAATGTCTATCTATAATGATCAATAACTCGCATATTCGAGAAAAGGAACTTGGGAAGAGGTAATCTCACCTCACCACTACATGCTCCACCATTGAGGGATCTACATCATAAAACCATGAATCCCCCATAACATCACCAAAAAAGATTTTAGGGGCATACACATCACAACTATGCCCTATAGTTGAGGTAGCCACAACTCTCATGGATGATTCACATTCTATAGGAACTGTTTGGTGGGGGAGTTCCACTCTTATAGATAGAGGACCCAAACCCACTATATTAGGGGGATATACCATATCTATATATATATATATAGTTTGGGGTACACATGACATGGGTCAATAGGTTAGATTTGTCTCTATTATTAAATGTGTTTGAGGGACCCATGCCTTTGAATGGAAGGGGAGTACCATCTCCTGGGATAGGGGACTTGTGCACTAGTGCACAGGGGGAGTAACATCTCTTCCAGTAATAATTTGTATTGGTGACTCATGTTCTAATTAGAAATTGGGGTTTCAATAATAATAAATCTTCGATAATCACACATGATAGGTTCCATCATTAAATGTTGCCTAAATAAGAATCACTCTTACAACATATTAAGGTGTACCTAAAATTCTACAAAAGGGAAACCATTGGGTTCTATGTGAAAAAAATCAGGATATGATACTCATGGGAAAAAATATAAGTCAAATCAAAGGTGATTTGAGAGATAAAGTTATCTAAAAAAGGGCGTGTGTGGTATTTATGGGGTCTAGACAACATGTGTTATTGCTTTTCTACCTGAATGTGTTCTCTTCTAGAAATTTCTTGGAATCCATTTGAAACTAAATGAAATCAATAAATCATACATGGAATCTCTCTTCCACATGAGCCATTTCTGTGTCCTTTTTTTCATCACCGTGTTCATTGGACATTTCATGTGTAGTTGACCATGTGCCTAGCATTGCCCAGATTCCTCGTTATACCCATGTACTACCAGAGTGCATGGAGTGTATGGTCATATGGGGACATGGGTGTGTTCAAGTTGTCCGAAACAAATTGCTCATCAGGTAAGGTCACATTGTATTTTGGGTCCAGCCACATGGAGTGGGATCAATCAGTCTATGGAAAAATACATCCATCATAGAAACCGAAAACCATGTCTTATGTTCTTCCACACAACATGACATGTAGTTATGATTTCCACAGAATGTTCATATCCCCACATAATTATTTGGATCTACCTTCAAATTGTTTAATATAACTAACTAACAACACAAAATTGTTGTACAATGCCTCCATCCATTTATTTCATCCCTCTGGTAGATGTAGATCAGAATCTAGAAAACCCCTCAAAGCCAACAACATCGTGTATCACACATCGGTCATCATTTCTCAATCCTTCCACCTCTCCAGATCTCAAATATACATAACATCACATGTGATCCATGATAAATCTTGATCCATTCTGAAATCCTCAATTTTTTTATCACACATGTATTTTGTTGCAAATTTTGGAATTACATGAGGCTCAATCCGCTAAACAATATTGAACTGTGACCTGTAGGCCAACGGGGAGGAATTTAATGAAAAGAGGGGGATGAAGAAATTATGAAATAGAAGCAATAACATTCCATGATATATAATAAAAAATTATAGATTGGTTATTAATAATGGTCATATCATGTGAAATATAATATATTTACATAATTAAAATATATATCATAAAAGGGATCTGGCGAAGGATCAATTTATCGTAGGTAAAATAGTAGCATGAAATAACATTATAAATAATTTAATCAATGGTGGAAACTACAATTGATGAGTCTTAACTCAATTACATATTGATCATTGGTTAAGAATGTACTCTCCAGCATTGGAGAAGACCTGATGTGTTCACTACCTATTGAACCATCTCAATCTGATCCATAATCATTGTTTTATGTCGATTCTCCAAAAAGGTCATTAGAGATCCTCCAAATTCTCTTGGGATTTGTCTAGTTAAACCTAGATATTTTTTTTATTTTTTAATATAATATTTAATTAGTTATATTAATAAAATAATGAAAAAATTTATTTATTAAATTTTCAATATAAACCATTAAATAGCTTCCTCAACCGGACGTCTGACATCAACCAACCATAGGTCTCAACTAGGGTAAATGTTGTGCTCCAAATTCAACCGAAGTCCCAAAATTTCAATCTCATCCCTTATTAGGGATATTCACATATTTATAAAAAATATTCGTGTGTGATTTTAATATATTCAATGTTTTAATCATATCAATTTCATTCTCATTGGGCCTCTGAATCCCACATTTTCCCAGCGCGAGACTCCAATATTTGTTTAAATATATATCAATGTATGAAAAAGACAATGTAGGTTATCTGCATTATTACCTACATCAAAGATCTCAATAAGGAAAAAAACAAATGAGGGGATACTGATTCCACAACTAACTATCCTACTCCCAAGTTCCCTCTTGCACACTCTCATGTTTCCACAACATACAAACCAAGCGAATCGACTACCGAAAATATATTCTCCAATATTGATCCTTGATTTATAGTTCTTACTCCTTGAAGGTTGATCCATAATTGATTTCTATCCCCCCAATTCTCTAAGATGAAAAGGATCATATGTGTATCTCCTCTACAACGACACATGGAAATCATCAGGAACCTGGTCCAAAAAATGGCATAAGGATATGTGTTATGAAAACTCACCAACCCTCTGATAGATCTCAAATGGTCTGATGATCCATGGGGATATCATGACTCCCCATAATGATCTTTACAATCCCTTTCATCAGGGGACTCTTAGGAAAACATGGCGTCTCTACTAAAAATACAAGGGCCTACAAAATCGACCAGTAGAGGATTTTTTCTACTTTATAAATCCTTATAAACTCATGGACCACATAATATTTCTTCATCATCACCCACACCATCTATACCTTGACAATGGATGCCTCCACAATCTCTATCCAGCAAATGAATGACTTGATGTTTCACCAACACAAGGCCTCAAAAGGTGTCATGATGATATTTGAGTGATAAATATTATTTTAAGAAAACCTATGAAATTTAGGTGATCTCCATAGCAAAGGATTGAGTTTAACATGAAAGACATCAACATATCTTCTAATTCATGGATAATGAACTAGATATTCTCATCTATATGGCAGGGGGAATGAAATACTCATCCTCAACATGGTTCTAAATGGAACCTCTATTCCTCACCACAAATGTGTTGGGAACCATGATTCATAGGTGGAGACAATTTTTTATTTAAACCCATGAAGACATATGATATCCCGCACTTCCAAAATCTCCAAACTCTAAAAAAAACACTTCTCCTTGATAAAAATGAGGTATGAAACGTTTTTTTTTCGTTAATTATCATCGAGAGGGAATCATGACCTCTCATTCATTAAATAATCCCTATTTAAAGTAGAATGGATATTTCATCTCATTTCCACTTAGGGATCTCCATTGGATAAAAAAACTAATGTAGTCTAGAGATCATCCATTACCTATCAACATGTGAGAATATGAGATAAAAAATAATCCATTCCTTACCTCAATATAGACCACCAAAACAACTCTACATGGTATGTACATAGATTCCCTGTATCAGAATGTAAAACCAATGAAGACGTGTGAAACTCTATCATCATATCCTCTTTCAATGTGATTAAAACTAGCATTCATATCTAGAAAAGGATGACATGATTCACTCCATCATACAATCCAACTCGAGAATCTATTGAGGATATCTAGTCATGTTCCACCTCATAGTCTATGTATTATAAGTGAGACATCCTAAAATGATATAGAAATATAAGAGAAAGAACTGTCGACTAAAGATAGACTACACCCCTCTCTTTCACTAGGGTCATCTATATTGAATCCAAATTCTCTGCCACCCATCTCATTAAAAATGGACAAAAAATAAAATTTTGAGCACCAACTACCACGTCTATGTCTTTTTGAAATTCATATGTTTGTACAAGATTAATTGTTATTGGGTCCATTATCACTCACATACAAGAGACTGTATATTACAATAATTGGACCTACAAAAACAATGAATGAATCTATTTGATCTCTCCCTAGTTATTATTCTCTAAAGGTATAACCCAAACCATCCTTACTATTTATTTTTTTTTCACCTCTAATTAAAAATAACCATGTATACAAATATTTTATACCACTATGAATTTTATACATGAAGGGTTAAGGATCTACTTCCTAAATATCATGAGTTCCGCCGGGGAATCTCAATAAGAAAAGGTATCACCAAAAACCAAAGGAAATCATAGCATCATTAGATTGTAACCTCTTGTACATTTCCCTATCAAACATGGAACCTCTGATAACCTACCCTGAAGTCAAATTCAATGGAACTCTTCTCTCTAAATTACTAGTTTAATATGTCATCGATCCCCAGGGTTGGATAATTCTTTTAGACAATCACTCGATTTAGGTGATTTGAATCCACACATATCTTTATGTTTTCATATACCTCTTAGGAGAGAAACAACAAGCTATCTTGTTGGGTTAATGAGGTCTAAAAATACTTTTCTCTTCAGAATACTCCAACATTACTATTATTTATTGTATATAACATGTCTCATTCAATATATAACAATGATATTAGGTTTTCCATGGTGAAATTACATGATTAATGGAAAAAAATAATGAGAGGTTAACCTAGAACATTATTAATAAGGTCATCCACATACTCCCCCAATGTCAAAGTAATTGAATTCTTGTTGAATTTTATACTCCAAGGGCCTTATAGAACAATTTATAGAATTGGTTGTATTCTAATAGACATTATCCCACCCTATTCCATATATGTTTCCACCACACCATAGAAGAGAAATGTACGAACAACGAACTCAGGTAAATTATAACCATCAAATATGGTAGTCAACATGGTATAAACTGTAGGAAATATGTCTATACTTAAGAAAAAATTCATAGGGCCTCCCCATCATCTAGAGAAAGATTCCACAACAGGTTTTCTCCCCTACTAAAGTCTCACAAAAGAATCTAAAGTGTTCTGTCACTAATCAACTTTGAAGGATCCATAGAACATAAATGGTCAAGAAAAAAGTATCTAGTAGACTCACTAGGTCACAAATTTTCTAAACATTAACGGGGAGGTGGCTTGTGACCATATAACAAAACTGAAACTACAGTAGAGATGAAACATTTCATACATCAAACTCACTCAAAATGTAGGGGTCACAAGAATCCATTTCATGAATCCATCAATAATATTTCCAGCCTTCCATCCTCAAACAAGGACAACCCTAAAACCTAGCATAATAAAATAAACTCAAACACACTAGTAAAAGAAACTCATACTACGGACCGCACCATTTTCTACATTAGGTTGAACTATATTGCCCACACAGTTTTGGATTACATCATGAGGAAGTGTCTTTGTGGGGAAAACATATCTCTCCATTGTACTCCCAATGATAGATCACGAAATAGGAATAAAAAACAATAGGGAGTGATTCTGATAGAAAATGTGGAAAGTATGAAGGAAAAGATGAACATACATTATACCTCAAACATTGTATGAATTCCCTAGATCTAAAGACCACTCAAAATTCCCTCCAAACCTATAATTATTGATTATGAATTAACACACATGAGTACCTTCAATACTAAATGAAAATAATGGTTCAATATTTTTTCATCTAAATCTTCAATGAAGAATCCTAGACGAATAACCACTAGGGGGACTAAGTCAACTACACTATTATTGTATTGAAGACCAACTTTTATGAGCCCATACATAAAGACATAGCTTTATCCTATTCCCATATGATTATATCATGTTGGATAATATAGACCTCATAGATCCAAAATAACCACTACTAATCATATCATCATAATTACCCCTTCCTAGGTTACTCCCCACAGCTTGAGACTGCATATGAATATCAGGTACTTGCATTGGGGGTCTAGTAGAATGACAAAACTCATTGTGAAAATAGGTTCTCAGACACATAATATGATAGTATTTATTCATCATATTTCATTGTTACTAAACCCAACCAAATACTTATTAGACCGTGGTTAATATTTTCTGAAAATGTGACCATAAATGCTAGTGGTTTCTACTTGAAATGAAAAACATGATATACTATCCCCATCCATGACTTATATACGCAAGGAAATATATCACTATATAATATGGGAGGAACCTGATCCTAAAACATAATAACAACTCATAGAATATTTACATAGTCCTTCTGGTAAGCTAGGATGAATTGTGGATGAAAATAGAATGAAAGAGTAAGAGGACCCATAGGAGTTTATTCCCTTTTGGGATAAACATGTAGATGATCCATTCAACGCCCTTCTCTGTAACACCCTGAAATTTTATGAGAAGTATTCTTTTAAATTTATTTGATGCCTTGTGTTGTATTCTACACCAAGATTATCTTGCGCTATACGCAACACCGTATTAGCTTACAGTATACGCAACACTATTCTTGGATCGTGTTACACAAAATTTCAAGTTCGTTTAATAGATGTTATTCTATGAAACTTTGAGTGTATATATATATATTCAATGTATAAATAAAATATGGTTGGATTTTATTACACACAATAACAAAGGAATCTTTCACTACATGCAACCCAGACTTGGCTTGATTTACATGCCATCGCGACCTTCGACGATAGCGTGTGTTGTATGCAATACCGAGTTTCACTAAACAATGATATGTTTTTAAAATATTATATAAACCAGCCATTATGAATAGTAATACCAAAATTTTGAAATTTTATAAATTTTATCTTTAAAAATGGAGTTCATTTTTGGATTCCTAAAATCAAAATTATCCTAGGGTGAGTTTTTGGTATTTTTCTGAAAACTATCGATTTTTGATGAATAGTGAAAACACTAGGTTACTATTTAAAAACCGACTATTTATTTAAATAAATATTTATTTTATTTAAATTTATTTTAGGTAAAAATAGATACATAATACCTATATAATTTCAATGTAATTCATTCAAGTCAATTTATAATAATTTTCGATATATAAAAATTTTATTGAACTTTTCACCGTCTTTTACCGACCTCCTAGGAATGTTTGAAAATTTACATAAAACTTAATTTTACAGCTTCGGTGAGTGGAATTTTGAAAATCTGAGAGACATGGTTAATATCAAGTAGTAAAATGTGGTTCAATAATAAAAAAATATTTTTTGGTGAATATTAACCTTTTTACTTTTATTTACCACGATTAAAAGTAAATAGGGTAATTAAAGGTAAAAATGATATTATTATTACCCTAACACATGTAATAATTATATTGGATAAATGTAAATCGACCAAAAACAATCTTAGGAATAAAATATTACCCTTTATATCCACTTGGTTTAGATTAGGACACTTATTATTATTTTATTTTAAGAAGAGTTAAAAGAGTTAAAATCAATGTTTAATAACTAAATAATTTTTAATATAGGGTTATACATAAGATAAATTCAACTATAAATATTAATTAAAAAGCTAAAAATATTTCCTACATAATTTTAATTTATTTATAATTTTTATACATTAAATTATAAAATTTATTTATGAAACAATGATGATGCAGAAATTACTTTATTAATGAATTATTAACATAATTGATGCTATAAATACCCAAATAAATGTAATTTGAGGCTTTTTATAAATTCCCATAATTTTTTATTTTAATATGATATGTTAGTATTGATTTAATTAACTTTTTTCTAACTAATCATGCTGTTATGATTTTCCGAAAAAATCAATTACCAAATAGTTTCAAAATTGAAATTCAATAGTTTTTAAAACAAATATTACATTATTAATTGTTATTATATTCCTAAAAATCTACGGTTAGGCCAAATTACTTATATAAGGAAATATATATTAATAATGTGCCACTTTGGATTCTTTTGGCTTGTTATAGTAATTTTATTAACCATATAGTGTAAGAAAACAAGAAGACATGGTAAAAGTTAAATTATTTAACTTAGAGTTAAATCTAAATGATAAGGTTAAAATAGTAACCTAAACTTGTGTAAAACCTATTGTTTGAGATATTTTAGACCCATACCCACCTTATCCTAGAAATAAATCAATTTAGTGCTATAATAAACTGAATAATAATTTATTATAAAATAATAATTCATGTTTTCCCTATGGTGCCCCTCTCCACCATTATAAAACGAAACCTCCTCACTCTTCTCTTCACACAATTTTGTTCTTAAAAAATAGGCCAAAACTTACAAATTTCCCTTATAAACTTCACTATAAACATTATATTGGTTCTTTTCTCCTAAATAGACCAACTCTAGTGCCATTATAGGAAGCTTAAAAGAGGTGCGTCGAAGAAGAGGTAATCTCTTCTACCGATTCATTCATGTTTTATTTCCACTTCAACGTAATCTTCTTTAGTTGTTTCATTATAAAGTAATAAAATCAGTATCACTAATATACTGATAGGTTATGATAAATATTAAACAACCCCATTAAACCTTCTATCCATCCTATGGAAAACAAAATCACCGCGCATGCGTATGTATGGAATACTGTCTCCACGCCGTGGTGTAATCTGTTTTCCCACCACTACCATACATGGATGGGTATGATGGTGTAAAGAATAACTATATATAGTTATTATAACATCATACTGATTTTGAGATATTATATCATCCACTCAAATTCATTTCAATAATTGTGGGAACGATATCAATGCTCGTACGTACGTACGGATTACCGTATCCATGACGCGATGAGATTCATTCTCCATGTAAACCATTCAAGAATGAATATAAAGTATATATAATGAATAATAATTAAATATAAGACATGATAAAGCTAATTTATTTGTGTGTATATATATGTCATCTACTTACTTCCATTCAAGTCAATAAGGAATGGAAAACAACATTTATGTGTACGTACGGCCTACCGTCTCAATGAACGGTGTATTTCATTTCATTTATCTATCTATTATATATATATACTGAATATATATGACAAATAAATCATGATTTAAATTCTGGAAGTAATGAAATCATGATATAAGTAATAATAATATCAATAATAACATGTTCAAACATTTACGATAAATAAAACAATTTTTCCAAAAACGATGCTTTATCATGGAATTTACAAAAGAATGGGTAATATAAAGTCATAAGTGAACCATATATGATATCATAGAATTTAATATGATTCTGTAATAAGTAAATTAAATTATTTAATTCATTATACAAGAGGATCATATACATACGAAGCATATCAAACCTATGGTAGGGGATAACTATTCCAATCTCGTTCTTATCCGAGATTGTTATTCGTAAGTATTTACTGGGGTATTGTTATCATCAAAGTACATGTTTTCTAAAAATGTTTTCATGTAATTTTAATGTCCTTTTTACCCATTTTTGACTTTCACCACATGTTATGGAAGGAATCGTTCTTTTTTTACCATACGAGGAACTTTTTGACTTTGCTGGCAAAAGTACAAGGACAATGTTATTTTAACTTATACGGCGTGAATGGATTTTCACTGTTTCATAAAGCCTTATTTCCATGATGTTTACTTCACAAAATTTCAAGATTACTTTTATCAAAATTCTTTTCATTTAAAATGACATGGCATTTTGAGAGAAGAAAATGATTTTGAAGAAGAAAGAATATTTTCCTCAAGAATTGATTTCAAGTGTTTTGTCAGAACTATTTTCAATCTAAGATGATGTTATTAAGTATGATTATGTTTCGAGTATAATGTCTCTATTATTTTCATGGTTTTATTTTTCTTATGATGAAATGATATCCATTTATTTTATATGGATTATGTGATGATGGGATGATGTTTATGAAACCCATTTTACTCAATGGGTTATTATGAATTATGTATGATTGTTTTGTGGTACAAGTAAGAATGATTTCATTATGAGATGGGTGGGACCTATATCTACCTCAAATTCATTGGGTGATGATTTATATCTCATGATATAGACATGGCAGGAATGGTAAGTTAATCTGGTTCAGTGATATAGGACTAGAATGATGAGTGAACTCGATTCAGAAAGGGACTTTGTCCACTAAGATGGTCTTGGATGCAATGTCTTGGATTCTATAGAAATCATATCAAGTTCTTAATGTTTTCGACAATTAAATGTTTTATTACCATGATATTTTATCATGATTGATATTCCATTATTATCTATTCCTTACGCACTGCCATTTTTTTTCATTTCTCCATATTTTGATGTTAAAACATTATGTTCATGTTTTTAAGTTCAAATTTATATGGTTTGTTTTATTTTCTTCATGAGAACCCTTACTAAGCATTTGAGATAACCCTTTATATGATTTCTTTTCCCCAGGATATAAAGAAAGGTTTTAGGTATGAAAACAAAAGGGGAAGATCCTTATGGGAGATGTTGAAGATCTTTCACCATGATAAGAGGATTATGTTCTGAGTTTCCAAAGACACTAAACTATTACAGTCTGAGAGTGTTGGTTTTTGTTATGTATTAAGTATTCCGCAAAAGTAATGTAATGTCCATGTACACCAAGATTTGGGTCTCTACATTTGGTATCATAGGGAGGTTTAGTCAACCTTTGGAAAATAGGATGCAAAAACTTTAGTGAAATCTCTAGAGATATTTTATGATATGTCTAGGTATGTCTCAAAGGTTAAGTGTACGTATAGGTTATAGTCCTTGAATTATAGTAACAGTATTAGAATTAATACTAAGATGTTATATATTGAAGGTACTCCCTCTTTATTATGTTGTTTTTCTAGCTTGATTTTTGCCTCTCACACTATTCTTTCTGGGTTTTGGAAATTGGCTGGAAATGGGAAGATTCACGATAATGGAGGATATGATGGACAATGGAATGATATTCTTCATGAGAAACCGAATGAAACGGGATTTGGATGTCCAAAAATCGTTATTATGCCTAATCAGCAATCTCATAATATGATCAATAATCTCAACATTGGTAAGTATCATGACTCATCTAATAAGAGAAATATGGAGTTTCATGATGATCATAGAGGAAAGAAAGTTCAATTTCCCTCATGTAAATCATGTGGGAAGAGGAATCAAGGAGATTGTTTCAATGGAACTGGAAGATGCTTTGGGTGTGGAAAGGAAGGACACAAAGCCAGTAAGTGCAAAGGAAAATGTTCAGTTAACACCATGGAAAAAGATAATCATATTTCTACGATATCAACAATGATTAAATGTTATAAATGTGTAATTTATGGGTATTATGCAAACCAAATCACTAAGGGAAAATCTCATGAATAGAATCATCATAGTCGTATGGGTTATATTTTTATTGATGATGATGACGAGACTACTAATGATATGTGAGATGAATGAATTGTTAATGCTTAGTCAGTGGTTTAAGAAGTAAGTGGGATGATTGTATGTTTATCAAGAATAATGTATGGTACTATGGAATAAAAAAAATCTAAGGATTGTTACACTGTTGTCTTTCCTTGAGTTTTTGAAAGTATATGATGAATGGTACCAGTAACCATGAAAGGTTAATCAAATATTTTTTGAAGGTAGATGATATTTTCATAATGAACAGATAAGGAGATAATGAGATGTTTGATAGTATTCATGAGCTCATGACTGATATAAGGACAAAGTGATATCCTGGTTTGAGTATTTTGGGATTTTGGTATGTGGAAAGAGTTAACTTTTGATAACATTAAGGTCTTCACTAAGGTTCAATGGGTATTCATTTTTCAAAAGAATACATTATTAAGAAATTCACATGTTTGGAGTGTGACCAACAAGATATATATCTTATGATATACAGCCGATAAATGATTGTATTCAATGCTTGGTATATGACCTTTCTAGTAATCGTTTTATTTATACTATGAGATTGGACATAAGTATTTTGGATAAACCTAAAGATTTTAATAGATTATGTTAGACATCAGATAGTATTTTTTAAGGCTAGAACATTTTGTTATGTTATAATAGTATAGTTTTAGAAAAAGCACAACCTGTATGATCAGTGACAACCCGTCGCGTCGGACAAGGTTGGGTGAATCGAACCCACAACCGAAGAGCGACAAACCTTTATCACTATCCTACAGTAATTACATGGTTAGTAGAAACTATTTTTTTTATTTAGTGTTATGATAGGTAAAGTATAAGTCCATTTTAGGAACCATATATGATTAATCTTATCATAAATGGAATTATTTATAATTAAAAAATTGTGCAAAACTTTTTTGTGATAGAAACATATGGAATGACTTATCATTCTATCACATGATCTTCTAACACTTCAAGAATGACAAATTCAACTTCATTTCTTTAAGAGATGAAGTGAAAATTGTTAATGGCACAAACAACAGTAAGATTGTACCAAAATCAAGTAATTATTTCTTGTAATTCAAAAATTCTGCAACATTTTGGAAATGATCTTTAAAACCGAAAATGTTTTCCTAGTGCCCTCATATCTGAGGAATCAGATGTTACCTTAGATCATCCCAAATTTATGGATTTGTGATTAATGGATTATTCATATCCATGTCCTCTACCACTATTTATCAGAAGTTGATGGCTATATTTCTCTTCCATATCCATATTTTCACCTATGTACTCTTATGTGAAAACCCATTGATGAGTTAATTTGGGTAACATTTATGTTTCACAAATTAGTTTTTAAAATTATGTTTTAGTATTCCTTTTTACGATGTGGGTTTCTATGAATGAAACTTTAAAGTAGAAAACGATTTATAACCCCGATGAATTTTGAGGGCTAAATTCATTTTAAGGGGGGTACAATGTAACACCATGAGATTTTATGAGAATTATTATTTTTAATTTATTTGATGTCTTGTGTTGTATGTTACACCAAGATTATCTTGCACTATACAAAACACTGTATTAGCTTTCAGTATACACAACACTATTCCTGGATCTTGCTACACAAAATTTCAAGTTTGTTTGATAGAAGTTATTCTATGCAACATTGATTGTATATATATATATATATATATATTCAATGTATAAATAAAATATGGTTGGATTATATTATACACAACAACAAAGGGATCTTGCACTACATGCAACCTTGAATTGGCTTTCTTTACATGCAATCGCGACCTTCCACGATAGCGTTTGTTGTATGCAATAGCGAGTTTCACTAAACAACGATATGTTATTAAAATATTTTATAAACAAGCCGTTATGATTAGTAATACCCAATTTTGAAAATTTTATAAATTTTATCTTTAAAAATGGACATCATTTTTGGATTCATAATATCAAAATTATCCTAGGGTGAATTTTTGTTATTTTTCTGAAAACATTCAATTTTTGATGAATAGTGAAAACACTGGGTTACTATTTAAAAAATGACTTTTTATTTAAATAATTATTTATTTTAGATAAATTTATTTTAGGTCAAAATTGATACATAATACCTAAATATGTTTCATTTTAATTCATTGGAGTAATTTTATATTAATTTTAGATATATAAAAATTTTATTAAACTTTTCACCGTCTTTTACCCACCACCAAGAAGAATTTGGAAATTTACATAAAACATAATTTTACAACTTCTGTGAGTGGAATTTCAAAAATCTGAGAGACAATGTTAATATCAAGGAGTAAAAAGTGGTTAAATAAGATAAAAAATAATTTTTTGTGAATAATAACTTTTAACTTTTATTTACCACGGTTAAAAGTAAATAGAGTAATTAAGGTTAAAAATGATATTATTATTACCCTAAAAAATTTCCAAATTATATTGGATAAGTTTAATTCGACTGAAAACAATCTCAGGAATAAAATATTACCCTTTAGGTCCACATGGACTAGATTAGGACACTTATTATTATTTTATTTAAAGAAGAGCTAAAAGAGTTAAAAAAAATGTTTAATAACTAAAACATTTTTAATATAGTGTTATACATAATATAAATTCGACTATAAATATTTATTAGAAAGATAAGACAATTTACTATATAATTGTAGTTTATTTATCATTTTTAGACATTAAATGTTTTAATTTATTTATGACACAATGATGATGAAATAATTACTTTATTAAGGAAATATTAACATAATTGATGCTATAAATACCCAAATAAATCTATTTTGAGACTTTTTATAAATTTCACTAATTTTTTAGGTTAATATGAAATGTTAGTATTGATGTAATTAACTATTTTAGAACTAATAATGCTATTATGACTTTCTGAAAAAATCAATTACAAAATAGTTTCAAAATTGACATAAAATAGTTTTTAAAACAAATATTATATTATTAATTGATATTATATTCCTAAAAATCTATGGTTCATCACAATGACTTAGATAAGGGTATATATATTAATAATGAACCACTTTGGCTTCTTTTGGATTTTTATAGAAATTTTATTACCCATATAGTGTAAGAAAACTAGAAGACACGGTAAAAGTTAAATTACTTAACTTAGAGTTAAATCTAAATGATAAGGTTAAAATAGTAACATAACCATGTCTAAAACCTATTGGTTGAGATTATTTAGAACCACCACCACCTTATATTCTAAATAAATTAATTTAGAGCTATTAAAAAACTGATAATATTTTATTATAGAATAATATTTTATGTTTTTCTTAAGCTGCCCCTCTCCTGCCTTATAAAAGGGCACATCCTCCCTCTTCTCTTTACAAAATTTTAAGCATTCATGATCTGCCAAAACCTGCCCATATACCTTATAAACTTCCTTACAAACATTATATAGGTTATGGTCTCCTAAAAAGACCAACTCTAAAGACATAATAGGAAGCTCAAAAAATGTGCGTCGAAGAAGAGGTAGATTCTTCTAGCGATTCTTTCATGTTTTCTTTCATCTTCAACTTCTTCTTCATTAGTTGTTTCATTATAAAGTAATAACATCATTATAAATAATATAATTATATGTCATTATAGATATGAAACAACCCCATTTCAACTTATATCCATCCTACAGAAAATGAAATCATCGTGCGTGCGTACGTACGGAATACTGTATCCACGCCGTGGTGTAATCTGTTTTCCCACCACCACCTTACTTGGACGGGTATAATGGTCTAAATAATAACTATATATAGTTATTATAACATAATAACTATTTTTAGATATTATATAATCCAATACAATTAAATTAAATTATTATGGGAATGATATCATCGCTCGTGCGCACGTACGAATTACCGTCTCCACGACGTGATGAGTTTCATTCTCCATGTTAACCATTCAAGAATGATTATAAAGTATATATAATGAATAATAATGAAATATATTACATGGTAAATCTACTGGATTTATGTATCTATATATATGTCATCTACTTACTTACATTCCAATCAATAAGGAAAGGAAAACAACTTTCATGCGTACGTACGGCCTACCGTCTCCATGAACGTTGTATTTAATTTCATTTATATATCTATTATATATATATATTTAATATATATGATATATAAATCATGATTTACATTTTTAAAGTAATTAAATCATGATATATGTAATAATAATATCAAGAACAACAATTCCAAACACGTACGATAAATTAAATGATATAACCCAAAACGCTGCTTTAACATGGAATTTACAAAATAACAGGTAATATAAAGTCATATGTGAACCGTATATGATATCATAACAATGAATATGATTCTATAATAAGTCAATGACATTATCTAAATCATTATATAGGAGGTTTGGATACATATGAAACATATCAGACCTAAGGTAAGGGATAATTATTCCAATCATGTTCTTATCTGAGATTGTTATTCGTAAGTATTTACTGGGGTTACTGTTATCATCCATGTCAATGTTTTCTAAATTTTTTTTCTTGTATGTTTAATGAACTTTTTACCCATTTTTACTTTTACAATATGTTATTGAAGGAATATTTCTTTTTTTACCATACACGGAACTTTTTGACTTTTCTTGCAAAAGTACAAGGACTCTTTTTTAACTTTTATGGTGTGAATGGATTTTTATAGTTTCATAATGCCTTATTTATATGAAGCTTCATTTACAAAATTTCAAGATTATTTTCAAAAAAAATCTTTTCTTTTCAAATCGCATGGCATTTTGAGTGAAGAAAGTTATTTTGATGAAGAAAGGATATTTTCCTCATGAATTGATTTCAAGTGTTTTGTCAAAACTATGTTCCATCTAAGATGACATTATTATGTATGATTATCTTTCAAGTATAATGTCTCTATTATTTACATGGTTTGAATTTTCTTATAATGAAATGATATCCCTTTCTTTTATATGGATTATGTGATGATGGGATGATGTTTATGAAACCCATTTTATTCATTGGGTTATTATGAATGATGTATGTTTATTTTGTGGCACAAGTAAGAATGATTTCATTATGAGATGGCTGGGAAATATATCTCCCTCCAATGCATTGGGTAAAGATTTATATCTCATGAGATAGACATGGCTAGAATGGTATGTTAATCCAGTTCAGTGATACATGATTGGAATGAAGAGTGAACTCGATTCAGAAAGGGACATTATCCACTAAGATGGTCTTGGAAGCAAAGCCTTGGCTACTATTGAAATCATATCAAGTTATTAATGGGTTTCCACAATTAAAAGTTGTATTTCCATGCTATTTTATCATGATTGATGTTCCATTATGATCTATGTCTTACGTACTGCCATGTTTTATTTCATTGCTCAAGATTTTGTTGTTTAAATATTATGTTCTTGTTTTTAAGTCCAAATGTATATGGTTTGTTTTATTTTCTTCATGATTACCCTTACTGAGCATTTGAGCTCACCCTTTATATTTTTTCTTTTCCCCAAGATATAAAAAAAGGTTTTTGGTATGAAAACAAAAGGGGAATATCTTTATGGTAGATGTTGAAGATCTATCACCATGATTAGAGGATTATGTTCCGAGTTTCCAAACACACTAAATTATTACGGTTCTTGAGTGTTGGTTTTTGTTATGTATTAAGTATTATACAAAAGTAATGTAATTTCCATGTACGCCGAGATTTGGGAATCTATATTCTCAGCTAAAAAACTTAAGAGTTGGATCCTCAACAGGATCCTAGATAGTATTCCAGATATCAAAAATAACAAGAACTAGGGAGTCCTCAATCAAATGATGGTCATCGTGTCCCAGTATCTATATCAATAACTATGCCAAAAACTTGCAATAGAAGTGCTACCCCTTTATCAGCTCTCAAAAAAAGCGCTGATAAAGGGGGGCTTTATGAACTCTCAAAAAAGCACTTATAAAGGGTGGCCATTATCAGTGCTAAAAAAAGCGCTGATAAAGGGGGCCTTTATTAGCGCTTCATTTAGTAGCGCTGATAAATGGGGGATTTATCAGCGCTTTTCCTGAGCGCTGATAAATGTTGAGTTAAAAAAAATATTTATTCATGAGGAATAATATTTTGTTATATAATTATATTTATATTGATATAAATACAATATATATTTTTTAAATATGTTATAAACACATATAAATAGACTTTTACATTTAATAGATAAGATATTTAGTGAAAATGGCTTCAAAATATTTTAAAAAATATTATTAATCAATAATTTTTTAATTATTATCAATTAAAAATCATTTAATAACAATTTGAGGACACAAAAAATCAAAACAAATAATAAAAGATCTAAAATACATTGAAAATGTAACTCAAACTTCAAGCAGCCATAACTTTTGATCCGGGTGTCCGTTTGAGCTCTACAACATATCAAATCAAGGACTGTGACAACCTCTACATGCTATTAATTTATTCAAATACTCTGTCACATTTTCCGATCCCAAAAAAGGCCTAGAAGGCCTCCTAAACTGAGTTTTAGTCAGGATGCCCCGATTGTTTAACATTCAAAAAAGTATAACTTTTGATGCGGATGTCTGTTAGGCCATTACCACATATCATATCGAAGATTGTTTAATTGTCTTAGATTTGACTGGTTGTGGCATTGAAACGGAATTCTAGATTATTTTTTATGGTCGTTTTAACATTTTATGGCTTTTAAAATAAACCTATATATGTATTTATTCATAAATATATATGTGTTTGTGTGTGTGTGGGTGTCTATGTGTGTGTCTGTGTGTTGTATATATGTATATATGTTTTTATTTATTTACATACTTATAAAAACACATCAAAAACATTTTTTTTTCATAAATGCATTTAAAACTAAACTTATATGTATATTCTATGGCTTTTCAAATACACATATATATGTATTTATTCGTAAATATAAAAGTGTTTGTGTGTGTGTGTGTGTCTTTGTGTGTGTCTATGTGTTGTATATATATATGTATGTGTGTTGTATATATCTATGTATGTATGCATGTATTTATTTATTTATAAACACACATAAAAAAAAATATTTTTTCGTAAATGTATTTAGAAAAAAATCATATTTGTATATATTAATATACAAATAAATATACGTATAAAAAATTATAACTAAAAATATATATATATAAATATATTAATATACGAATTAATATATATATACTAATATATGAATAAATATATTTATATTAATATGAATATCTATCAATATATGAACTAATGTATGAATAAATATAACTATATATATATATAGATATATCACAAAATAGAGAACCAAATGAAATGGAATAGTGGTGAAGGTGCATCAGTGAAAGGGGGGAGTCCCGTGTTTGAGTTTGGGTGGAAGCGAAGGGGGTGCGCGCATGTGAGGATGCACGAGAAGGGTAGCGCGCGAGAGACCTCTTAGCGCTGATAAAGGGGGATGTGAAGCACTGATAAAAGCACTCCCCCGTAATATATTTAATATTTTTTAAATTTTTTAAAATTTTTTTGACCTTTATCAGCGCAAAAAAAGCGTTGATAAAGGGGTCTTTTATCAGTGATTTTTTTAGCACTAATAAAAGGGACCCCCCCCCCCCCCTATATTAGCGTAGAGCTTTACAGTGATTTTTTAGTACTGTTAAAACCCTTTTTTTAGCAATTATATAGGCCGTTTTTGTAGTAGTGAATGATGGTTGTTGCTGAGGAGAAAACCCAAATGTTGACAAGACAAACCAAAATTAGATCCATATATATATATATATGGAGATAACATAAGAATGGAATTTAAATAATATGATCTGATATGATCCATATATCATGTTTCCTATAACTAATGTCTCGATCTATCAAGTAAACAATAATGTAGTCAGATTCCTGGTGTATGGTTACATCCTGTGCTACTCCAACACTGGGTTCCCTAGCTCAAAAGCAGGAAGGGATAAAATTTGAAATTGATTCCCAAAATTCCAATACAAACCTCTCTATAAAGTAGAAGTATAAATTTATTCTATTGTCAAACAACCCTTAATAAAAATCTATAATGGCCCAACCCAATGGGCCCCGACAGTGGGCATAAGGCTAGGCTATCACAATCCCAAGCCCACCTCCATTGGCCTAGGGCTGGAAATAAGAACTGAGAAGGGAGAACAAAAATGTGATGTCTTTTATTAATATATAAGCATGAAATGACCCATCCATCTACATGCATAAGTAAATATGAATAATAATAAATTATTGTTACACCGTGAGTATAAATCATATATCCAATAACATAAATGGAATAAAAAATATTAAAAAATAAAATCTAAAAAGTAATGACGGAAAATACACACCCCACCAGAAATAATGTCCCGACATGATAGAAATTTGAAAGAAATAATTATAAGAGAGTTTAATTCCATATCTCAAATCCCTGACCACTGTATATGGCCATATGAACCCATATATCCAAATTATTTACTAGCCCCATGAAAAAATAAATAGAAATGTTCATAAGACATGATACATATATAGAAAATCCCATACGTGAGTTATTATATAGATAACTAGGATAATACCATGAAAACGGAAAATTGTGCTATAGATGACATGATAGAAGTAGTCAAACCAAGCCAAATTAAAAGTGAAATAGAGACCAAAAAAATATATATAGTCTCATATAAAAAAAATGTGAATGAAACGGGATACACATCACAAAACTATATATGTATAATGAGTCCACTCACACCTCCAAATATCCATCTATAATTCCCAAAACAACACACAATTGAAAAAATAATCTTCTAGGGAGGGACTAGAACCTCACCACAAAAAACACAATAGTAAATGGTGCCGTAAATCCAAATAATATATCCCAGAAAACCTCACCTGAAAAGAGTAAAGGGGTCTAATTTCAATTGAAGCTTGAATACATGGGTGATCCATTTCGGTATATGGTAGACCCATACTCATTGTATTATGGGGCCTACCATATCAATTTTTTTAACTAATATAGGGTACTAGTGCCCTACTATGTTCGGGGAGTATCATCTCCAGGGTTAGAGGACCAAATCCCAGTTTCGGTATGGGAGTACTGTCTTTCTATGTAAAAGAGTATGGGGGACCCCCACCATTTTTAGACAAAGGAGTACCACATCTTCCTCAATGAATGTGTATGGGGGACATGTGTCATAATTATACAAGGGAGTTCTACCTCTAACAACACTGTGATGATCAAAACTAATTGGTACCATCATCAAACATCACATAAAGAAGCATCATTCTTGAAACATATTGAATCATACCTCATAATCCACTATAAATGCTGCAATAATGCTATATATAGAAAAATACTCGGGATACACTACTTATAAGAAAAAATACAATTAATTATTATAGAGTTATGAGGGGTAAGTGTTCTTAAAATTGGGCGTACATGACATGTATGGGGTCCACACGATGTGTGGTCCAAAAAATCTACTGAACCATGTTATCCTTTGGACAAGGATTGGAACCCATGTCACAATATAACATGTATAGGTCATACATGGTGTTTACTAGCAAATCGGGGGCTGCCCATGTCCTTCTGGTCATGCCCATGTACATCAGCATTCTCTCATGGACATAGTCTTGTACATGATCCTGGTGGGGATCCTGGTTGTTATTGTGTTCAAATTTAGTATATGGAATGTACTCCCACATGGGGTCATGGTCATGTTCCATTTGGAACATGGGCCAGATTCCTGGGTAAGGTAACTTGATATGTGGGTCCTACAATGTGGCTTTCGAATCATTACATGGTCAAAAACCCTAACCATTACAAGGTGAGAAGAACATGATATGTTTTCTTCTGTACTGTAAAACATATTATATCCATTTCGACAAAAATACCACACCATAAAATAATTCTCCATATCCACCTTACCCGTGTATAATATGGCTTCCAAGATACATGAAATTGGTTTGGAAAGACTATGACCATTTATTTTGGCCCTCTAGTGGCCAGATATTGTAATTCGGTGATCCCCTTAATGCCTACAATGTCTCATGTTCCCAGAAATTGACACCAATAAATCCAATCACCATATTAGAACATAGATACATGGATCATCACATACAATCCTTTATTCTTCCTGATCCAAAATCAAATCAATAATTCATTCATGGCATATGAATCTTCCATAAATCAGAGCGTATGATCATGATCGTACCCACTAGAAAACTTCAGACCGTTAAAATATAGGAAAATGGTGAAGAACACAAAGAAAAAATGGGTATAAAGCACATAAACAAAGTGAAAAATATATTTTTTCAATACTTCATGAAAAATTATTAATAAATTAGGTATTAACAAGATGGATAACATGTGAAATATGATAGACTTATTGAAAAAAAAATTTATTGGCAACAAGGCTCTTTTAAAGGATCAATTAATCAAAAAAAATATAATATAAAATTATGTCATGATATATATTTTAATAAAATGAATAAATTGCAATAAAAAACCCTTACCGTGATTATTGATCGATAATTAGTGTAGAACAAATTCACTAGTAATGGAGAATACTTGGTGTGTTTGCTTCATATTTATCCACCATGATATGATCATCGATCATTGTTTGTTATTGATTCACCAATGAAGGTCATAATATTTACACTCAACACTCCTAGTGTATATATAGATTTACCTGGTGAATTGTTAAAATTGGGTATTTATATAGGATTTAATTATGTCATATAAAAAATAACAAGATATTTCATTTAATTTCTATAATTAATCACACCAACCAATATATTCCATGAACAGATGCATAAAAATGACGAGAGATATTTCCTACCTAGGGGAAATTCATTGATTTGGATTTAATCATTGTTTTAGGTTTTTTTTTCTAGGACTCTAGACATTTGATATTACATTAACATGAAAAAACTATGCACACATGATATTAATATATTTATTATTTAAAATTAAATTTGGGATAACTGTGCCATAGAATTTCACACCTTCTCAGTTTCTGGATAAAAAAATATTTCATAAAATATTTCTATTTTTTATAATTAAAATATAGATACTCTACAAGAATGATGTTATTCTACATCCAGATACTTCCATCTCCCTTTACAACCGCTTCCAAATATTCATCTTATTCCTGATGAACATCATCATGAATTCTTGATATATAGTCTACCATGTATCCTCAATCAACCGATGTGTACAACCATGCTATAGATCATACTACCCATGAATCCAAATGATTATAGAAAATGAGCATCATATTTCTACCATCATAAACTATGATAAAATATTTTAATCATATGAATGTCACTCCTCATATATTTACCATGAAATTTCTGCCCTCCATGTAGATATTTCCCACAAAACACAATTACATAAAGTAATTATAGTACTAATATTTTTTCAATAACACTTATCTCAAATATAATCTTGAAAGTTTTATGATTATTAAAATGATTTGATCGTACCCTACCAATAGTGTTCAACATTCTACTAAAAAGTTCTTGGATCTATCTTATACTAAACACCTCATAATGGAACGAAATCTAGTAGTCTACAATCATAAGGTCATATTTTCAATAGGAATTTCTCAAAATAGTTACTGTGAAATACAATGATTTTGTTACATATTATAGTATAAGAATAGCTCACACATCATCAGAAAATGTCACCTTTACTTACAAAATATATCTTTTTCCCATGCTTAGATAATTCATTTGATCTACTAATGATTTTAATCTGATAGCCTTAATTTTTAAAAAAAAAATTTCATCAAGAAGTACTTATTTATAGCTCATAGTTTTCTACTTCTCTTACATGGCTTCTATAAGTGTATTTACAGTCTTTATGTCCCAAATTTTGAAGACAAAATTCCGTGAAACAGTATCCTCACCAATCCTATTAATTTTTTATCTAACATATCAAGTTTTTATTTCTCCATATTTTTATCTTTCTCATCCAATGAAATATTGATATCATTTAGGATTATATATTCTTAAATATTTTTCATATTGAAACCAATGTAAGTTTAGATAACCCAATTAATCTAAATTATTCCATTATTCATTGAAATATCATATAATAGATGTAACCAACTAAAAATAAGGATGATATTATAGTAAGGGAAAAATACCTAATTATATTCTATGTCTAAACAGAATTATCCATCAGATACCACTCAATATGAAGAATATGCATCTTAAAAAAGATGATATAGAATATTGGATAGTTAAACATTGAGTTGACAATAATTTCTTATCAAATAATAGTTCAATGTAATGGAATTTCAAAATACTAGATCATCCTCCTCTCACATATTCAAACAAAACTAATAATTAAATAGGAACCCTAATTTCTACTCAATATATGAATCACACAAACATGTATTCATATATTAAAAATAAGAAATAAAGAACACTAGTTTTACATTGTTAAGAAAGTTTTCATATAGAAATGGTTGAACACTTATAAGTATTTTTTATTACCAAAAATATAATTTCTTTTCAAAAAGCATCATAGATGGATATATTTGACCTCATAATAATTTGTTAAAACATGATACTTCCAATCACACACCTCATCTACTATTCACGCATCACTTATAGAGAAGATCATTGATAGTCAAATAGGAAACAATGACCTATAACCATTGCATCAAAACATCTACTATTATATTCTATTTAGGATCCTATTATATTAACCATCACTATTGGTACACTATTCTCCACACCTATAGACAAATATTCACAATATCCTTCTATAAATTTTAATCTTTCAGTGTTTTCACCCTCTTGTTGAATTCCATTCTACTACTATCTTGAATGTGACATTGTAAATTAAAGAGACTAAACATATGAAATGATTACATCTGATTACTTAAGGAAACTTCATGATCTAAACATATTCCTTCAATACATGTCATTTACTTCAAATTATAATATTCTATAGTATAATTTTATGGTGTTTCCCCATATATTTTATTCTTTTAATGTATATGTTATTACTGCTAAAATATATGTAATTTAGTGGTTTTTTTTATTTTATTATACTATGTTGTAATGTATTACATTTTAATAAATCATTATTATCCATTACTATAATTTCATGGGTATTTAATTCATCCACCACAATAAAATTTTATCCTAAAAATTGAAAATAAATCAACAAAAAACATGTCGATAATACTTTATCATTAAATATGGTGGCTCCATGGTTTCCTCTTCAAATATGTGATTCCCCTGATGAACCTTCACAATAAGATTTTTTAGATGCTGTATAATTTTTGATCTCATATCAAAAATTTGTATTGGATGATCAATATATGAGAAGTATGGTTCAGATAAATATCATCCACATCATAAAATGGGATGGTTCTGGTCTATAGATCCTCAGATGTGATATATATTATACATTATGAATTTTATATAGGTTTGTTGGGATGTAAAAATTATATGACACCACACATACCCTCTATTTTTTATAATGGCCAAATATACCTTGAAATGGGTTCCCATTCTTTCAAATATCATAAATTATTTTCATAGAGATAACCATTCGAATAGTTGTTCCCCAACATAGAAATTATGTGCTTTTCTTTTTTTATTCATATTTTTTTAATTTGGGCCTCCATGTTATGATCATGGATGGTTTTGTCCTTCTTTAATATATCTTATACAAATTATAAACCCAATAGCATCCTATATCAAACACTATCTGAACTTATTAATGTCTAAAATACCTTTCTATAAAGGTATTTATTTAATGAAATATTGATAATATAGTGATAATATTTATTTTAAGATAACTACACTAATGAAAAATAATGGTCCCAATATCCTTGAATGTTAAGAGATCATGAACGTAGAATATCCTCAAATGTATGGATAGTCCATTCAGACGTCCCACTAATTTTTGGTTATAGGGTGTCTTATGAATCACTATATTTAATTCCATCTAAAGAACCATAAAAATGTTGATATAAATAGATGTTCATGATGAGAGATAATAAATAATAGAGTTCTATGAAATCTTACAAATTCATTAATATACATCCTTACATGATGGTACAATATGAAATCTACTTAAATAGAAAGTAGATGAGTATAGTTTTTAAGAAGATACATCATAACACTTATTTAATTATAATCCTTTCACATCTTAACAATAAAAATGAAAAATATGAAAGTAATATTATCCCACATCCAATATATTATATGTTATGTTTTGGTAAAACCCTTTTATGTTTTTTTAATCCTTCGGTTGTTGTAATACTATGAATCTTATTGTATAATATAATATTTCATTCATTATATTTACCCACTACGAATTTTCTTATACATTATTATAATGTTCCATGAATCAAGGATGTATATAAAAATTTTAATATTAAGATTCATCTAATAAATATTTATTTATATATTATATTTATTGAACACAAAAACTATTTTCAAACCATAAAAATATTTTCTCCCATTTTATTTTCTGATATTTGTTTTATTTTTGACCTCTATAATTATCTTTTGTATTTTCATATCATTGATTTATGTTATTTTAATTTTATAAAATAATGATGAATGGGTAAATATATAGAAAAATAATGATATTTACCCTTATATTGTATCACTCATTTCAATCCATCCTAAATCATTAATAATTATATCAATTTCCACCATCCTCATAGATAAAATACCATGGTGTTTTCTACTCAATCCATTTGCTACCTTATATTATTTCCTAGGATGATAGTTCCGATTAGAATCATAATCTCTAAGTATCTCCAAATATCTCCATTTCCTTCTAACTATTATCTTTTTGGGTGAATATTTATTTTAAAATATTATGATTAGTGTATATATCATTGATATCGCCATATAGTTAATGTATTTATATCCTTGTAGAAAATATCATTTCCACAAACTCCAACTCATGTGTTTGATTATATACCTCATGTGGATTCAATTGTTGAGATGTATGGACCACCACTCTATCATTTTTACTTCATTCACATTGATGACCATTCATTAATGAATCAATATAAAATAAAAGTTATTTTTTACTAGATAGAAAAAATAGTATAGGGTTCTCCCTATGATAAAAACATTGAATAATTATCCATACTTGTTGTTCACAAATAAAATGGTTTCTCTCTATGTAAAAACATCAATATAAATGAAACCCTTATCAAATAATTCATTTAATTTCATCATAAACTCTCCCAACACCACTAAGGACATTTTATATGGATGTTTAGATATTTTTGTTTATTATGTATAAGATCAATATAGAATACAATTTTTCGTCCTGGGTGAAATAAATGAAATTCATTAGCAAATGAATTTATGTGCTTCTATATAACAGGAATATATTGTATTCTCAGTACCTAATTAAACCTCATAGAACGAATTTTATATATATATATATTCCAATTATTTGATTAATTTGATCTACTAGGGGTGGTATCAGAAAAAAATCAGGAAATAAAATCTCCCATAAAAAAAGTTGTGATTCCTTATATGCCTCTATAATTATAACATACACCCACCTATAATAGATTATTTATTGTATAATTTTATAGATAATCCATCCCCATTATTACATAAAAACACACCATCCATATAATGTTTTGATTCAAAACTTGACAAAACCCATGTATTATAATTTGAATTTCCGAATATAACTTCATTGCAATCAATGCACCACATGGTGTTATAATTGATAAATCATTCATTAATGAATCGATAGGTTATTGATCATTTTTAGTATAAAGAAATAATATAAAAAATTTAATATATCCCAAATCATATAACATATTAGAAATCTTTGAGTATATAATCAATGTACCTCCTATGATATCCTTAAGAGCTTCAATATCATATATAGTTATTTTGAAATCATAAAGCTAGTCTATAGGATTATTCTTGGAAGGATTCCCTTGGTGATTAGGTGATTGATTAGAGTAATGTGTCATCTATGTATATTTGAATCATCACTCATTGAGTACTTTTAGCTTGACATTATAATCATGATATTTGTGAATTTTTTATCCACATTGAAATTATACTCCCAACCCGTTAATTATGTCCCTATGTGTGTCATACTACATTTGTTACATATATAGACCTCTATTTTCCAATTATTTCCCTTACCAGTTTTTTGACCCACTTAGGGTTCATTTATCCTGCTCTTCTATGGGTTTCCATTATTAATTAAGGTCATGGAAATCATTTTCTTGGTATTGAATGAACTTATTACAATTACCTCAAATGATAAAAATGTTTTAGTGATAAATGATATTTTAAAACATAAAATAAAACCATAAAAGAAACAATCAATATTACATTTCTGAATGTATACATAATCTATAATATACCCTACTAATCTTGTGGAAATTTCCTCACACTAAAACCTAATTTCTGATTCCTTTTGATTAAAATTTATGAATTGTGTTTTCATATTATCACATTTTCCTAGAGGAAAATATGTTTAAAGTAATTCCACTCTATGTAGTTCATATCATCTTCCTTCAAATTATTTTGAAATAGGGACCACCAAAGGTTAAAATATACACATAAATGATGCATAGTTATGATAAATCTTTCTGTGTAATTTCACCATAATTCCATAAAAATATTCTATAGGTCCTTAAATATTTTATTTTCCCCAATGTTATTATTGAACCAATTGAATTGTGGAGTTTGCTGCCTTATAAAATTATCTATGCAGGTTGGTCCTTATTTAGGGGAAATTGGTTTCTCCCTATTTGATAGGTTATTATTCAAATCATATGTAAATTTTTCTAGGATACTATTAATATTTTCAAAACCAACATTAACACCATTATCTTGATTATAAAAATAATTCTCACATTACCTTCATTTTTTGGCTTGGTTTCAACTTCTTCTAGTTATTTCCATAATCTATAATATTTTATGGATTAGTTTTTAATATTATAAAATATTAATTTATATGAACATATTTATATACCATGTCTCCCTATACAATTTTTCTATGCCTAATATACCAATAAAATACATTCAATTGAAATATATTGAAATTTTAAAATTTATAGTTTACGTTCCCATTTTACATTATTTTAATTATGTATCCTATTGTTTAAATTGAACCTGTCTAAAATACAAACTGTAACACCCACAACCCTAGTCACATAGAGTTATCCAGTTATTTATTAAATTTGAATTATAATATATGAGATTAAATTCTGATGTTCTTGTTCAATATTTATAAAGATACTAGATAATAAAATCTTTCATTACAGAAGGAAAAGTTATATCAATTGAGGAAAAACATTATTTCTTTGATTTATATATATGTTTCACTATATAGAGAATCCCACATCATTACCTAGGGAAATGGGTGACATGATTGAAGAGTTATATCAAATTATTAGAAAGAGATAATATACAATAAATTATAACATAGAATAAGTAATAAAATTTATTTTAATAAAAATGTAATGTGGTTTAACATAACACATAAATTGAATAGACAAAAAGTATTAAATGAAAGATTAAGGATGGAAATGACAGGAATGTATAATATCAGATCTTATAAATATATCATCTAGGAATTAACCACAACAACATATATAAAGGGAATGATTATTCCCATACCAAATCTTAGATGCCTTGATTGACATAATAAGAAATTGATTGGATATTTAATTTAATGCCTCACCTATAACATGAAATAATAATGCATTCCTCTATATTCAAATAGCTATGTCATAATCCCCAAGAATGAACAACATATGAATAAAAATAACTGCTGCTCAATGGGGTTTTTCTAATATTATTATCCAATATAAAATAAAGGATTATAAATTCCAAAAATAGTTTTCTCCTGATAATAAATTAAAAAAAGAAATCTTGGATAATTGAAATGAGTTATTTATGAACAAACTGGGGATTTAAAATTTTCATCTAACTACCCTTATCAAGCTTAGAGAATTTCTTTTTAATTACCAGGTAAATTATAAAAATTATAATTATTAATGTGATTGGGAAGTAGAATTAATTTAATTGAAATGTTCTAAGTCCAAACAAATTGTATACAAACATAAAACTATATATTCATTTCCTTAATTTTGTTTTTTTAATATCATTTGAATCATCCATAAAATACCATCTTAGAGTTTTGAACCAGGTGTTCTGTATGGACCACTTAGTTTTCATTGATTGAATATCATGTTAACAGAAAACCATCCATTTTTAGGGTTATTACCTCTAGAATCATCTACTATATATATGTGTCGAAAGTTTTTTCCTTACTATGATTTTCTACTATAGAAAACCATACATACATTACCAACAATTTTTTATGGATCTAATACTATAGGAATGTATGATCATTATTGAAGATTATAAATATAGTATAATTATATGTAAGAGTGAAATCTTATTGATAATATAATATGAAATTTATAGAAATTAGTCATAATAACATTTCATATTAAAATGAAAATGAATTTGTAATAATATCCCAACCAATGAAGAGAAATGTTTAGATATTATTACACTAAAAATAAATTCTTTATTATTAGGATGAGAACCATAAAGCATTGGAAAATGAACTAAATGTCTCTTGAGAGGGAAAATGAGGAGAAGTATTTAATCAATGAATTTAGAGCATAGTGCAATGGGAGAATTAGTGGGGATTTATAGAAATGTCAAAAAATATAGATTAATATATTATAAATTTCGGCCTTATAAATAAAGGTTGTGTAAAATATAAAACCATTATATTTTCCTACGTTTTGGTTCCTAGATTTTGAAATATAAGGCATACTTCTGACATATTTCACTTAATGAAAAAAATCCTATATTTTATATTATATGGGTAATGAGAATATAATTATTCTTTGAAATGTTATTTATAAATACTTAATTTACATTTTAGTCTTTAGAATGTAATTTATAGGCTTTGAAAATAAATTTAATTCATTACAAAAAAATTTATTAATAAAATAATTTTTTTTCTCATGAATTATCTTATTATAATTAATTGTTAATATTTTAAATATAAGTATTTCCTTATCCATATTATACACGGATAATATATTTTAATTTTTAGAATAAAATTATACTATCTGAAAAAATTAAATAAAATTCAAGACTAGATAATTTCAATGTATTGTATTTAAATTTAATTTTTTTAGGAAAATTATTTTATTTTTATTTTTATTTTGAAATTTTGAAAATAAATCTTGTTGTATTTTATAATATATTTTATTGAGATAAAAATATAGAAATTTTTTTAAAGACATATTTTTTTAACCCTTATTTGTGTAAATATATTACTTTTATTTATTAATATAAATTAAATTAAATTATTTATATTTTCATCAAATTATTTTTTCCATTTTACTAGAAACTATCTTGAAAAAATAATCCTTTACTACTATAACAATCATATTTCCAAAGCTTGTGTAGAAATGGTCATATCATATCTTATAGTAATCAGATCCAAATGTTCATATTAATGTAATAATATTACCGATTATATATATACACTTCATTATAATGTTCTCATATCATTCATATAACCCCCTTAGCTACTATTTTTGTTCATATGTTTATTTATTCTTCAAAATAAAAATGTTCCTTGTATACGTGTTATTTGATTTTAGTATGAACCTCTGATGTACAATATTATTTTCTTTCCCTATATATTTACTTTTTTATAGTTATCATTTTAGATGTTATTATAAATTTAATTACATAGTTTTAGGTTCTATTACTCTATGTTTTATTGTATTATATTGTAATAAAAAAGAATATTCAATATAAATTTTTTTCTATTATTATGTAATCATTCAACTATCCTGACCAATGTTTCACAAATAAATTACATGTAATTGAAATAAATAAATCAATAAATAAGATTAGTTACTTATATTTATTAATTAAAGTATTATATATATACATAGAAATATATATGAATAAATAGTCACTAATTGATGAAAAATTTAAATATACACATTCTTCAGTTAATATTTGATAATATTTAATGTTGTAATATATATAAAATCTTAATACCTTATATCTTCCACATTGAAAATTCATAAAAATAATCACCTTGAGTAATTTATTTAATTTTAATTTGGCCAATGTTGAAAATATTTCAATAACACAAAATATTCTATTAATTAATTGTCAAATAAAATTATTTTTATCTTCATCCACATTAAATTAGATTCCTCATGTCAGTTGTCCTCTACTAATGATAAATATATTTAATAATTTATAAAATTAATAAATTTTAAAATCAATCAAATATTTTAAAAGTAACACCTTATGTTACCTCTCAATAAGAATATATACTATATATTATGTATATTTAGATAATTTTTAAATTAGTAATGATATGGGGGAGTTTGAAATATGTAAAATGTACAATGATTTAACTAGACCACTTCTATTAAACATATGGGTTACCAAGAATGTATTGGGTTTCAAGATAGTTTTGTCGAAAAGATCATGTCAACTTTATTATATATTTTAGTTAAATAATTGTAGCAATTATTTATCCATATTTATTGTTAGTTATTATAAAACATTATAAAAAAGTATCTTATAATTATGTTGTTTTATAATAAATATTTAAATAATAATATATGATATACATATACATTTATAGTTTTATATAATTAGGTTTCATAACAATTAAAAATTTGAAAAAAAAACTTTTACACCTTGAAAACATCCATCTATTCCATAAAAAAGTTTCCTTGAACTTTTCAATTTTTTTATAGAATACCAATAACTATAACATGAATACCGACTTGATAATAATTTTTACTCATCCATAATATCAATAGAAAAATTAAAAACCATGGAATGAAAATATAAATTTCAATAAGGGCTAATCAAAGAGATGAAAAATCATTAATCCTTGAAATACATGAATACACATATAATTGAATATAGTGAATTTCAATGGAATAATAGGTTATAATGAAATTGTATAATATCATATGAAATCATATGGAAATTCATAAAATCTACTCCAAAATACATATAACTTATTTACTAATATTGATTTAAATAAGTGAGAATCGTAACAAGAAAGTAATAAATGACTATAATAATCTTTATGGTTTATCAAAAAATTATATTCATATCACCCATAAAAAATCATAATAACTTGTAATAGAATAAATTATCCAATAAATTCCTAATCTATAATGCATAAATTAAAAAGTTAATTCAAACATCATAATGGGATAATTTAACAATTTGAATACAAACTCGTTTATATATAAATAATAATAATTACATAATACATTGGATTCTATATACTGATCCTAACTATAATTATCTATAATTCCAGAGAAATATAATAAGAATAAAGAATTTATAATGTTTTATTTTATTTCATAACTCAATTAATCAAATGAAATTGGTTAAATAATTCCTTGTTGACCCAGAAAATGAATAAAAATAATATAATTAATCTAGAAGAATAAATTATCGAATTTTTAATAATGATATAAAAATAATGTAATGATAAATTAAATAAAGGTTAAATATAAACATAAAATATTAAAATAATAATAATGAAATTCACTAGAATATGGGAAAATTAAATGAGATAATTTCCTCATATAGTGGTTATAATGATAGATGTGAAAATCCATAAAAATAGATTTTGAAAAGGAAATGAAATCCCTTAAAGAAATAGAGGAAAAAAATATAACCAAATAAAAGTATTTCATATGAAAAATCATATAATAAGGTAATTAATGATGATATAACATACCATAATTAAGGTAATTTATTTCAATAATCCCTTTATAAACTTGTGAATGTACAATTCAAAACCAATAGGGAGAGAATGTGAAAAGAATATTTTCATTTTAAAAAATTGATTTTCATTTTTCATAATAGATTCCAATAGGTAATTATAAAATCCATTTAAAATATATTAATTTATTGAAGGAAAATTTGGATGATGATCCCCTTATCTTACACACTTAATCAATTGAGGAGATGAAATCTATCTTAATGATATTCATTGAAATGAAACCTTTGAGACTATATAATCTGACAAAATGCTATATAAATTGTGAAAGTAATATTGAAGAAGTAATTTGAGAGAATTGTCGATTGAAAACTAAATGTGAGTTTTGGAATAAAAATATTATAATTAGAACACTTTTATTAGAGAATAATTCACATAGTTTTTATAAATAAAATTTATTTATTATTAATGAATGTATTTTTTTACTATGAAATATATCATAAATAAATATGTGATGATATGAACATTCATTATTTATCCAAAAATATGTTTTTATTTGGTTTTAAAATTATTTTATGAATTTATGAATCATTGTTATCCCAACATCACATTTATATATATTTTTAGTAAAACATATTTTTATAATCATTCAGATATTTTTATTCCTTGTCTTTATTCTCATATTATATGGGTGTTTTTATAAACTATTTTTTATAGATTCTTTTTAGGATATTATTTCATGGTTTATTGGGGTTTTGGTGTGGTAAGGGTCAGATGTGGTGTGGATGATCAATCTATGGCATGGAGGATTTTGATACCTCTACCATTTTTGACATAACTATTTCTTATGAAAGGATGGTGCATCATACAGGTTATGGTGCATGTTTTTCCTTCTACCTTTTTCAGCATGTATAAAGGTTGGACCTGGGGCTATAATATAACACCATTTTAGTGTTCAAATTTTATATCTTAAAAATCCATCATATTTTGTGATGTCGTCACCTATTCTTGAAAATATTTCTTTTATCTATCCCTTTTTCATGGACATGGTTTTGACCAGGCATTGTGGAATTATCTCTTACACTACACTATCATTTGACCTTTTTTCTAATTTTTTCCATTTTTTTCATGGGATATCTATAGTATAATTCCTTGTTTTCCAAACCTAAAAGTTGAAATCCCTATTTGACTTCGATTCCTCCAGTAAGATACTAATATGACCCTATTAATTTTGGGAGTACTTTAGAGTTTTTTGTCTCTCCCAACCTATTCTATTGTTTTATAAAATTAATGATAAATGTTGTGATCATATCTGGAAACTTCTTCTCCTCTATTACATCAATCCAAAATCTTCTTATTGAATCATTCTTACTCTATGATATAGTGGAATTTGGGACTATATTATTTATGGATGGTTGATTTGGAATTTTGTATCTTGGATACCTTCAGACTTTTATCTAGATCTATGATCCTTGATTCAATTATTCCTATCATAAGTGACACATATTAGATTTATTTTGGTTATATTATTTATTTTTAAACATAGGAATTTATTTTCTATCAATTCCTCTTGTAATTAATTTTTTCATGATAATTCATCCACAAATATTTATTATCTTCAATATATGTTCTATATATGTTCTTAAGATTCCTTATGAAATTAAATATGATCTT
The DNA here is from genome assembly GCA_963277665.1 of Viscum album. Lineage (NCBI taxonomy): Eukaryota > Viridiplantae > Streptophyta > Magnoliopsida > Santalales > Viscaceae > Viscum > Viscum album. Next base: position 1,029,366,720 of record OY728140.1, read on the forward strand.
GTTTTCTATAGAATGGAAACGTAATGTAGAAAATCCTTAATATTTTAATTCAATTTTATTTATTTTAAATACCTCTCATTGTATTATATATATAAATTCATTGATTACTATTATTACATTGAAAATATCATTTCAATGATTATTTTAGAAAGTGATTTGTTAGGATATTTTTTTGTAAATTAAAACTCATTCATTGACAAATAGTTGATTTGATAGATTTGGTGCTTGTATATCATTTCAAATGCATGAATATATGAAATTACTAAGATCCCTCTTTGAATTCTGTTTTCATTTTTATAAAATGTTCATCGTAAGGTGATTATGAATAAATGATTTATTCATATGGAAAGGGTGTTGAAAAATGTTTTAAAATGACATCATGTAATTTTAATATCAATCAACATTTGAAATCATAATGCCTATTTTGATTTAAATTCCTGGTTTTGAGTTATGTTTGGAATTTCGGTAATGAATTGTGAATAGAGTATGAGAATATTTTACCTTTTTAATACTAGTTTCAATAAAATGTTTTTAATTGAAATTTCTGATTCTTGATGTACCAGTTTTCACTTTTTTATGATCCTCTATTTTTATAGTCCCCTGATATGACATAATTGGTTCTTCTATTTCCCATTTATGGGTGTTATGAAATGGATTATTCACTTGGGGATTTTGGTGGGGAATAATATGAGAGCAGGGAGTAAATGAAATATTTATTTATTTAGTTTATATTGATACTAATGGGAATCTCCATTTTGGTTCATGACACTTGATAATATCAGCCACCTTATCTGACTACTCATGGGAATCTGGGTAGTTATATGAGATGAAATTGATTTATTGTTTTCTAGCATACTCACACCCCATTTAGTGGATCTATGCAGAAAATGATATTTTAATACTAGGAATGTGTATCCAAAAAAGAGGTCTTCTGTGGAATTGGTTTTCTTCAGACCTGTGAGACTATATATAATCCCATCACTCAGTCATTATGATTTATTAATTAAATTATCCTTGTGGGGATACTATCACATGTTTGTTATATGAATACCAACCATTTAATTAAAACTCAATACATGAAAGTGTTTGTTTTCACTACATATAAATAGATTTTCCTTGAATAATTGATTAATGTTATTTATTGACCTAATTATTAAGGTGATTCACCTTAAAACTATTTTATTATCTCTTGTACAAATTTTGATATTCGTTTAATGTTTATACAATTATATATTGAAAATATAATATCTTCTGAAATGGTTTTCAAATATTTTCTTGAAAATATTTGGGTTTCAAGAGATGAATTGGAATTTTTTCTAACATTGGTTTGATATGTAAGTTTTAAATATTCATCTTTCTATTTCATAAATCTATTTTTTTTGTAAACACATCTAGATGGATTTATTTTACTATCCTTAAATTTAATATATTTTAATCACTTTATTTTACTCATGTTTTATAATATTTTTATTTACTTATTTTTAATATATATTCTCATTGTTGAAATTAGAATGGTCTTTTTATCTTACACCATGATTGTACATTTTAGTGTCTTCAACCATCATGTTCTTATAGATGGTTCTTAAGTTCTTGTCATCATACATTTTCAATTCATTCATTATTTTATTTTTTTGGTTCTATTAGGGATGTGTTGGTGTTCATGGACTACAAGGATATTTTTTTGGAGTTATGACTTGATTTCATATTTTTTATCTTCTCCTAATAACATAGTTGGTTGTTTTTAATTTTTTATTCATTTATAATTCCATGGAGTAATTTTGTTTCTTTTATCTTTTATTATGGAAAACTTTATTCCCAATTTTTCTTTATGGAAACGGACTCACTTGTCACCAACTCTTAGGGATCATTGAATCTCTTTAGGTTAGTGAAAAATTGGCATGGATACTTGTTTAAATGGTAATTTCCATTAGTTATTCTAAAATGCTACTAGTGGGAGGTATTCAGAAAAATGTTTTCCTAGAAATACACAATCTCATTTTGTATGAGTTATAGTGGAATGATATTATGATAATGTTGGAACTCAAAAGGTAGATGTTACTATCTTCTTGATCACCACCTCTTCTTAATCAGAACTCTATTTTTTGGGAATGTTAGTAATTATGTATTCCTTTTGAGTTATTTTTATTTGGATTATATATGATATTTAAATTCTGGTTGGTATTATATTTAATTTTTGGGATATCATACATTTTTTGGAATTGGAATATAATGATTATTAGAGTTTCTTGGTGCATTTATAGTCTAGTAAACTATGAATAATTGGTGTGGCTGATCAAGAATTCAATCTAGGAACTACTATCTAGTCTATGCATTGTTTACCAAACTATGTGACTGAACCATGAATAGATAACTAATAACCCAGGAAATGAACCTATTCCATTTGTTTCCAAAATTAATTCACTTGTGTGAGATTAAATGGTTATGGATATGGTTTGTTTCACGTTCTTGTTTTCTTATTAGTTTTGATCACATTGTTATGTTCCAAATAATTTTTTTTTAAATATTTTTTTTAAATTGAATGAAAAGGAAATAGTTTTAAAAATTATAGAAAATGAGATTAATGATTTTCAAACAATAAATGAATTCCCCTGAGCTGGAAATGTATTTTGGAAATATTTATTTATTTATATCAAGAGTTAACATTTTGAGATGAAAGTCAAAATGTCTTATAAATAGGGAAATTTTTTGAGTTTCATGTAGTTATGTTTTGAATAAAATCTTTTAAATAATTTTTTAAATGAATTTATATTGTATTTGTTCACGGTCTAAGTGTACCTTTATTCTTGAGTTGAAAAAACATATTTCATGATGTATAGAAATGTATTGTAGAATGTTTCAATGGAATATATAAATATTTTTTGTAGATTTTGTCTTTAGTTTATTCATTCTCATTCTCCGAACGTGATATGTCAAATTAAATACTCTGCCTAGATTATGAATATAATAAAAATATAAAATAATAAGCATTTAGACACCAAACATGTCTTTTTGGATTATCATCCAAATTTTTTTGGATGTGGGTAGGGTTCCATTAATCTACTATAGTTGATCAAATAATTTATTGAATTATTTTTTTCTCTCATGAATCATGATGTTATGAAGGTCCTATTTATCAACTCCTTTTTTGAGGTACATGTCCAATAGTTGTGGAAACTTCTGATTCCCTCCTATCGGTATGAATCAATGACATGGCAATTATGTAATTGAGTTATTATTCAGTGGTATTCTTCTAATAATGTGAAACCAAAATCTTTTTAGCTATTATGTTTATGTCAATATAAAATATCATTCTAGAAGTATAAAACCAATTCTCCCATTTGGTTTATTTCATTCTATATAATATAGGTACTGAATTCATTAAGTAATTCAGTTTCACTATTTGACTACTTACTTAATGTTGCATAAAAGAACTATATTAGATGAGTTGGAGCTAGAAGTGAGTCGAAAATTGGATAATGTCTCATTCAAAGTTGACATATGATAATATTTATTGTATGGTGAAAAACATCTATTTTGAGCAGGGAATTCCTCTTTAGGTAAATAAGAGGAGTATTATGTGAATTTAGTGTGGAACACGTAGTCATTAGGATAATTCATGTTTCTTATCCTTTATTCTTGAAAATAGTGTGGTCTCTTGGCTCACCATAAGGGGTGTAGTAAATTGTGCTACCAATAGGAAAAAATATTTCAAGAATCATCACCTTCTTCCTATGTGTAAAATATTCTTCAATATTATAGTGCGCCAGACATAGGACATATATTGATTTTATTTACCCAGACAAGGATTTTTTGATTCTAATGGATTTTCACACAAATTATAATTTCTAATATTGGAGTGAAAAGAATACTAGTTTTATTGGATTATATTTTCTTGGTACCCTTTTTTCTTTCATATCATGGTTTCATTTTTATAATCCTTGAGGCTGATTTCTTTTAAATCATTGATGTGATCATGATGAATGTTTCATTATCTTAAAATATGTATGATTGATCCATTTGGATGTTCATTCTTTAATGGTTTTTGTTCCTTGATGTTTTTGGTAATTCTGGTGATGGAGTTTAATATTTAATTTAGAAACATTATATATTGGGGTTATTGTTTTTGGAAATCCATATTGTTTCATCTTTGCATCGGTGTTCATAATGTTTTATTTATGAATAAAATTATAATTGTTGTTATTCCCTAGTATCTAATTTTTTTTCTTAAAAGTTAGATATTGATCTTGAAATGAAGCATGATCCCCCTAGTGAGTGTATTTACCTATTTGGGTATAAAATTTTTTATGTGAACATTCCTATTGAAGTTGTAAAGAAATTGGTGTTAAACTTAGTAACTAGAAAAATGAGGATTATTTATGGACTAGAAACAAAGAGGTGATGAGGTATGATTTGATAATATCATACACGCATGAGGCTGGTGTTGAAAATTCTAGGTTTTAGTTGTATACGTGCCTAGGGAAGAAATACTTGTCAGTTTTTTCCCTTTCAAATAAACTGTTGATGACATATGGATCTTAAGAGCATTTGCTTTTACAGTTATAATGAGGCATTCCATCATGTTGATACATTGACAGTTTAGTTTTAACTCTTTTTTGACTTATTGTGGGGTGTGGTTAATTATCTAATTTAGGGTTGAAGGGATGTTTCATTGTCACTATACAATATATTCTTGATGCTTTAAATGGTTTGGATACATTTTATAGGTATCTAGTTAGATATGACTCTTTATGATCAGTCTTAAATTCCTTAATGATGTTATGTTTTTATTTCATGTTTTTATGTTTTTTGAATTGTGAAAGTTACATATTTTTTGGGTGAGTTTATCTTTTGTTTAGAGGATTATGCACCACACAAGATGAGTGAGGGAGTTATTTCTGTATCTCTATTTTCTTTCATTCATAATGGATGATTTTATTGGGACATAAATCAATACGGTGTGGAGAAGGCATCATCCCATTACTAGTATTTATGTACTTTTTCTTCATCATTAACATCCAATCTTTTGTGTGTTTTTTGGATTATATAGAAATTTTTTAGTATTTTTATAATAATATATCTTTTGGTTGATAAGTACTATAATATGAATAGGAATGAAACAATGTAAATGAGGCTAATACTACATGGTGTATTTTGATACCTCTTTCATTTCAGGAACACCATCTACATAGCCATAGAGAGTGTATTTTGGAGTCTCATGGATTACTTTTTATGCTTCTTCCTTTTTAGAATAGCGGATATGTCTATGGGTGGTTCAAATGTATCCCCTTTTTAGGGATTAGTTTACATGTCAACACCTTCCCTCGTATGTTGGGGTGACTTCCCTTATACTAAAATGCCTTTGTGGAGCTCACCCCATTTCGTATATTTGATTTTTACAAGCCACTATAGTGTATTCTCATACCCCAAAATGTCTTTTAGATATATTTGAAACATTATTTGTCATGGGCTTGGGGGATGTGGGGTAGTGTCTTATTTTCTCTTCATAATGTTCTTAAGCCCTATTTGACTCCAATATCATCTTATCTGACCTATTAAAACCATTTTTTATAGATCCATTAAAAGAATTATCTCATTTTTAATAAGTTTTTGAGTTTATAAAATGTATATACGTATTCATTTTTAAAATATATAACATTACATAATTCTTCAAATTGACCTAAATAAGAAATCATGTTATGTACGTAAATACAATTATAATAAAACATCATTATGTTATATATTGAAAATATTAATATAATAGTATAATAATGAAAGAATTTATAATATAATTTTTTTATTAATTGAAATAAACATGATGTATTTATTTAATTAAAAATTAATTTATGAAATATGAATTCATTTTAATAAAACATAAAATTGACATATTTAATAATACTAGGTTTTTACACCTTTGTTGAGGTTTAATTAAAATCATTTCAGTCATCTAGACCATAAAAATAAAGATCCTAGAAATTAAAATTGGTGTAAATATCCTTTATTAATGTTCCAAACCATTTTAAAGGATATGTAGATTCTCAGGTACACTGATATATCTATTTCGAAAGAATGAAATAGGCTCTTTTGTTTCCCAATTGAATCAAAACATGTTTCCCCCTTCGATATATCATATCTAATGAATTAATAAAATGTAATTATTTTTTAACATTCCAATAAGAAATACTCATACCATAAATAAATTCATGTAAAAATAAAAAAAATCCCCAACAAATGATTATCCAGTAAAAGAAATGTTTTTTTATTTTAACTAATAACTAATTTTCTCCTCTATTTCCATTACCACCCATCCTTTCATTTCATATTGAATGAAGGAGACAGATTAAGTGGAAATCATTATTCATTCTAACTCTTCTTTTGAGGATATATATCTTCATAAAATCTTGGGAGAAAAAATTAACACAATAGACTATCCAAAATAATATATTTCCCCCTTTACTAAACATATAAAATGAGGTTTTAAATGTTCTTATTTATAGGAAGAGTGGAATGTGGTTATAGAACCCAAGTTTACTAAAACCATGTGTATTGAGGTTTTTGGTATATAAAAATAATTATAATCATTTTAAATAAATATATAATGTTTTATAAGTATCTATTTAATGTCACTATTTTTTGTCAAATCTGGAGGTCTATGATGGTAGATAAAATAAAATTATAAAAATCAACATGAGACTATGAAAATGAGGATGTTATCAATGGATTTTATAATTTTGGTCTGCATTTGGCTTATTTGTAATCTTTGTATACAATGTCATTTTTTTGAAAAATAATTAAGAATTAGACCATCATGTTTCAGTATAATTTTATTGGAATATATTAAGAAATTTAATTTTTAATTAATGTTTGTGATTGGGAATCCCTATAGATTTTCCTATTTTTATTCAACTTCAAAATGGGACTCCAAATCAGATCATCCTAAGATGAAAATACCAAAAAATTTAAAATTTTCCCATTAACTATATTTAACATTATTTACATAAATATAATGAGAGGTGAAATCTCTTATTATATTGGGACAATTAAAACAAAAATAATTAATAATATCAAACTTACAGGGGAAAAATAATTGGGAATCATTATTCAATCACACCCCCATAAATACCCAAAATCACTACTATGAAAAATCGTGTTTAATTACATAAAAATTTATAATGATAAATTAAAAATATATTACCTAATCTATGAATATTTAAAAAAAAATTATAATTCAATTCATAGTATTATTGTGTGACAAATACCCAAATTAAGGAATTAATCTTAGTTATCATGGAAATATCTTCCTCATAAATTGAATTAATATCAAATTCATATAGATTCATGAATATATTCAACATGAGGTAATAATTATGTCCCCCATTCTACTAAATACCAATTTATATGGGTGTAGTGGTTATTTTATGCTTATTTTTCCATTTTTTTTAGTAAATTTGTGTTAATTTTAAATATTTTTAGATTTCATTGTTATTTGCTACCAAAAAATATTCTTACTTTTTTTATGAAAATTTCAAAACCCACAAAACTAATTATTCTATGAATTCAAATAGTTTGGTTTCTTCTTAAATCATTTAGTTATTTATTTAAATTAATTTTTATCTTTTTATTGATTTATTTAGTTCAATAATTTTTTTCTTTAATAAAAAATTTAATTATCCACAATAGGTTATTCCATTATAGTTATAAAAAAATTATCTGAGAAATGAATTTACTGAAAAAAAAAACTATTTATTGACAACTAAAATTAACATATAAAAAATTTATATTCAATTAAGTCAAAAGGTGTAAATTTAATAATTTATTTTGAAGTGATGTGTGGATGTAATTAATGAAATAATATTCCCATTTAAATATAATAATTATAATGTATTAATCGCTATGGTTTAATAAATATACAATGTCTCATATCAGTTAAAAATAGCCACTTTTATTAAAATCACTCATTTAGGAAAAAAAATATCCCTTACTATCACATACCCTTAGAGAAATTACATTTCATTAAATGTAAACAATATTGAGAAATGGTAATTAAAAATTAATTTTATACATGATCCTTGAACATGATTATTTTACCTAGAACATTATATAATTTTTATAACACAATTATAATATACATTATATAAAACAAAATAAAAAAGGTAAAAATATTATTTCCCTTTTTTTATAAAAAATATTCATAGATAACATAAGAAATTAATTATAATTCTTATAAATTTTTAGTATTATCATTGAAATGAATGTAGATAAAAAAATTTAATGGGAAACACGACTTGATTGTTTCATAGATATATAGCTTCTTGAATGTTGAGATTTATTGTAAGGGGATCAAGATGGCTATCATTGTATTACATTAGTTGGTTCCCATTATCAATTAATTATTTTTTGGATATTTATTATTATTCTATATAACCTTAAAATAGAGATAATATTGATAGTTTATGGGTTCAACAAGTTGGAAAAATGTATGAATAATTGGGTATTCATCCTTACATTTTTAAAAACACTTTCTCATCACTTTTGAACTGATGGTGATAGATGAAGTGGTCATGGGAAACCAAGTTTTTCTCTATATGAACTCATGATTTCTTATATACATATCACTATATTTCATATGTATATTAAATATGTAATCTCTAAATAGTTCTAACACTAAATAGGATATAATTTCATTCTTTTATTACCCAATAGGATCCATTCTTGATATCAATAAGAATGTAAAAATTATTTCCCAATACAATCTTATAATTTAACAATCCACATTGAGTTTAGAAATTAGAATTATAATAAGACAATGAAAAATCAAGTGCAAGGATTCACTATTTCTTATTGGGTTACATCATTTTTTCAATTATCTTTTACTTATCTACAAGATGCCTCATATCTCCCTTTGTTTTGGGTTGATATGATCTAAAAACTAATATCCATACCTATAAAATTGAAAATTTTATTCTATTGCGTTGTTTTAAAGATGAGATGTTTTGTAACTGATGAAAAACATAATCAATCTAAGAATACAAAAAATATGTGTTATCAATAAATCTATAACTAAATTTAGAGTCATCATTTCTTATAGATCATTATTCAAAAATTTTGATAAATAATCCACCATAAGAAGGATTTAAGTGTTTGAAATGATTTAGGAAATGCACTTATAATGTAAATTTTCATTTAATTAATAATTTCATTGAACATCAATGTTTGTTTTGGAAAATTATTTTTTTGGAAAATATTCCATATCCATTAATATTACTAAAATTTAAAAAATAAAGGTATCTCAATTGAATGATAACAATAATGGGAAAAATGAATAACATATTGGGAAGTTTGTTGGTAAAAAATGAAACTCAGTATTGTGAACACAACACCTTAGAACCTGAACACTACATGTGTATTAAAAATTCATAAATGAGTTATTTTTTTATGATATCTGTAGATTTTTTCTATAGACATGGCTATGTGAATGACCATATCATATCCTAGGATTAGTTTCAATCATATCGTGTGATTTGAATGTGATATGTGATATCACATTCATTATTCAAATGTGTCTTATCAGTTGGTTTACTTCAGTTATTAAGTAATTAGATTGGATAAATTATGGATATACATGTATTGTATATTTTTTGTAGTATTTAATAAATATACAACTCATATGGGTCATGTATTATATTAATTCATGTTTAATATCATGTGATGGAATCAGATGACAGACTCTATTCATTTAATGAAAGGATCATTCAAAAGGGTTGAGATTTCCAAGTTTATATGAGGGTGATACATGTAAGCCACATTTGAATATTTATTTATCCTTTATCCCTATTTTTTATTGCGAATAAGTTGTAACCTCTCCATTATTGATTTGGGTATTTTCTCGTTATGAATGAATATTATAGGCTAGTGTTCCACCCGTGGTGATGAGATCCATTTTTTCATTTAATTGTGGTCCCTATAAATTAAAATTTCATGTGTTCTAGATATGTAATACTTATAATATTGAAGTTAAGGTTGCTTTATATTCATAATTTGTACTTCACAGTTCTGTTGAAAAAATAATGGGCTATTTCATGTGTTATCTTCAACCTCCAAGATCATATGATGATCTCCCAAAATCCACAAGTGGTATCAGTTTCCCTTTCATTAAAAAAATTAACATGTTTTCTATTATTTTAGATGAATATTTAAATCATTATCTATTTATCACCATATCATACCATATGATATGATAGGTTTTTTCTATTTTGAATAGTTATAGTGATTGAAAGTTTTATATCATATAGTATACTATACTGAAGGCAATTGGTTTTTTCGATTTCATATCCTAGGAAAAGAGATATTATAGGCTATTAATGGAACTTTTTTTTATCAAAAATGTATGGAATCAAGTCATATCAGTGATATAGGGTGTATCGCCAGATATGAATGGATCCTTATGACGATGCCTATTATCCGTTCATGTATCAATGGTAGATTATGATTAATAATTATCATTTCAATTATAAAATATGATATAGCCTAAATTGTTTATGGTTAAATATTTTTTTCTATATTATTTATATTTTATATATTCGCCTTAAAATATTGTTTTTATGAAATATAATTTAATATTTTCATTCCTAAATAAAAATATTAAATGTTGATATTTATATCTAGTGTTTTTAAAATAAATAAATTCTCTATATATTTGTTTATTATTTTACAATATTCAGGTTTATAATTTTTTTATTGAAATGTGCATAATATTTAACCATAATTTATGTGATAAATTATATATTTTAAAATTTTATTCCAAGAATTACCAGCATGATATGATAATAAAATATTTAGTTTTAATCTTCTTAGAACTCAATTTTTAATTAATTTTTTTTTAGTTTGAACAATGTTGTTTAATAATGTTGTACACATTAGGTTCTTGAGTTATGATTAATTAGACTCTATCTTGCGTAATTAATCCTTGGGTATATGTACTTTTTTGTTGATTATCCCATGGTTGGAGTCTTAGGGATTCTTCTAGCTATGCAGTGGTTGACTATTTTTTTCTTAAAGCTTAGTCATTTTGAGTTAATCAATTTTATATAATTTTAAACCATTACATGATAATTATTCTCCCAAATGCATATAAATAATTTTGATATGTGTAAAAATATATTTGAAAATTAATTTTGATTGAGTAACACAGATTATAAGTTTTTTATGGAATTACCCTACAATATGGAGTGAGTATATTAATTTTATGTTTGGAATAAGGATTCAAAAAATAAAACGTTTTTAGCAAGCATAGTTAAAAAAAATATTTAATAATAATTTTAAATGAGATTTAATAATTATGGATTTAATATACATGTGAGGTACACAGTATGGGTGATAATTTATAAAAAACTCTCAAATACTATGTGTACCAATAATTCCAAAACAAATTCATGAGAGGGCCCTCATTCATAAGGAAACATATGTTCTTATTTAGTAGGTTTACCATGTATTATCTTATTCAAGTAATTGTGAAAATGTAAAAACCTAAAAGATCGATAACCAAATAATATTTTGAGCTTTTCCTAACTTATAGAAGGGAGACACTAAGAGTTAGGATCACATAAGAATGGAATATAACATAAATATGTATGATGGATTTGATAAAATTTGTATCCACTCAAATATCCACGATTCATATGTGTTATGATAGGAAGGATTTCATACCTAAATAACTACATGGTTAGAGGAAAACCATAGAATACTCTTCACACATTGAGATTTGAATCTTTAATCAATAAATGGATATCATGTATGAGTTCATCAGTTTTATTCAAAGTATATTCATTAAATGTCCATGATGAAATGATATAGAACATGATACTCAGCCATAGATATGTCACTATTATATATTATTGAATTCAGAATGATTTTAATTTTGAAATATCTTATATTTATTAACTATAAAATATTATACATCAGTATCTACTTTTGAGAAGTGTTCTCAAAGAGAATCATTAATAGCATTTGAATATGTATTTGAAATGAATTTCTCCAAACGTGACTCATGGGTTTTGAAATCATTTTTCATTTTAAGTTTTTAGATATTAACAAAAAGTTTGATATGTGAGGAATGTAATGAAATTTGAAGTATATCAACATGTTTGTAATGGATAAATATTTTTTCCAATAGAGGATAAAACATATAATCTAAATCTACCCAAATGATTTTGTTTCTGGTGTTATGGAATATTTTTTAGGTTCCCTCGATAAATAGAATCTTTGTTTTAGTATATTGGTTAAAAAATAATGGATTTTAGTCATTTATTAGGAAAATAAGTGGTTCAATAAATATGGATGAAATATTAAATATAATTTTAAATATGTTAAATTGTTCATTCATTAAAGATATTGATAATATTCTCTTCAACATTTAGAATAATATGGTCAATGACAATTCAATCCCAAAATATATTTGGCATTGAATTATTTGACATATAATTGCGACATGCATCCAAAAAATCCAAGGAGATGGACTTTTGGAACCATTATATTTTGACTCATTTAATAAATGTGAATTTAGTTTATTTGGAATAATGACCAAATAAACATTTTTTTACAGGTGAAATTTCTAGTGTATTTTTGGATCGCATATATATTGATGTATATACACCAATGTGTACTCAATTAACTTGAATGTTTCGGAAAATCAGTTATTTTATCAGTGAATTTAATCACTATGGTTATATGTATCTGATGAGACAAAATTATGCAACTTTTGAAATGTTCAATTAGATTAAAAAATTACATAATCAACCTTGATAAAATATTAAGAGTATACTTTTAGATTTTGGTGGTGAATACATAATCTATGAATTGACTAATTATATAAGAGACTATGGAATTATGTCATCACTCAATCCTATTAGAGTGAAATAGACGAATGTTCTATCTAATAGGAGGAATCATGCCCTATTAGAAATGGTTCGATCAATGATGAGCCAATGTAACCTTACAATATCATTAAATAGATTTACTCTAAAACATATTATATTCTCCCATAAACTAATTTTGTTTAATTCTATAATATAGGAACCATATGAGATATGGTTTGAGAAACATTTTAATGATACATTTTTCAAAACGGTGAGTGTCAGGCCCCCTTTATTGAACCAAAAAAAAGTATGCAGATTAATATAATTTTATGATATATTGATTTTGATAAACTTGTCCCTATCTCTAAAAAGTTATTATTTATTGTTTATCCCAATGAAATTAATGGATATTATCTCCAAAATTATATTTAGTGTAAAGATTTTGTGATATACACTCTGGCCCATGATGGTACCTCACTCTACCAGTCTTCACTCACGGATCTCAGATCCACCTTTTCATTACTAAGGATTCCTTAATATTGGCATTGGGATATCCTACCCTCTTCCTCTCCATAGTTTCATCCCCCAAAATCATATTTCATTTATCCTAGGGTTTCATCCCCTCGCATGATTTATTTTTCCGTTGGGTTTCATTCCCAGTTCCCCTTCTCAGTTATGGATTTCATTTAGGGTGCATCCCCTCTTCCCTTTACCAAAAGATGCCAAACCATGTTCTGAATTATTGTGCCATCGCTCATCTTTAGGTTGTATTTGGAATGATGGACACCTAGAGGTTTTTGGGGTTGTGACTTTACGGTCGTGGGTATCCCCCTATAGTTTTAATAAAAAATTCATTTCATTTCCATACACAATTTTGTTTTCTTTGTGTCTGATGTTTGATGTATGGTTTCTTCTTCTTGTCAGTCGTAGGTCTGTCAATTTTATTTTTTGGTGGTGGGTTTAAATTTTTTATGACTATGGTTGCATTGTTATCAGGTGGTTTGCTAATTTTTTTGGAGTTAGAGATCTCTTGATTCTATGGATTTTTTTCTTTCCTAGTGTTGGAGGGTTTCGGTGATTTCTGATTCATCAGCGTAAATAACATTGTGTGGCATGGCTCTGATTGCGAATGGTGAGTCATAATGATCTAATCGAGGAAGATCTTTTTTGTTCATTAGATTACCAACATCTATGGGTGTTGTTGGTGGATGAAATTGATATTTAATGTGATGAGATGATGCTTCCAACGATGATAATGTAGGTTCGATAAGATGACGATGGTAGTGGTGGTAGTGGTTTCATGAAATATTGGTGGGTGATTCAGGGATTAAAAAGGTATCTTGTGTTTTTATAGAAACTAGTGTAATGTTGGGATGGTGATGATAGTGGTGTTGGGTGGTGTCAATAGATTATTCTCTATTGGGACAAAAACTCTCAAGGAAACATTGTATCATTTTGGGTTGGGGCTATTTGTTGACAAAGAAATTTTTCATGGGGAATTATCGAGTTCTAAATATTTTGTTGAAAATACATGTTAAAAAACACTAGTTTAAATGGAATAGAAGATCTGGATGTGGTACAAAAGAAGTGGTCTATGGTAGCGTCATTTTCCAGTGTTTGCAAAAGTTTGGGACTAAAAATTTACAAACCGAGAAAATTGTTTTTTGAAAATGAGATTTCATGATAGTTTCATAGGGTATTCAAAGTTTGGGTGCATTAGTTTTTTAATGATTAGAATATAAAAATATGGTAAAGGAATGTGTGGTTCCCATTTTTGGTTGGGGTGTGTAAAGTGACTAGTTTGTGAGAGGCTCAGGCGGCTGGACTTATGTGCCTGGAGGAACCATGAACGTGCACTCAAGATTCCAAAAAGTTAAATAAATATAGGGATACCACTCCAAATTTATAATGAATCTCAACACCTATAGAATTTTTGAGCTCTAGCTTCACACGTTGTTTGGTCACAAATGCGGTGGTTTGGACATGCACGTATAAATTTATTCATATGTTGTGCGACCATTGATAGTTTCACGCTAATATTGTTTTGGGAATAAATGGGTGTGAGTCGACCATGTTTTGTGTTAAATAAAGGAGTGTTGTGCAATGGGATTGGATACATTAGCACTCCATGCTTGGAGAATCTCACTGATCATTAGAGGGTTGTGAGAATGGTGTTATATTTCACGGTACACTTTTGGAAAAGTTTAATTAAAAATTGAATTAAAGTGGAACATCAACCGGGCATCCACATACAAGTGTTGATGCACTCATTTTTGATAATGAAGCGACCAAAAGGTGTTCAAAATGTGAGAGGATATTATGAATAAACTGAGAGCACACAATAATGGAGAGAACAATGAATTTTCATATTGTGAGTGGTTGTAATCTAGGAGGAATAGTGAGTCAGTTCCGAACATTGTGAACATCATTGTGATTTTAGTAGATTTGGTACATCATCACATAACCAATGTATCCTCCTTAGACATAGCCCAGTGAGGGTGAACAGGTAAAATTGTTGTGTCATGTGCTTTCTTTATTATTGGTTCATACTCTACAACGAGAATGAGAGAGAAGAGGCTTTTTTCTAACAATGAAACCAGATCAATAGGTGTATTTTTTTAATATGTCATACCCGAATTCACCTACCAGGGTATCTAACCATGTAGAAATAACAATTGGTATCATAAGGAATGATTGATATCAGTGTTTCACTCTCAAATGGAGGTCTCCAATCATAAATGGATTTCGATCTTCGATGAGAAATATTTTCATCTATGGAAGAACTAGATGAAATAATACATCCTATAATTGGGAAAGGTTGTGTTTATATAATCAATACATGGTATAACATCCAATACTAGTAGTGGTGCATTATTAGATACTGAGTGAAGATAATTTGATGTTGAAGCCTAGGGAATCAATGTTTTAGGGGGAGATATATCCAATGCTATCTATATAATGGTGATGTCATTAAAACAACCCATTTCTTGTGGTAAAAAAGTTTCAGAATATATGAAAGAGATTTGAATGTTACGGAAGTAAATATGTAAGTTTTGTGAAATAATTTTGAAGATTTGAGAATGAACACAAATGATTTTGTAGATGCATTCTTTGACAAGGTAAATGTTGTAGTGGAAGACATGCGAGGTCTTGGTGAATTCATTGACGACATAAAGATTAGGAAGTGCATCTTTAGGAAACTCCAACCTCCGTTAAATCTAATGGATTTTTTATTGGAAGATAACGATCTCAAAGAGTTGACACCAAATAACTTTCATAGTACACTTGAAGCATATGAAATATGAAATTATGATAAAGATGATGTATAAAAGATTAATTCCAAGTATGTGGAATTCAAATCCATGAAGAAGATCACCATAGAATATTACTAGGAAATGTAGAGATATAAAAGGTGATTCCATTCCTTTCCTCAATCCCATAAAGAGGAAAAGTAATGTTCATAGGGAAACATCCATTAGAATATTTTCAGTGTGGAAATATTGGACATATTTCATCAAGGTTCCCCATGGAGCTCGAAGAAGATGATAAGGATGAAGTTGAAATTTCTAAGAAGACTTCAGGCTATCTGAAATTCAACATATAGTTAAAGGAAAATTTAATTTTGAAAAAGATTCTTCTTTCACAAGAATGTGATAGTTCAGATGAGTCTATGGATAAAGGGGTTGAAGAGATAGAGAATTGAAAAGTTCATGTAGAAAATAGAATGGTTGATGTTTTTGGTAGTTCTCAAAAAAAGGAGGAAATAAAAACTGTTAAAGATACAGAAAATTTGAAGGAATAGTTGATATGGAAGCTAAATTAGAAGCATCTTATGAGAATATTGATTATTGGGGAGAAAAAATAATAAATCCAACAAAGTGGTACCTGGTGACAAACTCTATATGAAATAACAAGAAGAAGAAAAGTCTGAGCTTGTAAAAGAAATTGAAAAACATAAGTCCTCTAGGCTTGAGAGCTCAAAAATGGTTGATGAACATAAACTCAAATATGATGAATAAAAAAAGGGATATTTATGTCTTGGATAACAATATTAAATATCAAATCAAGTGTATCAATGAATATAAAGAAGAATTTGTCAGTCTACAAAGAAAAGTCAAGGGTCATGAGAAACTGTTGACTCAAAGTTTAATAACATCACATAATATCTTTTAGAAGAAAAAAATTTGAAAATGGAGCATTGTAGCCAAAAAGAAAAGAATTAGTAGTTGTGTTTAGATGATAATGTTGATGTGGGGCTTAAAAAAATAAAACTATGAATGTTGATTTCTGAAAATAAGAAATAGCTCTGATATTGTTTACTGATTTTAGTATGAAGAAAGATCAAAATATATAGAGAATCGAAGAGAAAATTAGAAGTCCATAAGGGATAAAAAAATAATGCACCCTACATCAGGTGTTATTATTGTGGAATAATGGTACATTCACAGACAATATTTTCCATAGCTAAGAGATACCGAAGGGCATAAGAGAAACATTGGAATCTATATATTTCATAATATTATAAACCATATTTTAAGGGATTTTTTTGGTGTGGAGGATTTTGGAACATGGATAGATATTGTAAATCAATCATGCAGAGGAATGTCCCAAAAATGATCCTAAGCAGTCTCAATCAGAAAAATCAGAGAATCAACAAATTAGTTGAAAATAATAAATCAATTTGCAGCTCTACAGGATGATGGTGGTACATAATACTCTAGGTAATCTCATGAATTACAATCCATTCAGAGTATGAATCCAAAGACATAGATCAATAAGAATATAGTTGATAATGAAGTTGTTGCAGAAATTTCCATTAAAGCATCAGACCATTCTGGTGTATGGATCCTTGAAAGGTTTTTACATATCACAAGATAGGTATTTATTATCTTTTTTTAGGCCTAAAATATGACAAATAAGGAATTTTCATGTTTTTAAATGATGATGGTCTATTGATTATTATCTTGGGAATGTCCAATTTTGGGGGAAAAGAAATAAGATGTGTTGAGGTTAGAGTAGTAGAAGGTCTTAGTCTGAATTTGGTTAGCATTAGTCAACTATATGACTCAGGGAATTCTATAAGGTATTCTAAAAGATGTGTTTCATCAATGGATGAAATGGTTATGTGATTCTGTAGGTAAAAACAACAAAGGGAAATCATTGCATTGTATATGTTGATGAAGATGTGGGATTTTTATTCAGACTGGAGGAAAACAAGTTATGGAACAAATGACTTTGTCAACTATGACCACCATCCCTAGATGATCTGGTAAAGTTTGATGCAACTATATATTTCTCCAATATGTCACATGATCATATACACACATGCAATTCTGGACAACAGGTTTAGATCATCAGAAATACGTATAAAGAGAAGGAATGGATGTCAACGAGAGTGCTCAAATTGGATCATGTTGTTTTTTGCGGTCATGTCTTACCAGGATCCATTGGCTGAATGAGATATTATGTTCAATTCATTGATGATTATAGAAGAATGGAATGGGTATTCATCATTTCCCTTAAGTTTGATGTGCTCAGTTTCCAAAAATTGTATAATAGGGAATCTGAAGGAATTATTGGGTAGAAAATTCTAAGGTTATGTACTGAAAATCTTATGAAATACAGAAACAGTCAGGTGGAATACTATTTTTAGAATCATGAGATATGGAATCATGTTTATTCAGTAAGAAATATCCAATAGAATGGATTGGTTTTAAGGAGAAATCATATCTTTAACAACATGGAGAGAACGATTCTTATAGAAAAGGACCTACCTAATAAATTTTATAATAAAGTATTATTGACATCGGTCCACATTTAAAATTGGTTTATGTTTTGAATGAATGAATGAAATACTCTGTATGATATTTGGTATGGAAAGAGGGAAATAATGCAATACTTTTGTATTTTTATAAGTGCATTATTCTCCAAAAAGAAAAGAATAATTAATTCTAGTCATGTGGATATGAGGGGATATTCCTTGGCTATTAATGAAAAAGTAAATCATACAAATGCTTTAAAAATAGGCTGTGAAAATTATTTGAGAGAAATTATGTCACTATTATAGAAAATTAAGAGAATACTCAATATCATAGTGAATTTTTAATGAATGTGATGAAGATGAAAGTAAAAAAGGCAGTGTAGATGTTCCAGATGCAAAATCAGAATAAGATAATGATGATGAACAAGAAGAAGTCAAGTTTGAATCTAAAATGAAGACAAAGAGTCTAGTCAAAATTGACAAGTATTATATCATTAGTGATGAGACAGCTCTAGTTCAGAAAAGAAGAATTAAGCCACAATATCAGAAATCTAATTTATCCCAAGTTGAACCAATATGTTTTACTGATGTAGATGAAGATAAAAACTGGGTTTAGGCGATGAATTAAAAAATAGAACATATTTAGAAGAATCATAGTTGGGAGACTGTTTCAATATCGGGAGATAATAATGTCATTTGGACAAAATGGGTCTTTCATAGAAAAATGAATGAATAAGTGTTTTGATTTGAAACAAATCGTGTCTCATGTGCAAAGTACACTCTTAGATAAGTGGTATTGATGATGATAATGCATTTTCACATATGGAAAGGCTGGAAAATTCATATTATTCTTGGACATTACAATGTAATGAATGTTCTAATTGTTCCATATGGAAGTCAAATCAGCATTTTTGTATGGGGTTCTAGAATAATAAATTTATATTGAGAAGCCTCATGGTTTTATCTTTCATTAATAATAGAAAAATGTTTTTTTGGTTGAAGAAGGCTATGTATGGGTTGAATAAAGCACCATTAGTAAGGTATTGATGTCAAGATCAACTTTTTAAGAATCTTGGTTTCCAATACGGTGGAGTTGATTACAATTTATATGTCAACAACGATTGTAATCAAAGTATCATGGTGCTGGTATATGTTGTTGATATAATCCTTATAGGATCAGATGAAGCATAGTCCCAAAAGTTTTTCATATTCATGAAACATGACTTTGAAATATTTATGATTGGTGAGATGATGTTTTTCCTTGGCCTACAGGTATCACATGGAAAGATTGACACCTGTATCTCTCACTCGAAATATGCTAAGGAGGTTTTTGGGTGATTTTAGGTAGAAAATTACAAGGAAATGATGATTTTGGTTTCTACCTAAATGAATATTCCAAAATATGTTGATGACAAGGCTGTTAATATCAAAAAATACATGAAAATTATTGGAAGTTTATAGTACTTGATCATGACAAATATTGACATGGTATTTTCTACATTCCATGAAGGGAGATACTAATGTAATCCCAAAGAAATCCACATGTTGGAAGGAAAAATAGTATATCGATATATCAAGGATATAGTTGATAACAACATAATTTATAGTGTAAAATCCAAACCAGATATTTTGGGATATACAGATGCAGATTACTCTTGTATAGTTGACGACAAGAAATCAATGTCAAATGTTATTTTTATCTTGGTGGATTGTGTATTTATTGGTGGAGTATAAAAAATATTACATTTAATTGAGAACCATGGAAGATGTTTATATTGCAGCCACTCATGGATTCACTCAATTATTGTTGATGAAGAAGAATCTTGATGAAATGGTCCTGATAGTTTAGTTTCTGATCCGAATTAAATCTGACAACTCATGTTCTATATATGATAGCCAAAATCTCAACCATTATTTGAGGAAAAAGATCACAGATATAAAATATCAATTTAATAAGGATATGGTGGAGAAAGGGATAATGATGTTAGAATATGTGCCTACAGAGCAACAAGTGGCTTATCTTCTGAAAAAGGCCTTACCCAAGGAAGCATTTGAGAGGAATCGACTGGCTCTATGAGTTCATTTGATTCCCCGTAGTTAAAAGAGTGTGGATGTGGAATGCCCCTCTTCGTGAGGAATGGAATGTATTCATTATTGTACCAATATGTTCTCTCTACTCATTTGAGTACCATAAAGGTGTGACCTTTGGGTTCATTGAAAAAGGGTGAGAAATAGTGACTCCAAAAAGGGAAGAAACGTTTGCTAAAGAAGGAAGAAAATATATAGAAGTTGGACAATGTATTTTTCAATGACATAGGGAGCAGATGATAGTTTGAGTGGCAATATAGGTGGTGTTTATCAATATAGGAGAATAAGTTGATATGTTGAGTAACTTGGTGGGAATTCATTGTTGTTTAAAGTGATCAGCACATCTTATCTAAGACAACACTAGAACACATGAAGTAATGGATGAGAGTATAGAATGTGAGGTTGATTTAAGTGATCGATCAATGTTTAGATTTCACTACAGTTAATGATTATGATGAAATATGTTTTTTGGTATCAATTATTGGTGTTATGAATGATGAGATTCATTGATTAACTTTTCATATTACTCTTGTTTCCCACATCTAGAATTACATATGTGGGTTAAAGTATGTTGTGAGTGAATACTTGGTCACTATCTGAATAGTTAGAGGTGAATGATGTTGGATAATAAAAGGATATTCATTGAGGTATCAAAGTGAAGAGAATCTTTATGAGAAGTGTTTTCAACCATCCCAAAGGGGGAGATTTTTGGGAAAAAATCACTCAAGGTAACTTTGCATTATTTTTGGGTTGGTTGTTTTTGTTGAAAAAGTTGTTTTTCTGGGTGAATTATCAATTTCAACTTATGTAGTTTACAATACATGTTGAAAATGAACATTGAAATAGGATTAGAAGATATAGAGGTAGTACAAAAGAACAGATACAAGGTGGAACCATTTTCAAGTGTTTTCCAAATTTTTGGGCCTCAAAATTGTCAAATGGAGAAATGTGTTATTTGAAATGAGACTGGCATTCCAGTTTCCTAGAAGCATTTATATTTGGGTGGATTATTTTTTTCAAGATCAGATCATAAAAATATAAAAAATGAAAGAGGGTCAGCCATTTTTTGTTTGGGAACACAAGGTGACTAGTGCGATAGATGCTCAGGCCACTGGACTTGCGCACTGAAAAGAAACTTGCGTTCATTGAACGAGCTTCCCAAAATGCCGATAAATAGAGGGCTACCGCTTCACATTTATCATGATTCTCAAAACATAGATAATTTTCCACCACCAGTCATGCAGGTGGTTTGTTTATGTATGTGGTAGATTGGGCATTCGAGTATAGTGTTATTCATATGTTGTGTGCCAATTGTTAGTAGCACACTAATATTGGTTTGGTCATAAAAGGGGATGATTGAACAATGTTTTCAGTTAATCAAGGGAGTATCTCACAAGTGGTATGGTGACACTGGAGCACCCGACTTAGAGAATAGTGTCGGACATTCTACTATTGGGTGAAAGTTGGAAGATTACCCAATACACTGATGGTAATGATGTATTAATCAATGAATGAAAATATAACATCAAAAAATAATCTAAATACAAAGGAAGATGCACTCAATTATGATAATAAAGGGACCTAAAAACCATTAAACATTGATAGTGTATTTTATGAAGGACTAAGAACCCTTCTGATAAGTGAGTAGTCAGCTTTCGTATTGTATGTTGTTGTAAACTAGGAGAGATAGTTAGTCTACTACAAACATTGTAAATAGAAGTTCTCTTTTAGTGGATTTGGTACATCGGCATATCGCTGGTGTATCATCTTTGTATGTAGATCCGTAAGGGTGAACCATGTAAAATTGTTGTGTCCTATGCTTTCGTTATGATTTGTTCAAACTCTGAAACGGAAATAATAGATATGATATTTTTCCTAAAAATAAAACAAGTTCAATAAGGGCATTTTTTATAATCTATTATTCCATGATTCACCCCTACCCCCTTTTTAGGGTATCTATACTAGTGGAAATAACATTATCCGATTGTGAGGATGTCGTTCATGATGACACTGATGATGATAGCGACATGACCTTTTCTGTTTGGTGGTTGTGATGATATATGGATCAACTCATAGATCGTTGTTGATATGGTAGTAGTTTTGAATTTTTCTTTTGAATTTTTAAAATGGAGTATTTGAATTATGAATGTGGTGTGACTGGTTGATGTGGATGTGGGACATGATGGTGGATCTCTATGTACGGTTCCCACTTATCCACAAATTGGGTTTTTATATAATCTAAAAAAATGGATTGTGGGGGTAATGATTTTGTGCCCAAATGTGCTATATTCCATGAGAAAGAATATATTTGTTTTGTATTCCTAGGGGGAATTTTATCCTTGAAGATGTTCAAAAATTTGAAGTGTTTAGGGGATATAATTGAGTTTATTCCATAATGTGTTATGGGATAAGGACTGACACAATATACAAAAGATCATCAATTTTCATGTATTATTTTTCAATACTAAAAGAGATATGAAATTATTATGGAAATTTATGATGAATTAATATTCGTAGTTGATGAACCTACATAAAATAATTAGTCCATTAGGGGTTTTTATTCTAAAAGTTGATAAAATCTTTTGAATATTAAATGGAATACATGTACATCGACCATTTTATGAACATGGTGGATAGAACTGATGTTAATTCCATGAATGTAATTATAGTAATATTAATTATATATTCTTTATGTTATGGATATTACAAAAACACCACAATTTTATTTTCATTTTAAATTAATAATTAAATTTATTTTTATTGAATAAAATATAATTTTTCACAGTATTTAATGTTAAAATATTTTTTAAAAAAAATATTATATTTCATCCATATATATTTTTAATTTATAATATTTTTTTATTAATTATAAATTATTTAATATTAATTTTTTAGTATTGATTTTATATTTAATTGATTTTGATTTTTTACCTTTGTTTTAATCCCATGAAATTCATTTACATAAGTTTAATTCTCATACCTGGAGTGTAATTCCCAATTGTTAATTCTCTTATGTGGTTTTATTTGATCACAATAATTTTATCATAACATGAGATTTAAAACATTTAATTAAATTATTTCCTTTCAATTTATTTCCAAAAAGTTATCGACATTATAATTAATTTAAATAAAAAATGAATCAATATTTTTTGTGTCCGAAATAAAGTATAAAGTATCCCTATGTTCTTTTTATTCTATATTTTTTCAGATTGAAGTGTTATTTAATACATTATAAAAACATCAAAAAATAAAATTCAATAGGGGGAGATGATAATTATTATTTTTAGAGGATCTAAATATTGACTGAATAAATTGATAGAACTATTTCATAGATTTTAGAGTTCTGGTTTGGCCATCCTAAATAATTCTCTCTCATGTATTTGACTACATGACAAGTTTAGCTACATGGATTTGGTTCCTTTGATCATTGATATATGTGAGGAACATTTTACTTGTTCAATTTAAATACATGAAAATTTAATTTGTGGATATATTATTTTGTGATTCTATATCCTTATGTATAGTAGAAAAATTTAAAATATTTTACAATAAATTATTTTTCATTAATTTTCAATGTTTTATTTGATGAATGTTGTCATAAATTTTGTTGTTGATATCTTTATTCTATATATTCATTCAAATAATATAAAAAACTATATAATGTTTTTTAGTGTTTTAAATAGATTTAAATTTAGTTTAAATTCAGTTTTACATTCACATACTAATATACAAAATGTAATCTAAATTTCAAATTTTTTTATTTAATGCTCTTTTTTTTTCCTAAAATGGTTTTTATGACTAAAAATTATATTTCAAAATTTTTTCTTAATGTTGTGTAGTTAAATTTTTTAATTCCACTGTATATCTTCATGCTGAAATATATAATATGATTTGTTATTTTTAAATTTTTTTTTTTTAAATGAAAAATTCATGTTAAATATTTTGATATCATTTACTAGGTAAAAAGTTTTGTTTAATAGTAATTCAAAATATGGTTGAATTTTATTTATTTAATTGGATTTTTATAAAAACAAATATTGTGGTTTTTAAGGAATTATAATAACTATCTGCCACTTTCTCTGATAAATCTATAATTTTTTAATCTGAATTGTCTATTTAATTACTTGGTTGTGTGTTGTTGGGGTATTTCCTTGAGCAGGTAGTAAAGATGATATGAAACCCTTGACACACATATAGTTGATTTAATTTTTCATTGACATGAACCTTCATAATCTCAATGTGGTGTGAACTTCCATTATATCTTATGTAAATAGGTTAAATCTTATTTACAATCACTCGCGTTTTGAAACAGAAACAACATTTACTAATACTAGTGTATTAACCTAGATTTTAAGTTATTTTTCTTTTTAAATAAATATTATAATTAAATAAGTTTATATATCTAAAGATATAAAATGTAAATATTTATTTATACACTCACTTCAATATATCTCTACAAAAATCAATCCAAGGCTATTTTAGGGAGATTAGTCTAATAATTTTCAACACAATTGGAGAACCACTCATCCTCCAACAAATTCCAAATTTTTTTCCCACTTCTCTTAGATCATAAATAATAAAAAATTGGTATTATAGGAAATAGATAATATATAAATAATAATAGGGTATAAGAGCACTATTTTGGAAGTAATAGATGAACATCGAGAAATTTAGATGTTTTCATCACTATTAAGGTGTAGGAATTTATCTAAGTTTTTATATTCTTTGTCCATTATAATGTTGTCATTGGGATTTATGTATCTGTTGGTTGATTTTATGATGATAGTTAAAAATTATAAAAAAAATTAATAATAATATGAATTGTATAAGTAAACTAATGAATATGTTTATTATCATGAAGTAAACATCATTAATTTGAATGGTAAATTTATTTAATGGAATATTTATTAAAACAATTACCGTAATAAAAAAAATTAACTATACCTCCACCAAATTATTCCTAGTCTACATTAATGATTATTAGGTGGGAACTGGCCAAGTCCTTTTTGGGATTTTGTGCACTCTAGGTAAATAATCTATATAATTTCTTATTTAGATTATTAAAGGGAATATTTCCCAGCATTGTCAGATGTAGACCCATGTATGAAGCTTGTTGTGTTGTTTATAGAGAGGTTGTGCTAGCAGACCACATAGCCCATGTGTAAGGCTCATTTATTGTGTGCCTATGATTTAGGAGTTGAGATTTACTGGAATGTAATAAAATTTGTCTCTTTATCTATATTCCATTCTATGTGGTATGATTTATAAAACATCGCTTATAATTTGATCACTCTATTCGAGTTTGATTTTATATGAGTCATTTAATTTTATTCATTTATTATCCTTCATTTTTATTCTTACTCATGTATATTATAAAATAATACTTGACTAAAATATTTTCTACCTCTACATAATTAGTGTCTTGTTCAACCTCTGGACCAGTTTAGTAATGAATACTCCAAACGGTAGGAATAAAGTATAAAAAATATACTAAACACATGACTAGAAATTTTGGATATTATTTTTATTATTTCACTCCCATTTTTTGAAATAATTTTTTAATTATTATATATATCCCATAATCTCATATAATCCAAAAAAATGTGATTAAGTGTATCTCAAAAGTATAACGAACACTTTGTTCATTCCATTTTATCACATTTTTCACAAATGTTTTCAGATTTCCCAAATAAAGAAGTGAGTAAACATAACATATATATATATATATATTATATTTAACATCAAATTATATGAATAAAAATCATGTAAAAAGTAATATTAATTATTAATTTCCTTTTTTTGGAATTTATTAACTTCTTTTCTATACATATAATATAAAATATACATATGGCTTCTATATATATATATCCCATTTTACATCAACCCACAAGGATTGGGTTCAGCCCCAAAATCATTCTCCTTCAACTGCACTATGTCTCAAACCAATAAGACTCTGATACATCCTCGTTAAGGTAAGGGATATATTTATTTTCCAGAATATTAATGAATATAAATATATACTCTAATACTCAATATTATAAGGATGTTATTATTTTGAGAATTTAAAGAAGATTATATTTTATAAATATCAGCTCTATTTTTCATAAAAAAATATATTAGGATTTCTGTATTACAAGAACATTGAGATTTATTTCAACTTTAAAAAAAACATTTTTTTATTGTTTAATTTATAAATCCTTTAATTAAAAAATGCTTCAGTTCATCAAAATACATATTTATCATGAGATAATATATCATTTTATGTGCGTTTTCAAATTTATGTATTAAATAATTTTTTATATTATATGTATAATGTTTTTGTACATATCGAAATTTCATGTAAAGACCCATTAAATTCAAGGGAAATTTTTTCTTAATTTTATTTGGAATTTTACTAGAGTGTGGTTTCTGACGGCACCTGATTCCGAGGCCCGGAGTGCCCGGAATCAATTTCCGAAGTTCGGATAGGGTACGTTCAGTGAACGAACGAGCGGGAATTTCTAACTTTTGATCCGGTGCTCGGAATTGAAATCCGAGGACACCGATGAACTCGCAGCGCCGATATTCACTTAAGAAGACCTTTTCCGAAGTTGCGTTTGCCTAGGAGGAGTTGTTTAATTTTCTGGATGAAATGAAGCGTAAAATAAAATTGTGATACAATATTTATTTTATATCTTTTAAGTGGTTAAAATCTTTTGTTGGAAGTTGGGTGGTTTAACCACCTAAGAGAGGATTAAGGTGAGGAGGGGCCCACCCGAGCCCCACCTTTTCAAATTACCTAACTCCCCTCTCTCCCTATTTAAATCTTGATAACTTAACACTTAATTAATTACACAACTCAGGTATAATTAATTAAGTGTTTTGTTTTTGAAATTTAAGTTTTTGAAAATCTTGGCTTAGTAAATAAAATAAGGAGGAACATTATTTTATTTGGATTGTTGGGTGAGGTGTGAAAGAGCTCTGGAAAGAAGCTGAAGAAATCCTCCACCATCTTCATCTCCTTCGTGGAAGAACGCGAAGAACGTCCGCCGCCCACGAAGAACACCGACGATGACATCTTGACTCGTCTTCTCTGATTGCTTCCTCCTCGACTTCTTCGTCTTCTAACCGACGTCAACGAAATGACGACCGCTTCCCACGACTACGTCAACGTGCGACTATTGAGGTAGGGGTTTACTTCAATATGATTATCACTTTCCATGTTTTCCCCTTCTAAATCTATTGTGGGATTGGGAAAAATGTTTGATGAGGATTGTAGGGAATTTTATTTAATTTACGTGTGAATCGTTTGAAACAAGGTTCAATTTTCAATTAATTAAAAATTGTGCCATTTGGGTGTTGGTTATTCCCGATTGTTAGCATCTAATGCGGAGGGCGCGGGCCGAACGAACACGGCCCGACAACCCTCCGTAATTTTTTTTTTGGTGCGTGGATTTGACAGTGATGAGGAATCGAATCCGAAATGGGAAAATGAGTTATCCGTTCCGAAGATCTCGATCCGAGAAAATCTCCAGTGAAGACCGCAAGTGGAACGGACCACCGGAGTGCGTCCGGTGGTCCGCGGAAGACGGCGGCCGCGCGCCGCTCCGGCGCGGCGGCGCCGGCGACTCGCGGCGGAGGTGCGCCACCGGAGTAACCCACCGCGGCTAAGCCGCGGTGGTCAATAGGCGGCCGGCATAGCCGGCCGCGATGGTCCAAGGGCGGGACCCTTAGGGTCCCGCATTTTGTATTTCGGCCGGCCAAACGGCCGACCGTTTTCCCGGATTTCCGGGGGATTAAACCCCCGGTTGAAGATGGAGCGGGCCCCCCACGTGGGGGGGGGGGGCGTTGTTTTTTAAAGCACGGGGGGTGCGCCCCCCCGTTTCCTCGAGCAGCATTCGGCCAACCGGCCGAGCTGAGCGGCCGGGCCGCGCTGCCGGCCGGGCCGGGTCCAGCGGACCGGGTCGGATTTGGGTTGGGTCGACCCGGTTCAATTCGACCCGGTTCGGGCCGACCCAGGAGGGGGACGGGCCGGGTCGGCCCGGACCCGGACCCCCCGTTTTCGAGATGGTTTCGGTCTTTTTGCCATAACATGAGCCACAGACATCCGAATGATGAACCGTCTGCGGAAACGCGATCCTTGGATCGATACGGTCGTTTCGGTATATTAAACTCAGGGTTTCGGAACACTTTGAGTTCGGCCGGGTTGATTCGTACACGAAACCAACCGGGCCTTCAGAGCGGAAACGCTCATATCTTGAGCTACGGACGTCTGATTGACGTGCCGTCAGCCTTGTTGTGTTCCTCTTAGTGAGACGGATCTTTTGGAATACTCCTCCTGAGGTTTGGATGCAGGTGGAGTACGGTCGGGTTGGTTGTGCCTTAAAAACCAACCGGGCCCCGGGGACGAAAATGCCAATAACTCTCAGACCGGGCGACCGATCGACGTGCCGTCTGTTACGTTGAGTTCCTGTTGACGACACGGAACTTTTGGATACATCAACTCTGGACTTTGTGACAGTTGATGTATCAGCCTCTCGGCTCGTGGAGCGGACCCTCCGAACGAGCTTGCTGTGTGCGAGAACCCTAGTGCTGGCTGCGACTGTGACTGTTACTGCTACTGCTACTGTGACTGCGACGACGACAGTACAGAGATCCTATGTGGATTCGACGACGACGACTACAGCACTCAGCAATCCTACGTGGATCAGTGCTACAGGTCCTGTGTGGGCCCGATCCTGTGTGGGTCTGATCATGTGTGGGTCTTTGCGCTCAGCGGTCCTGTGTGAACCAGCGCCTACAGGTCCTGTGTGGGCCCGATCCTGTGTGGGTCTTTTGCGGGGGTTAGTTACCTATCGATCCTTCGTGGGTCCGACGACTTAGATGGATCAGAGATCATCTTTATCGTCCTTTGAAGAAGTATACCTGTGTGAGCTGAATCTCGTTTCTTTCCTATATGGATTTCGTTTTGCTTTCCTGTGTGGAATACGTTTACTTTCCTGTGTGAATTGAGTTGTGCTATCCTGTGTGGATTTCGTTTTGCTTTCCTGTGTGGAATACGTTTACATTCCTGTGTGGATTGAGTTGTGCTATCCTGTGTGGATCTTGTTTTGCTTTCCTGTGTGGAATACGTTTACTTTCCTGTGTGGACTGAGTTGTACTTGGTCTCGGAGGTTGGAGCGTATTGGAATTGATGACTTAGGTATATGTATGGGCATATACCTAAGCAGTGTTGGTTGTTACTTCGTGATTGTACCTTTCATTGTGGTTTAGCCTTTGTGAATTTTGAGAGTCCTTCAGGGGTCTCGGGGTACCTACTATGTAGCTTATACTCACCCCTGCACGGGCTATGCCCGCACTACGTTGTGTTGGTTGCAGACGACGGACAGCGTTGATCTTGGCTGAGGCTTGCAGAGCAGGACGGTACCTGGAGGTGGACCACTGGGCGGGACGTGTTCGGAGCGGACGACGGGACCTGAGGAGCAGTGGAGCTATCTGTACCCACCCTTCAGGTGGGATTTCCAGTGGACAGCTCGGTGTTGCAGCTTTTACTTTACAGTTGTTGTTTTCCCTTTCGAGTTGTACTTTACATTCAGTTTGGGTTTGTATACTGGCCCATTTACTTTTCCACACTTTCAGTTGTACTCTGTTTTTACTTAGTGATTACATTCCGCTTGCTTACTCTGTGGTGTTTGTTTACTTTACAAAGGAAATGCCTTCCCTTTTTACCGGGATTTACGCCTTGGTGCTAGTCGCTAGCCCCGGGCCTATGGAAGGCGGGCTTGGGGTAGTCACGGCACGGGCCCCGAGGACGGGTCGTGACATTTCATTACTAATATTATATATTTATATCATCTATAGAAATTTTGTATATATCATGTAATTTAATTCGATCAATTTTCATCTTCTAATAAATTTTTTTTGTATTTAAAGTGAATGTATTATAATAAAATATGGGATTTATCATAGAATTTTTTTTATTAATAAATTTTTTTTACCATTAAAGAAGTTATTTAATTGTTTTCTTTTATGAAAAAAATTATGTGTGATTTTTGAAAGGTTTTAGGATTATGATAGAGAATGGAAGGACCAGTATAAATGTTTTTGTGAAATTTGGAACTGGAGTATCGAATGATATGATATGGTAAGAGAAAT
Source organism: Viscum album (assembly GCA_963277665.1). Classification (NCBI taxonomy): domain Eukaryota; kingdom Viridiplantae; phylum Streptophyta; class Magnoliopsida; order Santalales; family Viscaceae; genus Viscum; species Viscum album. The sequence goes on from OY728140.1 coordinate 1,029,397,554, forward strand.
TAAACCATGACCTTATGGGAAAACTATCATACAAAGGATATAACAAATTGGACATATAGTTTTCCTTTTTTCCTTTTATGTATCATAGGAAACCAATAAAAACTCATATTTTCAATAAAAAAATTTAAAAAAAAAATTTAAAATATTATCATTTCTAAAAATAAGTAGTTTTCAAAAAAATATGTACTTCTTATATATATTTAGAATATATATTGAATCATTGAGAACCATTTTATAAGTATATATGTCACAAAATTATGTTTTTATAAATGTTTTAAAAAATGACTTACGGTTTTAAAAGAAAAGTATTCAAAACTAATTTTTTTGAATCCCAGTATTCTGAAAAGTAATACTCACACATGTTTGAAAATATTTTTTAAGAGTCTTAGTATAATTTTTTATGAATTCCGTTTGATATTATTAGTAACTGGATGCAAATAAAAATGTATAATTTTAATTCAAAACTAATAAAAATTTATTGTTTTTTCTAATTCACCATACCCTTGTTAGAAAATTTTCCACAAAGAAAAATGTTCTTGGTATTTTTAATTCATTCTTCAAATAAATGTACTGAAGGATTTTGATCTGAATCTAGATGTGCGTGTTTGGGGTCTTTGCAATTGGTATCAATCAACCTGTCTGGGTAATTATATAAATTTAAACATATCATGGGGTTAAGTATCTGTTTTTTGTAAAATAATGTATTCATTAATGTTTAGTTTGAATGAAAAAAAAACAAAAATAATATCATATATCTTTTAGATGATTGACTCGTAAGGATTCTTATAAATTCATCCTCATATTAATTTAAACCATATTACAACCATAAACATACTAGTAAAATTTAAAATTTAATATCCAAAACCTATGAAATACACTAATTCATAAAATGATGTGGATTTATCTATTATGAAATTGTGAAAACTCAACTATCCCATTTTATACACCATGAAAAATATGAAGGTGTGTTTTAAAAATATTCATGATATACAACCAATATAAATCAATTATAAATATTTATGAATCTTCAGATGATGGAAACCACTATGTAGCATATTTGTACTAAAATTTATGTTATAGTATATATGGAAGAATCATTGGATGAATCAACGATGATTTTGAATTATTTAATGATGAGTATGTTACAATATTGTATAAGAATTATTTTCAAATAGTTATTTTGGAATTTTATACACAATATAATTCAATAATTAGTATATATTTATGTTTACATAAATATAACACCACTCACACATGTTTCATATAGTAAAATGATGTGGAATAACATGAATAATCATTAAAAATAAATCTACATTAAAGAGACACTCCATTTCTTGAGAATCTCCAACATTAGAGGCATTGTTAAAGGAATAAATGATTTGAATAAAAATTATGAATTTAAATTTAATTATAATAGCTTAGTTGTGGTAGGAATTAAAGAATGAATTTCTAAATGTGAATGTAGAAAAACATTGTGAGGGAATAATTCAGTTAATGGGGGGATAAAAAACCCTAGACATTTTGTGTATTTTAATTTGAAATAAATACTTAAATTAAATAAAATTCTAAATTTAAATAAATTAAATAAAAAATTTGGATTGATACACTAACAAAAATAAATCATTACAGCACTACAAACAACGACTTATTCAGTAATCTTACTATAAGCACTAGAAAATCAACTTTCACACATCTGATAAACACAATAATCTTAATGGAGTAGCTCAATAATTTTGGATATTCCATATTTAGAAATGCAGTATAAAAAAGAATTTATAAAAATGAGTTGATAAGATGGAATTATAGATCCACTTTGGATGTAAAAAATAAACCTGTAGAGATTTTTATGTTATTCTGACCTTTACAGAATCTGTATATAAAATATTTTTTTATTATTTTCATACAAATAGAAAGTATTCATTCGAGTTTAATTAGTCGTTGGTTGATTTTATGATGCTAGTTGAGAATTTTAATCATAGTAACTACAATATGAATATTATTGGTATCCTAATGAAAATATTTAAAAATTTAAGTAATATAATGTTACATTGAACAATAAATTTTTTACATAAAATATTTATTGAATATTTTATCTTAATAAATAGAAAGGTACACTACCACCACCAAAGGTAGTCTACTGTGATTACCCAACGCATAAGTGGGAAGTATCAAAGCCCTTGGTGGGTATGATAGCACACTGGTGAAAAAACTAATGTATTCTTGTAGGTAGGTTTTTAATTGGAATAAATCTCACCAGTGTTAGGTGCAGCCACATGTATTATGCTTGATGGGTGGTTCACAGAGACGATTGCCCAATATCCTATAAATCCCATGAGTAATATTGATGTGTTGTGTGATTGTTATTTCTTATTTGATCTATAAAAAAATGTAATATATTTTTTCTCTATATCCATATGTATTTCAATGTAGGATGAGTTTTAAAATGCCGATTAAAATCAGATCTTTCTATTCATGTTCAACTGGATCTGAGTCATTCAATTGTTTTCTATTTGCCTCAATCGCTGTTTATATTCCCCAAATCCACAATCCATTAAACCTCAATGCCTTAGATTCATACCTCTCCATAATTTTTTTTCTCTCCAACCCATTGCCCAATTCAATGATGAATCTACCAAATGGTGTGAATAATGGGTAAAAAATAATCCAAACCCTGAAATCATTTTTTGAAAATCATTTTAATTTTTTACCTAACTAAATTTCCATGTCAATTATTATGTATTATATATATATATATTCCATTATCTCATATAATTCTAACAAGTAGGATTAATAGTATCTAAAAATCATAACAAACACCTTTGTTCATTATTTTTTGTCAAAATGTTCAAATCCAATTTCAGATTTCCCAAATACAATAGAAAATAAACATTATATATATATATATATAAATTAACATCAAATTAAATGAATATAAATTTTTTAATGGTTAATCCAAAATTATAAATTCCATTTTTGATGGAGGATATGTAATTTCTTTCTATGTATAATGTGAAAAATATACCAATGATATATATATATATATACAATTTTTCATTCACCCACATTGATCATACTCTACAACAAACTTCCTCTCCATAAATATCTCTATGTATAATACCAATAGGCCTTTGATTCATCCTCATTAATGTAAGGGATGTATTATTTTCCAAAAATTGTTATCTATGTAAATATATATTCTCATACTCTATAATATAAGGATGAAATTATTTTTGAAATATTTTCATGAATATATTTAAGAAATAATGTCTCTATTTTGATTCAAAAATTTATTGTGTTTTGTTTTTATTGAAAATGTGTTCTTTATTTAATGTTTTAAAACAATAACCAAACATTGTTTTTTTACTGATTGATTTTAAATCCCCAACTTCAAAATAAGGTTTGAGTTCATCAAAATCTCAATTTTTCATGAATGAATATATCATTTTTTGTGCTTCTCATAATTTATATTTTAAATATGTTATAATTTTCTATGTATAATGTTCTTTTACATCCACAAATTCCATTCATAGTGTTAGATATGGTCATCATCTATAGTTATTATTTACATTTCATGTATTTTAATTCATGTATTTGATTAACATATAATCAATTGATTCTATATAAATTTAATAAAATTATTAAAATATAAGAGTGAATTTATCCAAATCCTTTTTATTTACAATATTAATTAGATAATTAAATTGAAGAGGTTATGAAATTATTTTTTCTACTAAAACTATTTACATTTTATTTTTAGATGGTTTTTGGATTATTGGTGAGAATGGCCAGAGAAAAAATATTGTTTTTTTGAAATTTTTAATAGTCTTTATTTCTTAGAAAAAACTATTTATACATTTATTACAAGTATATTTGATGTATTAAATATTTAATTAAACATAGTATAACATTATGTTCGTTTTTCTGCATGACATTAATGTAGTAATTCTCTAGAGTATTTTTTTATCGATAACGTCATAACAGTTCCATGTTATAATGATAACATTGAAGTGATATAAAAATATTATTATAATAGTTCTATGGTAAGATATCATACAATGAGGGGAAACATAGTATATAGTCTATATGGTGGGAGTACTCATAAGTATATGAGACTTATGCTCATAAAGCTCACACTTGGTAGTCTCCGAGATGGGATATTATGAGAATAGAACCACCGATAATAATTTCACATATTTTGGTGCCATCAGATATTCCTATCTACATTAATGTGTAATAATACATATAATTTATTACTTTCATTAATTCACATCATGAATCATACACATTGATTTTTTGACAAAAAAAATCAGAAAAAATGTTTGTGGGAAGAAAGGTATGTTAGGCGCATCACAAATGGAATGATATTAAAGGATAATTCAATAAAGGTTTTTTCCCTTCCATATCTATGGTAGTTGATATCTCAGACCATTTATTGAAATTGATCTATCACCATAAATTCCAAGCCCATTGTGTAATGACATGTTAAATTAAGATATTCAAATAATGATATGTCGATCATATAGGTTGATGAAACCGTCATGCAACCTACTTGATGAGATATTTTGATAAAGGGACTGTATTACATAGAGAGAGTTCATATGTGGTTGTTTTAATTTTAACATTAAGTGCATTTTCATGGGTGATTTTACGTATTACTAAATTTTTATCTTGGACTTTAGGAAAGACTTCATAATTCCAATAAGAATTAATCCTAGAGTGTCACACACTACATGTTTCTATCGGTATCTATTAAATTCAATTTTAATTTATTTAATTGGAGATATATTTTTCTCAAGATGGAGGAATAATATTATTCAAGTTATATTGATCATGTAAATTAAAGAAATATTTATTCTATATATTATGAATAAAATATATCAATTTATTTTATTGAATATATAATAAATTTTCTTTTTAGTATGTCAATAAAATATTTGTTTAAAATAATAAAATATTTAATTTGGTGTTTAATAAATGCGAGAAATGTTTAGACGAACCAAGGACCTATCTGGTAAAAAATAATTATTTATGAGATGGTAAATACTATTTATCAATTTTTTGCATGTTATAATACAACATAATAATAATAATATTATTATTATTATTATTCGGCATGAGACTTATCTAATGGTTATAATTATTTACCATGGCTGAGGTGAAATAAAATTTTGTTACTAAAACCCCAAATCTATAAATAGATGGATATTTCTATTGGGTAATTCATAAAAAATGAACTACATGTTTGGGAAAATAGAATTTTTTTGAATAATGAATTCTATCTTGATTCCTCCTCTCTCCCTCTCAATATCAAGAACCCCAAATGATATTTCATCAATGATAATGAATGATCAAGGAATAATGATCAATAAAATGCATATGATTCCTTATGCTAGCACTCAGAGAATGATTGGTGTTTCTAAATAAATGTTGGAGCTAATGTGGATCACCACTAGAGGGATTAAATCCCTGGATCCTATCAATCACATTGAAGGAAATTCAGAATGTAATTTTTTGTCGATCAACATTTATCTGTGAACAATGTTCATAATTCAAGGTATGTATTTATTTATATATTAAATAATTTAATTATACATTTTCCTTGAAATATCCTTGTTCTTTCTTATAAGAAATTATTTTTAAATGAAATTTAAATATTTCTTCCTCCACCATAATGTATCGATTTTCCATGAATTATCAAGTCGTATGAAATCAGTCAAGATTAAATATATAATTATTTAGTTGAGTATTGATCTATGCACAACCGTGATTATATTTTTATTTCATGCTCTTTTTTATTTAATCTGATTTGAATTAACATATTATTGATATATTAATTATGTTAATTCAAAGACTCATTTTAATAGGTATTTAAGAACAAATGAAGTATAATTAGAGATGCCATTGTGTAGTTCCAAAAAATTGGTGGGTAATGTTATGTTATAAGTCTTGGGATCAGAGAAAACATTGTACACCAATGTGCATTGTATATAGATGCACTGAGAAATTAAATACATATGGTGACTTTATTGCACACCCCATGTTGACTGAGCTATCATGGAATACTACAAGTGGATAGATGGTGTGTAATAGATATGCACACACCATGTAGTTTAGTCGAGTTAGCTCACTAAATCCCCAGGCATGTAACTTGGATATAAAAACACTGAGGTACATGGAATGTAGAGTACACATCATATAATCTCTCATTAATGGAAAAATAATAAAATAAAAATTAAATTAGAAAATATTATCATTAAAACAATATTTTTGTGATTTACATATCATTTTATATTTGACAATTTAATTATGGTTTTAAATAATTTCAAATGATCAATTATTTTACTATAATAAATACTTAATTAATTGTTGAACTATTTATTTTCTATGAATTCCTAATTTATGGGAATCTCCAATTAAGATTAGATGTTCATTAAGATAAAATAAAATAATTAATTAATTAATTAATACATTTTAGATCATGTTAATAATAAATAATAAATAAATAAATGAATGCTAGATAGTTAATGTTTTCATATTTTTTACTATATGAATGATCAAAATATTGAAAAAAAACCTATTTATGTGTTGGAATATAATAAATTAAATTAAATTCATGTATTTTCAAATCATTAATATTAAATTAAAAGATGTCGTGTGAGTCTTCCATCCCTGCATTATTATATAGGACTTCCATGTCCAATGATATTAATGTAATTCCCTTTAACCAATACATTTGTTCCTCTCACCTGTGTGTAGGAAATAAATATTTTCGTAATTATTATAGCATCCCAAGGCACATGGAGATAGTTCCAAGCTGAACCATAATGACTCCAACTCAGTGATACATTGGTGGACATGTGGAATATGATATGGTAATAGGAATATTTAATGTCCAATAATTAAATGATTCATTAGATAAGCTCGTGATTGGTTCATTTAATTATTTATTTAAAATTTTTTCTAATACATTAAAATTATATTTTTTGATGCAAAATAGTGATGAAATGAATGAATGATTTAATATGAAAAGATGTAATTTAAATAAAATTGATTTTTCATAACTATTTTATCAAAAAAAAATTAATTACATGAGTAAAAATCCACTTAAATATTAACAAGATATATAAAAGAAAAAAAAGGTAACACATTATGGAAAATAAATTAAAATCAATCAATATAATATTATGTTATACTAATCAATATTTTACTTAATTATGAGAAAACTCAATGGAACTATTTGTTTGACAAACCCTTGTTGGGACACTTACATTTTTTAGGGGAATTTCAACTGAATGGTTAATGTTGAATTAACGATTTTACATCAATAGGTGTGGCCCTTTCTATATGTGGTGTAATTTCAAGGGAATTTTTAAGAAAATACAAGTTAGGGTTTCTAGAATGGGGAGTCTACACAACGGATCATGGAGTTTCATGCCAATAGTTGGAAAAGACTTTCCTACCTAAATACAATCAAAATTGCGTGATCAACCCCTGTTGGGGTTATGTTAAGGGGAATATAGATCATTTACACTATAATTTCCCTACAACATGATATTCCATGTTCAATGGTGTGGGTTATTTGGACTTGATAAAATAGTGGGACAATTAATAAAATAAATAAATTTACTATTTCTCACACAATTTCTAATCAAGAAAAGTTCTTTTCATATTATCTTTTAATAATATATAAAATGAAAATCTTATCATCTGAGCTGAGAGATAAAGAGTTCTTAGTCTACAGAAAAAATATAAATGATGTGGTTAACATTCAATACTGGATTCTTTCATCTATGTTTAGTAAACAATTGAATTTTCATGAAAACATAGATTTGCATAGAATTTTTGAGCATATCTATGGTCTTTACTAGGAGGGAGATAGATAGTAAGGGTATGAGATCTCCAAGGGACTCTTTCAGATTATGTTTATAGAGGGTCACCTAACTGGTCCTCTACTAGACAATCTCATTATCTACATTGACCCTCTATAGGTTCTACGATTTAAACTCTCTGAAGAATTGCGAAGTAATATTATTGTGGAATCCCTACCTCTGATAATATCATGTTCTGTTGTGAATTTTAATGTGAACAACATTTTGAGGTCTCTTCTAGATCTTCTTCAAGCCCTTTACCAAGTAGATAATGACATGATGTTTGAAAGTCCTTTTGTACATATAGTTAACAAATGATAAGGTAATGAAAAAATATTAAATACCAAATCTTTTTCATGGTTATCCATAAATAAGATGATTAAAGGGGAAGAAAGGTAACATGATTTTGTTTGTATTGCATGTGGCAAGAATGGCCACTGGATGAAAAACTACACCCAGCTAATTAGGTAAGTGGATCCGTTATGTGGGTTTATTATTGATATTAATTTTACCATTTCTACAAATTCGGTAATAGATACGTCTTTTTGTGAAGACATATTTATTCAAATATAGGATACAAGTAGATTCAAAAACAATTTTGAGGTGTGCAGATCTATGAGTAGCCAACTGAGCTGAACATGATCGTGTAGCTATTAGGGACTACCAATGCACATTTCTGAACGAAATGATCTTGGTTTTAAAGGGTTGTTATTATGATCCTTCAATAACCAAAACATTATTTCTATATCGGGACTACGTATATATGGATTCATTTTGAAATTTAGAAATAAATATTTCTTCTTTTATGAAGATATAATTTGTAATTGTAAAAATAATTACATAATAGTCATTATGTGTTAGAATACATGAACCATGTAATGTCAATCTATAATGGTGTTACCTCACAAGGCTCATACCATAGAAAAAATTTGAATCACTAACTAGGTCATGTAAATGAAAAACACTTAACAAAATTACAGAAAGATGGATATTTAGATTCTTTCAAACTAAAACCACTTGGTTTTTATCACACATGTTTATTAGAAAAAATGAACAAAACCCCATTTAAAGAGAATGATGAAAATACTAAATAGATTGTTTAATTAGATCATACAGATGTGTGTATACCTTTTAATATTTATACAAGTGGTGGTAACTCCTTATTCATAACTTTTACATTAGATTTTAGTATATATGGATATATTTAATTAATTACGTATAAGTCAGACACTATTGATAAATTCATGGAATAAAATATTTACATTGATAACTGTATTGGTAGGAAGACTAAGAAATTCCACTCAGACTGTAGATGAAGATATCGTAATCAATTAATCATTGCTTACTTTTGAGATTTTGGGATCCTATCGGAACACAATCCTCCTTACACACCTCCCTGGAATGCTGTAAATAAAATGAATGACCACACCTTATGGTACATGTTGAGATAAATGATGAGTCATCTAATTATTCCATTATCCTTTTGGGGATATGTTTTACAAACAACATCACACATACTATACCAAGTACCATCTAAATTGATAAATGGTATCCCACAAGAATATTAGAGTAGAAAAAACATGTTATCATATTTACATGTGTGGGGAAGAAAAGCGTTTGTTAAGACCTATTTAGGTAAAAATCCTTCACCCATAGGAACAAAGTGTACATTTATGGGATATGCTATAGAAATAATTTTATATTACCTATAAGAACCCTAAAACAAAATGATTATTGTTGAAAGACATTCCATATTCCGTTAGAGGTAACACATATCCAAAAGGGATAGTTGGAGAGAGGGAAACATCTCTGATTTTGATTCTCATGGAAAATATGTGTAGGTACATGATTATATTCCAAAAAATTCCCATTGAATAAGAAACTATTCTAGAGGCCCAAGAACTCCATAAGAGTACAATAGAGGTTATATAACTTGAACGGTAAGGTTTACTTCTTATCATGGATGGTGACTCAATATTAATTGATAAAAATGTTACTCTAACCTATAATGAATTAGTAAGTGGAAAAAATGATTAAATGTGGAATGAATCCATTAATTATGAAATAGAATCCATGTACCAAAACCAAGTCTTCATTATGCAAGATTCCTTAGTGGATGTAATTTCTGCTGGTTGAAAAAAAAGTATTCAAGATGAAACTAGACTTGGATGGGAATGTCAATACCTATAAGAAGTGATTGGATGAAAAAGGGTTTAAACGTCATCAAATTATTAACATTCATGAATCCTTTTCACCAGTTTAAATGATGAATTCCGTAAAAATTCTATGTTCTGTTGTGGCTTACCATAATAATTAGATTTGGAAAATGGATGTAAAAACATCATTCTTTAATGGGAACCATCCTGAAGATGTCTGCATTACACAACCTGATGAGTTTGGTTCTCCAAAAGATTCTAATAAGATATGTAAGGTGAACAAATCTGTTTGTGGATTATTGGAGGCAACTAGGTCATGGAAAATTCATTTTGATGTATCTATATTGGAATTTGGTTTTATAAAGAATGAATTTGAGTCGTGTATCTACAAATAGTTTAGTGGGAGTGAATTAGTATTCTTAATAGTATATGTTGATGAAATATCACTTATTCTAAATGAAATACTACACTTATAGTTTGATAAGGAATGGTTGAATAAATGTTTTTTTGTGAATGACTTGGGTGAGGCATCATATATTCTTGGGTTAAATATCCATCAAGATATATCCAAGATGTTTCTTTCCCTTTTCCAATGTACATTCATTTACAATATAGTGAATAGGTTCAGTATAGGACAATCCATGAGGTGATTATTTCCAACATTGCATGGAATTCATCGTTCCAAGAAAATGTTCTTTCAGAAACATGGGGAATTAAATAGAATGGAATGGATTACATATGCATCAGTCATTAATTCTATCATATCTATTATTCTATGTACTATCCATGATTTCTCCTACCAATCAAGGGTAGGATGGAGATATCAAGTGGATACATGTGACTTATATTCGATGATAGACAAGACTATCCTTATGTTTCTATGGGATAATAAGGATATGTTCCATGTTTATAGATTAAATGAGTAACTAGTCCTTATAGGTTATACAAATTATAGTTTCAAAACTCATCAAAATTACATGAATTCAAAAACATGATACATCTTCACTTTGAATGGAGGTTTTTTGAGCTGTAATAGAACAACGTAGAATATGGTAATAGATTATACAGTAGATTCAGAGTATATTACAACCTATGTGTTAACTAAATAAATTGTTTCAATGAGAAATTTTATCTAAGGGATTGATGCGGTACCTATAATTAAATACCGAATACTACCCTATTGTGATAATATAATAGTTGTGGATCTCGAAAAAGAACCAAGGTCACATCAGTGGAAAAAATATACTTTGATAATATCACCTCTTGAGGGGTTATTATCCGAGATATGAGGTTGAAGTGACCATAATTTCCATAAAAGGCAATGTGGATGATTCCTTGATTATATCCGTTACTTAGCAGAAACATGATTGTCATGTGAGTTCTAACAGACTGAAAGTCATTGGTAGTTTTCTCTATTCCATGTGGGAATTTTTTAGAGTTCGTACCTTTAGAAAATTGATTATAATTTTAATTAATTAATATTTTATGTATTAAATTTTGAATTAAACATTTTATTACATATTTTTCAATGATATATATGACATTAATGTAATAAGGTTAGAGAGTATTTGTTGCATTGAAAAGGTTTGAGTAGTTACCTACTATGATGAGAACCTTAATGTGCTTTGACAATATTCATAATATAGTTCTATGTTTTGATAACATACTATGATGGGACACATTATATATAAACCATCATATTATAGTACTCATAAGTATATGAGGATTCTTCTCATAATGTTTTTACTAGGTAATATCAATGGCGAGATATTATCAGAATAGTCCGCCAGTAGGAATACCTCATCATTTGGTGTCATCTAATATACCTATATACGACCGTGTGTAATGGTCCTTAGACATTAAAATTAACGTTAATACATTCCATGACTCAAAAACATCGAATTATAGATAAAAAACTGTAATGCCTTTTGTTTTTGGGAATTATTGTATATTCACTACGTCATGAATGAAATGTTATTAATTGATAAGTCAATGAATAATTTTTCCCTTTGATATTTATAGAAGTTGTTATCTCTACTTTTAGATTGAAATAGAACTATGACCCTAAATTCCATGCCCATAGTGTAATTATTAGTTAATTTCAGATAATCAAAAATGATGCATCAAGATTATAGGTCGATGACACCATCATTCTTCCTTCTTGATGAGATATTGTGATAAAGGGATAACATTACACAATGACCATTTGTTTGTGGTCATCACCATTGTGAAATTAAGTTCTATCTATTTCATTCCTTTACCATATACTATACAAAACTCATAGACTTTAGAAAATACTGCCAAATCCAAATGATAATTAATCCTATAGAGTCACAAAATAATTTTTTATATTGGTCTCAATTAATTTATATTTTTATTTAGTTAAGGGGAAAAGTATTATTCTTAATACTGAGGAATAATTTAATTCAATTTATATTAATCTAATAAATTAAATAAATATTTGATCATCATATATTTCAATAAAATATATTTATTTATTTTATTAAATATTTGGTAAATATTTATTAACTAGTTTGTGAAAAAAAAATATTTAAGAAAATATAATATTTAATCAAGTGTTCAATAAAAACAAGAGATGTTCGATCAAACCAAGACTATGTCTAGTGATAAAATAAATATTTATGAGCATTTAAATATTATTTATCCATTTTCACAAGATGGAACAACGTAAAACAATACAATTATTATTATTATTAAGATTAATGGGATTTCATTAATGGATATAATTATATTTAATGGTATTTATGAAAATAAATTTTATAATCTAATTCCCACCTCTATAAATATGAAGTTATGCCTATTATGTAATTAATTTCAGACCTATTCCATGTTTCTAAATAGATAATTGTTTCACATAAAAAATCTATCTCGAATCCTCCTCCTCTCTCCCTCTCAACAATGAGATACCCAATACAGAATTTCTTTATGAAAAAAGGACAGGTGATCAAGAACGTACAATTTATGATATTCAACTAACCATGCTACCACATAAAGAATGGTTGACATTTATTAGGGACCATTGGAACACGTTTAGATCAAATGTATAGGTATTATACCCTTGGTTCCTCACATGAGAAATGAAGGAAATTCTGATGGGCCTTTTTCGATGATCAGTAATCATCATTGAAGAATGTTCCAAATCCCATGTATTTGTTTCTTTAAGTACAAAATAAATTAATTATAAATTATATGTTCAGGATCCGCACTCTTATTTTTATGAAAGGATTATTAAAATAAATTTATATATATACCCCTCCACTATAACACATCTATTACACCTTGAACCATAAATTTATATCATAGTGGACATGTTTAAATTTATAATTATTTAATTGATTGTTTATCTATATGTAGTCATTGTTATATTTCTATTTCATGTTAATCGTTCTATAATCTGATTTGAGTTTAAATTGTACCAATATATTAATCATTTATGTTTAGTGTTTAATATTCATATTTATTTTCAAATAAAATGAAGAATGATCTAAGATACCATCGGTAACATAAAAAATCATTGGCTGGTAAAGATGGGTTACATAGTGTGCCATCTGAGAACACACCATACAACCATGTTCATTTTATTTAGATACTACGAGTAATTAAAGACACATAGTTTTATTATTTCACACCATGTCTCTACCAAGCCAACTAGGAATGAGAAAACAAGATACATTGTGAGTATCTGGAGTGTGCACACAATGTAGTCTAGATATGTTAAAACATAGAAGCCCGATTATTATGGATTGGATATACGCCAACCTATGTACATGCAATTTAGCTAGATGTACAATCCATGTATTCTCTCATTAATTTGAAAAATTAAAATTACAAAAAATTTGATAAATTTTAGTATTAAAGCATTATTTTAATTACTTCTACACCATTGTGTGTTTGAAAAATTAATAATGGTTTCAAATAATTTTAAATTCATATCTAATTTATTGAAATAAATATTTCATTAATGATTCTTCCATTTATTTTAAATGAATTAAAAATAAATGGGTATCTACAATTAAGTTCATATCTTCATTTACATGAATGGGAGTTGATTAATTTATTAATTTATTAATACAAGCATGTTTATCTTTATAATAAAGAACGATTGATTAAATAAATGCAATCCAATTACTTTTTTCATATTTGTTACATGTAAAACTGATCATGAGCTTGATTAGGACCTATGTATGTATGGGAATTTATTTTATTAAATTTATTACATGGTTTTTCAAATATTTAATATTAAATTAAAATTTTCCGTAGATTCATCCCTCCCTTCTATATTATGTATGAACTTCATGTCAAAGGATATTTATGTAATTCCCGTTAACAAATCATTTGGTTCCCCTTACCAACATACGATTAATAAATAATTTTAATTAATGGATAATACTAAGGTGCTTGGAGACTGTTCCATATGTAACTATAATTACATTAACTCGATGATACATAGGTGTACACGTGGAGTTTCATAGCTCATGAAAACTATGATAGAAAGATTTATTTTCACTAGGTCATAGGATGATAAAAGTTACACTCATTAAATCAACAATTAGATAATATCATTATCAGCTCATCAAATTATTTATTTTTTTTCAAATAATGTATAGTTATATTTATTTATGTAAGTCTATGATCAAATAAATTAAGTAATTAAAAACAAATGATGGAATTTAAATAAATTCTATTGTACTTAAATTTATCATCCAAAAATGGTTATTTAATTTTGTAATCATCTACATAAATATTACAATGTCTTGTAAAGGATGAGAATGGTAAAAATTTATCCAAAATAAAATAAAATCCCCCAAAATATTATTATAAAAGACTAAGAAATCCATTACTTTATTTGGAAAAAAACTCAACATAACTATGTGTCTGACCAACCATTTTTGGGACACTTAATTTTATATGGGGATTTATTATGGATGATTCAGGTTGACATAACAATTTTTCATCAAGTGGAGTATCCCTTTTTAGAAATGGTTTTATTTGGAGTAATGTGTTGAGAAAATATATGTCACTATTTCAGGATTGGGTAGTCCCGTCAACAGATCATGGATCTGCAATCCCACAATTTGCGATGATATGTCGACCTATATACCTTCGAAAAAGCTTTACCAGCCCTTGTTGGCATTTTTCAAAGGGGAATTTGGATCATTTAAACTATTTATTAAATGGAAATAGAAATTCCATGTTCATTGGTGAGGACTATTAGGACTTCATGTAATAGTTGTATATTTAATTAAATTATCTAATTTATTATTTCTCACAAAATTTTTAATCATGAAATGTATTAATAATATTTTCACATAATTATAGAATAAAATAACATGATCGTCATCCACACTATCCCTAAGATCTATGTTGGATAAATACAGTCTCCACTCTAGAATCAACTTCTAGCAGTGTCTTAGATGACATTAGGTTGTTATGTTCCATGAATATAAATATTACATGATATAATTTTCAATGACTGATCTTCCTTTTCAAGAGGCGAGTGATGAAGTGTTCGTAATCTATGAAAAACATATTGATGATATTTATTATATTATATTTTTGGTTCATTCATCTAGATATTTTGAACTCATGATGTATCTCAAAAACATGTATGTGTATATATATCATGAGAAACTCCATGGTCTTTACTAGGAGGGTGCTAGAGTAGAACAATTTTTGATTTCCAACTCACTCTTATAGAGTAATATTGGAGATTTTTCCTCAGGTGTGCCCAAAATTTTCATGCTCATTGGCTAAATTGAGAGGATATAGTTTATATGTTTTAAAATCACCATTTAACTAGGAACCAATCTCATTCTTTCATCACTCCTCATATATAATCCAGTTTTCTTGTGAATTTCAATATGAAAAAATTTGAGTGTTTTATTGCGAGCCTTTATTTTGTGAGTACAAGGGTATTGTATTAAAGCTGAAAATTACAACAATTTGAAGGTGTGAATTAAACATTTATCAATTTGAAATATTGGAATAAGATAATAAATAAGGGTACTAGAATAAAAAATCCCCACTAGACACACCATTATTTGAAATATCATCCTCTAAAGAATGGCTTCCCAGAATACATGCATAATAATGATGTTTATTGATGAATGATATTCCAGGAAGACGATCCATTTTGCGATCAGTTTCTAGGATTGGTGTGCAAGATCAGTTCTCACATCCATAACAATGGTTGTTCTAATTATTGAACATATCCATGTGAACATCATTTATCAGTCCACAAATTTCATCTTCTAGTGCTGAGGAGTTTCCTCAAGGTCCATAATGATTTTCAATGATTTCTCGAGCAGTATCCCTGAAGACAAATTCAAATCCTGTAGGGATAGGATTTCCCTGATTGGCATCGTCTAAGTTTCATTTACGCCATCTAGTGAAACCAATGATCCAAGATACCTCAATTG
Source organism: Viscum album (assembly GCA_963277665.1). Lineage (NCBI taxonomy): Eukaryota > Viridiplantae > Streptophyta > Magnoliopsida > Santalales > Viscaceae > Viscum > Viscum album. The sequence goes on from OY728140.1 coordinate 1,029,414,018, forward strand.
TGTTTTGAGGTAGAGGGTAGTTTCCATTGATCATCAATCTTCTAATCATGCTATGGTCTATAACTGAGTTATTGTAGTGTTCTGTGCACAGTTTATTTGCATATAGAACCACCATCACATCTTCAGAAAGGGTTTAATTTTTTTAAATGGAGCCTTACTTGGTACAATATTTCTACATTCCCTCTATATATCAGGAATCAGCTCAAAACATGTGGCCTAAAGAGGATTTCAATTTCTTTAGATAGATTCATAATAATCATTGAAGGAAAAGGATCACTGATGTTGTCTTTTTTTGCTGGACAAACGTCAAAAATGATGAAGATATACTATAATTATGAAGATATAGTATTAGAGTTAAGGAAGTTGTGATCAACAAACTCATGGTGAAAATTTCAAAAACACACCAGGTGAAGAGGCTTATAACAACCTATTAAGGTTATTATGCACATGGATTTTGTTGAGATGAAACCTCCAAAGGAGGTTGAATTTGGATGATAGGAGCTACATAATTCTATATTCACTTACCCATTTATTTGATCATTAGTAATACTATTATTTAATACCATTGAAATATTTTGACCATTTATAGCTTGCTCCCAAATTAGTATGTCATATATATTTGAAAATTCATAACTTAATACAACCTTCTTGATAACATGAGGAATATCATTATATTTGGAAATTTGATCTTTGAGTGATATATTATATTTAATAATGTCAGCAATGTGATCAATTTTATCCAAGAGTGGATTCCATGTCCAGTAATCAGTCCATATTTTAATGGATGATTTCATGCAAACTAGCTAGTTGAATTCCTGATGATTTTGTGAAATGAATCCTTAATCCGGGGACATATTGAGGATTCCAAGTAGTAGGCATTCCTTGTCTGTATCTTTTCAATATATCATGATCTATGGATTTCCAGATCATTGGGGTTATTTTTTATAAGCTTCCAAACAAATTGATCTTGATGAGATTAATTAAAATGATTCATGTTCTTGATAACATGGCCACCAAAAAAATGCATATAGTATTGATTCTGTGAAGCTATGATAATATTTTTCTCTATAATACTAAAAATCCAACCAATGTTCTTATCCATGACATTAATGGACTTGATTTACTATATAGGCTAATCTTTCACCATGAAGGAATAATCCATTTCTGAAAATCTCACATGGTTATCAAGGAAAATCATTCCAACAAGAGAGAGAGAGACTTACCATTAAAATAATCTAGTGTTCTAATGATATGGATCATGATGTTGGTGAAATAAGAGGCACATGGTCAGCCCTAAAAAATAGGAACTCCTAGATAGGTTAATATAAGAGTTCCTTCCTTGATAACAAATTCCCTAATCAGGTGAATTTTATTGAAGTACAAATATTATTTCACAAATAGATGAAGGACTTGTTACAACATACATCATGTCCTAAAACTCATTCATAATTCACGAGTTCATCCTTGACAATATTGATATTCCTATTATCTCCCTCTAAAAATTTGATAAAATATCTTGAAAAAAATAAGTTGGAAGGGGCTTAAAAACATCTTCCAGCCCTGATATTGTCTGTTTTTCATGTGGAAAGATGATCCCCTACTAGAAAAAGTACTCCCAATTAAAGATGCAATTAGAATCTTTAGATGAATTTTTTATCGAGTGAAATTTATCTAATTTATACAAATTTTGTTTTAGATACATCATGTGGTTATGACATATGTATATTAAAATTTGAACAAAGTGGTTTTAGAAAAATTGATTGAGGGGTGGAAGAACTAAGAGAAAACAATAAATCTAAACATATTGTTGTTGCTATTAGAGAATACCACCACACATTGATGACCAGAATGATATTTGATTCAATGAGTTTTTATTATGTTCCTTGAGTTACAAAAAACATTATTTCTATATCCATACTATATATGGATATACTCATTTTACAATTTTGAAATAAATGTTTATACTTTTATAATGAAAACATTTGTTATGGTAAGGCACATTTACAGAACAATAATTACTTGTTGTACTACATGAATCAAGTAATAGAAATCAATATGGAAGTTACATCAAATGGATTATACCAAAATAAACATTAGCATCACCAGATTGGTCATGTAAATAAATAAATCATGACAAAATTACATCAAATTGATATTTAGATTCTATATAACTAAAACCAATTGGTGTATGTGAGGTGTATTTGTCACATGTTTACATGAATAAATAACCACATCCCCATTTAGTGGGATAGAAAAAAAGGACTAAAAGAATATTTAATAAGTTCATACTAGTTTTTCTGGAAAATTTCCCATTAATGTAAGGGGTGGGAACTCATTCTTCATAACTGTTACTACTAATATTCATATATATATATATATATATTTATATAATGTGTTATAATTTGGATTCTATTGATAAATTCAAGGAATAAAAGAATGATTTTGAGAACCATCTTGGTAAGAATATTAATAAACTCAACTTAGAACATTGAGGAGAATATATTATTCCAGTATTTATTGATTACAAATTAGTGTTTTGGATAACATCCCAACCCACTCCCCTTAGATGACATAGTGGAATTGTTTAAGAAAAATGAGGGACCACATCTTATTGGACATGGTGAGATCAATGATACGTCCTGTGATAATTCCATTATCCTTTTGGGGATATGATTTAAAAATATTAGTAGACATACTAAACCATGTACCAATTTAATTGATAATTGGTATTCTATATGAATTTTGGAGTGTTTTAAACCTCATATAATCGAATTTTTATGTGTGGGGAAGCGATGCATTTTTTTGTGGAATCATCGGGTAGAAAACTTTCATCTTATGGAAGAAAATTTACCTCTATAGAATACCCCAAGGAAACTATAGTATATTTCATATATAAACCATCAAAGTATATTATAGTGGAAGGACACTCCATATTCCTTTATAGGGAGAAAAGATCCATAATGGACAGTGGGAGCAAGATAAACTTTGATGTAGTTGAGGCTGAAGGCACAGAAGAGTTGGTATATGATCAGATTCCAAAAAGTGTAATGGAAGAAGAATCTTGTCATGGAGAAAAAGAACTATGTTGGAAAACAATATAGGATAGACATATTGAATATTATGATTTTATATTTGCTATGGATTGTGACACATTATTAGATGATAATAATCGTCAGCTAACATACATGGAATCAATAAGTGGCACAAATTTCTCTAAGTGGAAAGAAGTTATGAATTCTAAAATGTATTCCAAGTACATAAACAATGTCAATATTTAGGTAGATTATCCAGTGAATGTAAATTCTATTGGTTAAAAATGTGTATTCAAGAAGAAACTAGACATGGAAGGAAAATCCAGTACTTATATGGAATGACTACTTTCAAAGAGTTTTAAGAAGTTTCAAGTCATTGACTATGATGAAATCTATTCACCAGTTGTAATGATTAAATCCAAAAGACATATAATTTTCATTACATATTACCATGACTATGATATTGAGAAAATGGATTTCAAACCATCCTTCATTAATGGGAACCTATAGGAAGATTTCTACATGATACAACCTGAAGGGTTTGTGACTCCACTGGATTCCAATAAGATATGAAAGTTGAAAAATATAATTATGGATTGATGTAGGTATCTAGTTCATTTAATATTAATTTTGAAAAAGCCATAAATAATTATTTTTATAAATAATGAATGTGATCCTTATTTATACAGACATCTTAGTGTGGGTGAAGTCGTTTTATAAATAGTATTTGTTCATGACATATTCCACATGGAAAATGAAATACCAGTCTTACTATCTATTAAGGTCTGATTGAATAAATTCTTTTCCATGAATGAATTCGGTAAGGCAATTATATTCTGGGGATCAAGATCTGTCATGATAGATCAATGATGTTTTTCAGCCTAAGACAACGTACATACATTTCCCTGATACTGAAGATATTCATTATAGAAAAATCCATGCGGGGATTGTTGTAAGGGTCACATGGAATCCATTTTCCCATAAATGTGTCCTTAGAAAAATGAGGAATAAAATTGAATGTAAATAATTCCATACACATCAGTGATTTGGTCAGTCATGTATAATATGTTATGTATTTTGATAGATGTTTCATATAGTTTGGAAGATAGTTATTAAGCTGATCTATGTGACCACTATTGGATTGATATCAAGAATATCTTTAATTATCCTAGGGGTAATAAGGATATGTTCCTATTTTATGGAGTTGATGAGGGACTAGTCATTAGACTATATGCATATTATAGTTTCCAAACGTCTATATGATATGATGTCACAAAAGAGATACAACATCACCTTGAATGGAGTTGTTGTGTGATGAAAGAGATCAAAGAAGGTTTTGGTCACATATTATACAATATATTCCTTGTATATTTATGATTATGTGGTAGTTGAATAAGTAGTATGGATGAAAATATTCTTCCATAATCATGATGTTGTACCTACCCGTAAATATATCATCACATGTTATTGTGATAACACTATAGTGGTGGATCTCGTAAACAATCCAATGTCACATAAGATGATGAATCAAATACACCAGAAGTATCATCTCTTGGGGAATTTTACTATGAGAGGTGATGTTTATGTGATATGTATTTCAATATAATACAGTGTGTTAGACACCCTGACTATATCTTTTACTCAATATAAACATGATTATCATGTGTTGTCTACCAGATAAAAAGTCATAGGCAGCTGTCTCCAAACCATGTGGGAGTTTTTTAGAGTTCCTATCCAAGAATAAACTCTATTTACATTGATTAAATGAATATTTTAAGTATTAAATATTAAATTTAACAAAATATTACTTATTTTTCACTGTTATGCATGAAACATAATAATTTTTATTTTTTGCATTGATAAGGTTATAGTGGTTCCCTGCTGAAATGAGAACCATGAGGTTCTATAAAAATATTCTTAATATATTTCTACAGATGGATAACATAAAATGATGGGACACATAAAAATATTCTATTTGGTGAATTTACTCATAAAAAGATGATACTTCTTCTCATGATGTTCACACTTGTTAATCTCCAAGATGGTATATTATGAGAATAGACCCAACTATTAGAATTCTGTATGTTTTTGTGTCATCAGAAATTACAATCTACGAGCATGTTTAATGGTTCTTATAATTTAAAATTATCATTAATTCCTCTCATGACTCGTGTAGATAGCTTTTTGGATGAAAATTATCATGCCATATGTTGGCAGGAATTTTGGTATGTTGGGTGCATCACATATGGCATGTTATTAATAGATATAACAAGGAATTATTTGTCCCTTCCATCATTATCGATATTGATATCTTTTCCCTCTTGTAGAATTGGAATCGCTATATTAAATTACATGGCCATGATGTAATGATGAGTTTAATTCAGATATCCACATATTGATGAATCTGGCATTTAAGTTGATTACACTATCACGCAACATGCTTGATGAGATATTATGATAAAGTGAATATATTACATTGTGATTGTTTGTGTGTGGTTGTCTTCATTGAGACATTATGTTCTATCTCTTTGGTCTCATAACAATTTCTAGACATTTATCTTGGTCGTTATGAATGCCTGTCTAATTTAACATATAATGATTCCTGGAGGGTCACACACAACGTGTTTCATTTATCCTCTATTAAAATATATTTTAATTTCATTAATGGAATAAATATTATTCACATGACTAAGGAATAGTTTTATTCAGGTTTTATTGATCACAAAAATTAAATAAATATTTATTCATCGTATTGAGAATAAAATATATTTTCTTTATCTATAAAATATTTCATAAATATATATTGACATGTTTTTGAATAAAATGCATATTTAACATAATAAAATATTTATTCATATTTTTAATAAATGATATAGTATTTTGAATATACCATGACCATATATCGTGTTAAAATGACTATTTACGTGCCAAAAAATATTATTTATTCAGTTTGGGTAAGATGGAACTTTAAAAAAATAAATAATAATAATAATAATATGACAAGGGATATCAATAATGGTTACATTTACACTCAATGGCTGTTATGAAATTAAATATTGTAACTGAAACACCTACTCTATAAAAAGACTACTATGTCTATTGTGTAATTCATTAGAAACCAATTCCAATTTTGGGGTTAGAGATTTGTTATGCACAACAAATTATATCTTGTCTAATGCTCCTCCTCTCTCCCTCTCATGAATGATAAACCCAATAGATAATTTCAAAAATACCAAAGAACGAGTGATCAAGAACAGACAATGAAAGTCATTTGATTACCTACACTAGAACCTGGAGAATGAGTGGAATTTCTCAAATGCCATTAGATAATGTGTGTCTCACTTTTAGTAATATTTTACCCATGTATCCTATCAAACTCAATGAAATAATTCCAATAGTGCCTTTTTGGACAATCAAGAATAATCAATGATGAAGGTTCCTGAGCCCAAGTAATAATTTCTTCAAATATTAAGTAAATTATTTATAAATTTTACATTCAAGATCCTTTCACTTGGTTTTAGGTATGGACTATTAAATTAAGTTATTAGATATCATCCTCCAACACAATTCTTATGCAACACCTGAAACCATTAATTTGGCACTGGAGTATCAAATGATATGATATGGTATGGAGAGTAAACCCCTGAAATCATGGGGATTTTTTCATCAATGTTATATGGCTAAGTGACCACATAGTTATTATTATAGATTCTTTATTTTCATAAATAATCTATGAAGAATTCTATTTTTAAAATAATGAAATCCAATATTGTATTTAAAAAAATTATTATTTTAGAGGATAAAAGTGTTTAGAAAAATATATAATTATTATAGATATTTTGAAAATATTTCAATGATTTGATTACCCATATCATTGTATATTTTACCTAATGATTTATTTGATAAATATGATCCACAGAGGGATATAATTTTCAATGAAACATTTAAAAAAATAAATTTTTTGAAACACCTTGGAAAATCGATTCTCACCCTATGTTTGAAAAAAATTATATGTTTAGTTGAAAATAGATTTTTTTTGTTTCATATAAATTATAAGAACTTGTGAATTCAATTGTCTAAATTTTTTACACCTCTAATATAAATTTATAGTTTTATTTAATTATCCAAAAACCTAAACCAGTGATGTTCATGGAATAGAAAATGTCCAGTGTTCTTTTTGTTATTGTATTTTATAAAAAAAATAATTTTTTTTACTGAATCGGGAAGCACGAGTTCAGGGTCATTGTCAATGGTATTTTACAAATAGTCTATATAATTTTTCAAATTAGAATCACTCATTATGTTATGTATCTGTTAATAATAAAATCATTTATTCTGTAATTTCAGGATCGAAAGAAGGATAAATCCAACAAATATCTTAACTATTTCATATGTGTTACTTGATAGGATTTTTATAAAATCATCCTCATTTTAATTTGAACCCACTTTGAACCTTCTATATACTTGTAAAGGTCTATAAAAATATCAAACTCTTCTAATATACTCTGATTATTTCATGTATTATGATTTATCTATTATGAAATTGTGAAAACTCAACATTCAAATATTTTACATGATGAAAAATATAAATGGTATATTTTAAATTGTTTCATCTTATCAAAACAATATGAATCCCTTATAAATATTTATAAATATGTGGAATAGGGGAAATTCTTTAAAATATACATGTATTAAATTTTAGGTTTTATTATATTTGGAAGAATCAGAGGAATAATAAATTATGATTTATTAATATTCAAAGATGGTATAATTTCAATATCTTATAGGAATCAATTCAAAACAGAGCATTGGGAGATTTATAATTAATATATATCTATAATAAAATATTTTATATGTTTACATAGATAAAACCCCTCTTCCACATGTTTCATATTGTGAATGTACTATAAAGAACATAAAGCCCCCTTGATCATCAATCAAGTTGTAAGAACATGTCCATTCAATGAGAATATCTAACATTTTAGACTTTAGTAAAGAAATTAATGATTTGAAAAAAATAGAATTCAAATTTCTTGATAATAGTGGCGTTTTTATTTTATGAACTCATGACTAAAGATTGAAGGGTTTATAAATTATTGAATTTTGAGGGTGCGATTCAATTAATGTGCGGTGAATGTAACACCCTTGAGTTTTTATGTATTTTCACAAAAAAAACAGGTTATCCCTGAACTTGTCACCCAAGCTAACCCACAATAATTCCTGAGAGGCATTCGAGATCCTTTTAGTCTAGAAAATTGTTTTATATATCAAGGATAGACTCTTGGGATTGATTTATCCCATTATAAAAATATAATTAATAAAAAATAATTGATGAATAATTGGTAATGTAAAATAATTAAAAAACTAAAAATACCCCTATATAACATTATGTTCACTTCTAGTGAAAGAACCACATTCGTTATATGAGTGATCTAAAACTAATACAAACATGATAATGAAAAAAATTTAGAATGAATGTTTGAGAAAAAATATTATCAGTTATATGTTCCAAGGATATATAAGTCCATATTCCTTACATTTAATGTGAATTCCATTATTTCTAATTTTCAATTAAGGTATATAAAAAATTGGTTTTTTATGTTCGTTTAAAAAATAAAATAAAGTTCCATTTTGATGAAGAATCATTTATAACAACATTTCCAAAACTATTTCCAATACACTAATGAAAATAGTTGAATAAACTCTGTTAAAAGATAACCAATGATGGAATAGGTATTTATAATATATATATAATTATGAATTCTATTTTGTAATGAATCTTGCTAACATGATAATATAGCATATAGAACAAACATGAATATAGGGATCTCATGTGTTGGTCGAGATTTCCTAGGAAAGATCTCGAATAATTCTCAGAAAATCTATCTCTACTAGTGCCTATTATCCAAGACAAATATCTAATAATCAGTGACATGATCACTGGGTCGACGGAGGTAATAATCCAATGGGATGTAAGGTTATCTACTCAGGGAAAATAGCTATTGTGTGACCTCAATTAGTGAATCAAGTGTACCAAGGCTCCCACATATCTGCCCATGAATTCCCATGAAAAAAAATTACTTTTATTTTATCAATCTATCATATAAATGTATATATATTTCATATTACTTATATAAAATATATTCCCATTATCAATCTAGAACTACCACCTTAAGCACATCCCTTTTTTCAAAACACAAAAAACAAGGCACTATCTTATCACTTGAAAAACTTATCATAGAACCCATCCATTACCCATACACAGTATATCCATAGAAAAATTTAAAGTTATTAATATTGGATTTAAATTCTTATTAAATGGATCTAAAGGGGATAATAGGCCTCAACATTTCAGCAGGAACAATTTTACATGAGAAAAAAATTATTTTTATGCGCCTTAACAATTAACAAACCATGCACCATCCTGAGGAAATTAAAATACTATGATTAATACCTCTTAAAATAATTTGATAAAATAAATTACACTTTAAACTGAAATGGATCATTAAAACATGATTTAAACTATGAAATTCATGTTAAAACAGATAATATAAGTGTAGAGAGAAAGATACAACCTTCTTTCAATGATCACACCACTTACATATCCTGAACATTTCATTAAATATTATAAACTCATTGAAAAAATCTATAAATTAGGAAAACATTGATTATATTATAAAATATGTAGAACCTACCAAAAATTTTAATTTATATGGTGACGGAAACTCATAACCAGTTTTAAGAATCTCAAATAATCTAAAGAAACCAATTAAAACAATAAAATATAAAAACCCCAAATCTAAAAACATGTAAATATGAACCCTAGGTCATAGAAACCATTGGTGCTTGATTATAAAAATAAATTTTTTTATTGAGGATATATGAGGATAATGGCGGGATTACCATTTTAGATCCAACTAAAATGTTGATGAATTATTAAGATTTCATCATGGAAAATGATAAGGACCGATGGGGAAGGTTTGGGAAGTGCTTCATGGGTGTTGAGGGTCAAATTGGGGGAAGAATATGGATTTGGGTTAAAACCCAAGGGGGAAATGGTGTACAAAAATAATTTTTAGGCTACGTAGTTGACCACACATTTTAGCACCATGATCTACTAGATTAGTCACCAATGGTGCAGTAGCCTCTATCCAAATTATTTTAAAGCCATATGGTTTTATTTGTGAGTCCACACGACCATGAACCAAAAATGGTGTCTAGATAGTTCAAATTTTTGGTAAACAACATTTTAAGAGGGATGTTTAAGGGTTTCTACAAACCATGCACCAAACGTGCTCCACCCAAAACTAGCCTGAAAACAACTATTTCTCCAAAAACATTCCATAAAACTCTGTGAAATCAAAATATATCAAAAATAAACAAAAACAATTTCTGGTTGGGGTTGGGGTGTAAAAATTATCCCCAACATTGATAGATTCACAACAAATAATGTCCCAAAAGGTCTTCCCCACCCACAAATGAGGCCACTATAGACTCCAAACAAACAAATATTTGACCACCAGAAGTCCGATGGATGGAAAATCAGTTCACAAATTGAACTTAAAACGATAAAATATATATAACTAATAATAAAAAACTCCATGAACCAATTTGAATACCATATAAAACACTAATAAAACTAGATAAACTAATGTTTCAATCAAAATAATGATGTTGGAAGGGTCTATAACTGCATTCACAATCCCTAAAAATTGAAAAACATGACCCCTAACATAGAAATCGTATATTAATCTCGTGGTGGTGTATTCGATATTTTCATAAGGATACTCTACATAAACCTTATACTTGATTGAGAAATAATCATGGTTGGTTTTGGGTAGGAAGTCGTGAAGGAGTTTTCCAACCTGGGGAACTAGGAAATCAAGCTTACTATGAGCCCTTTCATAGTGTCCTCTACACGATTTTATGAATTTAGATGAATAGTGGTTCCTTAATTCAGTTTAGGATTACCAAGCCCAATATAAACCTTGATATCTGAAATTAAATGAGAAATGATGCTATTTTAAAACCACAAGATTCATTATTTTCCAAAATACATCAAAATTAAAAAAAGCAATTCCTAAATAACATACAATATATTCCATTATTCCCAAACAATACCACACCCCCTTGATCAACATTCCAAAATAAGGATACATTTATAGCATAAGAGACACTAAACAACATGTTCATCATTACCATGATTCACCAAACAAGGTAAGGGGTCCATTGAAGTGGTGGATTTAACTCCATGATGCTTCTTATAAACTTCCCGTAATTACCATGGTAGATGATCCTAAAGCTTCCATAGGTATGGAATGATTTTTTTTGTTATATACTTGAAGGATTATTTTTTACCACCTTTCCGCACTGATGGAACACCCATAACTCCCTCCTGGATGTCTATGGTGGGAATAAATATGATGACAACTTCATACCACTTCTAATAAGGTTCGACATAACTCTCTTATTTTTCTAATTACTGGACCTGAAACTACTAATCCTAGGGATAGGTGATACATTATTTGTAATAGAACCTCTAGCTATACTAACCTAGATACACATAGAATACATCAATTCTACATTATATGTTTCATTAAAGATGAATACACCATAAATAATTCTTTTTAGAGACCCTTTTCAATAAATAGTCTTCAGATATCCTTCTTTTCCAAATTCAAGATGATATGACCCCAATAGTGAAGAACTCTTAGAATAACATGAGATTTAAGAGTTTACCTTCCAAAGATGGCATAACTATAGGTCCATCAATGCGCTCACATCATAATAAAAATATTTCTTGATAAAAAAGGCCATATAAAATTCCCACACAACACTTGTGTTTTCAACTAGTAAACATACTTCCACCACTTCCAACCATAGCCTTCTAACATAATGGTTAGGGGCTTGAGAATAAAAGGTTTAGGGAGATTAAGATGAATGAATATCTATTCAATTTTTCGTACCCATTATTTTCCTTTCTAAGTATCTAGTTGTCTGAATAATTGAGTAGGATTCACCTAATAGATATTCCATTAGAATTCATGATAATGAGTACCCCTATTGTCCATATTCAAGACAAACTAGAATATTTCAGTGAGACAAAACTGATCAAATAACACCCATGAAAAATTCCATCCACAAATTATTTTCAAAATCTTGTAGAACATTGTGGGGTGAACACCCTAATAACAAGAAGCTCAAAAATATATCCCAAGAAAATACAATCAAATATCACATCCCAATCACGAACTAGAAACTCATAATGAAACACCATTTCAACATAACATATAATGTAATAAAATCATGGGTTTAAAATAAAAATAACTAAACAAAAAATTAATTACAACATGATATTTTGAAAAAAATGATTTTTAAAACTATTTTTAAAAAATTATCATGATTTATAAACTGAACACAAACCATGGGTAATCCATGAATCCTCCCACATCCATAAATTCCAACCAACCCAAGAACACCTCTATTCACACACCCACTCATCCACATGTGATATTCTTCATAATAATACAAAAGGTTAAAACAAGATATACCTATTTGAAAAACAACACATTCAACCCTAGTTTATAATTCCCAACATACATTCCATTGTCCATTTTATAATACCTTTTAAGATCCAACACAATTTCTATTTCCCGTTTAAATAGTATTATTTCATTTCCAAATAAGAAAATTTCATTTTAAAAACCATTTTTATTAAACCAAACTACATTCTAAATTTAAAAAAGAAATACCTCAAATCTCACCAAAACAGAAAACATAAAGAAAAAAAATAAAATATTGATACTAAACATATCAAAAATACCAAAACATATATAAATGGATTCCACACATGGTTTGACCGACCATATAAATTTTTTTAAACATAAAAAAATCAATAGTGGTAGTTGTATGGTATGTGAATTGTTAAAAAAATACGCATAAAAACATTAACCCCCTTTTAATTCATAAAATATAATCATTAGAATTCTCAAAAAATAGAAATGGTCCAAAAAATATCACAAACCTAAAAAATATCTGATAACCAAGGTCAATATTTGAGTGCCAAAAATTGAATACCACACTAGAAATTCATGTGTACTTATTAATTGGTCGTGATCAAGAACCTACTTGTGAAAGACAACTTAAATTTATAAAATCTCAAATCCAAAATACCAAAAAATCTAGAATAAAAAGGGATAATCCTCTTTCATATTTGATGTTGTCAAAAAACAACTCAGTACAACCCAAACTGTTCACATGAACCAGACCCCAAAATGGATTGAGAGGAATTAATGATCCTCCCAAGTAGGAAACTGCTGTTGGGCTTCAAGGATATGTAGTGTGGAATGATTTATCCAATGAAAAAAGATAAATAAATAAAAATAATTAATAAATAACTAGAAATAGAAAATAAATAAAACAGTTTATACCTCTATGTGACCTCACGATAACCTCCACTGAAAGAACCATGTTCACTCTAAGAGCGATCCAGAAATTAGAAAAAAGCCGAGATTGAAAAAATAAATAATGGATGCATTAGAACTGTGATTCTCTACATGAATTTCAATGATAAACAACTCCCTTGACACAATCATTAAATTTAAATCTGGTATTTCTAGTTTAAAAATATGGTATATATAAAAAAGGGGTTTCCATTCATTTTTTTTAAAATTATCATGTTTCCATTTTAAAAGAAGAATCCTTTGTCACTAACTTTCAAAAATAATTTTCAAATAATGACTTAAAATAGTTGAATAAATTCTTTTAAAATATAACCAGGGTTGGAACATGTTTTTCAAATATGATGAACCAAATTTTAATGGTACATTAGAAACAAAATAGGGACGAAGATAAGGGAAAGGACATAGATTTAATACAAATAACACAATAAATTAGTAATAGTAAATTCTATCCACCATCATTGCACTGACATTCTGTGACACCCTCCCTAGTCAACTGAGGGGAAAATCCCATTTGTTGTCAGGTTATGTACTCAGGGCTACTAGCTAGTGTGTAACCTGATCATTTGTAGTAAGTGTACCCAAGCACCCAACTCACTACAAAATTATTCCCTTAAAAAATATAGGTGGGATTTATAAAGCTATCATATACATGAATATATGTTATCTTTCTTAGACAAATCTCATTCCCCATAACACCATTGATCTCCAACCTTATGCACAACTCCTTTTCAAAATAAAAGACAGGTCATTATACTATATATTGGTGCATATCTCAAAAAAGATATCAATTACAAATTCCCACACACACACCACATGTCAAAATAAATAGAAGCATTCCATAAGGGGAGGTTTACATTCTTATTTTAATTAGTCAAAAATCTAATTGGGCCATAAAATTTCAAATGGTACAGTTCTACATTATAAAAACACAATTGTCCAAAACATTACCAATTATAAAACCATGCCATATCATCATACAATCCCATTTTAAATGATTAATTACATTTAAAATTGTTTTATCATTAAAAAGTATCTTTCCATCCAAATGGAAGCTTTACAATATGAATGATACATATTCGATTCATGTTAAATAGAAAAGAAGATGCTTTTAATGAAAGAGATAATATACATATGAGGAACAAAACAATTATATAGAATAAAAATTACATTAAACATAAAAAAAATTCATATAAATTATTAAAATCATTTTAAAATCCTGTACATATAGAGAACTTATCTCAAATAATGATTTTCATAATGATGGATACTCGAATAAACTTATAAGAAACTCAAGGAAGAATATAGATCCCATGTCCCAACCCATCCTCGGGGCCCGTGCCGTGACTACCCGATGCCCGCCTTCCATAGGCCAAAGGCTGGCGACTAGCACCAAAGGCATAAATCTCGATTAAAGGGAAGGCATTGACTTTATAAATGAAAACAAACACCACATAGTATGGAAACTAAAGTAAACAATTAGTATTCTGTATACACAAGTAAGTGCTAGAATGTAAATGGGCTAGTATACAAACCCAACTGAAAGTGAAATACAACTAAAAAGTAAAGTACAACAACTGAAAGTCAAGCAGAAACCACCAGGACGTCCTCTAGGAACTCCCACCTGAAGGGTGAGTATAGTCAGTCTCGTCAGCTCCTCGAGTCTGGTCGTCCTCTCCGTGTACGTCCCACCTAATAGCCTACCTCCGGGTACCATCTGATCCTCATGCCTCTTCCACGATCAGCGTTGTACGTCGTCTGCGACAAACACATTGTAGTGTTGGTGAAGCCCATGCATGGGTGAGTATACGATACTCACTAGGGTCCCCAAAACTCCCGAAGGTCTCCCAGAATCCAAAAAGGATAAACCACAAAGGAATGATACGAACCCAAGTATCAACCAACACTACTTAGGTATATGCCCATACATATACCTAAGTCATAAATTCTAGTCCTACTCCAACACACGAGCTCAAGTACAATCCAGTCCACACAAGAAAGTATAACTCAATCCACACAGGAAGGTACGTCCCAATCCACACAGGAAAGCAAGTCAATCATGTCGAAGATAATGATTGAAAGTCAAGACTCAGTTCACACATGTATACTCATCACAAAGAGGGGTAGAGATGATTTATATAGCCTCTGAATCATCTCCTCTACTGAACCCACGTATGTTCTAAGTACAGATGTCATCGCTGGGGAACCCACAAAGGATCCACGTATAGAAGTCATCGTCGTTGAACCCACAGAGGATCCCAGCACGGTATACATCATCGTCGAACCCACCGAGGATCCCAATACGGTAGTCGTCATCATCGAACCCACGGAGGATCCCAGTACCATAGTCTTCCTCATCAAACCCACGTAGGATCCCAGTATGGTAGTCATCCACGTCGAACCCACTGGGGATCCTAGTATGGTAGTCATCCTCATCGAACCCACTGAGGATCCTTGTAAGGAAGTCATCAACGTCGAACCCACTGAAGATCCAAGTATGGTAGTCGTCCTCATCGAACCCACTAAGGATCATTGTATGGTAGTCTTCCTCATCGAACCCGTTGAGGATCCTTGTAAGGAATTCATCCACGTCGAACCCACTGAGAATCCTTGTACTATAGTCGTCCACGTCGAACCCACTGAGGATCCTTGTACGGAAGTCACCGTGGTCATCGTTGCCACCTCTAGGGTTCCAGCACACTGCACGCTCGATTCTGGGAGGGTTTGCTCCATGAACCTAGGGTTCGATACATCAACTATCAAGAAGTCCAGATATGATGTATCACAAAATTCCGTCTCTTCAATAGGAACTCAACGCAACTGATGGCGCGTCAATCAGACGCCTGGACTGAGAATTATTAGCTTTTTCGTCCCAGGGGCCCGGTTGGTTTTTAAGCTTAAACCAACCTGGCCATAATCCAGATGCATCCAAACCTCAAGCGGATTAAGAAAAAGGAACCATCTCACAAATAGGAATCCAACAAAGTTGACGGCACGTCAATCAGACATCCGGAGCTCAAGTTATATGCGTTTCTGCTCTGAGGGACCGGTTGGTTTCTTGTTCAAACCAAGTTGGACATACCCAAAGTTCTCAGAAACCTTTAGTATAATATACCAAAATGACCATATCTATATGCGGATCCCAACACAATTGACGGTGCATCGATCGGAGGTCCGTAGCCCATGTTATGGGCGTTTGAACAGATCTGTCTCTAACTAGGGGGTTTGGGCCCGATCTGACCGGGACCAATACCCCCTGGGTCGGCCCGGCCTAGCCAGTGCAAGGGTCCGGCCATGTGTGGGCGCCCTGGCCCAGCGGCTTAGCCTTCGGTCAAGCTGGATGTGGGGGGGGGAGGGGGGCCTACCCCCCTTGATTTAGAAATGGCGGGCCCTCTTGGGGGGCTCTCCCTTGCCACCTGTCAGGGGTTACGACCCCCGGACTTCCGAAAAACGGCTGGTCGTAATGGCCAGCCGGAGAGCCACCGTGGGACCTGCGGGTCCCGCCTCCTAGAGCGCCGGTGGCCAGTGGAGTCTGGCTATCCACCTCTGCACTGCCGCGGCCCCTTTCCGACTAGCGTGGCATGACGATGTCGCGCCCCTCCGCCACGGCCCGCTCCTGGCCGCGGCTTCCATCGGCTTCACTGGCGCGGTGCGCCGGTGCCGCGCACCTTCATCGCGGCCCGCTCTGGCCATGGTTCTCCCATTCCTGCATGGTGCAACTACACCACGCCATCCTTGCCATCACAATTCACGAAGATCAAGAAGAAAAGTGGAGGAGGTTCGGCTATGTTTGTGTGGTCCGACCTCCTCCCGTTATAATGATAACAAGCGGTCAAAATAATTCACGAAGATGATAAGAAAACTTGATCGAAGGAAAAACCCCTACCTCAAAGATGATCACAGATGCTTGAATCGCGAAAGATGGCATCATGGGGTGAGGATCCATTTACGTTGATGGAGAACGTCTGAGGAGGAATCGGCTTCTCCCTTTCATTGACACGGAGAAAAGATGGAACAACGTGACGACGTTATTCGTCGAAGTGTCGGCGTTCTTCAACGTAGAAGATGATGTTCTTCAAGACTTATAGTATTCTCTCCAAAATCTTCACATAATAAAACAACCAAAATAAAATAAGGATTTTGGCTTATTTTGTTACTCATGACAACATTTTTCAAAATTCAAAAGTTGAATTCACTTACATTAATTAAACTTGAGTTGTCAAAATTAAATGGAGTTAATTTGGAAACATTAATGTGAGGGAGTGTCACATAATCTAAGAGGGTTTTAGAGGATTTATGGAATTTGAAGGGGTGGGGATCTAGGGGGCTTCAACTCTCAAATATCCTAATCAATAGGGGTTAGGATTTTAGTGAGTCCCACCCCAACTCACACACATGGTAGTTAAACCACTTAGATGGGAGAAATAAAGTTGTGACACAACTTTATTTCACTTAACACTTAAACCTTAATTTTTTTAAACAACTCCCCCCATGCAAACACAACTCCAAAAAAGGTCTTCATAAGTAACTAATGGAACTACGGTTTCATCGGTGCCCTCGGATTTCGATTCCGAGCTCCGGTTCAAAATTTTGAAAAACCCGCTTGTTTGTTCACTGAACGTACCCGAGATAAACTTCGAAAAATTATTCTGAGCACACCGGGCCTCGGAATCAGGTGCCGTCACAAACTGCGTACTTGTAAAATCCCAAAGAATTTATGAAAAAAGTTTCTGTGAAATTTACAGGTCTTTACATCACTCCCACCTTAGGGATTTACATCCCCGTAAAGATGCAACATAAACTAGGGAAACAAATGAGGGTACTAAGAACACATCTAATCCTCCCCCTCCTAAGTGCTCTCTTGGAGGTTCTTGTGCTGCCACCTGATGCACACAAGAGGAATCAACCATCCACATAGGACCCACTCCTGTCGATCCTAGCTCTCCACTGGAACCTTCGTAAAATTCGCCCTGTCATTGATTTCCAACTCCCCATGGTCGATGATATGCGTCGGGTCATGCACGTATCTCTTCAGTTGAGATACGCGGAAGACGTCGTGCACCCGGTGCAACTGAGGTGGTAGAGCCATGAGATAAGCCACCTCTCCTATCATACTGTGAACCTGGAATGGTCCAATGAAGCACGAAGATAACTTTTCACCCCAACCAAATCTCTGTAATCCACATCGAGATGAGACCTATAAGAAATTGTAGTCTCCATCCTCCAAATCTAGTGGTCTCTGGCTCCTGTCAGCATAAGATTTCTATCGGCTTTGAGCTGTCCTCATCCGCTCCTGGATGATCTGCACCTTCTCTGTTGTAGCATAAACAATCTCTAGTTCTACATGTACTCACTCCAACACTATCCGCAAAGGATTTCTGAAAATGCGGCCAGCTATTGTCTCGACATACCTAACAGTTGAATGCCTGATCTCCTACTAAGAGCATCTACTGCAACATTTCCCTTCCCAGGAGTATAAACTTTCTCGATGTCATAGTCTTGGAGGAACTCAAGCCATCGCCTCTATCTTAGGTTAATGTCCATTAGAGAAAATATACACCTGAGAAAATTGAGTAAGTGAGAATCGTAAACCGCTCGCTTGACAAACAATGGGTGAGACTATCCATCTGTAAGAACTGAACTCCACCCTTATTCATCTACAATCTACAAGAGAAGCTGAGATTCCTCCTCTGCCGAAAAAAAAATCTGGTCTCATCCCCTGGATGAACCATTTTATTTTCCTAATACAGTCAGTCCTGACATGAACGGTACCGTTTCATGCCATGGGTGACGTCGTAATTCCTCGAAGCTAATACCAAGAGATCCAACCACTACTCTCACCTCCAGGGGTTGAGTCACATTGTCAGCAGCAGTGTGTGGTCACTAGTTCCTCTCCAGTAGGAATCTCAAAAGTGGGGGTCAGGTCAACGGTTTTAACCAGATCCTCTCAGTATCAACTACATAAAAAAGAGAGGGAAGAAAACGACACAAGAATAAGTGTCTTTTATTACTGCAGCTCAAGTTATAAAAGGAAAAACCCTCCATAAACAAAACATCAACAAAGATTGAAGCATCATGAATAAAAGCCCCCATGTCTGGAGCTAGTAATGCTCCTGTCCATCCGCTACCAGAGCTCCATGGTCGTAAGACTCAGCTGCCTGAAGTTGAGCTCTCTCTTGTCCACCTGTTCCCTGCGGTCGGGGTGGTCTTCATGGTGGTGGTGGTGGTGGTAGGGCCTCAAAGCATCGCCCACCACCCACTGCTCGGCCAGATCCTCTACCTCGTCTTCTTGTTCCCTACATACCGCCATAGTTGAACCTCTGCCTAGGAGGTCCCCCTACCACCTTATTCTCATATGTAGGGTTGGTCGGGCATTCTCGAGCCATGTGACCCTACCCGCCACATGCATAGCACTATCTGCTCCTTGTGTGGCTGGCTCTATTTCATGTTCCCCACACAAACGTACCTGTTTCATGAGACTCATCATCTGATGGTCTAGCCCACTTGGTCCTCTCAGTCATCTGTCTACTAATTGATGCAGAAGACATCAATGTGGGTCGTCCTGTAGAGGGTCTCGCCGCCGGTGACTGCTCAGTGAGAAAACTCTCCACTAGAAGGGCTCTCTCTAGCACCCCTGCCTCCGTCGGTGTGTTGAGGGAGATCATCGAAGCCATGATCTCATGTCTCAGTCCCTGCTTGATGCTCAAGTCCTGGAAGAATTGGTCATGTACCATGTTCGTGGAATAGTGTGAGAGATCAGTAAATCTCACCGAGTACTGGGATACCGTCATGCTGCCATGCCGCAGCTGTAGTAGCTCTTGAATGCACACCGCACAGAGGGTGGCTTGAATAAACTCCGAGCGGAAGAGGCTCTCGAATTCCGTCCAAAGAAGAGATTCCTTATCGTTCACCTGGAGCATCAGGCTCCACCATCTACCTACTGCTGCGTGCGGGAGACTCGCTGCAAGGATCACAATGAGGTCAGCTGGTGTCCCTACTAATCTGAAAACTCAAACAACAGCCTCCAGCCAATCCTCGGCTTCCTGAGGGTCCGTCTCCCCGCCGAACATGGGCGGTCTCTGATGCTAAAACTCGTGAAGGGCACTAAGGTGATGTGCAGTCCCAGTTGTTGGGGCTGGTGGCATCGGTGGCTCGGTGGGTAGAGGTACCGTCGATGCCTCCGCTATAATTGGGCATTGCACTGAGGCATCGTCGCTCGGTGGGCTACCATCTCATACAATGCTCGGAACCCTATTGGGATGTCATCGTGGGGCCATCCTGAAAAGTAACAGGTGCTCCATGGTCAATATAGTATACCTGGTGAGCTAACATAAGTAATCACAAAGAAAACGTTGAAACACACATGCAATCATTGTTTTCGTGCACTGAGTCGGAAATCAGAAGTCAGGGTCCTGGTGTATGGATACGTTGGCTGCCGCACCAACACTGAACTCCCTGGATTGATAAACACACTCAATACCCTTAACACTATTTCTTCACATAGAAGAGTGATCAGAGTCTTGAGTTCTGAGGTAGAACCGAACTCCTCTAATACCAATTTTTCACGACCCGTCCTCAGGGCCCATGTCATGACTACACCAAGCCTTCCTTCCATAGGCCAGTTGCTAGTGACTAGCACCAAAGGGATAAATCCAGATAAAAAGGAAGAGGATTCCTTTATAAAAGATAACAAACACCACAAAATGTGCAAACTGAAGTAAACCCTAAGTAAACTGTATACACATGTAATTTCTGGAAAGTAAATGGGACAGTATACAAACCCAACTAAAAAGTGCAGTACAAATGAAAAGTAATGTACAACAACTGAAAGACAAGCAGAAACTGCTTGGACGTCCTCTAAGAACTCCCACCTGAAGGGTGATTATAGTCAGTCTCATCGGCTACTCGATTCTGGTCGTCCTCTCCGTGTACGTCCCACATGATAGTCCACCTCCGGGTACCGTCTGCTCCTCAAGCCTCAGCCATGATCAGCGCTGTCCATCGTCTGCAACCCACACATCATAGTGTGGTCGAAGCCTGTGCAGGGGTGAGTATAAGATACACAGTAGGGACCACGAGACCCCCTAAGGTCTCCCAGATTCCACAAAGGATAAAAAACAAAGGAAAGATACAAACACAAGTATGAACCAGCACTACTTAGGTATATGCCCATACATATACCTAAGTGGTCAATTATAGTTCTGCTCCAACTCATGAGCTCAAGTACAATCCAGTCCACACAGGAAAATATAACTCAATCCACATAAGAAGGTACAGCCCAATCCACGCAGGAAATCAAGTCAATCATATCGAAGATAATGATTGAAAGTCAAGACTCATCTCACATAGGTATACTCATCACGAAGAGGGGTGGAGATGATTGATGTAGCCTCTGAATCATCTCCTCTACCGAACCCATGGAGGATCCAAGTATAGAAGTCACCGTCGTCGAACCCACGGAGGATCCCAGCACGGTAGACATCGTCGTCGAACCCACAGAGGATCCCAGTACGGTAGTCATCATCGTCGAACCCACGGAGGATCCTAGTACAGCAGTCGTCCTCGTCGAACCCATGGAGGATCCTAGTACGGTAGCCCTCCACGTCAAACCCACTAAGGATCCTAGTACGCTAGTCGTCCTCGTCAAACCCATTGAGGATCCTTGTATGGAATTCTTCCACGTCGAACCCACTAAGGATCCTAGTACGGTTGTCGTCCTCGTTGAACCCACTGCGGATCCTTGTATGGTAGTCTTCCTCATCGAACCCACTGAGGATCCTTGTACGGATGTGATCCACGTCGAACCCACTGAGGATCCTAGTATGGTAGTCATCCTTGATGAACCCACTGGGGATCTTTGTATGGAAGTCTTCATCGTCGTCGCAAGTAGCTCTTGGGTTCCGAGACACAACACGCTTGATTCCAGGAGGGTTCGCTCCATGATCCAATGGGTCGATACATCAACTGTCACAATGTCCAGCGTTGATGTATCACAATGTTCCGTCCCGTCAATTGGAACTCAATGCAATAGACGGCGCGTCAATCAGAAGCTTGGTCTAAGAGTTATTGGCTTTTTCGTCCTAGGGTCCTGGTTAGTTCTTAAGCTAAAACAAATCCTACCACACTCCAGCTACATCCAAACCTCGAGTGGAGTAAGCCAAAGGAACTTTCTCACTAAGAGGAATCCAACAAAGTCGACGAAACGTCAATCGGACGTTCGGAGCTCAAGTTATATTTGTTTCCGCTCTAAGGTTCCTATTGGTTTCTTCTTCGAACCAAGCAGGCCATACCCAAAGTTCTTATAAACCTTGAGTATAATATATTGAAATGGCCGACTCGATCCAAGGATCCCAACACAACTGACGGTGCGTCGATCAGAGGTTTGTAGCCCATGTTATTGGCGTTTGAACGAATACGTCCGTAAATAGGGGGTTTGGGCCCGGTCCGACCCAACCCAATACCCCCTGGGTCGGTCCGAACCGGGTAAACCCGACCCGGGTCCAGGTCCAGCCCAGTCGGGCGTGGCCCGGACCGGCCCGACGCATGATTCCGACCCAGCACTGGCGGCCCGACCCGCATGGCCGGCTGCTCGGCCTTCGGCCGAGTGGGATGTGGGGGGTCACTGACCCCATTGATTGAGAAATAGAGGACCCCTCTGGGGGGCCCACCCTTGCCACCTGCTGGGGGTTACGACCCCCGGAAATCCGACAAACGGCCAGCCGGAGAGCCGCAACGGGACCTGCTTGTCCCCCCTCCTGGAGTGTCGGTGGCCAGTGGAGTCCATCTTCCCTCCTCCGCATCACCGCGGCCCGCCCTGGAAACGACCCACCCTGGTGCTCCAACATGGCGCGATGACTCTACGCCCCTCCTCCGTGGCCCACTCTTGGCCGCGACTTCCTTCGACTTCACCGGGGTGGCGCGACGGCGCCGCGCACCTTCGCAGCGGCCCGTTCCGGCTACGGTTCTCCCGTTCCCACGCGGTGCACTGGCACCGCGCTGTCCTTGCCATCACGATTCACAGAGATCAAGATGAAAAGGGGATGTGGATCGGTCTTGTTTGTATGGTCCAACTTCCTCCCGTTATAACGATAATAAGCGGTCATAATAATTCACGAAGATGATAACCAAACTTGATCGAAGGAAAAACCCCTACCTCAAAGATGATCATGGAAGCATGAATCGCGGATGCCGACGTCGCTGGGTGAGGCTCTATTTAGGTAGATGGAGAATGTCCTAGGAGGAAGCAGCTTCTCCCTTTCATTGACGTGGAGAGAAGATGGAACAGTGTGACAACGTTCTCCGTTGAAGTCTCGGCGTTCTTCAAAGTAGAAGATGAAGTTCTTCAAGAGTTAGAGTATTCTCTCCAAAATCTCCACACAATGAAACAACCAAAATAAAATAAGGCTTTTGCTTTATTTTATTACTCATGCCAACATTTTTCAAAATTCAAAATTTGAATTCACTTAGTTTAATTATTCTTGAGTTCTCAAAATTAAATGGAGTTAAGTTGGAAAAATTAATGTGAGGGAGTGTCACATAATTTAAGAGGGGTTTAAAGGAGATAGGGAATTTGAGGGGGTAGGGATCATGTGGGCCCCACCTCACAAATATCCTAATCAAGAGGGGTTAGGATTTTAGTGAGTCCCACCCCAACTCCCACACATGGGAGTTAAACCACTTAGATGAGAGAAATAATGTTGTGATACAACTTTATTTCACTTAACACTTGAACCATATTTTTTTTAAAACAACCCCCCACCCCCACCCCCCCCCCCCCCACCCGAGAAAACGCAACTCCAAAAAAGGTCTTTTTAAGCAATTAATGGCGTTGTGGTCTAATCGGTGCCCTCTGATTTCGATTCCGAGCACCAGTTCAAAATTTTGAAAACCCCACTCATCCGTTCACTAAACGTACCCGATCTAAACTTTTGAAAATGATTCTGGGCACACCGGGCCTCATAATCGGGTGCCGTCAGAAACTACATACTCGTAAAATCCAAATAATTTAATAAAAAAATATACTTGAAATTTACGGGTCTTAACATCCCAGGAAAATCCAAAAAGATCAAAAAACCCAACTGAAAAACATGGAAACATGAACCATAGGTTAAAGAATCCATAATATTAAGATGATTATGAAAAAGAGGAAGATGAAAGGAGGAGGAGAATGGATGGATTAGTATTGAAGATCTAACTCAAATCTTAATGACTTATCAAGATTTCACAATGGAGGAGGAGAAAAACCAAGGGTCAAGGCACGAGGAGAGATCCATGGGTGCAGGGGGTCAAAATGGGGAATAAAATGGTGGATTTAGGATAAAAATGAGGAATGGAAAGTGGTAAAACAGCCCTTTTTAATGACATGTTACAATACCCCATTTACCAACACGGTCTTCCATACCATGCGGCAACAATGTGGTATCCTCTGTCTTAAATAGGATGAATCCACATTGTTTAATGGGTTATGATGAACTGTCATGTGCTAGATACGAATTCAATAATGCCCCACTATATGGATAAAATGGTTTTCAAATAGATGGATAATGTTTTCTATTAATAATATCCCCACTATGCGCCACCTATAAACTGTCATGAAAACCCCCATTTCTCTAAAACTGTTCAGAAAAAATCAATGAAACCCAAATTGATTAAAATAAAAAAAAATTAAAAATATCATGGTAAGTTGGGGTGCGACATGTATTTTTTTTATATAAATATATTAATTAAATAATATTCTTAATTTAAATACATGAAATGAAAAAATAAATCATTCATACACTGAATTTAATAATTCAATATGAAATTAGAAACCCCAAATAATTCTATATGATTACTATAAATGATAAGAACAAAACTATAGAACATATTATCAACATAATAATTCCAAAGGTGTATGCCACATCTCTTGGATATTCAATATTAACAAAATACTAATAGGAAGAATACAAAAAATACATAAAATGATAGGTATGTAGTATAACATCATGATATTTTAATGAAAACACAATGACACATCATACAGAAATGAACAAATAAGTACTATTATATGAACATTACAACCAAGATTATAATAATAATTTTTCCACATCTCTGAATTGAATTTCAAAAGAAACTGACATACACGGTTGCAATTAGAAAGATATTTAGAGTCTGTTAGGATTATCATAATTTTTAGTGAATTGTGACATACACTTTTGAAAAGTAATGTTACCCTTACTAATAGTAATATGAACATTATGAATAGTAAATCATCAAAATGAGTATTAACCTCACCTATGAATTTAGAAATAAAATTGTGGCATCTTATAAGTGAAAATATGATCATAGTATAAGTGTTTCAATTTTTTTAAGTCATAAATATTTAAATAAATTTAAAGATTAATTTATAAATTAGAATGATAAATTAATTTCATAAAATTTAATCATATATTATTGTTTAATATTTTAATGGTTATAGGATAATATTATAAGACCATTAATAATATTACAAGGTGTTATAATATCAGTTATACTGTTAAAATTTTTATTTTTCGAATATATTATTATTTCATTTAAAAATCAAAATTTATCATATATAGAAAATTAATTTAATAAAATTAAGTTCAGTTTTAAATTCTAGACATCCAAAAACGGTTGCGGTGATTTTTCGTTATCTTTCTGAAACAGTGGATGTTTTTTTGAATAGTAAAATACCATAATTTACCGTATATATACATTATAAGTTAAATAAATTATTCCTAAAATCATGGATAATGTATGTGACCTTGGATTGAACTAAAATTCTATATTTATTTATTTATTCCCAAGAACCAATACTATTTATTTTCATGAAAAAAATTAAAATAATGTAAAATCCCTCATATCTTCAAATATAAATAACACCCCTCAACCCCCTCTTCCTCACATGCCTATAAAGATTTAATAATTATCAAAATTATTATTAATCTTCTTGAAAAGGCTTTTCGTAAAATTCAAGTTTTGTTGTTCTCACCAAATGTTCAAACCCAAAGGCCATATGCAGGATCATAAGGATAAGATATCAAGAAGTAAACCCCCTCTTTCAATTTTTTTTCTTGTCAATTCTTTTTATTTTCATATACTATATTAACCTCACTTTATATAATAGTCTTAAATGAAATAGTGTCTCATATATATATACTATAATTTTATCTTGTTTTTGGAAAAATTCATCATCATAATTCTTCTCCTCTCCCACTTTTTCTAAAAATAAAAACATCGTATGTGATGGTTCAATTTACAAACATCATTGATGATATGTTTTCATTTTCAATTACCTCTTTCATGAAGGGTCATAAGATCATTTTAATGGTTAAAATAGATTTTAAATTGAATGATATATCCTCTTTAATTTTATATATTTACCATGTATACCTAATATTAAATTGAAAAAAGAAACTAGTTTTTGATTATCAAAAAACCCCCATAATGATCTGAATAATCATCATTAATACTTTATCTAATGATTCATCATAATATCGGAATAGATGATTTATAGTGTCATTTAAAATTATATAAAAAAATTAATACAATTTCATTCGACATTTAGTGTTTCTATTGAATTTTAAAATAAAATTCATTACAACCCGTATATGGAAATCCAGTAAAGAATGCACCCAAAACAGAGGAAAGAACAAAATATTATTAATAAATTGATGGAATGATGTTATCAAATATTTATATAAGGTGTTATAAAAATCAATATGTTAATTTAAATTCTTGATAACACTATTTAAACCATTTTAAAGTAGTTGTATGTTCATTATATGTAATAAAAACCAATTCTATGAGAATTCATAACGAATTTCCATTTATTTGGTTATCCTTCTACATAAACAATTTGGTGGCACTAAGAATCATTTTTTGTTTAATTATATTATATTATGTATTATTATCTTTATTTATAGTTTATACACATATTCCTTCAATTATATTAATTATCATTTCAATTATATTATATTTCTATGGGAATTTTCTTTTAAAATCCTCTTGTAAACATCTATTTTTTTTAAATTCAAATGGGATGTTTTTTGGAAATATTCTTCATTTATGACTGTTTTCATATTCTTTTTAATTTTTTATGAAGTATGGTGGGACCTATATCTCCCTATAGTACATTTTATATGTCTATGTTTGTGGTCGGTCGTATGGTTACTTCATGTGTAATTACGATGGTTACACCCTAAGGTAGCGATGAGGGTTATATTGCATGGTAGTTGGGAGGGTTGCATATCTTAAGGTAGACATGATGGTTACAATATTATGTAAGTAATGACCCATGATACCATGTTATTTTAATTTATTTTTTCTATGTTTTATGGAAATCTCATTTTTCATAATGTATGTATACGATAATTTATTGTTGAGAAGTATGACTTTGTGAAAATGATTTCAAACAATTATAAGTATTTATTCACTAAATGTTTGTTTCTTTATTTTTATATCCCTTAATATTATTTTTATATTAATACCATGTTTTTAAAATGTTTTTCATAGTATTCCATATATGTTCAAAGGAATGAGAAGGTGTTATTGTTGATAAATCAAATTAGTCATTTTGTAATTATTTTTGAAATCTCTGATATAATGTATGGTTAGTATAATCCTCCAAAACCTAAACTTGATAATTTCTTATATTGTATTATTTCATGATTATTTTTTTCTATTATCATATATAAAAAATATATAACATTTTTATTATTAAATCCATAAGTTTGGGATTGAGGTTTTATAATTTTTGTTAAAGGAACGGTCTCGACGACAATTGACATTACCATTTTTTGTTTTTTAGAAAAATATAACCACAGTATTTAATTTTAAACTTATAGTAAATGAAATATAGATAAGAAAATATTTTTTTCTTAATTATCAATATGTAAATTTATAATTATATTTATAATGAACAAATTTAGAGGAAACAAATCAATTAAGGGGTAGAATGTGACATCCCAATATTTTAAAAGAAACCTTATTCCAAATAATTCATAAATAAAAACAACTATTAGGTGACCTTTATATAATAGGAATTAAACATAACATTTCCAATTTAATGAATTGAATTTTGAAAAAATGGGCATATACTGTTTCAATTAGGAATATATTTCGTGTCTGTTAGGATCAATATAATTTTTAGTGAATATTATCTTACACTTATTAATAGTAATGTCACACTAATGAATAGTAATATAATATTTTTTAATATTAAATACTTTAATGGAATATTAACCCCACATATAAATTTATAAATAATATTTAGGAATCTTATAAGTAATAATATGATCATAGTATAAGTGTTGGTATTTTTTTGTAAGTCATAAATATTTTATTTAATTTTTATGAATAACATAATATTTTAAAATAAATTTTACTTCCATAAAATTTAATAATAATTAATTAGAGTTTTTATGGTTATAACATAATTTTATCATATCTTAATTAATATTTCAGGGTGTTATAAAATCAATTATAGTTTTAAAATTATTTTTTTCAAATAAACATTGGTTTTAATTTAAAATATAATTTATCATATATTAAAAATTATTTTTACAAAATGGAGTTCATTTTTTAAATATACACTTTTGAAAGTATATGGGGTGATTCTTTTGGATTTTTCTGAAAATATTTATTTTTAATGGATATTGAAATACAACATTTTATAGTATAACTACATTTTATGTTAAATATACTATTCCTAACATAATACCTGATTTATGAACCCTTATTTCCAACTCACATGATCTATATAATTTTTTTAGTTATAAGATACAATTCTATTGATTGTATTGAGAAAAATAATATAATAATGGAAAACCCATATTCACCTGCACTATAAATACCACCCTTTACCCCCCTCTTCCTCACACACCTATCAATATTTGATAATTTTATAAATTTTTTCCAATACTCTTAAAAAGTATATTCCCCACTTCAGAGGCCCTATGGTCTCACCAAATGTTGAAATAAAAAGTCCATAAGAAGGATCACAAGGAGAAGTGATCAAAAGGACAAAATCCTCTTTCATTTTTTTTATTTTTTTTAATTATTTTTATTTTATTATAAAATTTTCACCTCCAAATCTCCAAGAGGAATTGAGAATCTAGTATCTTATATATGTAATATAATTTTATCATGTTTATGTTAAAATTTATCAAAAAATTTATTCTCCACTCCATATTATTCAAATAATAAAAACACCGTCTGTGATGTGTTGATTTACCGACAACATGAATGAGGTGTTTTCAATTTCTATTAATGACTTCATGATAGGTAATAAAAAAATTTAAATGGCAGAAAATTATTTTAATTTTTATGATATAACATCTTTCATCTTCTCTAATTGAAATTTATACATAATATTAAATTATATAAATAAACTATTTCATGATTATTGAATAACTACCAAAATGATCTAAAAGGATATCATGAATGTGTTATCTAATAATTCACCATAATATCTGAAAAAAAAAATGATTTAAAATATAATTTACTATTATAGAAACACATTAATACCACTTCATTCAACTTATGGAGTAACTCTTCTATTCGATAAAAAATCCTTTACGAACCGACCATGGAAATCATGATAAGAACTCACCTAAAACAATGGGAAGAACATAATATTTTTAATAAATTGATATAATGATGTTATAAGATGATCATATAAGGTGTTAAAAACTTGAAAATGTTTCTTGAAAATATTAATAACTCTTATTTAACAATTATACTTGATTTTTTGATACATCTAATTTAAGATGATCATCTAGTAAGGTAATTATTACCGAGTTTTTATTCTATGAATTAACCATCTACTTCATCAATTATATAGTATTAAGATTAATTTTGTGATTAATGTTGTTTATATTATCTTATATTATGTGTGTTTATAGTTTATATACATATTACCTCCATTATAATAATTCTAAATACAATTATATTATATTTGTAATGAACTTTTCTTTTAAAATCCTATGTTAAATATATGTTATTACAAAAATAAAAATGGAAGATTTTATTGAAAATATTCTTCTTTTGGGATTGTGTTATGGTTCTTGAAAATTTATTATAATCATGGGTGGTACTTATATATCCATTCAATGCTTTGGTTATGTATATTTTGTTTCTCGGTCGTATGGTTACTCTACATGCATGTGTAATGGTTACATCATAAGGTATCTGTGAGGGTTACATTATATTGTAGTCGTGAGGGTTATAAATCATAAGGTAGCCATGATAGTTACAATATTAAGTATGTAATTCACAAATATTCCCTCATTGTTTTATTTATGTTTTCTATATTTCATGGAAATCACTTGATTCAAAAAGTAATTACATGGTACATTATGGGAGAGAAGTTTGTCTTTGTAAAAAGGAATTCATATATTGATATGTATTATTTTACTATTGGTTTCCCTACTTATCATATCCCTTACTAAGATATTATGATCATCCCATGTTTTTAAAAATATTTTCTTTGGATTAACTATATGTTTAAAATAAATTTATGGTTTAATTGCAGATGATTCCAATTATTTATTTTGTAATTTCATTTGTAAACTATTATTTAATGTATGGTTTTCTTTATCCTCCAAACCCTAGACCGATAATTTCCTTCATTGTATACCATATTGGGTCTTTTTTTATGATATATTTCATTAAAAATTACATTGTATTTTTTATTATGTAATAAAGAAGTGTGGTTTAAATGTTTAACAAGTAGAGAACCATTTTTCAAAGTAAAAAATTAACTTTAATAAATTTTGATTATTTTTTCCCTATTAAGTCATAGGTATTTATAAATTTTGCTATTTTTTTGGACTGTTTCAAATTAACCTTTTTAGAAAAACTAGTAATTTTGTGTATTTAAGATGATAGTATCGAATTTTAATCAGAGTAATAATAATATAAATAGTATATATATCATAATTAAATTGATTAAATATATTCTGTAAAAGAATGTTACATTGACTAGTAAATTCTATAAATTTATTATTTATATAAAATTTCACCTTAATAAAAAAATTCAAACTTCCAAAACCAAACGTTTAATAATATAATTAACCAATACATAGGTGGGATATAGTAAATAACATGGTGGTCAGCGGAGCACTATCATTCTAAATGTCCTATAAGAGGACATGTAGGTTCTGAATTGGCATAGTTCCTACTAGAGTTAGGTGCAGACCCGTGTATAGGTACCGCTGGGTTGTTTGCAGAGAATGTGGGAAATTAGTCTATAGAGGTAGTGTGTATGGATCATGTCATATGTTCTTGTAATTTAAAAATGACCTATCAAGGATTGTAATATATATGGTATCAAGAGGAGTATGCATTTGGATGTTGGGAGAGATTTAATTTTCCTATTACAATCTGATCCTCCCATTTTAGTTTGAATAGATCTAATCTATTAAATAATTATATTTTTACGTTCTTCAATGTTCTTCTTATTATCTCCACAAACTAGTAAAAATTAAAATTTCTGTTTTCAGCCCCCCCCCCCCCCGCCACCATTCTCTTCTTCAACCAACGGCCCAATCAGTGATGAATCTTTAAAATGTCTAGATTAAATTATAAAAAATAAAATAGAAAACTTGACACATTTATTCTATAACATTTTTATTATTTATCTCCCTCAGATTCAGATGAATGCTTGATTTAATATATATATATTTCTATGTGTGTGTGTGTGTATATAAATTTCACATAATCTCATAGAATCCAAAAAAGTGTGATTAAGAGTGCATCAAAATCATAACAAAACATTTTTTATCATTATCATTTGTCAACATTTTAATATCTCTTTTCAAATTTCACAAATACATAAGGTAAGGAACAATATATATATATATATATATAATTTTTTACAAAAATGTAAACTAATATCACATTAGGAAAAGATAATCTGAATTCTTAATTGTCATTTTTGTAACGATGATATGAACTTCATTTGCAAACAACTGGTGTGAAATATACATATGACTTATAAATAAATAAATAAATATATATATATATATATATATCCAAATTTCTATCCACCCACAAGTATCAGATACTACCTCAAACTTATTCTCCTTCAACTTATATGTGTCTCAAACCAATAGGCCTCCCATTCATCCTCATCAATGTGAGGAATGAATTTTTTTTCCAATATATATATATATATATATATAATCTAAAACTCTATAATATGAATATGTTATTATTTTCTAAACATTATGAAGATTATATTTTAGAAATGTTTTCTCTACTTTTCTTCAAATCTCTTTCATAACTTTTTTGTATTAGAACATTATTCTATATATAAATGTTTAAAATAGTAACTAAACATTTTTTTGTAATTGTATAATTATTAAATGCATTATTTAAAGAAGGCATGATTTCATAAAAATATCTATATGTCATGAATGAATCTATCAATTTATATTTCTTTTGGAATCACATAATAAATAATTTATCATTTCATGTATATAATTTTATCTTAAATATATGAATGTTATTTATAATATTATATATTTCAGTTATATCTAGTCATTATTGAAATTAATTTCTTTTTAATTCAAGATTTTGTTAAACTTATAATCCATTCAATTTATTTCTTTTAAATATATGTATTAGAAAATAATAGTGGATTTCTCCAAGATTTTTAGTTTATCATAAAAATTATATGTTCCCATGAAATAGGTTATGAATATATTTTCTTATATGAAAATAACTTATGTGTTTTTATTGAAGGGTTTTTTTATTATGAGTGATAAAGGCAGGACCATTAAAAAAATTCGTGAAATTTGGTTCAAAAATATTGAGCAATATGATATATAATGGATAATAAACCCATTAAATCGAGGATAATTTATCCTATAAGTGATATGGATAAGTGACCACTTAGTTTTTTTTATAGTCATATAGGTATCATATATAATCCATAAATATTATTATTTTCAAAATAGATAAATTTAACAAAGTATTTAAGAATATTTTTATTTTGAAAAATTAATGATTTTCAAAATAATATATAAATATTATAACTATTTATAAAATTTATCATTTCATTGAAAATGATTATTGATGTAGTTTTTTAACAAAATATTTATTTGATAAAAGTATTCAAAAGAGATTTATTGTTTTTAAAGAAAATTATTTTCAACTATTTTTATTAAAAACCCTTATTTGGAAATTTAATAATCACCCTATGTTTGAAAATAATTTTTTTGGGTATAGTAAAAATTAAAATTTTGTTTTTTTCATAATGGGAGGTAGTATCTATGAAAATAATTATATAATTTTTTATATAAATTTGATAAAAAACTATATAGATTTATCTGATTTTCAAAAACCTTGACCGAAAAAGGTCATGAAATGTAAAATGTTTAGTATATTTTTTTAGATATATTTTATAAAAAAATAAAATGTATGTCTGAGAATTGAATACATAAGTGTGGGTTTGGGATCTGTATGACAACTAACGTAATGTGTTGATCTGAATCATTTCTCACAGACTAGTGGTTGTAAATTATACATGACTTTTTTAATCATGGTTAATTGAGTGCATAAATATTTTAGGCTAATTATTCCTAACATCACACCTATACAATAATCATCATTCTATTCTTTCACATTAATATAATTATCTCTCAATGATGTGGTGCCTCAAATATAATGTCAGGACCAATTAGGTTGTGACCCCCACAACCTCCATTCAATTTATAAGTGTTGTGACCCCAACAAAAAAGTTTTGTTCCTTGGTTATACATTCACAATAAAAATTCTGATGTAATTGGATTATGATTCCCCTAAAAATCATGTATTTCAAACAAAACCCATTATATAATAGATAGGTGTTATATTAGAGTAATTCCACATTGGAAAAAACTACTATAAAAATATATCTATTCATTATTTATATTTCCACTAAATAATATCACCAAAAAATCAAATTAACATA
The DNA here is from genome assembly GCA_963277665.1 of Viscum album. NCBI lineage: Eukaryota > Viridiplantae > Streptophyta > Magnoliopsida > Santalales > Viscaceae > Viscum > Viscum album. The sequence goes on from OY728140.1 coordinate 1,029,448,466, forward strand.
AACCTTGATACATAATTTCGATAATAAATCTGACTCCTCAAAACTCTAATATGGCCTATTCACCCCCCCTGAGACCATTTGACATCACCATTTGGGACCAAATATGTTTTTACTAGATTAAATTCCATAGATAGTTTGACTCCATTTCATTTATTAGATACCAATAAATAGTTTTAATGACCATTACGTGGGGATATAGAATCTATAGTGTATATTTTATTATGTAATATAATTTATCCAATTCCTCACATTCTATTTAAAGATATCACTATAATATTGATATAATAAATGATAATTATGTAAGGAATCCTCAAATTTTGACACACTATGATGGTAATGATTAAGGTTAATGGAAATCTATAAAATAGGCATAAATAAAGAAATTAATCATAGTTTAATAGTTGATTATGGTCAAGCCACATAAACTTCAAGAATACTATATAAATAATCTAATTTAAAATGATATGGTTATAAATTTTTTGAATTAAAAATTCTGAATATTTTTTATTCTGCTACTAATAGAAGTCTAATCAATCATGTGCCTTCTAATATGGTTTATTATGATACTGTGAATATTTTTAAATTTATTCATCATGTCTCAAATAAGATAATAAAAACCAAACATTATATTCATGGATTGGAGTATCAATACATTAGGATGGGTAAAGATGAATGCATGAAGAAAATGTTCCACATGTTCAAAAACATTATTCATTGATTTTATTCCATCGATTAAAATTTCAGAACAATGTATTCAATAAAAGATTACTATCTGATCTACCCAATAAATCACATTAAATTAAGGCTATAATTGTTGAGAGTATTTATTTTAAATAATTTACATTGGATATACACATTATAATACTAAATAAATATGGATATGAATTTAATAAAATTATTGAAGAATTTATTTCAATAATGAATATTATTCCTTCTAAATCAATTATAAATACTTTCTCAAACACTAACTCTTATGAATATGAGGCATATAAAAGTAAAGAGATTTAAATTAAAAATATAATAAAAGTTATTTATAATATGATAAATTAAAAGATAATGTTGAAGAAGTTACCTAGAAAAGATATGAAGGATTATGAAAAAGGATAGAAATATAGAGACCCAGGATTCTCATTAATAGATATAACATCTATCAATATGAATATTAAATACATTACACAAAACCGACCTAAATACTGTAATAGTTTATTGTATTTGGAGACTAGGTTCACTATCATTTAATTTGGTGATAGACCTTTATCATCACCCACAAAGATCATCTCATTTATTACTATTCACAAGAAAACCATTCTTATTAATTTTATACATATCTTATGAAAAATTAACATAAGAAAGGGTGATCTAAAATGACCAGTAATGGTAAACTTGGGTCATACATAAGAATAACCTAAAAACATGTGTATCAGAACATAAGAATAACATTTGAAAACCATACCTAGTATATAACATAATATAGTAATGAATAATTGAATAAATATTGGATGTTTATGAGAAAAAAATCCATAGGGAATTAGATAATATGAGCCATTACATCATAACATTGGAGAAATACATATATCTTTTGAACAAAATTATCTTATAACCTTTTGAAAATGTATAAATAGAGACAATTTTACTCATTATATTTTGTAAATGATGTCAACAGCCCATATAAAAATATGGATATGCAACCATGTCCAGGAATAACATTTTGAACATGAAAGATAGGTCCACATATAACACTGTGAACATGTAATTAGGTTGATGCATAATATTTTTTAACATGAAATCTGACCCACACATAAAATTTTTAACAAGTATAGAGTATCATGCCTATAATTTTGAATATATAATCACGTTCATGTGTAACATATTTACATTTGAGTTATCCATCTCTACCCAATGCATCTGAGGGAGATATTCTACTCACCCTACACATAATGTAAATCATACATATATGCGATAAAAGATCATAAAACATTTATCATATCATAACATAAGAAATAAGATGGGATTAATTAAATTTTTATTATATAATAACCTTTGAAAAATATATAGTTTTAATAATCTTTCCAACAATTCATAACAACACAACCCATCAAAAATGAGTTGATATTCAAAATAATTTTATTATGTAATATCCCTTGAAAGAAAAATGTCTTTCATAAACATCATGTAATGATAAAAAATTTAGATAATTAATAATAATGGTATCATTTGTTCATATACCTATAAAATCAAAGGTTACATCAAATGATATCATCATAGGTATGGAGTGATTTTGTAGGATCACTCAAAATATTCATTGAGGGAAAAAAAATTCATTGTAAATCACCTTTTAAAAAATGATATTAAATTTTTTGAGAAACATATTCATTGAAAATATCTATGAAGTAAAATGAAATAATCATTAAAAATTATTAAAAATATTTTGTGAGTATAATATCTTTTCTTATTTTAAAAATACTTTTTAAATATAAACTATTTTCAAAATACATTTCATTTTGAAATACATTATTTATAATGTAAAAATTTATAAAATATTGATGACATGTTTTTCTATGAATATGTATTTGAAAAAATTTAAGGGAATTAAAAAATCTTTAAATTTGAAATATAATTGTAGATACTATTGATATCTTGTTTGTTAAAAATGAATAATTTTCAATTTTCTATAAAATCCAAAGGTGAATTGTTTGGAAAAAAACTAAATATTCCATTAAAAACTATTTTTAAAAAATCAACCATTGGTAAAACTATCATTTATAAATAATTTTAATAATTTAAAACACATTTTTGAACATATGTTTATAAAACATGGTTTTGGAATAATAGAGGGTTTTGACTGAATTGAAAAATAAAGTGGTATTTTCTTAATAAAATTTTCTCAATCACATTCATTACAAATAGTTCAATAATTATGGTATTACTTATAAATATCATAAATAAATAGAGAATAATAAAATTAATGAGTTTTTTATAGGTATATCATAAGACGTTAGCATTAGATACTTAATCATAAGCAATCCTGTAATGTGATGTGATTGTAACATTAAACCATTACCAAATTGGATATATTGGAATCATAATAACAATTAATGATATATCACCAAATGGATATGTATTCCCAATAAGTATGAGGAAATTAATCATAAAATAAATTCATGGTATCTATATGAACTACATAAAAATTATATGGTGAATTTATATTTTATCCTAGAAAAAATTAAGGAGAGACGAAAATACATTACCACTATAGTAATGTTTTGAATCATAATACCAAATAAAGAATAAAATAATAATAAAATGTATGTATCATGAAAATGCATAGATTCATGATTAAAAATGTCGAATAAGAATTTATACACCATAAATTGGATATGAGTGGTAAATATGAAAATATCTCCCATAAATAAAAGAGTGAATAAAAATCCATTACTATTTTATTAATAATTAGTGTTGTAAGTCCAATTAAATAATAACATCAAATAAAAAATTAAATTTATTAAAAAGGATTATATTCATTATATATGATATAAAATGAGTATTATATACACCAAAAAAGAAATTTGTGGTAAATTTACATATGTATCCAGGAATTAAATGAATGTCTAGAAATCTCATTCATCTTGAATCTCAACTTCCAACATAATCATTCAAACCTCCAATATAACAAATGGTGGATTGTTATAAATAAATTATGGTATCACAAATATTATTATAATTGTAACACCCTGATATTTTATGAGAATTATATATTTTTTATGCATTATGTTATACGCAAAGGAATCTTTCACTGTACACAACACTGACTTGGCTTTCATTACACGCAATCACAACCTTGCTCGATAGCATGTGTAGTACGTAATAGCGGGTTTCACTAAACAATGATATATTATTATGGACTAACTATTATAAATATTATTAACTGAATTTTGAATTTTATAACATTATAACTCATCTTATACATTTTCTAGAATGAGGTATGAAAACTAAAGCAGTTTTTTTGATAAAAGAAGTATTTTTCAAAAAATGCAGTTTTACCGCCTTTTGATGGCGCGCCCACTTTAAATCTGGTTTTTGACAAGTTTATAAGTTCAATTTGAATAAAAAAATTCTTCTTTAAAATTTGGATATAAAAATTTACTTTGGATAAATTTTTCATATTATTCTGATAACTGTCATATTTTAATGAATAGTAAAAACATGCTATATTTTAATTAAAAACAACTTTTTTCATCACAATACTTTATATGGTTAAATTATAATATTTAATGTTTTAAATTATTAATAGAATATATTTTTACCATTTAATATAATATGTCATTACCATTAATTTTACATTGAATTCATAGGTAAAAACATTTCAATCTTTGGCAATGTTTTAACTTTTAAATCTTGTTTTCCTAACAACGAGATTAATTCTAAATTAATTACTGAAACTTCTGTGTTTTGATTTTTGAAAAATGGATTCCATATTTTAAATCAGTGGGTTGAAATTATGTTAATAGGTTACTTTTATTTTTTTGATATTATAAATAGTAACTACGGTAATTTTTATTTACTACGGTTAAAGTTAAATAGGGTAATTCAATGTTAAAAGAATATTATGATAATTCAAAATTACCTTGACACCTGTCCTAACCTTATTGGATGAGTAGTGGCCGACCATGGGCATCCATGGGTCGATTTTGGGACCCCATTGAGTCACTTGGTAGTGACAATGACAATTTGGATTAATTAATTTAATGTAAAGACAAAATTGACATTAACAAAAATCTTTTAGTAAATAATATTTATAAGGAGTTATATAAATTATATTTTCGACTATAAATATTCATTGGAAAGATAAAACGATTTCCTACATAATGATATATTTTTTTATAATTTTTAGACACCAAATAAATTAAATTATTTACGACACAATAATGATGATGTATTTACCTCATTAATAAATCATTTTAATAAATAAGATTATAGTGATTAAAATATTTTCCAAAACATGTCCAATAATGATTGGATGATTTTATTTCGACCATGAGTCATCTTATATTCATCTTTAATTATTTTTGGACCTTTTGAAACTTAAGATATGTTTATAATAAAATAATATTTCAACACATTCCAAAGGTTCCCCTCTCCTCCGTTATAGAAAGAACCTCTTCCCTCTCTTCCTCACACCAATTTGAGCCTTCAAACTCGAGAAAACGCTGCCCAGTTCACTTTCCCACTTCCATAGAAACCTACTATAGGTACGTGTCTTCTCAAAAGACCATCTCTAGTTCCTTAAGATAAAGTTTAAAGGAGGCACTTCGAGAAAGAGGTAATACCTTCTACCGTTTTCTTCATGTTCCATTCTTCTTCTACTCCATCTTATTTGTTTGTTTCATTATGAGGTAACAACATCAGTATCCCTCATATACTGATATGTAATTATAAATATGAAACAACCCTATTTCGACTCTTATACATCCTACGGAAAACAAAATCACTGAGCGTGCGTACGTACGGAAAACTGTCTCCACACCGTGGTGTAATCTGTTTTCCACCACCACCTTATTTGGATGGGTATTATGGTGTAAAGAATAACTATACATGATTATTGTAATGTGATATTGATTATGAAATAGTATACAAACACTTCAATACAATTTCACGATCATGGGAATGATATCATCACTCGTGCCTATGTACGGCCTACCGTCTCCACGATGTGATGCGACTCGTTCTATATGATCTTCATTGAATAATGATTATATAAATGAATTTAATGAATGAATAATATACATATTACAATATTACCATTCTTTAAATGATTTATCTATATCCTATAAAGAGGAATAATAATTTATTCGAAAAAACACGGATAAGAACATAAAGTTATAAACACCTGAATAATAAGTAACAATGTTATATTACTAATAAGAAGCTAATAATATGACCATATATGATATCATAAAAATATGTATGATTTTATAATAAGTCAATGACAATATTTAAATCATTATACAGGAGTTTCAGACAGTTATGAAGAAAGTCAGACTTAAGGTAAGGGAAAATTTCACAATCTCATTTTTATCTGAGATTGTTTATACATTAGAATTTACTAGGGAATATTTATCATCCACATCCATGTTTCCTCAATATGTCCTATTATTTCCATCCAACTACAATTGTTTAAATCCAATTTTACCCTTCAGTGAGTTTTTCGTAAAAGATATGAAAGGAATATTTTGTCATTTTTCATACGAGGTACTTTTTGACTTCTCCGTCCAAAGTACGGGAAGAATGTTTTTCGTAACTTATACGGAATGAATGGATTTTTAGAACATTATTTACATGAAGCTTTCTTTACAATTTTTCATGTTTATTTTTAATCAACTTCTTTTAGTTCAAAATTATATGACATGTTAAGAAAGGAAAATGTTTTTCAAGTAGAAAGGATATTTTCCTCAAGAATAGAGTTCAAGTGATTTATCAAAATTATTTTCAATCTAAGATAATATAGGGTTCTGTTTCTATCCCTATTATTACATTGATATGATTATGTTGTGATGGAATTATTTTTATGAATTCCATTATCTTATATGAATTGTTTTATGAAGTCATGATGTTTAAGAATCCCATTTTTATTACATGGGTTAAGCTATGATGTATGATTTATGATTTTGTGGCACACATAAGAATGGTATAATTATGAGATGGGTGGAACCTATATCTCCCTCCAATGAATTGGGTAAAGATTTATATCTCATGAGATAGACATGGCTGGAATGGTAGGTTAAACCAGTTTAGTGAAACAGGACTGAAACGCGGAGTGAACTTGGTTCAGAAATGGACTTTGTCCACTAAGATAGTATTGGCTATGAGTCTTGACTACTAAGAAATGATTCTCTATGGTTATGTGTGTATGCCACAATGTTTCATGTTTTATGTTATTACTATTGTTATTACATTTCACTACTATTATTTAACCCTTGTTATGAAATTATGATCTCTTTTGCAGGTTAAGATTTCAAAAATGTTATGTTCTTATGAATATGATGTGATTGATATTTCTTTTGTTTACCTTTACTGAGCATTTGAGCTCACCCTTTTGTCTGTTTTCTTTCCCCAGGTCCAGAATAAGGTTATTAAGTAGGATATGCCAAAAGGGACTCTAGATATGATGAAATAAATGGGAGACATTGTAGATGCTTTATGAACCAGTTGTTTATGTTTCCCAGTATCTAAAGACACTATACCTATATGGTCCTTTCATGGTTTTGTTATATGTTGTAATAAGTGTCCTTAAATTTTGAAATAATAACCATGCATGTAAAGTATGGGTCGTTATAGTTGGTATCAGAGGAAAGGTATATTCAACCATTGGAAACTAGGACGTGAAAGACTTAGTAAGAGCCCTAAAGATAAGTCTAAGCACAGAACACAGTCTTAGTGTTTTAGAAATGGACGTGAACAACCTATGATAAGACCTTAATTGTGAAACTTTATTCTTGATTATGTGGTTTTCCTATTATAATTTGTGTTTCTCACACTATTATTCTTGGTTTTAGTCAATGGCTAGAACCCAAAGAAACCATGTTAATGTGGAATGCGACGGGAAATGCAATGATTTTCCCCCTGAGCAACCAAACATTGTGGGAGCTGGAATGCAGAATCTTGTAGCCATGCTCACACAACGTTCTCAAGCTATGAATCATGCAGGACTTCCAAATGAGTAATGCAAGGAGGAACATTTTGGTGAATCCTTCATTAGGCAGCGTCCACCTTCATTCAGTGGGTCCTCTGATCCATTAGTGGCTGAACAATGGATCAGTACCACTGAAAAGATATTTTCAGTTCTTCAATTTTCTGACCATGACAAATTCATCTTACCAGTGTATCATTTGGAAGGTGATGCTGATCAATGGTGGAATCTTATCAAGAATACGAGGCAAAGAGATTAAATTTAATCCATGGAATTGGACGAGTTCAATAACTTATTTTTCAATAAGTACTTCCCTCATATTCTTCGAACAAAGATGGAGAAGGAGTTTCTTGAACTAACGCAAAAGGATGATGAATCTGTTGGTACGTATGAAGAAAATTTTACAAGACATGAAAGGTATGCTTCTGGGATTATTATCCAACCTGAGAGTAAGATTGATCGATTCTTTAGTGGCTTAAAACCAAGACATCAAAGGGCGTTATCCATAAGAGACTTCAATAGCTACGAGAAAATCGTTCGATGTGCTCTCAAGGTTGAGATTGAGATTGGAGTAACCCATCCGTCATATTCGTTTGATAAGAAGAGGAAAATGGAATTCAAAGGAAAATCTAAAGACCACACTGAAAAGAAGATGTGTTTTCCCTTATGCTCAAAGTGTGGAAAGAAACATGGAGGGAGTTGTCTTAAAGGGACAAGTAAATTTTTCAAATGTGGAAGAGAAGGTCATCAGGAATTTGAATGTCGTGATGATGGGAAGAATATGTATAGTGATGCGAAAAAAGGAAAGGCTACACATAGTGGACCTCCTACACTCCAATGCTACAAGTGCAAGGAAATGGGACATTATGCCAATCAATGCCCTAATCCAAGGGTTGTTGATGATGATCAACGCCAACAAACTCTTAAGGCTAAAGAGAATGGAAATTCACCTGCAATTTCTATCAGTGATGTGGAGTACGATAACGAAGTGGTGAAAGGTACACTTACCATCCCCTCTAAAGTAGAAAATGTTCTATTCGATTCTGGATCCACCCACTCTTTTATTTCTGAATAATTTTCTAAGGGTATCATCATTTTACCTCAACAATTAGATGTTGAGTTAGCTGTGACAACCCCTAATGGAACAATTGTCGCATCAAAAGTTTATAATTCTTCCCTGATAAATGTTTGTGGGAATGTTCTTCCTGCGAATCATGTGATCCTTCCTACAGTGGAATTTGATGTGATTCTTGGCATGTATTTTCTTTCATTATATGGATCTCATATCAAATTCCAAATAAGGGAAGTCAAAATTCATATTCCAGATCAATCTATGGTCTTCTTTTGAAGCAAGGATGAACATAACCTTCCAATGTAAATTTCATACATCTTATGGGTCTTGATTTCACTTAATGAATGTTATTTATCTCAAATGGTTTGTGAGAAACTCCCAAATAAGAATATTCCCATCGTACGGGAGTTTGACGATGTCTTTCTAAAGGAATTGCCAGGTCTTCCACCAAATCATGAAGTAGGATTTTTAATAGAACTTGTACCAGGTGCTTTACCTATTTCAAAGACACCGTATAGAATGGCCCCAATTGAGGTGCATGAATTGAAGAAGAAACTCTAAGATAATCTTGATAAGGGATTCATATGCCCTAGTGCATCACCTTTTGAAGCCCCAGTTCTATTTGTTAAGAAGAAAGATGGATCAATGAGACTCTGCACTGATTATCGAGAACATAACAAGATCACTATCAAGAACATGTATCCTCTCCTCTTCATTGATGACATACTTGACCAACTACGTGGAGCTCAATACTTTTCAAAGATTGATCTTTGTTCTAGGTATCATCAATTAAGGGTCAAAATGGAGGATATACCAAAGACGGCTTTCCGTACAAGGTATGGACACTATGAATTTATAGTGATGCCATTTGGGATTACTAATTCTCATGTTATCTTCATGAATCTGATGAATAGAGTCTTTAGAGACTATCTTGATCAGTTTGTGGTAGTCTTTATAGATGAAATCCTTGTCTATTCAAAGAGCATGGAAGAACATGAAGATCACTTTATAATTGTATTGAAGACCCTGAGAAAGGAGAAGCTTTATTAAAAATTTAACAAGTGTGAATTTTGGCTTCAAAAAGTTGCATTTTTGGGTCACATAATCTCAAAAGAGGGGATATTTGTGGATCCAGCAAAAATAGAGGTTATCGAAAGATGGTCGAGACCAACAACAGTAACTGAGATCCGATGTTTTCTTGGTCTGGCTGGATATTATCGACATTTTGTGAATTTTTTTCCTGATTATCCAATCCACTCACCAGGTTGACTCGAAAAGGAGTTAAGATCGTGTGGACAGAGGAATGTGAAGAGATTTTCAATGAGTTTAAAAGAAGGTTATCCAGTGTGCATGTGCTCACACTTCCTTATAGTGGAGAAAGGTTTGTGATCTACAGTGATGCATCCAGGAAGGGGCTGGGGTGTGTTCTTATGCAAAACGATATGGTGATAGCTTATGCCTCACGACAGTTGAAAATCCATGAGAAAAATTACCCAACTCATGATTTGGAGTTAGATTCGATAATCTTTGCATTAAAGATTTGGAGGCATTATCTTTATGGAGAAAATTGTGACATTTATACTGATCATAAAAGTTTAATGTATATTTTAAGACAAAAAGAGATGAATATATGCCAAAGAAGATGGTTGGAGATGATTAAAGATTACAACTGCTCAATTCATTACCACCCTGGGAAAGAAAACAAGGAGGCAAGTGAATTAAGTCGACAAGACAATGCCAGATTATCCATGATGAGGATCACAAAAGATCCAATATTTATGGATTTACAAAAGATGGATCATGGAATTATAATGAAAGGGGAAAATCGTATCATTCTCAAATTAATGTTCAACCATCTATACATGTGAAGATTAAAGAGGCTCAGAATGAAGATGTCGAGTTTCAACAGAAGGTGAGAAATGTTCCAAAATTCAACCATGATTGTGATGGGATAATAAAGTTCAGGAATCAGGTTTGTGTTCCTCCCATCCTAGAATTAAAGAAGGAGCTACTGGATGAGGCTCATAGTTCTTCATTATATATTCATCATGGAAGCATGAAGATGTATAGGGACCTGAAAGACTACTTCTGGTGGGATGGCATGAAAAGAGATGTTGCTGAATATGTCTCTCAATGCTTGGTTTGTCAGCAAGTTAATGTTGAGAGACAGAAGTCTAAGTGGATGTTACAACCATTACCCATACCTGAATGGAAATGTAAAAACATCACTATGGACTTTGTCACTGGACTTCTTAAAACATCAAAGGCAATAATGCTATCTGGGTCATAGTTGATCGTCTCACAAAGTCTGCACACTTCATTGCTATTAGACATGATTTCTCTCTAGTTCATCTTGCCAGGATATATATAAAGGAAGTGGTAAGATTGCATGGATTACCACTTTCTATTATATCTGATCGGGTTCCGAGGTTTACCTCAATGTTATGGCGAAGTCTTCAGCATACTCTTGATACAGAGTTGAGTTTCAGAACTAATTATCATCCTCAGACAGACGGTCAGTCTGAGAGGACAATTCAAACTCTAGAAGATATGTTGAGAGTATGCTCTATAGATTTCAAAGGTGGTTGGGTTCAACACATACCTTTGGTTGACATTTCTTATAATAATAGCTTTCACTCCAGTATTCAGATGGCTCCTTATGAAGCTCTCTATGGAAAGAAATGTAGGACTACAACTTGCTGCGATAAAGTTAGGGAAATAAATATATTAGGAAATGATCTTGTTGATGAAATGGCAGAAAAGGTTAGATCTATTCAACAACACATAAGAGCAGCTCAGAGTCGACAAAAAAGTTATGCCGATATCCGAAGAAAAGACCTAGATTTTAAAGTGGGTGATAAAGTGTTATTACGAATATCTCCCTGGAAGAGGGTCATGAGATTTGGAAAGAAGGGAAAGTTGAGCCCTATATATATCGGTCCTTTTGAAATACTGGATCTCGTTGGGAAGGTAGCTTACCGATTGGCGCTTCCACCGAATCTCTCTCATGTTCATGATGTGTTCCATGTATCTCTTCTGAGTAAGTATATACGCGATCCTTCATATGTACTCAGCTCAGAAGATGTACCGTTGGAGCAAGAACATTCTTTATAATGAACATCTGAGAGAGATTCAGGATCGTAATGAAAAGGTCCTAAGGAACATGACCACTCTCTTGGTGAATGTTTTATGGAGGAACCACCAATTAGAAAAATCTACATGGGAACTTGAGGATATTATAAGGGAGAGGTATCCTCATCTGTTAGTTACGATGTGACGAATTTCGAAGGTGAAATTAATTTTAAGGAGGGTAGAATGTAACACCCTGATATTTTATGAGAAGTATATTTTTTTCATTTTGGTATACGCAAAGAAATCATTCACTGCACACAACACAAACTTGTCCTGCATTACACGCAATCGCGACCTTCCTCGATAGCGTGTGTAGTACGCAATATCAGGTTTCACTAAAATACAATATATTATTATGGACTAGCCGTTATAAATATTAATAACAGAATTTTTAATTTTATAACATTATAATTCATCTTGTACATTTTCTAGAATGAGGTATGAAAACAAAATCAGTTTTTTTGGATAAAATAAGTATTTTTAAAAAAAATCAGTTTTACCGTCTTTTGATGGCACACCCACATTAAATCTAGTTTTTTACATCTTTATAAGTCAATTTGAAAGAATAAAATTCTTCTTTAGGATCAGGATATATAAATTTACTTTGGATAAATTTTTCATATTTTTCTAATAACTTTCATATTTTAATGAATAGTAAATACACGCTATATTTTAATTAAAAAAAATTTCATCATAATACTTTATATGGATAAATTATAATATTGATTGTTTTTAAAGTATAAATAGAATATATTTTTAACATTTAATATAATATGTCATTATCATTAATTTTACATTGAATTTATAGGTAAAAACATTTCAATCTTTGGCAATGTTTTAACTTTTAAAACCTGTTTGTTTAACAACGGGATTAATTTTAAATTAATTACGTCAACTTCTGTGTTTTGAATTTTGAAGAAAAGTTTCCATATTTGGAATCAGTGGGTCCAAATTATGTTAATAGGTTACTTTTATTTTTTTTTATATTATGAATAGTAACTACGGTAATTTTTATTTACTACGGTAAAAGGTAAATAGGGTAATTCAATGTTAAAAGAATATTATAATAATTCAAAACATCCTTTACACTTGTCCTAACCTTATTTTATGAGTATTTTCCGACCATGGGAACCCTTGGGTCAATTTTGGGGCCCCATTGAGCCACTTGGTAGTGACAATGACAATTTGGATTAATTAATTTAATGTAATGACAAAATTGACATTAACAAAAATCTTTTAGTAATTAAATTTTATAAGGGGTTATATAAATTATATTTTAGACTATAAATATTCATTGGAAATCTAAAAATATTTCCTACATAATGATATTTTTTTATAATTTTTAGACACCATATAAATTATATTATTTATGACACAATAATGATGAAGTATTTACCTCATTAATAAATGATTTAAATAAATAAGATTATAATGATTAAAATATTTTCCAAAACATGTCCAATTCTGATTGGATGATTTTATTTCGACCACGAGTCATCTTATCTTCATCATTAATGTTTTTTGGACCTTTTTAAACTGAAGATATGTTTATAATAAAATAATATTTCCACACATTCCAAATGTGCCCCTCTCCTCCCTTATAAAAGGAACCTCCTCCCTCTCTTCCTCACACCAATTTGAGCCTTAAATCTCGTCCAACCACTGGCCATTTCACTTCCCCAATTCCTTAGAAACCTAATAGAGGTAATGGTATTCTCAAAAGACCATCTCTAGTTCCTTAAGAGAATGTTTAAAGGAGGCACATCGAGAAAGAGGTAATACCCTCTACTGTTTTCTTCAATTTCCATTCATCTTCTAATCCCTCTTATTTAGTTGTTTCATTATGAGGCAATAACATCAGTATCCCTCATATACTGATATGTTATTATAAATATTAAACAACCATATTTCACCTGTTATCCATCCTACAGAAAATGAAATCACCGTGCTTGCATACGCAGGGAATACCATCTCCACGCCGTGGTGTAATTTGTTTTCCACCACCACCTTATTTTTACGGGTATTATGGTGTAAATAATAACTATAAATAATTATTTTAATGTTATATTGATTATGAAATAGTATACATACAATTTAATACAATTCCAATATAATGGGAACGATATCATCGCTCGTGCGTACGTACGGCCTACCGTCTCCACGATGTGATGCGACTCGTTCTATATGATCTTCATTTAATTATGATTATATAAATGAATTTAATGAATTAATATGATATATATTAAACTAATACCATTATGTAAATGATGTATCTATATCTTATAAATATGAATAAGAATTTATTCGACAAAACACGCATAAGAACATAAAGCAATAAACACCGGAAAAACAAGTAGCAATGAAATATTACTAATAAGAAGCTAAGAATATGACCATATATGTTATCATAATAACAAGTATGATTCTGGAATAAGTCAATGACATTATTTAAATCATTATACAGGAGGTTTGGACACTTACGAAACAAATCGGACCTAAGGTAAGGGAAAATCTCATAATCTCATTTTTATCCGAGATTGTTTATACTTAAGAATTTACTGGGGAATATTTATCATCCATATCCATTTTTCCTAAATATGTAATATTATTTCCATCCACCTACAATTGTTTAAATCCAATTTTACCCTTCGGTGAGTTTTTTGTAAAATATATGAAAGGAAACTTTTGTCATTTTTCGTACGAGGTACTTTTTGACTTTTCCGTCCAATGTACGGGAAGAATGTTTTTCTTAACTTATACGGCATTAATGGATTTTTAGAACATTATTTCCATGAAGATTCATTTACATTCATTCAAGATTATTTTTAATCAACTAATTTTAGTTCAAAATTATATGACATGTTAGGAAAGTAAAATGTTTTTGAAGTAGAAATGATATTTTCCTCAAGAATGGAGTTCAAGTGTTTTATCAAAATTATTTTCCATCTAAGATAATATAGGGTTCTATTTCTATCCCAATTATTTCATTGATTTGATTACGTTGTGATGGAATTATTTTTATGAATTCCTTTATCTTATATGAATTGTTTTATGATGTCACGATGTTTATGAATCCCATTTTTATTACATGGGTTAAGCTATGAAGTATGATTTATGATTTTGTGGCACATATAAGAATGGTATCATTATGAGATGGGTGGGACCTATATCTCCCTCCAATGCATTGGGTAAAGATTTATATCTCATGAGGTAGACATGGCTGGAATGGCAGGTTAATCCAGTTCAGTGAAACAAGACTGAAACGAGGAGTGAACTCGGTTCAGAAATGGACTTTGTCCTCTAAGATAGTATTGGCTATGGGTCTTGACTACTAAGAAATGATGCTCTATGATTATGTGTGTATGCCACAATGTTTCATGTTTTAAGTTATTATTAATGGGATTACATTTCACTACTATGATTTATCCCATGTTATTAAATTATGATCTCTTTTGGAGGTTAAGATTTCAAAAATGTTATGTTCTTATGAATATGATGTGATTGATATTTCTTTTGTTTACCCTTACTGAGCATTTGAGCTCACCCTTTTGTATGTTTTTTCCCCAGGTCGGGAAGAAGGTTATTATTAGGATATGCCAAATGGGACTCTAGATATGATGAAATAAATGGGAGACAGTGTAGATGATATATGAACCAGTTGTTTATGTTTCCTAGTTTCTAAAGACACTATACCTATACGGTCCTTTCATGGTTTTGTTATATGTTATAATAAGTGTAATTCAATTTTGAAGTAACAAACATGTATGTAAATTATGGTTTGTTATAATAATATCAAATATGATCCACTGAAAACATTTTACAACCCATTTATCATTATTAACTCTATAATATAATTATTATTGGGTATTAAATATTTTATTATTTACATGAGAGTTTTTGTATCGTAGTTCCATTTCTTATAAATTTATCATCCATAAATTATATCCATATTTTTAAATGAGAAATTAATATAATATATGATTATAATATATAAAATTATATTCTTTTAAAATAGTAATATATAGAAATATGATATGAGCCATCCATATAGAGGGTAGACCATACATATGCACGGATGATGCTTCCATCATTCGATGAATAAAACAAAATAAAAGTTACAATTTAATAACCTTTAATGAAAAATTATTATTCCATATATAACTTATATATTCATTAAAATAATTTTTATTACCTTACATGAAAATATTTATTTTTAATTAATCACATCGCTTCATTAGATGGAAATCAATCATACACACGACTGACGTTAGTGTATCCACAATGACATGGAAAGTGAAAAGGGGACATGGGATGTAATATTTCTAGAAAAAAATTATTTTAAAATAAATTATATACATATAAGCAATCAATAATTATTCATAATCGTGGGTAGTGGTGAAGGAAAATTAATTATATTGTTTTGTTGGTTTTTATTCCTCCATACACATGATCAATGGTTTCATTTCACATTTCATGGAAGTGGATATTGCAATAGGATATTAAATTAATATAATATAATATCAGTATGTATGAGATTCTGATGTTATTATATTATAAATGATAATACATAATTGATGTTAGAAAAATTATAAAATAAAATGAAGGATATTTGTGAATATAATTACTTATCTTAGAAGAACCTCATTTGGATATCTTATTAAGAACCATAGTGTTTGTAACACCCGAGATTTTATGAGATATATTTTTTTTATGTATAATGTTATATAAACGAATCATTCACTACACACAACACTATCATGGCTTGCATTATATGCAAAAGCAACCATCCTCGATAGCTTGTGTTGTACGCAATATTGAGTTTCACTAAACAACGATATGTTATTAAAATATTATATAAACTTACCGTTAGGAATAGTAATACCAAATTTTTGAAATTTTATAAATTTTATCATTCAAAATCGACTTCATTATTGGATTTGGAATATCAATATTAGCCTCGGGTGAATTTTTTGTATTTTTCTGAAAACTTTTAATTTTGGATGAATAGTGAAAACACAGGGTTACTATTTAAAAATAGATTTTTTATTTAAATAATTATTTATTTTATTTTAATTTATTTTATGTCAAAATTGATACTTTATAAGTTCAATTTAATTCATTGGATTCATTTTATAATAATTTTAGATATATAAAAATTTTATTGAACTTTTCACCTTCTTTTACACACCTACTAAGAGAATTTGAAATTTTACATAACATATAATTTTACTACTTCTGTGAGTGGAATTTATAAAATCAGAGAGACATGGTTAATATCAAAGAGTAAAATGTGCTTCAATAAGATAAAAATATTTTTTGGTGAATAGTAACTTTTAACTTTTTTTACCACGGTTAAAAGTAAATAGGGTAATAATGGGTAAAACTGATATTATTATTACCCTAACACATGTCCTAATTCTATTGGATATGTTTAATTCGACCAAAAAAAACCTTAGGAATAAAATATGACCATTTAGGTCCACTTGGATTAGATTAGAACATTTATTATTATTTTATTTAAAGAAGAGTTAAAATAGTTAAAATCAATGTTTACTAACTAAAAAAATTATAATATAGTGTCATACATAAGATAAATTCGAATATATATATTCAATAGAATGATAAAAAAATTTCCTACATAATGGTATTTTATTCATAATTTTTAGACTTTAAATAATATAATTTATTTATGACACAATGATGAAGCAGTAATTACCTTATTAATTAAATATTAACGTAATTGATATTTTAAATACCCAAATAAATGTAATTTGAGACTTTTTATTGATTAAACTAATTTTATAGGTTAATTTGAAATGTTAGTATTTATTTAATAAATGTTTTTTGAACTAATCATGCTGTTATGATTTTCAAAAAAATCAAGTACCAAATAGTGTCAAAATTGACATAAAATAGTTTTTAAAACAAATATTATATTATTAATTGTTATGTTATTCATAAAAATCTAAGGTTCAACCAAATGACTAAGATAAGGTTATATATTTTATTACTTAACCACTTGTGGTTCGTTTTTCATGTTATAGTAAGTTTATTAACCATATAGTGTACGAAAAACAGAACACACGCCAAAAGGAAAATTATTCAACTTAAAGTAAAATTTAAATGATAAGGTTAAAATAGAAACATAAACTTGCTTAAAATCTATTGGTTGAGATTATTTCTTCCCATCCCCACCTTATCTTTTAAATAAATCAATTTGGAGCTATTAAAAACCGAATATAACTTTATAATAAAATAATAATTTATGTTTTTCCTATGGTGCCCCACTCCTCCCTTATAAAAGGGCACCTCCTCCCTCTCCTCCTCACACCACATTGAGCCTTCATTATTGGCCAAAACCTGCCAATTTCACTTCTACACTTCCTTATAAATATCTTAGATGTCCTTTTCTTCTTCAATGACCACCTTTAGTGCCCTTAGAGGAGGTTAAGAAGAGGCACTTCAAAGGAGAGGTAAGGTTCGTTACCGATTGTTGCAAATTTATTTCTTCTTCTACTTCCTCTTCTTTAGTTGTTTTATTATGAGGTAATAACATAAGTATCACTCATATATTGATATGTTAATATAAATATGAAACAACCCTATTTCACTTTCTTATCCATCCTATGGAAAATAAAATCATCGCGCCTCCGTACATACGGAATACCGTCTCCACACTGTGGTGTAATCTGGTTTCCACCACCACCTTACTTGGATGGTTATAATGGTGTAAATAATCACTATATATGATTATTTTAAAGTTATATTGATTCTGAAATATTATACATACACTTCAATACAACTCCACGATCATGGGAACGATATCATCGCTCGTGCGTGCGTACGGCCTACCGTCTCCATGATGTGATGCGACTCGTTCTACATGATCTTTGTTGAATAATGATAATATAAATGAATTGAATGAGTAAATATGATATATGTTACAATAATACCATTCTGTAAATAAGTTATCTATAACCTAAAAAATAATAAGAAGAATTTATTCGACAAGACATGCATAAGAACATAAAGCAATGAACACCCGAATAACATGTAGGAATCAAATATTACTAATAAGAAGATAAAAATATGACCATGTATGATATCAAAACAATCAATATGATTATTTAATAAGTCAATGAAATTATTTAAATCATCATACATGAGGTTCATATACGTATGAAGCATATCAGACCTAAAATAAGGGAAAATATTACAATCTCATTTTTATCCGAGATTGTTTATACTTTGGTATTTACTGGGGTGTATTTATCATCCAAATCTATGTTTCCTTAATATGTAATATTATATATATCCTCCAAAAAAAATTTCAAATCCAATATTACACATTGGTGTGTTTTTAGTAAAAGATATGAAAGGAATATTTTGTCGTTTTAGTACGAGGTACTTTATGACTTTTCCAGCCAAATTACGAGAAAAATGTTTTTTTAAACATATAAGACTTGAATGGATTTTATGATTTCATAAAACATTATTTCCATGAAGATTCCTATACACGTTTTCAATTTTATTTTTAATAAACTTCTTTTAGTTTAAAATTTTATGACATGTTAAGAAATGAGAAATGTTTTTGAAGTAGAAAGGCTATTTTCCTCAAGAATGGAGTTCAAGAATTTTATCAAAATTATTTTCCAACTAAGATAATATAGGGTTATTTTTCTATACCTATTTTTAAATTGATTTGATTATATTATGATGGAATTATTTTTATGATATCCTTTTATCTTATATGGATTATGTTATGATGGCATGACTTTTAAGAATCCCATTTTTATTACATGGGTTATGCTATGATGTATGATTTATGATCTTGTGGCACACATAAGAATGGTATCATCATCAAATGGGTGAGACCTATATCTCCCTCCAACGCATTGGGTAAATATTTATATCTCATCAGATAGAAATGGCTGGAATGACTGGTTAATCCGGTTCAGTGATACAGGACTGAAACGAGGAGTGAACTCGGTTCAGAAATAGACTTTGTCCACTAAGAATGTCTTGGAAATGTGTCTTGACTACTAAGAAATTATTCTCTATAATTATGTGTGTATTCCACAATGTTTCAGGTTTTATGTTACGATTATTGGGATCAAATTTCACTACTATTATTTATCCCATGTTATGATATTATGATCTCTTTTATAGGCTAATATTTTTGAAATGATTTGTTCTTATGAATATGATATTTCCTTTTTTTACCCTTACTGAGCATTTGATCTCACACTTTTGTATGTTTTCTTTCCCGAGGTTAGGAAGAAGATTATTAAGTAGGATATGAAAAAGGGACTCTAGATATGATGAAATAAATGGGAGACAATGTAGATGCATTATGAACCAGTTGTTTATGTTTCCTAGTTTATAAAGACACTATATCTATACGGTCCTACCATATTTTTGTTATATGTTGTAATAAGTATGCTTCAATTCTGAAGAAATAACAATGTATGTAAATTATGGGCCGTTATAGTTGGTATCAGAGGAACGGTATAGTCAACCTTTGGAAAATTGGATGTGAAAGCCTTAGTAAGAACCCTAAGGATATGTCTAAGCATAGGAAAAAAATGCAGTGTTTTAGAAATGGCCATGAATAACCTTTGATAAGACCTAAAGTGTGAATTTTTTTTCATGGTTATGTGGTTTTACTATTATGATTAATGTCTCTCACACTATGCTTATTGGTTTTAGTCAATGGAAGGAACCCGAAGGAATTGTGTTAATGCTGAATGTGATGGGAAATGCAATGATTTTCCCCCTGAGCAACCAAACGTTATGGGAGATGGAATGAAAAATCTTATAGCCATGCACAAATAACTTTATCAAGATATGAATCATGTAGGACTTCCAAAAAAGCAAAGGAAGGAGCAATATTCTGTTGAATCCTTAATGAGGCATCATCCACCCTCATTCAGTGGGTCTGCTGATCTATTAGTGGCTGAACAGTGGATCAGTACCACTGAAAAGATATTTTCAGTTATTCAATTTTCTTAAAATGATAAAGTCATCTTAGTAGTTTAATTTTTGGAAGGTGAACCAGATCAATGGTGGAATCTTATCAAGAATATGAGGCCAAGAGATGAAATTTATTCCATGTAAGGGGATGAGTTAAAGAACTTATTTTTGAATAATTACTTCCCTCGTATTCTTCGAATAAAGATGGAGAAAGAGTTTCTTGAACTAAAGAAAAAGGATGATGAATCTGTTGGTACCTACGAAGAAAATTTTACAAGACTTTCATGGTACGCTTTTGGGATTATTATCCAACCTGAGAGTAGGATCGATCAATTATTTAGTGGCTTAAAACAAATTCTTAGATGGGTGTTAGCCATAATGGACTTCAATAGTTACAGGGGAAATCGTTTGATGTGCTCTCAAGGTTGAGATGGAGATTGGAGTAACCCATCAGTCATATGTGTTCGATAAGAAGAGGAAAATGTAATTCAATGGAAAATCTAAAGATCACACTGAAAAGAACATGAGTTTCACCTTATGATAAATGTGTGGAAAGAAACATGGAGGGAGTTGTCTTAAAGGGACAAGTAAATGTTTCAAATGGGGAAAATAAGGTCATCGGGCATTTGAATGCTGCAATGATGGGAAGAAGATGTCTAGTGATGCGAAAAAAGAAAATGCTACACAGAGTTCACCTCTTACACATCAGTGTTACATGTTAAAGGAAATGGGTCATTATGCTAATCAATGCCCTAATCCAAGGTTTGTTGATGATGATCTATGTTAAAAAACTCTTAAGGATAAAGACAAAGGAAAGTCACAGGCAATTTCTATCAGTGATGTGGAGTACAATAACTATGTGGTGAAAGGTACACTAAACATCCACTATAAAGTATCAAATGTTTTATTTGATTCTGGATCCACAAACTCTTTTATTTATGAATAATTTTCTAAGGGTATCTCCATATTACCTCAACAATTAGATGTTGAGTTAGCTGTGACAACCTCTAATGGGACAACAGTCGCATCAAAAGTTTGTAATTATTATATGATTGATGTTTGTGGGAAAGTGCTTCCTGCAAATCTTGTGATCCTTCCTATAGTAGAATATGATGTGATTTTGGCATTGATTGGCTTTCTTTATATGGAGCTCATATCAATTTCCAATGAAGGGAAGTCATATTTCATATTTTAGATTAATCTATGCTTGTATATCGATGCAAGGACTAACAAAAACTTCCAGTGGAAATTTCATCCATCTTATGGGTCTTGATTCCACTAAATGAAGGTAATTTATCTCAAATGGTTGGTGATAAACTCACAATTAAGAATATGTCCATTGTACGAGAGTTTGATGACGTCTTTCCAGAGGAATTTCCAGGTCTTCCACCAAATCGTGAAGTTGATTTTTCAATTGAACTCATACTGGGTGCTATGACCATTTCAAAGACACCTTATGGAATGGCCCCAATTGAGTTGAAGGTATTAAAGAAGCAACTCCAAGATAATCTTGATAAGGGATTCATACGCCCTAGTGTGTCACCTTGGGGAGCACCTGTTCTGTTTGTTAAGAAGAAAGATGAATCAATGAGACTCTGCATTGATTATCAAGAACATAACAAGATCACTATCAAGAAAAAATATCATCACCATTCATTGATGACTTATTTGACAAACTACACGGAGCTCAATACTTTTCCAAGATTGATCTTTATTCAGGGTATCATCAATTATGGGTCAAAAGGGAGGATATACCAAAGACAGCTTTCTATAAAAGGTAAAAACACTATGAAGTTATAGTGATTCCATTTGGTCTTACTAATTCCACTGCTATATTTATGGATATGATGAATATAGTCTTTAGAGACTATCTTGGTCAGTTTGTGGTAGTCTTTATAGATGATATTATTGTCTATTCAAATAGCAAGGAAGAACATGAAGATCACATGAGAATTGTATTGAAGACCCTGAGAAAGGAGAATATTTATGACAAATTTACCAAGTGTGAATTTTGGCTTCAAAAAGATTCATTTTTCGGTCACATAATCACAAAAGATGGGATATCTGTGAATCCAGAAAAAATAGTGGTTATCGATAGATGGTCAAGACCAACAACAGTAACCGAGATCTGATTTTTTTTGTTTGGCTAGATATTATTGACGTTTTGTGATTGATTTTTCACAATTATCTAATCCACTCACCAGGTTCACTCGAAAAGGAGTTATGTTCATGTAGATAGAGGAGTGTGTAGAGAATTTCAAAGAGTTGAAAAGAAGGTTATCTAGTGCAGCTGTGCTCACACTGCCTTATAGTGGAGAAAGGTTTTTGATCTACAGTGATGAATCCAAGAAGGTATTGGGGTGTGTTCTCATGCAAAACGATATGGTGATAGCTTATGCCTCATGAAAGTTGAAAATCCATGAGCAAAATTACCCAACTCATGATTTGGAGTTAGCTGCGGTAATAATTGAATTAATGATTTGGAGGAATTATCTTTATGGTGAAAGGTGTGATATTTATACTGATCATAAAAGTTTAAAGATATTTTCAAACAAAAAAAGATTAATATTTGTCAAAGAAGATGGTTGGAGCTGATTAAGAATTATGACTTCTCAATTCATTACCACCCTGGGAAAGCCAACAAGGTGTCAGGCACATTAAGTTGACAAGACCATGCTAGTTTATCCATGATGTGGATCACAAAAGCTCCAATATTTTTGGTTTTACAAAGAATGGATCTTGTAATTTTAATGGAAGGGGAAAATCTTATCTTTTTCAAATGAATGTTCAACCATCTATACATGTGAATATTAAAGTAGCATAGAAAAAAGTTGTAGAGTTACAAAAGAAGGTGAGAAATGTTCTGGAATTCAACCATGATTGTGATGGGATAATAAGGGTTAGGAATAGGGTTTGTGTTCCTACCATCCCAGAATTAAAGAAGGTGCTACTGGATGAGGCTTATAGTTCTTCATTCTTTTTTCAACCTGGAAGCACGAAGATGTATAAGGACCTGAAAGAGTACTTCTGGTGGGATGGCATGAAAAGAGATGTGCTAAATATGTCTCTTCATTCTTGGATTGTCATCAAGTTAAACATAAGAGACAAAATTCTAAGGGAATGTTACAACCATTACCCATACTAGAATGGAAATAAGAAAACATCACTATGGACTTTTTCATTGGACTTCCTAAAACATCCAAAGGCAATAATGTTATCTGGGTCATATTTGATCATCTTACGAAGTCGGAACACTTCATTGCTTTTAGTGAAGATTTCTCTCTTGATAATCTTTCCAGGATATATGTGAAAGAAGTGGTAAGATTTCATGGAGTACCACATTCTATTATATCTGATCAGGATCTGAGGTTTGCCTCGAAGTTCTGGTGATGTCTTCAGCATAATCTAGATACAGAGTTCAGTTTCATCACTGTTTATCATCTTTAGACAGATGGTCAGTTTGAGAGAAAAATTCAAACTCTAGAAGATATGTTAAGAGCTTTCTCTATGGATTTCAAAGGAGGTTGGGATCAACACCTACCTTTGGTGGAATTTTCTTATAATAATATCTTTCACTCCAGTATTGAGATGGCTCCTTATGATACTCTCTATGGAAATAAATGCAGGACTCCAACTTGCTGGGATGAATTAGGGGAAAGAAAGCTATAAGGACCTGATCTTGTCGATGAGATGGCAGAAAAGGTCAGATCTATTCAACAACACATAAGAGCAGTTGAGAGTCGACAAAAAAGTTATGCCAATAACCGAATAAAAGACATAGAGTTTGAAGTGGGTGATAAAGTGTTTTTACGAATATCTCCTTAGAAGTGAGTAATGATATTTGGAAAGAAGGGCAAGTTGATCCCTAGGTATATTGGTCCTTTTATAATAATGGATCATGTTGGGAAGGTAGCATAATGATTGGCACTTCCACCGAATCTCTCTCATGTTCATGATGTGTTCCATGTATCTTTTCTGAGAAAGTACATACCCGATCCTTCATATGTACACAGCTCAGAAGTTCTACCGCTGGAGAAAGATCTTTCTTATGAAGAATAACCAATAGAGATCCTGGTTCGTATCGAAAAAGACCTACAGAACAAGACCAATCTCATGGTGAATGTTTTACAGAGGAACCACGCATTAGAAGAAGCTACATGGGAATTTGAGCATATGATGAGGGAGAGGTATACTCATCTGTTTATTTCAAAGTGACAAATTTAGAAGGTGAAATTCGTTTTAAGGTGGTAGAATGTAACACCCGAGATTTTATAAGAAATATTTTTTTATGTATAATTTTATATAAAGGAATCTTTCACTACACGCAACATTTTCTTGGCTTACGTTATATGCAAGAGCATCCTTCCTCGATAGCTTGCATTGTACGCAATACCGAGTTTCACTAAACAACGATATGTTATTAAAATATTATATAAACTAGCCGTTATGAATAGTAACACCCAGTTTTTGAAATTTTATAAATTTTATCTTTCAAAATGGGATTCATTTTTTTATTTGGAATATCAAAATTAGAATAGGGTGAATTTTTGGTATTTTTCAGAAAACATTCAATTTTTGATGAATAGTTAAAACAATAGGTTACTTTTTAAAAATAGAGATTTTATTTGAATAATTATTTATTTTATTAAAATTTATTTTATTAAAATTTATTTTAGGTAAAAATTGATACATAATACCTATTTTAGTTAAATGTAATTCATTAGAGTCATTTTATAATAATTTTAGATATATAAAATTTTTATTGAACTTAACACCGTCTTTTACCCACCTCCTAGGAGAAGTTGAAAATTTACATAAAACATAATTTTACCGCTTCTGTGAGTGAAATTCTGAAAATCCAAGAGACACAGTTAATATCAAGGAGTAAAATGTGGTTCAATAAGATAAAAATAATTTTTGGTGAATAGTAACTTTTTACTTTTTTTACCACGGTTAAAAGTAAATTGGGTAATTAAGGGTAAAATTGATATTATTATTACCCTAAAACATGTTCAAATTCTATTGGATAAGATTAATTCTACCAAAAACAACCTTATAAATAAAATATGACTGTTTAGGTCCACTTGGATTACATTAGGACAATTATTATTATTTTATTTAAAGAAGAGTTCAAACAGTTAAAATCAAAGATTAATAACAAAACAATTTTTAATATAGGGTTATACATATGATAAATTCGACTATAAATATTAATTAGAAAGAAAAAATTATTTTCCTAAATATTGGTACTTTATTTATAATTTTTAGACATTAAATAATTTAATTTATTTATGACACAATGATGATGGAGTAATTACCATATTAATGAAATATTAACATAATGGATATTATAAATACCCAAATAAATTTAATTTGAGACTATTTATGAATTACACTATTTTTATAGGTTAATAGGAATTGTTTTTATTGATTTAATTAACTTTTTTCGAACTAATCACACAGTTATAATTTTCACAAAAATAAAGTACCAAATAGT
The DNA here is from genome assembly GCA_963277665.1 of Viscum album. Taxonomy (NCBI): domain Eukaryota; kingdom Viridiplantae; phylum Streptophyta; class Magnoliopsida; order Santalales; family Viscaceae; genus Viscum; species Viscum album. Next base: position 1,029,474,827 of record OY728140.1, read on the forward strand.
GTCAAAATTGACATAAAATAGTTTTTAAAACAAATATTATATTATTAATTGTTATTTTATTCCTAAAAATCTAAGGTTCTGCCAAATTACATAAATAAGGTTATATATATTAATAAGTAACCGCTTTTGGCTAGTTTAGCTTGTTATTGTATGTTTATTAACCATATAGTGTAAGAAAACAAGAAGACGCGGTAAAAGTAAAATTATTTAACTTAAAGTTAAATCTAAATGATAAGGTTAAAATAGTAACTTAAACTTGTCTAAAATCTATATTTTTCGAGTATTTCGACCCATACCCACCTTCACTTTGAAATAAATAATTTTTGAGCTATTAAAAACCAAAATATGACTTTATAATAAAATAATATTATATGTTTTTCCTAAGGTTCCCCTCTCCTCCCTTATAAAAAGGAACCTCCTCCCTGTCCTCCTCACACCCCTTTGAGCCTTCAAGCTCATAATACTCCTGATAATTTCTCTTCTCCACTTCCCTAGAAATATCCAATAGGTCCTGGTCTTCTTCAAAGACCATCTTTAGTGCTCTAAGAGGAGGTTATGATGAGACGCTTCAAAGAAGAGGTAATGTCTATTACCGATTGTTTCAAATTTATTTCTTCTTATACATCTTCTAATTTAGATGTTTCATTATGAAGTAATAAAATCAGTATCTATAATATACTGATATGTTATTATAAATATGAAACAACCCTATTTCATCTTTTATCCTTCCTACAGAAAAAGAAATCACCGCGCGTGTGTATGTACGAAATATCATCTCCACGCCGTGGTGTATTATGTTTTCTACCACCACCTTACTTGGATGGTTATAATGGTTTAAAGAATAACAATATATGATTTTTGTAAAGTGATAATGATTTTTGAAATAGTATATATACACTTCAATACAATTACATGATCATCGGAATGATATCATCGCTCGTGCGTGCGTACGGCCTACCTTCTCCACGATGTGATGCGACTCGTTCTACATGATCTTCATTTAATAATGATTATATAAATGAATTAAATGAATAAATATGATATATTTTATGCTAATACCATTCTGGAAATGAGGTATCTACAACCTAAAAAGAATACAAATAATTTATTCGACAAGACATACCTAAGAACTTAAGGCAATGAACACCCGAATGACAAGTAAAAATAAAATATTACTAATAAGCAGATAAAAATATGACCATTAATGATATAATATCAATGAATATGATTCTAAAATAAGTCAATGACATTATTTAAATCATTATACATGAGGTTTGTATATGTACGAAGCATCTCGGACCTATGGTAAGAGAAAATCTCACAATCTCATTTTTATCCGAGATTGTTTATACATTGGTATTTACTGGGGTGTATTTTTCATCCTCATCCATGTTTCCTCAATATGTAATATTATTTTTATCCTCCAAAAATAATTTAAATCCAATATTACTCATTGGTGAGTTTTTAGTAAAATATATGAAAGGAATCTTTTGTCATTTTTAGTATGAGGTACTTTTTGACTTTTCCAGCAAAAGTGCGAGACAAGTGTTTCTTTAACTTATACGACATGAATGGATTTTATGATTTCATAAAACATTATTTCCATTAAGCTTCCTTTACAGGTTTTCAAGTTTATATTTAATAAACTTTTTTTAGTTTAAATTTTTATGACATGTTATGAAAGGAAAAATGATTTTGAAGTAGAAAGGATATTTTCCTCAAGAATGGATTTCAAGCATTTTATCAAAATTACTTTCCATCTAAGATAATATAGGGTTATGTTTCTATCCCTATTTTTACATTGATTTGATTATTTTATGATGGAATTATTTTTATGATTTTCTTTTATCTTATATAGATTATGTTATGATGGCATGACGTTTAAGAATCCCATTTTTATTACATGGATTATGCTATGATGTATGATTTATGATCTTGTGGCATACATAATAATGGTATCATTATGAGATGGTTGGACATATATCTCCCTCCAATGCATTGGGTAATGATTTATATCTAATGAGATAGATATGGCTGGAATGGTAGGTTAATCTGGTTCAGTTATACAGGATTGAAACGAGGAGTGAACTCGATTCAAAAATGGTCTTTGTCTGCTAAGATATTCTTGAAAATGAGTCTTGACTACTAAGAAATGATTCTCTATGATTATGTGTGTATTACAAAAAGTTTCATGTTTTATGTTATGATTATTTAGATTACATTTCACTACTATGATTTATCCCATTTATGATATTATGATATCTTTTGCAGGTTAATATTTTCAAAATGCTTTGTTCTTATGAATATGAAATTTATATTGTTTACCCTTACTGAGCATTTGAGCTCAACCTTTTTTATGTTTTATTTATCCAGGTCCGGAAGAATGTTATTAAGTAGGATATGCAAAATGGGACACCAGATATAAGGAAATAAACGAGAGACAATATAGATGCTTTATGAACCAGTTGTTTATGTTTCCCAGCTTCTAAAGATACTATACCTATACGGTCCTACCATGGTTTCATTATATGTTTTAATAATTATGCTTCAATTTTGATGTCATAACAATGTATGTAAAGTGTGGGTCGTTATAGTGTTAGTCTTTAAGAAGGAACTTCATCACTAGAAAATGGATAAAGATGTTGATGATGTATTGTTTTAGGATATTTATAAACTATATGTCATGATATGTGTGAATAAGTATAGGGTAGTGGTGTCCTTTTACAAGTGGTGGAAATAAACCCACAAGGAAACTATTCAAAAATTACCAATATAATCCAAAATAAAAAATTCAATCCATAAAAATGCTTTTAATTACCATATATTCCATGTAGGGAAGATTAATGTTGAACTATAACCATACAATCGTGATTTTAAATGTTTTATAGTCATATTAACATGTATCTTCATATTTGAAACCACCCCCTAGTAAAACCATTTATTAGTTAAATGTGGTAAATAGTTTTTACTATTTTAAACAATTATTTTATTAAATAATTATGTCAATCCTATTAGACAATATTAATTTTTTTTATCACAAATAATTTAACCATTTTTTTAAATTTAATTTAAATTTTTTGAAACATTTACTTTATAATTAATCATATAAAGGCGATGAAAAAGTGGGTTTTCTAATAGAAAATGATGAAAATATTTTAAGGGTTTTATCAAAATTCAATATGAATATAATTAAAATCATTTAAATTATATATATATATATAATTGAACTTCTTTTAATTCAAAACCAATAAAAATAAAATTTAGTTTTATAATTAATGTAAACGAAATGGGAATTTTCAATTAGAATTAAGAGTTTTCACAATTCATTAAAAAAATATTTTCAAAAATTATAAAAAATATATTTTTAGATAATTTTGACCTTATGATTTCACAAATAAAAATTATTTTTTAGAATAATTTTTCAAAACGTTGAAACAAATATTTGATTGTATGTGCCAATAACGATGAAAAAATTGGTTTTTAGAATATATTGTTTTTAAGGATATAAATTTATTTATTCTAATAAATTGTCCATAAAACACAAGATATAAATGTTATATAGTTGATTGAGTATATATACTATAAAAATTTTGTTAAAATAATTAAACAAAATTTGTTTGTTTAATTTATTGATGTAAATGTTTTTTATATAAAAATAGTATTTGAAATAAAATATTAACTCTATTAAAAAATTATTTTCTTATTTGTATTTCTAATTAAAGTGTCCCCAAACACTTCATTTTATATATACTTCTAGTACATATATTTTCATAATTTTTTTAATATTATTTACTATATCCATTCTTATCAGTTTTGTGATAAATGTCATATTAAATAATAATTTCATCAGAGTAAGTCGTGTTTCGTTTAAACTCAGCGTTATGTGTAATGAAAACTACACCCAATGTTGCATGAAAAGAAATAAAACCACTGTATTGAATATAATTCATGATAAACTTGGTATTGTGAGTAATGAAAAATGTCAAAAATATTAAATTTTTTTGAAAAGGTATATTTCATAAAATGTCATGGTGTTACATTCTACCCCCTTGAAATAAATTCTCTAATTGAAAATTTTCACATTATTAAAACAATTTAGGATACGTCTATATTAATGTATCCTATTTTTTTTACATAAAATCCACAAGATATTGGTTTATCTATTAAAAATTAACCAGGTGAGTAGTATTGTTTTTCTAATTTTCACTAAACAATAATCTCTTCCAGTTATTCCTCATATGGAAATTCATGCTCTAGTGGTGAAACATTTGAGTTTAGTACAAATTATGGATAAGATATATGCCTCCTTAGGATGGATACATATAACACATCTAGAAACTGAGATATGTTTTATGTAAGATTTAATTCATAAATTACCATCCTAATATGATCAATAATTTTTAAGGGACTAATATACCATGGGATTAGATTTCCATGTTAATAAAAAACAATTTCATACTTTGGTTGTGCTTTTATCCATTTATACTTAATCAATTACATCACTAAATGAAGATGTTTTTTTCCTCAAGCACGTAAATATAAAAAAACATAAAATAATGATAATTCATTCCTTCCATTTTCAGCCAAAAAATTTTAGAAATGGTTATGCAATATGCAACATTTACATATGTTCTATAATAAATCAATCTCTAAAACTTAATTTATAGTTTAACATAAACCATTACATATTTGGAAAACCTTATAACACATTTTAATGATTAAAATCAAAATCTTTTTATAGAAGGTCTCTACATTACCAAAATAGACTTATCATTACTCCCCCAAACAATATGATTTAGATCTAAATTGTCACATATTAAACATGAGAACACTTTAACCATAAATTCTCTTAAAATATGAAATTAAACTGAAATACCATAAAACCTTTTTAAAAACATATATGATTATTGATTAATTAAAAAATAAATTATAGTTGATATTCCTTAAATTAAAAAAATATATTAACTTCATCTATGATAGAATAATCTCCTTTTCCAAAAAAAAATTAATATGTTCCAATATAATCAAGACTATCCAATATAGATTATCTATACCAATGAACTCTTCATCCATAAATAAATAACTTTTCTAAACATCTGGAAAATATTAAGGGTTAAAATACCAATATAATGTGTTTTCTGTAGAATATAACATTGCCTTTAAATAAATTTTCAAGGACATTAATATTATTCAATATATTCATTCAAATGTAATATGGAAAAATTCTATAAAAATACATGTATATTTCATGATTAAAATAATAAAACTCATTATTTCACATACAAATAAAATTAATCATTCTTCCCCAACATTAATCCATTAAATATGATTCATCATTTAATTCCACAACACCTCTTTTCTTTCATGATCCATTTTTTATCTCTTCATTTTCAACAAGAAACCCATTACATGAATATCCTTACTAATTTTCTTCTTGTTATTTATCTTTATTGAATAAATTTTCATCATTCATATACATTAAATATTTAAAACAATTAATATTTGATGATACCTTAGGGATACAATTATTATCATTCATTTTGTTCATAAAACATTTCATTTTAAATCAGCAATTAATTTCTTTGTATCGGTCTTTTCCTCATAGAAAATATTGTATCATCCTTTGAAAAATTCACATGAATTCTTCTTTACACTTTCTAAACATATATAAAATTGAATATTCTTTTATATACTGTTTAGACTTCCCAAATTCTCATAAAAATCCATCCATATCTTCTTTATTGAGTCTAATATTTGGTTTAGGTACATGTTTCTAATAGTGTTCGGTGATAATTGATTATTGATAACAATAATATCCTTTTCTATGGTCATCATCCTATTTATTTTTTCAGTGGTATGTTGTTAGTAAAATTCAATTTTATCCATGTTCATTCTGTATACAAGATTTTACTGGAAAAAAAGCATATTATAAGCAATTATAATCATGAAAGAAATCCACGTATTCTAAAATATCATTTATAGGAGGTCTAAATCATGACACATTCTTTTTATTATATACAACATTAGTATAATCTATTTCCCTATTGATAATTTTATATTTTAATCCTACATAGTGGATTATATAGGGTTAGTGAATTTGTAATGAATATCACTTAGGACTGTCAACACAGGTGTGCATCAAGGATTGTTGTGAGGAACTATGTGGTGATTAAGATAAGCTCAATCCACCTTTTAGAAAATATTATCCCTAAGACTTATGTACTAGACAAACATCCACTTTTAGAACAAAACAAGGATTAAATTTCATGGAACCAACTTTCCCTGTCCTTTACCTAAATTCAAGAACATTTTCTTATATATTGACTCATCATTACCGACTGGCCTAGGAATATCCATATAAATATTCATAAGGATATCACTATTGTTTTCCCATACTTGTTTGCAGAGATTAACTAAACCATTTATATAATACCTAAGATAAGAAGCCCAATATTTTTATAAATGGATATTACATATTTTTAAATGAATATTATATAAATTACACAAACACATTCATATGGATTGTATTAGTTTACTGTCTTTGAAAACTAGGTACAGAATATTCAGATTTGGTAAAAGCTCTTACATATCACTCATAATGATCATACTATTTTCAAATCATCCCAAACAAACCCTACCTAAATATTATCATCATTACATGTGGAAGGGAAACATAAAAATGGGTGATCACATATTCTCTCTATGTGTAAACAAGGTAGAAAATTTAGGATGAAATAAATATTAGTTTATGAGAACATGGAAATAACATTTTAAAATCATACCCTTCATAACAAGGATCATAATATGCAGTCATTGAATAAATATTAGATGTTTATAAGACATTAATCAAAATTTAATAATTGAACATGATAAATGTCAGAAAAAATGGAATAATGCAATGATTTTTATCATAATCATATTATTATAAAATTCATAACGTGTATAAATAGATATAGGTTCACTCATTTAGTTAATAACATACTATTAGGTCCTCACATAAAATGACGGACATGAAACTAGGTCCATGTATAATATTATGGAAACGAAATATAGGTTCTTGATTAACAATATGAACATGTAACTAGGTTCATGGATAACATTGTGAACCTTTAATTAGGTTCATAAATAAAACTGTTATAATTTAATAAAGTTCAAGCATACAATTATGAACATGTAATCTAGTTCATGCATAGAGTATTTATTTGGGATTTTTCCATATTTACCCAATGTATTATAAGGATATATATTTCCCACACATTTTAAAAAATAAATAATATATATGTTTGAAAAAATATAATAAAACATTCATTATAACATGATCTATGAAATAAAATGAGTTTTATAAACATTTCACCAAATCATAACCTATGAAAAAGAGAGAGGTTTTATAATCATTTCAACATTTCATCATAGCATATGTTAAGTAAATAGAAGTTTTCTTCATAATTATTTTTACTTCGTATAAACCATAATAAATAAATAGTTTTCATAAAAATAAATTCATTATAAACCATTTACAAAAATAATAAAAATGTTTTCTATTTTTTATATCCCCAGGAATGAATTGGTAGCATAAAATTATATATTCATAGATAGGGAATGATTTTAAAACGCCACATGGTATATTTGTTAGGGAAAATAAATTTTTATTCAAATTTTTTTAACACATAAAATTCACAAATTTTTTGAAAAATACATTTTTAGGAAATAACATTAAAACATATAAATGAATCCAAAAACTAAATTTAAACATTTTCTTAAAGAAAATATGATCTATTCTTTAAAAAAATTTAAAACATATTATTTTTTTCAAAATAATTTTCATTTTGAAATGGATAATTTAAAATAAAAAAAAAATATTAAGAAAATATTTTCATTAAAAATAACATTAAAAACCAAAAATGGTAGCGTGAAATCACTGACCAGACATGATAGAGGGAAATAATGATCATTTTACGCATATTAAAAAAATGATTCATTTCACATTTTATGTAATATAAAAATGGGAATAATTTGGGAAACAACATGAATACTATTTCAAAAAAAATTTAAAAATTAATACTTGGGGTACATTTTATTTAATAAACAATTTTAGTAATTTTTAAAACATGTTTAAAAACATTTTAAGAAAACTGTTATTTAATGAAAAGAGGTTTTCAATCAAAGTGTGAAATAATATCTTATTTTTCATAAACACATTTTCAAAACCAATATAAGTAAAATATAATGTAATATTTTTATATAACCTTAGACAATTATTTGTTTCTAGAGGAAAATGAATTTTATAAGAATTCAGGGGTGTTATATCATTAAATTTAAACATTAGAGACTCATCCATAAACAATCTCAACAATAAATGATATTATAACATAAAACCAATACCAAAATTAAAAATTTTAAACATAATAACCATGAAATATAGATCCTAAAATGGATACATAATCCCTTTAATTTTCCAGAGATTAATCATAAACATAAATCATTGAGGTATATATGTAACACACCAAAATTTTTGTGAGAAAGATTTTCTAAATTTTATTGATGTCTAGTTTTTTTATACTCTATGATAATCTTATTCTATACACCACAATTACTTAGTTTTAGGTATACAAAAAACTATGCTTGGCTTCTGTTAAATATAAACTCTATTTATTTTTATAGAACTCATTTCATGCAAGACTGAGTGTGATCAAGTTAATAAAATAATAAAACAACACTTTATGGATTTTATTAACGAAATATATTTGTAATTAATTCAATATATTATTTAAAATCCATATTATATGTTTTCAAAACATGATATGAGAACCAAATATTTTTTTCAGATAAAAGATGTATTTTGAAAAAAATGCAGTTTTGTCTCATTTTGATGGCCCACCCATTTTAAATCTAGTTTTGAATTATTTTTATATTATATTTGAAAAAAATATTCTTATTTTGAAGTGGTAAATCAAAATTTATTTTCAATAAGATTTTCTTATTTTCTGAATACTATAATATTTTAATGGATAGTGAAAACACTTCTTTTTAATCCAAAACTAATTTTTCATCTTATTTATTAATATTGATATATTATCATATTAATTGGTTTTAAGGTATAAATTGATTTTTTTTATCACTTGATCCAATTTTATTGGGAAATAAAGTTACTTTGAAATATGATTTAAAAAAATATCAATTTTTTAATGGTTTTTACTTTTTAAAAACCAATTTTCTCATTCCATAAGTGGGATTAATATTAATTTAATTACAAAAAATTCTGTGTTTCATATTATTAAAATTGGACACCATATTTGGAATCAATTTTTCCAAACTATATTAATATATTACTTTTAGTATTTGGATATTATGAATAGTAACTGTGATAACTTTTATTTAACACGAGAATAGGTAAATCAGGTAATTTAGGTAACAATAAGATATTTTAAGGACAATAACATTACCCTAACACCTTTTCAAATCACATTGGATGAGTAAATATCGAAACATAACATATGAGGATTATAACGTTCTAATTAAATAAACTTTGGTTCCTAAAAATAATATATGTATTGTTAAAATAAAATAAAGTGACATGACAGTGACACAATTTCACCATCTTATGTCTTATTAGTATATTAATTTTTAAAAATTGATAAAAATTATAAAATTTTGATAATACACATTTTCTATAAATATAATTACATTATCAATATCAGGGTAATTTTTTTATAATTTTTTGAGATTATATAATTACAATAAAGTCTTATATAATGATAATTAAAAAATTATTGGATTGATGATAAATCAATAAAATAATTTAAATTAAAATGATAATAACTATTAAAATATCAAAATAGTTGACAACATCATTTCGGTATAGTAAATCCTGACCATAATAATCCAAGGTTCTAGTAATTTCCCATTCGCTCTATATTGAAATTATTTTGATAATTATTATATTATATATAAAGTGGTGTAAAATTTTCCAGGTAAATGTTTTAATAAATATAACATTTTAATGTTTTATTTACAAGAATCTATATTCGACTATAAGTATTATTATGAAATAAATAAGATATATCTTCATTATATTATTTTAACTATAATTTTTACCCAAAAATATATATATTAAATAATTACAAAAAACTGATTTAGTAATTATTTTATTAATGGAAATACCAAATTATTGAATCATAAAAATACTAAAGTAAATATAATTTTGGTTATTTAATATATCCAAAAAAATTAAACTAACTTTATCCCTTAAATATATAATAAAATATTTGTTTCTTTATTACTATTAAATCTTGATATTTTGAAAAATATATTAAATGAATACAGTCAAAATTGAAACTATTGATATTTTTTCAAAATAATTATTTATTAAATTATTTTAAAATCCTAAAATATTTTAAAATATATAAAATAATTATTTTTACTCGAAAATGATTCATATTGTTCGTTTATAGTCTTATTTACATCAAATAAGTAAATATTACACCATTTTAATATTGAACAAATTGACACAATAGTTAAAATTAAAAGAGAATAATTATGTGTAAATGGAAATGATAAGGATTTAAAAGAAATAAAAAAAATATATAAAAATAATTGTTTTATGATATTAAAATATTTACATATCTCATATGGTAAATAAAGAAAATTTTTATGACTTTGGATGAGATTTTATTTCATTATAAATAAATTTTTTTTAAATTTCTAAAAGAACCCCTCACATAAATTATAAAAGGTAACGACCTCTCTCACCTATTCACTTCTATTTGATCCTTAAATATATGACTTATACTATCCATTTCTATTATAATCATCACTTGTTATATTCTATATGTGATGGTCTTATCGAAAGACAAACTATAATGTTTTTTGTATTGATCGTGAGGCGGCTCATCGAAGAAGAGGCAATCTCCACAACCGATTCATCCAAATATCATTCTTCATATACATTATCTTCATGAGTTGTTTCCATTATAATGTAAAAAATCTATTATTACTTGTATATTGACATTTTTTTTATGAATATGGAACAATTATATTCCACCTTCTATCCATTGTATAAAAATGAAATGACAACACATGTGATTGTATAACTTACCATCTCCGCGCCATGTTATAATCTAGATTTCACCCCCATATTACATGGATGGGTATAATTATGGAAATAATAAATAAATATGATATATATTACATGATATGGATTTTGGAACAAAATATATACCACTAAGTTCTATACCATTTCATAATTAAGGGAATGATATCATCACTCATGCGTACGTATGACTAACAGTCTCCCCAATGCAATATGATTCATTTTACATGATATTCATTAACTAATGATTATATAAATTTATGTAATGATAAAATAAGATATATATTATATTAAAATAATTATATAAATTATATAAAAATAACATAATAATCGGAAGAATAACTTATTCGAGAAAACATGGGTACAAAAATAAATGAGTTAAAACTCGATGGATTAGTAATAATGTTATTAACAAACACGTGATGATATGATAAATTATGATATTAAAAAAATTAATATTATTACAGAATAAGTTAATGATATTATTTAAAACCGTATATAGGATGATCAAATTCATATGATGGAACCCAGACCTAAGGTAAGTGATAATTTTGCAATGTCATTATTTTCTGAGAATATTTATATATAAGTATTTAATGGGGTATATTTATCATCCATGACCATGATTCCTAATAATGTATTCAAAAATTTTATTTCTATTTTTCTTAAAATTTATAGAGTCTTTTTACCCATTAGTGAATTTTTATTAAATAGTATGAATGAAATATTTTATCATTTTCGATATGAGGTACTTTTTGACTTTTCCAACAACAGTACGGGGTTATTATTTTTTTTAATTTATATGACATGAAATTTTTTTATGTATTCAAAATTCCTTACATAAGTTAATATTCATTTACAATATTTGATCTTTATTTAAAAATAAATTTTTTTCTTTTAAAATTCGGTGTCCTTTTGAGAAAAGAAGATTTTTTTAAGATGAGAGGATATTTTCCTCACGATATAATTGAAACTATTATATAAAAATTATATTCCATCTAAGATAGAATTATTTAGTAGGGTTATGTTTCAAGGATAATATACATATTTTTTATATGGTTTTATTTTGTTTATGATGTAATTATATTTATAAAATCATCTTATTTTACATGGATTATGTTATGAGGGAACGATGTTTAACGAAATTCATTTTTTTCCTTGGGTTATGATGAATGATTTATGTTATTGTAGAACATGTATGAATAATTTCATTATTAGATGAGTGATACCTATATCTCCCTCCAATAAATAATGTAAATATTTATATCTCATGATATATACATTAATATAATGAAAATTAATTATGGTTCAGTAATACAGAGATTGAATATCATGTAAATATGGGTCAGTAATATAGGGATGGAATAGAGAGTGAACTCGATTTAGCATAGGAATTTGTCTACTATAATGGTTTTGGAAATGATCCTGGAATAATATGGAAATTATTTCTTATAATTATTTGTTTGGAATAATTCCATGTTTCATTACAAATTTGTTTTCTCATTGATCATGTTCCTTTATGATTTATGTCTTATTAAATGCCACGAAATTTTTCAGGACTCGAGATTTTTATATATGTTATACATTGTATGATTTTCAAATGGTATGTTCATTTTTTTAAATATTTATCTTCATGACATGTTCGAAATTAAAAATTTTAACTCTTACTTATCATTTGAGCTCACCATTTTTATATCCTTTTTAGCTAAGATATAATGAATGGTTTTAGGTAAGAAAACTATTGGAGAATATCTTAATGGGAGTTACTGAAGATCTTTCACCAAATAAAAAAAATGTGTTCCATGTTTCCAAATAAAATATAATAATATTTAATTTTTGAATTTTTTTGTTTAACCTATTTTATATCCCGAAAAATTGATGCAATGTCCATGTAGGTCAGGCTTGGGTCCTTTTAGTTGGTGTTATTGTGAATGTTTAGTCATCCTTTGGAATCTGGGATGCAAAAAATATAGAGAGATCCTTAGAGATATTTCTAACAATATGCATTTGGATGCCTTCATGATAAGTATATGTTCATGTTACAATCCTTGATTTTTTTTTATCATGAATAATGTAGGATTAATACTAATGTGATAATGATTGAAATATTATAATTAATTTCCCCTTGATATGTGATTTTCATTTATATTATCTTTTTCTCGAACAATGCTTTATAGTCTTCTTCAGTAGAGAGAACTAGATAGAACATGGTTAAAATTGAATGTTTAATATGTGTAAAGTATAATAATTATAAAAATTTATTTCCAATATGGAAATCTAATGACTATAATAATGTAGGTGGATCTTGTTTTGGTTATACTTTTGAAGTTAAAGTGATTATAAGAGAAATGTGAAAGGTATGAGATGTTCAAGAATTGTTGTTTACGTTAAACCTAAAAATATTTTTTAGATTGTGGTTAACAAACCTTAATAAATGATTCATATATAAGGAAATACTATAATGATGGATCATGAGTAATGGTTTACGAATAAAGTTTCATTATTGGGTTTTATATGTTTTCTAAGTCAATTATTAAGTTATATGAATAATGAAATATATATTTGTTTTCAATATATGTTTTTTAAGTATTGGAAATGATATATTGAATAGTTATATAGACTGAGAAAATTTATTTAACAGTATGGCGATATATTTGGTGAACATAAAAATAGTGGAAAGATAACCCTTAATATATCCCTTATGTTAAGATAATGATGATAGTATAATGATAGTTTTTATTTGAAAAAGTAAATTTGATGATAATTGTTTCTTAGGGAATAATAAATAATTTTTTTAAAGACGTTTGTACTATAATGGATTAAGTATACAAATTTTTGGGACATAAATAATATATCCAAAAAATTTTAAACTAATAAAACAAGCATGACTTTAATATGTATATATGGTAATTCAAGTTATTTCCATGAATTAATAGAATACATGGAGAAGGTATTCACATGTTTGGAATGTAAACAACAAGATATTACTTATGATATATTGGGATAAATGTTAATCCATGTAACTGTAACTATTTTTAATGTTTTGATTTCTATCATTTATAAGGTTTGTAATCTTATATATTTTTGGATAAAAAATAGTAAACTCAAGACGATGTTTGTTAGATTAATGTATTATCTCACTAAAAGTAGACATTAGAACATTTGACAAATTGTGTTAACGTTTCATAGTGATAAATAAAAATGAAATGACCTAAAACTCAATTTATGTATAAAATGATCTTTTAGTGCTTCATGAATGAAAAAATCACCTTCATTTATTTGAATAATAGAATAATTGTAAAATTGGTCATGCCATGAAAAAGTGAGATTATACTAGAATCAATTATGTACATATTGTGAGGGAAATTATTCAACATAAGGAAAATTAATCATCATGTTATAGGATAACTTATTATCATAAATTTTTATGATATAAATTACCTCTTTCATACTTCAGTATTTTATGGTTTTTTATTGTTAACTTTCACTGGATCACCAACTTTCTTGTGATCGGTGATCTTTAAAAATATTTTTTATTTTCATCCATGCCCAATACTCACCTATGTTCTCCTATATAGATATCTATTTACGATTTAATTTGGGAAACTATTATTTTCCATCTATTTATTTTTAATGTGATGTTTTATTTTTAATTTACGATTTGGGTTTCTATCCGTTTATGACCCTAAGGAATTTCAAGGGTGAATTTCATTTTAAGGGGGGTAGAATGTAACACCTAATGATTATTGTGACATAGATTTTTAAAAAAATATTTAGTGTTATGTGTTTTATGATAAAAAAATTTAAACATGTGTTATAAACAATATTAGAATAGCTTATAGTATACACAACTCTAGTTTTGGTTTGTGTAACATATAATTTCTAATTATTTTGATAGAACTAATTTCTCACATGACTATGTTTAATCATGATTGTAAAATAATAAAAACACTCTTGATGGATTTAATTAATGGAATATATTATTATTACATTAAATATAGTTTTTTAAATTCATTTTATATTTTTTCTAGACATGATATAAGAAGAAAATCAGTTTTTTGGATCAAATATATATTTTTCCAAAAAATGCAATTTTGACGCATTTTTATGTCACACCCATTTTAAATCATGTTTTTTCACTCTTAAATTTAAAAACATTATTCTTTTTAATAATTAAATCAATATTTATATTATTTAATTTTTTGGTATTTTCTAATAACTTACATATATTAATTAATTGTAAAAAATAACGACTTTTAATTCAATGCTATTTTTTTCATCAAAGTTATCTATATTGTTACATTATATTTTTATTCAGTTTTAAAGTATAATTAGATTAATTTCATATCACTTAAGTATAGGACTGTCATAATTTAATTGACCTTTTACCCTAAAAATGATATAAATATTATTAAAATAAAAGAAAGAGACCTGAAAGTGAAAAATGTCACCCTCTAATTTGTTATAAGTTTAACAGTTTTAATATATTGATAAACCTGATAAAATATTTATAAAAAAATCTCCAGAAGTATATTGACATTATATATATAATTTAATTTTATTTATAATTTTTCAAGAAAAAATAACTACCTTAATGGCTTATAGAATTATGATGTACAAATTATTTAATCAATGAAATATCCGTAAATTAATTTAAATTAAAATGATAAAAATCATTAAAACACCAAATTTATTGAAAAAATATTATCGTAAGATTTCATCTCAACCATAACCATCACAGGGTCAAATTATTCACCATTTTTTTCCATATTAAAATGATTATAAATCTTGTAATATTTTATACAAGGTTATGTAAAAGTATCCACATTCATTTTTTAATAAATATATCATTTTAATTATTGATTTTATAGAAGATATATTAGACTATAAGTATTGTTATTAAATTTAGAAGATTAATCTTCATAATTGTAGTTTATTTTTAATTTCACCAAACATATAAGTATATCAAATAATTACACAAAACTGATGTAGTAATTATTTTATTAATAGAAATATCAAATTAATGTTCTTTAATATGCTGAAATAAATATAATTTGGGATAATAAATGTATCAAAAAAATTATATATTATACTAATACATTATATATATAACAAAACTTATTTTTGAGGTTCTCATATTATCTTGATGTTTTTAAAAATATATTAAATGAATAGTGTAAAAGTTGAAGAATATTAATATTTTGTCAAAATAATGATTTACTAAATTATTTAAAAAACATAAAATATTCATTAAAAATAAAATAATTATGGTTTACTATAAAATTTTCTATATTTTTCATTTATATTATTATTGACATTGAATATTTAAAAATTACACTACATAAAGATTGAACAATTTGTTACCTTATCTGAAATTAAATAAGAATGATTAAGGATAAAAGGAAATTATAATGTTTAAAATAAAATCCAAAAATGCATATATTTTTTTGGTAGATGATATTAAAATATTATCTCATCTCATTTTCACTATGATGAAATTTTGGAGGTTTTTCAATGTTGATTGAGTTTATTATAAATTAATATTTTTGGTGTTTCCAAAAGTACCCCTCACCTCAATTATTATAGGGAACCTCCTCCATCACTTATTCGCATAACGCTGACCATTCATGCTATGCCATACTCTGCCAATTTACTTTCTGAACATCAGTATTTACATTCTATAATTTCTGGTATCTCAAAATACAAATTATAGTGCTTTTTTAGGTTAACTGGAGGGAGCTAGTCAAAGAACATGTAATCTCTACAACTAATTCTTTCAAATTTGATTCTTCTTAAACTTATTATTAATATGTTTTTTCTATTATAAAGTAATAATTCCAATATAAATTATAATTTTATATGTTATTATGATTATGTAACCACCACATTCCACCTCTTATCCATTCAGCAATAAGATAAAATCATTATTCATGCATATGTTTGACATACTGTCTCCATGGAATGGTGTAATATGTTTATCACCACCATCTTAATTGTATGGATATAATTATGGAAATAATATATATATATATAATTATTATATCATGATATATATCCTTTAATAAAATATATTTCATCCACTTTCATACCATTTCACAATTAAGGGAATAATATTGTCGCTTGTGTGTACGTACGACCTACCATCTCCACAATGTGATGTGATTCATTCTATATGTTATAGAATAAAGAATGATAATATATTTGTATGGAACAATAAAATATGATATATACTATATTAATATCATTCTGAAAATTATATAAAAACAACCTAAGAAGATAAAAAATTACTTATCCTAGCAAACTTGTGTAAGAAATAAATAATTTAATACTCGATGGATTTGTAATAATTTGCTTCACCAATGATTAATAATAAGATCACTTATGATATTATAAAAAATTGAATATGATTATTCATTAATATA
Organism: Viscum album; assembly: GCA_963277665.1. Classification (NCBI taxonomy): domain Eukaryota; kingdom Viridiplantae; phylum Streptophyta; class Magnoliopsida; order Santalales; family Viscaceae; genus Viscum; species Viscum album. Next base: position 1,029,492,338 of record OY728140.1, read on the forward strand.
ATGAAATTTTTTAAACCCTTAAACCTGAGGTTTCAACACAAATTAAGGTACCCTGACCTATGATATGAGATAATTTCACAATCTCATTATTATCAATGATTGTTTATACATATGTATTTACTGAGGAATTTATATAATCCATGACCATGTTTTATAATTATGGTTAAAAAATTATTCTATATACTCTTATACAATTTTTTAGTGTTAATTTTACCCATTGATAAATTTTTATTAAATGGTATAAATGGAATATTTTATCACTTTCAATATGTTGTACAATTTTTCCTTTCATATAAGAGAATGAAGAGAATGTAATTTTAACTCTTATGACCTGAATGGATTTTTACATTTTCATAATTCCTTATTTCTCAAGAATCTTAAATTAAATTATTTCATGTTTATCTTAAAATAAATTATTTTCATTTAAAATTCTGCTCTATTTTGAGAAATGAAAATGATGTTGAATATGAAAATATATTTTTATCAAGATTTAATTTGAAGTTTATTATTAATATTACTTTATATCTAAGATGGAAATATTTAATAGTTTTATGTTTTGATTATAATATCATTTCCGTTCCTATTATTTTATTGTGTTTATGATGTAATGATATTTATTAAATCCATCTGTTATACATAAATTATGATATGGCGGAATGATACTCAATTAAATTCATTGTATTATTTGGGTTATAATAAATGAGTTATATTATTGTGGAAAACATATAAATGATTTAATAATGATATGTATGAGACCTATATATCCCTCTAATGCATTGGTTAAAGATTTATATCTCCTGAGATACAAATTAATAGAATGATAATTCAATATGTTTTGATAATACTAGGGTGGAATGGTATGAAAATCTAATTCAATAATAGAGGGGTTGAACAAAGAGTGAAATCGATTCAGTATAGGACTTTTTCCATTATTAATTTCATGGTAATTATCCAAAATTCTATGTTTTATGCCAAAGTTATTATCTCATATCTCGTGTTACTATATGATTTATATCTTATGAATTGCCAAGATATATTTTGGGACTCATGATTTTTATATATTTTATACATGGTATGATTTTCATAATTTATGTTCTTGTTTTTATCTTCATACATTGATTTTTTTGGATAAATTCCATATTTACCCCTACTGATCATTTGAGGTCACCCTTTTGATATGTTTTCATTTCCCTAGAATATAAATAAAGGGTTTATATAGGAAAAATAATGGGTAACTTCTTTATGGGATATGTTCAATATCTTTCATCAAATTAGATAAATGTGCTATATATTTCACTATGCACTAGAATAATTCTTACATTGGGTGTTCTATTGTGTAATGTATTATGTATTCTACAAAAGTGATGTAATTTCCACATGCTTCAAGATTGGGTCTTTATAATATACACCACATCACAGAAATATGTGTCTAATATGGATTATGTCACATAAAAATGGAAATAGTGAAATCCCTTAAATCAATAGTTATATTCTCAAATCATAGACGAATTAAAGAATAAAATTACGTGAGAATATATTTTTCATGAAAATAATGATATTTGCGATATTACACATAAAATAGCTTGTATATACACAACACAAAGGAAATGAGTGTTGAACGTCAATATTTTTTAATGGAAGAAAAGGCTGTCAAGAATTCCCTCACCACTCTTATAATATTTTGAATCATAATACTAAATAAAGAATAAAATAAAATGGAATTCCAAATTTCCTTAAATGGAATAGATTCATTATTTGAAATGGAAAAGGGTTAATATATACACCACATAATGGAAATGAGTGTAGAATTTTCATATAAATCCCATAAATAAAAGGGAAACTAGAAACACCTTACCACTTGAAACTTCACTTCATCCGTACAAATTGAAACCTATTGTATAATAAATATATTTTTTTAAACATATATTAAAAAATTCATAAACATATATATAATATAATATATTATCCAATAATAGTATTTCAACTCATATTTAATAACAATTCCATTATAAAAACATTATCTTTTGATGTCCACTATTTCTTTTTTTATGAGAATTTTGGTTCGTTTAATCGGGTAAGGTTACATTGAATATTGATCCGTCATGAAAAAATAAATTAAAAGTTAAATTAATATCATATATTTTTTTTATATAAATTTTTATATTCATTCAAACAAATTCAGATAAAATGATGGAATACACAATTCATGGTGATGTTAGTCTGTATGTATGCATGAATGATGTTTCCATCTTTCGATCAGCAGAACAAAATAACTGTAAATAATTATTAAACATTATATAAACATTACGATTTCATATATTTAACATGTTTTCATTAACATGATCTTTATTATCTTTATGTTCCCCATTAGAGAGAATGAATCACATCGCTTTGTGAGGTGGTAGTCCACTATACACACGAGTAATATTAACATATCAAAGAGGATATGGAAAGTATAAAACTGTCCACATTATATTATATTTAAAGAAGTGAAATTATGTTAAAAATGTCATATAAATTTACTAAATAAGTCATTAAAACTAACCATAAAAGGTGGTGATGGATAAAAACTTATGTTGGTTCACGAGGTGAAAATCTGTCATGCATAAGATCAATAGATTTGTTTCTCATTTGATGGAAGTGGAGAATGATATAGGTTATTACATTAACTTAATAATGTTTTACTAACTATTAGATAATATTATTTTTACAATATATGTGTTAATAAATATTAATTTTTGAAAAGTAATAAATAAAAAAGAAGGATCCAGGTGAAGACAATTACCTTCCATTAGAAGAACATCATTTAGATTTCTATTTAAGGACCCGGATGATGGTATTTTGGGTGGAACAGAAGCACTATACGATGGATAAGATTATATAAAATAGATTTTTTCATCATTTTTCTCAACTATATGGCTTTCTAGATGTAAATAACTGGATGGTGGTCGTTTCCTTTTATAAATGGAGGAAATGAATCCAATTAAAAACTAATAGTAAATTTCCCATAAGTATCCAAAATTAAATTGTGAATCCAATGAGAAAAGATAAAAATTAAAATATACTCTATAATAGGATACATCATAATGAAATATTTCTAAAAAATAATAATTTCACATGTTTTTGAGTCATTTCTTCCCTTAACTACTTTGTTTAAACCCCCGATAAACCAATTTTTACCTTAACATCATTAATTAATTTTCACTATATTCACTATTAATTTGGGTAAAAAATTATGTTACCCTTATTAGATAATATAAATTATTAATAGTCCAAATATAGAATCATTTTTTTTAAATAAAATTCAAATAATGGAAAAAACATTATTTAAAATTAATTTCATACAAATGATGAAAAATTCTATATTCAAAGAGAAAATGTTGGAAACATTGGTGTATTGTTATATAAAAATTCCATGTGAATGTGATTCTGATGAAAAGAAATTTTTTAATTCGATATATTATTAAAAAAATAATTTAAATTTTAATCAAAATAAAAATTCACTTTATAAATTATTTATATGAAAAGTAAGTTTTCAATAAAAACCCAGTATTATCAAAATTCATCAAAAAAGAAATTTTGAGAAAATTATCAAAAATTCACTCTAATATGATTTTTACATGATGAATTAAAAAATTGAAAATACATTTTTCAAATATAGTTTCTAAAAGTTTCAAAAATTATTTTTATAGTGCGAAAAAAAGGTGACAAAACATTTTTTGAGAAAAATACATTTTTAATCATAAAATATGATTTATTCCTATCTCTTATTAATAAAACACATAATATTGATGGTAATAGTTTATTGAATATATATACTATATAGATTTCAATAAAATCATTCCTAAAATGTGATTTGTTTAATTTATTTTGGTAAAAGATGTTTGTTTTCAATAAAATACATTTTTTAGAAAAACGCTTTATTTATTTTCAAATTGGATTTTATTTTAACTTATAATTAATTTGTCACTAAATAATTAATTTTCTATACATGTGTAGAAAATATATATTCATAATTATTTAAATTTTATTCATTTTAGTCATTCCAAATGGATAGGGGATGAGAATCATTTTAAATAATAATTTCATAATAGTAATTCATATTTCATTAAAAAATATTGCTACTCATAACAAAAACTACACCTGGTGTTTCATGTGACAATTGATAAACTTAGTGTTTTTTATAATTCATGATTAAATTATTATTTTATGTACAGAGAAATATCTAAGAGATTAAATTTAGATGAAGAAATAGTTCATAAAATCTCCTGGTGTTACAAGAAAGGTACCCCAATAATGTATTTTAGAGCTTTAGAACTAACCTAATTTAAATGATAGGAAAAAAGGAAACATAAAATCAGATTTTACAAATTTAAAATAAGATATAATAGATATGCAATAATAAAAGGATTTGTCTGAAAATTATGGATGGATATTCACTGAAAATAAATGTCAAGTGATTAATCGTTTTACCGAAAAAATACATCTATGCTATGTTTGATCGATGAAAATATAGATAAAGACAATAAAAATTCATACTTTAGTACTATTTTTGATTTTTATACTTGTAGGTACATCGTTGATGATGTATTTAAAGAAAATTTAAGTCTCTAAATATATGTTTTAAGGCTTACTGAACTGTATAATGAATTAAAAAAAGAGAATAGTATTTTTTCAATAAATATAAGATAGTATATTAAGGGAATTAAAATTAAAGGAAATCAATTTCCTATTTAAATGATTTCTGTACTAATGAAGTGGAAATTATTCCGAGGGAAATGTAAAAATTAAAAATTTAAATTTAAATTTAAAAAATTTTCATCATGTTTAAAATGAAATATCATTGAGGATTTTGATTTTATTCCAAATAATAATGATAATCACAAAAAGTGATTTTCTATTTTGAAATAAACATTATAGACATTTATAGAATGAAAACAAATATGATAAGGTGGTGGCAATGATAAAACAAAATATAGATTAATCATGTTTTTTATAATATTCATATTCCAAATATGATTAGAACATCTTTAGATAATATTTCTAAAGGAATTTAATCTATTTTTACATAGTTTGGATGTTATATTCAAGGAATATAGGCTAATTAATGCTATTTAAGAGTACCTCAATCTCATGGATATACAAAAACATTTACTTCTTGTAATTTATCTTTTAAATAATAATTTAAAAATGCTTCAAATATAATTGGTTGCCTAAATATTCTTATACTAACCCAATTAGACCCCAGATATTAAGGATACCAAAAAATATTCTACTTACATAAAATTTGTAGGAAACATTCCATATGAGTTTCAAAGATACATTTATCATTGACAATGATTGCTCTAGACATATAATTAGAGATCTATCAATTTTTTTATCTTATAATCTATGACACCAATTGGTTCACTGGCATGTAAATATTTTAGTTTTATTTACCAGTTTCATTTACCTTTGAGTTCATAGTTTCCTAGTTCAGAAATGGGAGTTTTGGGGAAGATAGACCAAGGCACATAGGTAGCTCAAATTTTGTATAACTATGCAGATAACTATTTATGGAGATATAGTTTAGTTATAGTGTGATATTAAGTGGTTTTAGAATCGTTTTTAATATTTTGAAGGACTAAGGGGTAATTGTGTGATTCGATTTAGATGATAATGTTGCTCCTGAATTGTTTTCAAATGGTTTTCCCAACCATGGGGACCCACCAATTCATTAAAATGTGGGTATTTTAAAAATTCCCCCTATTGATTTTTATCACTATTTGTTATCATATCTTATTCTCATCAAGAATACCCCCATCACATTGTCTTTTTATATTTAAATATACATCCTTAGTAGTTTTTTCTTGATATCATAGTATTTTGACTTCAAGTATTTCTCCCCTAATCCCTTGAGATTCTTATTTGCCAATTTTTATTGATTTTTGGAACACAAGTTGGTGGGTATAGATAATCTATGGGTTATAATAGTGTATTTTGATTTTTCCTCTTTTTTTGGGGTGAATGGAAATTTTATACACATTTTGGGTGGTTTTAATCAAAGGTGAAGACGTTGGAACTAATTCTGAGGTAGGTGTCTCTTTTAAAGTGAGCTATCCATATCATACCATTATATTATAAATCTACTTCATGTTTTCCTTATAAAATTATTATTTATTGTTTTATGATTTATTTTTATCACATTCTTGATGTATTTAATTTCTTGGTGATGAAATATGGGTGTTTAAATAAAGGCTTATTAATTGTAATGTCTTGTTTGAAACCTGTGGGTTTCTTAAAATGACTCAAAAAGACAATGAGAGCCTCTATATAAGATGGATATGAGAGCATCAATTATTTCTAAGGTATAATGATAGTATTTAGTTTGGAATACCCTAATAGATTCCATTTTTCTTGCTTGTTATAATGAGAAGCTTTTGTAGGGAGACAATGATAATATATTCTCATTGGATATGATACTAAGAGATGTCATGGATTTGGTTTTGGGGAAGACCATGAGATATTATATTTTTAGTTGGTTAGAATACATATTTTATTCTCAATCACGTTATACCCTTCATTTCACATCCCTATATTCACATTACTCATACTCAATTGATTTATATCATTTTTCCCTTTTGTGTCATTTTACCCTAACCCTTTTATGGTTATTAATTATGATTTTATGCTCACCCTAATTTATTCATTTTTTATATGATATCCATTTTATGTGTTGGTCCTTGTATCTTTATTTGAGCAGTGTTGAGTATTTTTTTGGAAAATATGTTTTATTTAAAATGGTAAATCAAAGGCATTTAAAAAGATTATTTTAAGGTGTAATTTTTTGAAAGTGGTTTAGTTTTGAATAGTGTTTCCAAAATATTTTGTTGTCTTTCATGGGTAAAATCCATAAAAATATTCATTATCATCTCTTAAAGGGAATTATTTCATAGAACCTACATAATACTTTGGATATAAGTTTAGTTTTTTTTTGGAAACATGTAAATGAAAGATCACCATGAAACTGGGTGGATTTTTCTGATTACCATCATCCATTTTTTGGTTTAGGTGACATTTTCAGACTAGGTTGGCTAATGTGTAGTCATTTTAGTATTTTGTATTTATTAGGTTGTATGTTTTGGAATTATTTTGACTTTTACACTTTTTGTTTCTATTTTGGATTAGATATACCATGTATATGTATTATTATGGATTATTGTGTATATCTTGTATGTTGTTTCTTATGGTATTTTTTAGTCATTAATGCATTTTTAAGGATGTGGTACTTTATCATATTTTATTTGATGTTATTCGTCAATTCATCCCATTTCATTGATGGGTCTTGTTGGTTTACTATGAGTGAAACTTTTGCAAATATAGTGTTGATTATGCCCAGTTCATTTCCCTATCCGGTGGCAATTATGATTGTGTTACGAGTCAAATGGCATGGAAGATCATGTGATGGGTCGAGTCATCCTAGGGAAGTTTGTTACAAATTGGAATCAGTGACATGATTTTATTTTGGAGTGATTATAAGATTTTAGCTATAACAATTCGGACTCGACAGGTAGTATAGCAGGACTGCCATTCCACCTCTTCTCTTTGGTTATCCTCGATTTTCAATGGGTGGTATGAAAATCGTATTTCTATTTTGATCTTTATTATGGGGATTTTATAATGATTTGATATATTTTTTGGGATGTTCTGAGTCTCTTAGGTGATTTAGGGGTTTATTTGTTGTGTTATGAAAACGAGTAGGTCTATAGGAGGTGATATTTAAGGAAAGTGGTCATTAGTTACTATGAGTATCATATACGATTTTGTCTACTAACTCTAGTGACATCCAGCATATTGGTACATTATTCATCTAATTCCATGGTCAAACAATGGACAGTTGAAAATAATTGAGATTATTTTATTTTTCAATCCTTTTCCATTTGGATTTACTCTTTGATTCTTATCATAATAATTGATCCCAATGAAAAGGGTTCCTTTTGGTTTATTTTATATTGTTTCAGATTGAATTGTACTTGATTGATATTGGGTTCTTGTGTCGTGATGATAATTCCTCTTATAAAAAATTCATCTAATTGTAAATATAGTGCTCTATTTAATACCCCCTCGAGAACCCTTGTTTTTATCATCTTTTGTGGAGTGACTGATTCATACAATCCAAACCTTAGGCTGTATATGTGGTCATGAATATAAACTATTTGTGGACCATACTCGGATTTTAATAGGAAAAATCCCACCATTATTTAGTGGAAATTAGGGTCCCAATGATCTAATGGAATGGTTGCATTGTATTGAGAAAATATTTAGATTATTAATACCCATGATACCACAACATTTTTATTTTCCATCTACATGATAGAAGGGCAAGTAGAAAAGTGGTGGGAGTTTTTCATTCTTTATAGGTAATATAAGGATCTCACATGGACCATTTTCAATGTCTATTTCAATTAGCAGTTCCACCAAGAGACCATTAGGGTAGTTAATGAGCCTAATTTCTTGAAGTTAAAGATTTTTTACCATTAAATGATGAAGTATGTCACACATTTTACAAAGTTTGTTTATATCCCATTGGATCTCTTGAAGAATGATTACCTCAAAATCTATGTTTGGAAGTATGATTCCAACCAATGATCATGTACATGATCATTATTATAAATTTTTTGACATATTCTGATGTGGTTGAGTAGGAATATATGGTAGAGGTAGATAAAATTATCTGGATTGATCTGAGTGATGTTATTATAGTATATGGTAGCCAGTAATTCTCTATAATATGTGTATTATAATGATACTAGGGTATAGGATATAACCCTTGAGTAAAGAGAGGTTATCACTCAGAAAATATGGCTGAGGGGTGGAAAAAGTCTGCATGTCTTCATCTAACAGAGGGAATTTCAAAGGATTCAGATTTTAGACTGAACAACATGAGAGGTATGGTCCTTGTTTCTTATTCTATATCCTTGACCCATCTTAAAAATCATGAATAAAAACAAAAAAAAAATTCTTAATATTCATGGTTCATTTATATAAGAACATACATTAGGCTAAGTTTTATAGATTTCCAATCACCAATGGGTAGAAACAATGTGTAGGGTTTCAAGTGACCATAGTGTAATGTTTTAATTAGTACTATCAATTTCATCATGGATTTATTCATGATTGAACTGGATTTCTTCTACCCCGTCATTTTCATGGATTGGTTGATCAACTTTTAGGTGATACATGACTGTTAAAATTATAGCACCTATTATTGTAATCATGATTGGAGAACTCACCCATTTCAAGGTCAGTGTTATCTATGATTGTGTAGGGCAGGACAACATGAATCTTGAAATAAGAGTATCTCTTGAATGTTTTCTAGGATAATTCATGATTCCTTTTATTAGAGTCCAGTTGATGATCATAGAGTGGTCATGCAATGGAACACTGATGTGTTTTAAGGGACTTTTCATGATTACCACCGTAGTAAGATATCAATTTTACTATCGATAATCTACTCTGTACAATACATATTTTCATTCCATCTTATCGTATAGGTCCGACTAAAATACCGGATAAAACGTTTCTTCTATATGATATTTAAGGCATTGTGTTTATCCATCAAATAATTTAATTATTGGATTTTCTAGATCTATATTTAAAGAAGGAATACATAATCCTCTATTATCCCAACTAGGTTAAATACCCTTAAGGGTTGAATCATGTCATGAAATATTAAACAATCTTTCTATTTGGATCTTGTTTCATCATTAGAAAATAAAACCTCCCTCCCTTACTCATTGAAATGTATGATAAAAAATGAAAAAAGATGCACGAGACATAGTATTTTTACTTAGTTAACCCACACTAGGATTAATTTAAAATGCCTTCATAGGTAATGTGCATATATAGCAAATCCAGTGAAGTGTTATTCAATTACAACGCTTATAAGAGACTCATGGTCTCTTCAAGTTATACTATTAAAAGTTTAATGTGTAGTTGAAGAATCTAGAAAGAAATAGTTTCAATCGACCATTTACATCTTCATGGGAAACACCTGTTTTGTTCTTCATGAAAGAATATGGAACTCTTCGGTTGGGTGTTGATTATCATAAGGTTAACCATGCTATGATAAAAACAAATATCAACTTCCATGAATTGATGATCTATTCAATTAATTAATAGGATCTCAATGGTTCTCAAAAATTGACATGTGATCAGGATATCACTAATTGTGTGTTTGGAAGGAGGATATTACAATGACAATGTTCAAAAGTAGATATGGCCACTACAAATATGTTGTCATGCCTTCTGGTCTAATGAATAATCTTGCGGTCTTTATGTATTTTATGACTCCAATATTTTAGTGATATCTAGATTATTTTTTTGTGGTGTTTGTGGATGAAATCTTGTGTAACACCCCAAGCTTCCACAGTACGATTTTTATTGAATAATACAGTTGCGTGTGTTGTACACAACATCGAGTTCTAACACACACCACAACCAATCAAACTAGTCCTTATGATACCCACTTTTTGAAATATTATAAATTTTATCTATAAAAATGGACTTCATTTTTGGATTTGAAATATCTAAATTATCCTAGGGTAAAAATTTTGAACTTTTCAGATAACTTTTATGTTTTGATGAATAGTGAAAATTACTAAATTTTAATTACAAAAAACTTTTTTAATAAAAATAATTAAGAGTGATAAATTATGAATTTGAGTGGTTTTAAAGTATATTTTGAATATATTTTTACCATTTAATACAATTTTTGTCATTGGACATAATTTCACATTTAAACCAGACATAAACAACTGCCAATCTTTTGACAGTTATTTTTTCCTAAAAACACTTTTTTTTGTTTTAACAACGGAAATCAATGATAAATTAATTTCTGTCACTTCTGTTTTTTGAATTTGGAAAAAATGGATTCCATATTTGGAATCAGGATGTCCAAATTATGTAAATAGGTAACTTTTATTTTTAGACATTTTGAATTATTACTTGGGTAAATATTTTATTTACCATTGTTAAAGGGTAAATATGGTAAATAAGTGTAAAAATAATAATATTATAATAAAAATAAATTACCCTAAAATGTGTACTAACCTTATTGTTTGATACATGTCCGACCATGGGCATCTTTGGGTCTATTTTGGGACCCCATGGATCCACTTGTATATGATAAGGACACTTTATATTAATTGTGTTAAAATACATACAAAAATGACATAAGCATATATCTCTTAGAAAAAAAAATTTACATAGGGTTATATATGTGGGATTTTCTACTATAAATATAAATTAGAAAGATAAAACGATTTCCTACATAATTGTATTTTATTTATAATTTTTATACATTTAATAATTAATTTTATTTATGACACAATAATGATACAATATTTTCCTTGTTAATGAAGGAATCAAATAATTGGTATTATAAATGTTAAAATAAATTTAATTTGAAAGTTTTGATGATATCCATGAATTATATTGGTTAATATGACATTATAAGATTGATTAAATGATTTTGGTTCGAATTAATAATGTTTTGAAGACTTTAACAAAAATCAATTATTGAATAGTGTCAAAATTGACATAAATGAGTTTTTAAAACAAATATTATATTATTAAGTGATATTATATTCTTAAAAATCTAAGGTTCGGCCAAAGTACTTATATCATGATATTTGTATCATTAATGGAACACTTGGGGGTCTCATTGATTTATATATTATGTTGATTAACAATATAATATAAAAATACAAAATGATATGATAAATGTCAAACTAATTAACTAAGAGTTAAAACTAAAAGATAAGATTAATATAATGACCAAAACCAGCCTAAATTCTATTTGTTGAAATTATTTCGACCCATACCCACCTTATAAATTGAATAATCCACTTTGGAGCCATTAGAAATCGAATATGAATTTATTATAAAATAATATTTCTAGCTTTTTCAAAGGTGCCCCCCACCCCTCTTATAAAATGGACCTCACCCTTCTAACAAATTCACACATTCAAAGCCTTTGGGATCGGCCAAACTCTACCCAAATACACTCTCAAATACCCTCCCTTAATCCTGGAGGCCAACATTTAGTCAGAAAGTCATCTTAAGGAGCCATTTTGATCAAATCAAAAGGAAGATCCCGAAGAAGAGGTAATGTTTTCACCACCATTTTTCAAGTTCATTTCTTCTTAAACTTCTTATTTCTTTGTTATTCCCATTATAAAATAATAACTCCAGTATATTCTATATACTGAGATGTTATTATAAATATGGTACGACCATATTCAGTATTATATCCATCCTTTGAATGATATGTCACCATACGTGCGTACGTACGACTTACCGTCTCCACGTCATGGTGTAATTTTTATTCAAAATATTATTATTTAGATGTGTATAATAATTATGTAACACCCCAAGATTCTACGGTACATTTCTCTTTGAATAATGCAATAGCGTGTATTGTACGCAACATCGAGTTCTAACACACCACAACCGATCAAACTAGCCGTTATGAATAGTAATACAAACTTTTTGAAATTTTATCTCTCAAAATGGACTTCATTTTTGGATTTGGAGTATCGAATTTAGCCTAAGCTGAAATTTTGGTACTTTTTCATAACTTTAATATTTTGATGAACAGTGAAAATTACTACATTTTAATTAAAAACAACTTTTTTAATCAAAATAATTAAAAGTGATAAATTATGAATTTGAGTGGTTTAAAAGTATATTTAGAATATATTTTTACCATTTAATACAATGTTGGTCATTGGACATAATTCCACAATTAAACCGAACATAAACAAATATCAATCTTTTGATAATTATTATATCTCAAAAACACGCTTTTTTATTTTGACAGTGGGAATTAATTTTAAATTAATTTCTGCACCTTCTATGATTTGAATTTGGAAAAATGGATTTCATATTTGGAATCAGGATGTTAAAATTGTGTAAATAGATAACTTTTATTTTAAATACTTTTTGAATAATTACTTCGGTAAATATTTTATTTACCATGGTTAAAGGGTAAATCCGGTAAATAAGGGTAAAAAAATAATATTATAATAATAACAAATTACCCTAAAAAGTGTCCTAACCTTATTGGTTGATACATGTCCAACCATGGGAATCTTTGGGTCGATTTTGGGACCCCATGGAGCCACTTGTAAGTGATAGGGACACTTTATTTTAATTAAGATAAAATAAATACAAAAACGACACAAGCATATATCTTTTAGAAAAACAATTTTTACATTGGGTTATATATGTTAGCTTTTAAACTATAAATATTCATTAAAAAGATAAAACGCTTTCCTACATAGTTATATTTTATTTATAATTTTTAGATATTAAATAATTTAATTTATTTATGACACAATGATGATGCAATAATTACAATAATAGTGAAAAATTAAAATAATTGATATTATAAATTCCAAAATAAATATAATTTGAGACTTTTAATGAATTAAACTAATTTTATAGGATAATATGACATATTAGGATTGATTTAATGGGATTTTTTAGAAGCAATAATTGTTTTATGATTTTTACAAAAATCAACTATTGAACAGTCTCAAAATTGACATAAAAGAGTTTGTAAAATAATATTATATTATTAATTGATATTAAATTCATAAAAATCTAAGGTTCGTCCAAGAGACTTATATCATGATTTCTGTATCATTAATGGACCACTTTGGGGGTATCTTGGATGTATATAGTATGTTTATTAACCATATAATATAAAAATACAAAGATACATTGTAAAAGTTAAACTAATTAACTAAGAGTTAATACTTAATGATAAGGTTAGTATAATGACCCAAACCTGTCTAAATTCTATTGTTTGAGTGGTTATAGACCTATACCCACCTTAAAATTTATAGAATACACTTTGGAGCCATTAGAAACCGAATATAAATTTATTATAAAATAATATTTTTATCTTTTCCAAAGGTGCCCCTCACCCCTCTTATAAAAGGGCACTCCCCCTTATCATTAGCTCACACCTTCAAAGCCTTTTGGTTAGGCCAAACTCTGCCTAAATACTCTCTCAAATTCCCTAAATTCATCCTATAGGGCTTACTTTAGTCATAAAGCCATCTTAAGGAGCCCTTTTGATCAAATCAAAAGGAAGAACCCAAAGAAGAGGTAATGATTTCACCACCCTTTTTCAAGTTCCTTTCTTCTTCCACTTCTTCTTTCTTTGTTGTTATCATTCTATAATAATAAATCCAGTATCTTATATATACTGTGATGTTATTATAAATATGTTACAATCATATTCATTATTCTATCCATCCTTTGAATAACATGTCACCATACATACGGCTTACCGTCTCCATGTCGTGGTGTAATTGTTATTCAATAAATTATTATTTTGATGGGTATAATAATGAAGTGTAATTCATGTAAATAATAAATGTAACATGATAATGATTCTTTATATATGATATACCATCTAATTATATATTATTATAATATCAAAAGAATGATATTGTCGCTCGTGCATACGTACGGACTACCGTCTCCACGAACGCGATGAGATTCATTCTCCATCGTATCCATTCAAATATAATTCACATTTGATGATTAATAATAGTATCTAAGGACTTGATATCATTATAGATATGATTAAGATACAACCTATCCATGAAAAACATGGCTTATGTAACAAAACATATAAATGGAAATGAGTAAGTTAACACCCGAAACAACGATGATACTAAGATATTATTAACAAATCAATGTTAAAAGATCATATATGATATCATATTAATATATATGATTCTTGTATAATTTAATAACAATTATTTCATCATTATACAGGAGGTTAACCTACCCCCAATGAAAAAAAATAACAAGGTAAGGGTTATTTCACAATCTCTTCATTATCCGAGGTTGTTTCTACGTAATAATCTACTGGGATCTCTTTATCATCCACATCATTGTTTCTTAAAAATGTATTTCAAAACATTTATACTATTCAAAAGAATATGGGTTAAAGTCATCTATACCCTTGTTTGAATTTTTATAAGAGTTTTATAATGTAATCTTTCCATCGTTTTCCAAACAAGGTGCTTTTTAACCTTTTCGACAGAATTAAGGTAAGAATGTTTTCTTTAATTTATTCAGCGGGTGCGGCTATTTTCTTCCGTTATAAAATCGTCGAAGCTTCCCTTAGAAGATTATAAGAATATTTTCAAAGAAATTTTTTTATTTTATAAATATATGACTCTTAAATGATTTCAAAATAGAAAGAGATATTTCTCTAAAAAGAGTTTTGATTTCATCTATGTCAACATCCTTTGATGGATTTTATGCTTATTTGAAGTTATTTTATTATGATAAAAAACTTCTATATTGTATTGAAGGTTTTGTGAGATGTTTGATTGTGGATGTGCTATTTTTATACCATTCATGGTTTATGGTGAAAGTATTGACATTTCGTATGCTAGTTTTAATATGAATGTTTATGTTATGTTTAAACATTTTCATATGGGAATGCATTGGACTTAATATGTGATGGGTGGAGCCCGCTATAGCTCCTCGATGCATCGGTAGGTCTCATTAGACAAACTAGTGTCTTGGCACAAGGCCTTGACAAAATCGTTTTTGTATTCTTCGCACAGGGCCTTGGCTATGTGGTTATGATAGTCTGGCATTATGCATTCCATCATTATGAAAGTGGTTATCGATATTTCATGTGATTATTCGATTAGTAGAATATCCATGTGAACAAGTAAATGGAATTATTTCATTTTATTTTTTCCATAATATGTTGAATTTCAGGTTTAAAAGGCTTTTGTTTTAGTTATACACTGCCTTAAATGTTTAATTCTTATTTATGAAAGTTTCCGCTATATTGTTATCCTTACTGGGCATTTGAGCTCACCCCTTTTCTATGTTTTATTTTTCCCAAGATGTGAAGAAGTAAATTATGTATGACCTGCAGGGATATTATGAGGGGATAATAGTGTGGACTATGGATACAATATGTTGTCGTAGTAGTTTTTCACATTATGATGTAATGTAAAACATTATGAATATATCTAGTGTTTCCAAGGCTACTAAACCAATCAGTCTTTCGAGATTTGATCTTTCTTGTGATTATTCCAATTTTATGTAATAACGCACCGACTCTGGGTAACTGGGGTCGGGGCGTTACAGTTGGTATCAGAGGAAGTTTATTACAAACCTTGGATGCTAGATTTGGATAAACTCGGATTAGAGCACATAGACATAAGATGAACTTTGAAGAATAGTATAGAAGAACTTCCTAGAATTTTGGTATTGTAGAGATTTTGTGAGTTTTCCGAGCAATAAATCCCTGTCTGGATACGAGTAGGTAGAGGCGGCTTTGGAACAGATGTACCTAGGGGTAAAACCCGAAAACACCGCTTTGATCTAGACTCGAACGGGAACTGGTGCACGACATTGGGCCATACTGCACTCTTGGTTACGACACTCCCGGGAGATATGCTTAGGATAACTCTCATTTTCTTTATAAATCATTATGAAGGTTTTATGAGTATATACATCCTCAAAGAAAACATTTTTTATGATTATGGATTATATCCATAAATAGTTCAATTTATGTTAACTGTTTTATAAGTATGGGATTATGTATTTTGATTCATAAACTGGTCTAGTATATTCCATTGTTTAGAAATGGTGCGTAGTGGAAGAAATGGAAACTGTATCAATTCACGCACTTCATATAGGGATTTCCCTCCTACTCAAGATAATTATATGGGAGCTGGTGATGCAACTGCTGCTGATTAGCTAATCACCATACTGGGACAACTCACTCAGGTTATGAATAATAACCTTACCCGTATGGAGCACCCTGATCCGCAGCGTGGAGGATCAATGTTAGATCGATTCATGAGGTAAAAACCACCAAAATTCAATGGGAGTACAAATCCCTTAGTAGGTGAGCAGTGGATAAATTCCCTAGAGAAAATATTTCAGGCTTTGGGGAGTAGTGAAAGGGAATAAGTTATCATGGCAGTTTACCGCCTCACTGGAGATGTTGATCAATGGTGGTCATTGATTCAAAACATGAAGGAAGATGATGAAGTATCAAATATGGAATGTAGGGAGATCAAAGATCTATTTTTTGAAAAATACTTTCATCGTGACCATCGAGTAGATATAGAAAGGCAATTTCTGAGTCTGAGACAAAAGGAGGATGAGAATGTCGCAAAGTATGACCATAACTTTACAAGGTTAGAAATGTATGTTTTAGATTATATATGTAACCCAAAAAGTAAGATTGATCATTTCCTTGATGGGTTAAAACCATTTCTCCATCGAGCATTAGTCTCATAATTCTTCTCGTCGTACGAAGACATTGTCTCATGTGCTATCAAGACAGTGAAATAATTCTCAATGTCTTATGACTTTAAAGCAAATCAAGAGAAGAAGTGATCTGCTGATCAATCTGGGAATAGAAATAAGAGGATGTAGGTAAAGGTTGAATGTCCATCTTGTGGTAAATTTTGGAAGAAACACCCCGGTACTTTCTTGAAGGGAATGGTTGTCTGTTACAAGTGTGGCGAAAAAGGCCACAATGGTCGAGATTGCAAAGGGAAGAAGGAAGCTACCAATATTCAGTGCTACAATTATAGGGGGATGGGACATTATGAAAATGAATGTCCTAATCATCAGGGGAACTTACCTCAGAAAAGGACAAGGGATCAAGGCCAAGCTTTTTCCATCACTACTGCGGAGGTAGAAGCTCCAAAAGACGTGGTGGCAGGTTTTTTAATGGTTTCGTCAAGTTTAATAAATGCATTATTTGATTCTGGATCATCCCATTTTTTCATATCTTCCCAGTTTTCTAAGAAAATTAGATATTTACAATTTGATTTAACATGGGAGTTGTCAATTAAAACTCCTAAGGGAAGTATCATTTCAACAATGTTTTGTGAATCAGTCCCCATTAGAGCACATAAATGTTCTTTATATGCTAATCTCATTGTCATACCTATGATTGAGTTTGATATACTCCTAGGTATGGATTGGATTTCGGATTATGATGCAAATATTTATTTTATGAAGAAGGAGGTTACGATTTTTGATGATGATAATAAGGAACACCTTATCTTTAGAGCAGAATCATCACCACCTAATTCTTATCTAGATCCACCCCCAGTAGCTCAACTAAATTCAATTATTGGGGAGGAAGAGAATGAAATTACTGTGGGTGGGGAAAGGAATGTTCAAATAGAGGATGTACATATTGTGAATGAATTAGTAGATGTATTTCTAGAAGATTTACCTAGACATCCTCCAGAACAAGAAGTTGAGTTTTCTATTGATTTAATTCCTGGATCAAGTCATATATCGAAGACCCCTTATAGAATGTCCACTAAGGAATTATTAGACCTAAAGAAACAACTAGAGTAAATGAGTAATAAGGGATTTATTCTCCCTAGTGTTTCTCCATGGGGATCCCCTGATCTTTTTGTTAAAAAGAAAGATGGATCTATGAGGTTATGTATCGACTATAGGGAGATCAATGATATAACAATAAAGAACAAGTATCCCCTACCTCGCATTGATGATTTATTAAACCATCTACATGGAGCTCAATACTTTTCAAATATTGACCTTCGATCTGGATACCATCAGTTGTGTGTAAAGAAGGAAGACATTCTGAAGACAGCATTTTGAACTAGGTAAGAGCATTAAGAGTTTATTGTAATTCCTTTTGGATTGACTAATGCACCCTCTATATTCATGGATCTGATGAATAGAGTTTCCAAAGAATATCTCAATGAATTTTTGGTGGTATTTATTGATGATATCTTGGTATACTATAAAAGCTACTAAGATCATGAAAATCCCTTGGGTGTTATCCTGAAGATTTAGAGAAGACATGAATTATATGGAAAGTTTAGCAAGTGTGAATTCTGGCTTCATGAGATTTCTTTTCTTGGCCATATTGCCTCTAAAGATAGAATCTCAGTTGATCCTTCTAAGACCAATGAAATCCAAGAATGGCCAGCACCTACGAGTATAACTGAGGTACGCAGTTTTATTAGTTTGGCAGGTTATTATCGACGTTTCGTCTAGAATTTTTCCCGATTGGCTTACCCATTAACGAAGCTCACATGTAAAGGGGTTAAATTTGTTTAGACAAAAGAGTGTGAAGAATGATTCGAATAACTGAAAATAAGATTATTCAATGCTCCTAATTGGACACTACCATTGGGGAATGATGGGTTCATTATTTATATTTATTCATCGAATAAAGGACATGGTTGTTTCCTTATGCAGAATGATAGGGTTATTGCCTATGCATCACGATAGTTGAAAATTCATGAGTAAATCTATCCTACTCATTATCTCGAGTTTGCAGCTATGATCATTGCTTTAATGATATGGAGGCACTACCTCTATGGTGAAAAATGTGAGATTTATACTGATCACAAGAGTTTGAAGTATATTTTCTCACAAAAAGAACTCAACATGAGGCAAAGGAGATGGCTTGAATTACTCAAGGATTATGATTGTACGATAAACTACCACCCGGGAAAAGAAAACAAGGTGGTAGATGCTTTGAGCAGAAAAGATCATGGAGTTTTGAACAATATGAGAATTGAAAGGGATCCAACTTTCATGGATCTAGTGAAGATGGACATGGGAATAACCAGGGATGGTGAAACATAAATGATTTTTAAAATGGTTGCCAAACCATCTTTACTAGAAAGGATTAAGAGTTCTCAGACCGATGATGAAGAATTTCAAAAGAAGATTAAAGCTGTGAATGATGGGAGATTGAGAGACTTTGTGTATGAAGATGGAATTTTGAAATTCGGGAAGAGACTTTGTGTTCCCGATATACCTGATCTAAAAAGGGAATTACTGGATGATGCTCATAGTTCTAATTTCTCTATACACCCTAGGAGAACCAAAATGTATAGGGATTTGAAGGAACATTTTTGGAGGGACAACATGAAGAGGGAAATTTCTGATTTTGTGTAAAGATGTATGGTTTCTCAACAAGTGAAAGCTGGAAGGAAACAACCTGGTAGATTCATGCAACCTCTTCCCATACCGGAGTGTAAATGGGACAATATTACGATAGACTTTGTCATGGGGCTACCAAAGACTCCGATAAGGAATGATACAAGATGGGTTATTGTTGATCGTCTTACTAAGTCAATACATTTTCTTGCTATAAGAGAAGATCTACCACTGGAACGTTTAGAAAGAGTATATATTAACGAAGTTGTGAGACTTCATGGAGTAGCCCTATCGATTGTTTCAGATCATGATCCCCGTTTTACTTCAAGTTTCTGGAAAAGTCTTCAGAAATCCCTGGATAATGAACTTCATTTGAGCATTGCCTACCACCCTCAGACAGATGGACAATCAGAATGAACTATTCAAACCTTAGAAGACATGTTGAGATCTTACTCACTTGACTTTCAGGGTATGTGGGATCAATATTTACCTTTGGTAGAATTTTCCTATAATAATAGCTTCCATTCGAGTATTCAGATGGCACCATATGAAGCGTTATACGGAAAGAGATGTCGCACACCAACCTGTTGGGATGACATTGGTGAAAGAAAACTTGTAGGTCCAGAACTGGTGGAGGAAACAATGGAAAAGGTGAAGGTAATCCAAAATCACATCAAAGCAGCTCAATGTAGGCGGAAGATCTATGCCGATAATCGAAGGAAGGATTGGGAATTTCAAGTCGATGATCATGTTTTCTTGAAGGTATCTCCATGGAAGGGAGTCATATGTTTTGGTAAGAAAGGTAAAGTGAGTCCCAGGTACATCAGACCTTTCGAAATTCTAGAATGAATTCGGGTTGTAGCTTACAAATTGGAAATGCCACCAAGTCTCTCCAAAGCTCACGATGTGTTCCACGTATCTCTATTGAGGAAATACATGCCTGAACCAATGCATGTACTCACTTATGAGGAATTAGAACTAGAACCTGATCTGTCTTGTTGCGAAGAGCCCGTCAGGGTTGTTGATATTAGAGAACAAGTACTGAGAAACTGGACGACGCTTCTGGTAAAAGTTTTGTGGAGAAACCATAAGATGGAAGAGGCAACGTGGGAACCCGAGGAACTTATGATGATGAACCGCCCGATTCTTTTCATGCGGTAGTATTCTAGAAATTTTGAGGATGAAATTATTTGGAGGGGAGAATGTAACACCCCAAGCTTCTACGGTACGTTTCTCTTTGAATAATGCAATAGCGTGTGTTGTACGCAACATCGAGTTCTGACACATACCACAACCAATCAAACTAACCGTTATGAATAGTAATACCTACTTTTTCAAATTTTATCTCTCAAAATGGACTTCATTTTCGGATTAGGAGTATCGAATTTAGCCTAAGGTGAAATTTTGGTACTTTTCGGATAACTTTAATATTTTGATGAATAGTGAAAATTACTAAATTTTAATTAAAAACAACTTTTTTAATCAAAATAATTAATAGTGATAAATTATGAATTTGAGTGGTTTTAAAATATATTTAGAATATATTTTTACCATTTAATACAATGTTGTTCATTGGACATAATTCCACAATTAAACCGAACATAAACAAGTATCAATCTTTTGCTAGTTATTATATCATAAAAACACGTGTTTTGTTTTGACAGTGGGAATTAATTTTAAATTATTTTCTGCCACTTCTATGTTTTGAATTTGGAAAAATGGATTCCATATTTGGAATCAGGGTTTTCAAATTGTGTAAATAGGTAACTTTTATATTTAATACATTTTTAATAATTACTTCGGTAAATATTTTATTTACCATGGTTAAAGTGTAAATCCGGTAAATAAGTGTTAAACAATAATATTATAATAATACAAAATTACCCTAAAACGTGTCCTACCCTTATTTTTTGATACTTGTCCGACCATGGGCATCTTTGGGTCGATTTTGGGACCCCATGGTGCCAGTTTTAAGTGATAGGGACACTTTATTTTAATTAAGTTAAAATGAATACAAAAATGACCCAAGCATATATCATTTAGAAAAACAATTTTTACATAGGGTTATATATGTTGGAGTTTCGACTATAAATATTCATTAGAAAGCTAAAACTATTTCCTAGATAATTATATTTTATTAATAATTTTTAGACATTAAATAATTTAATTTATTTACGACACAATAGTGATATAGTAATTACCATAATAGTGAAAAATTAAAATAATTGATATTATCAATTCCAAAATAAATATAATTTTAGACATTTAATGAATTAAACTAATTTTATAGGATAATATGACATATTAGTATTGATTTAATGGACTTTTTGTGAAGCAATCATTCTGTTAGGATTTTTAAAAAAATCAACTATTGAATAGTCTCAAAATTCACATAAAATAGTTTTTAAATCAAATATTATATTATTAATTGATATCAAATTTATAAAAATATAAGGATCATCCAAGGGACTTATATCATGATATTTGTATCATTAATGGACCACTTGAGGTTCTCTTGGATGTATATAGAAAGTTTATTAACCATATAATATAGAAATACAAAGAGACATTGTAAAAGTTAAACTAATTAACTAAAAGTTAATACATAAAGATAAGGTTAGTATAATGACCCAAACCTGTCTAAATTCTATTTTTTGAGTGGTTTTCGACCTATCCCCACCTTCACATTTAAATAATCTACTTTGGAGCCATTATAAAACGAATATAAATTTATTATAAAATAATATTTCTAGCTTTTCCAAAGGTGCCCCTCACCCCTCTTATAAAAGGGCACTCGCCCTTCTCATTAACTCACACCATCAAAGCCTTTTGGTTCGTCCAACATCTGCCCAAATAATCTATCAACTTATCTAACTTCATCCTAGAGTCCTTACTTTAGTCATAAAGCCAACATAATAATCCCTTTTGATCAAATCAAAAGGAAGAACCCAAAGAAGAGGTAATGATTTCACCACCCTTTTTCAAGTTCCTTTCTTCTTCCACTTCTTCTTTCTTTTTTATTACCATTCTAAAATAATAACTCCAGTATCTTATATATACTATGATTTTATTATAAATATGGTACAATCATATTCAGTATTCTATCCATCCTTTGAATGACATGTCACCATATATGCTTACGTACGGCTTACCGTCTCCACGTCGTGGTGTAATTGTCATTCAATAAATTATTTTTTGGATGGATATAATAATGATGTTTAATAAATGTAAATAATAAATTTAACATGATAATGATTCTGTATATATCATATACCATATAATTATATATTATTTTAATATCAAAAGAATGATATTGTCGCTCGTGCGTACATACGGACTACCGTCTCCACGAACATGATAAGATTCATTCTCCATTGTATCCATTCAAGTATAATTCTCATGTGATGATTAATAATAGTATATAAGGACTTGATATCATTCTGGATATGATTAACATAAAACCTATCCCTGAAAAACACGAATTTCATAACAAAACATATAAAAGGAAACAAGTAAGTTAACACCTGAAACAACGATAATACTAAGATATTATTAACAAATCAATGTTAAAAGATCATATATGATATCACATTAATATATATGATTCTTGTATAATTAAATAACAATTTTTTCACCATTATAAATTTGGTTAACTGACCCCCAACCAAGGAAAAGTACAATGTAAGGGTTATTTCACAATCTCTTCATTATCCGATGTTGTTTATATGTAATAATCTACTGGGATCTCTTTACCATCCACATCCACGTTTCTTAAAAATGTATTTCAAAACATTTTTACTCTTTAAAAGAATATGGGTTAATGTCACTTATACCCTTGTTTGACATTTTATAAGATTTTTATAAAGGAATCTTTTCGTCATTTTCCAAACAAGGTTCTTTTTAACCTTTTCGACAGAATTAAGGTAAGAATGTTTTTTTAACGTATATGGCAGGTGCGGCTATTTTCCACCGTTATAAAATCGTCGAAGCTTCCCTTACAAGCTTATAAGAATATTTTCAATGAAAATTTTTTATTTTATAAATATATGACTCTTAAATTATTTCAAAATATAAAGAGATATTTCTCTAAAAGGAGTTTTGAGTTCATCTATGTCAACATCCTTTGATGGATTTTACGCTTATTTGAAGTTGATTTGTTATGATACAAATCATATATATTATATTGAATGTTTTTTGATGTGTTTGACTATGGATGTGCTATTTTTATACCTTTTGTGGTTTATGGTGCATGTATTGACATTTTTTATGCTAGTTTTAATACAAATGTTTATGTTATGTTTAAACCTTTTCATATGGGAATGCATTGCACTTAATATGTGATGGGTGGAGCCCACTATAGATCCTCGATGCATCGGTAGGTCTCATGAGACAAACTACTATCTTGGCACATGGCCTTGAAAAAATCTTATTTGTAATCATGGCACGAGGCCTTGGCTATGTGGTTATGATAGTCTGACATTATGCATTCCTATATTATGAAAGTGGTTATCGATATTGCATGTGATTATTCGATTGTATAATATCCACGTGAATAAGTAAATGGAATTATTTCATTTTATTTTTGCCATACTATGTTGAAGTTCAAGATTAAAAGGCTTTTGTTTTAGTTATACACTACCTTAAATGTTTAATTATTATTTATGAAAGTTTACGCTATATTGTTATCCATACTGGGCATTTGAGCACACCCCATTTCTATGTTTTATTTTTCCCAGGATGTGAAGAAGTAAATTATGAATGGCCTGCAGGGATATTATGAGGGGATAATAGTGTGGACTATGGAGACAATATGTTGTTGTAGTAGTTTTTCACTTTATGATGTAATGTAAAACATTATCTATATATCTAGTGTTTCCTAGGATACTAAACCAATCGGTCTTTCGAGATTTGATCTTTCTTATGATCATGCCAATGTTATGTAATAATGCACCGACTCTGGGTAACTGGGGTTGGGGAGTTACAAATGAAGTGTAATTCATATAAATAATAAATATAACATGATAATTATTCTTTATATATGATATACCATCCAATTATATATTATTTTAATATCAAAAGAATGATATTGTCGCTCATGCGTAAATACGGACTACCGTCTCCACGAACGCGATGAGATTCATTCCCCATCATATCCATTTAATTATAATTCTCATTTTATGATTAAAAATAATGTTTAAGGACTTTATATAAATCTGTATATGAATAAGACACAACCTATCCATAACAAACATGGGTTATTTAACAAAACATATAAAAGAAAATGCAGAAGGTAACAACCAAAACGATGATAATACAAAGATATTGTTAACAAATCATTGTTAAAAGATCATATATGATATCATATTAATGTATATGATACATATATAATTTAATAACAATTATTTCACCCTTATAAATGAGGTTAACCTAACCTCTACCAAGTAAAAGTACAAGGTAAGGGTTTATTTCACAATCTCTTCATTATCTGAGGTTGTTTATACATAATTATCTATTGGGACCTCTTTATCATCCACATCAATGTTTCTTAAAAATGTATATGAAATCATTCTTAATATTTTAAAGTATATAGGATAAAGTCATTTAAGCCCTTCTTGACTTTTTATAAGAATTTTATAAAGGATTATTTCTGTCATTTTCCAAACAAGGTCCTTTTTATCCTTTTTGACAGAATTAAGGTAAAAAATGTCTTTTTTTAACTTATACGGTGGGTGCGGCTATTTTCCACCATTATAAAATTGTTGAAGCTTCCCTTATAAGCTTATAAGAATATTTTCAAATTAAATTTTTTAATTTATAATTATGTGACTTTTAAATGATTTCAAAAAAAGAAATATTTCTCTCAAATAGTTTTGATTTCATCTATGTCAACATCCTTTGATTGATTCTAAGATTATTTGAAGTTTATTTATTATGATACAAATATTCCATATTGTATTGATAGATTTATGATATGTTTGAATATGGATATGTTATTTTTATACCATTCACGGTTTATGGAGAAAATATTAACATTTCATATGCTAGTTTTAATAAGAATATTTATGTTATTTTTAAACCAGTTCATATGATTAATGAATTGGACTTAATAAGTGATGGGTAGAGCCCGCTATAGCTCCTCAATGCATCGGTAGGTCTCAGGAGGCATACTAGTGTCTTGGAACAACGACTTGAAAAAATTTTATTTTTAGTCTTGGCATGAGACCATGGCTATGTGGTTATGATAGTCTAGCATTATACATTCCATCATTATGAAAGTGGTTATTGATATTGCATGTGATTATTTGACTAGTAGAATATCCATGTGAATATGTAAATGGAATTATTTCATTTTATCTTTGCCATATTATGTTTAAGTTCATGTTTAAAAGGATTTTGTTTTAGTTATACATTTCCTTAAATGTTTATGATTATTTATGAATGTTTATGCTATATTTTTATCCTTACTGGGCATCTGAGATCCCACCATTCTGTGTTTTATTTTTCCCAGGATGTGGAGAAGTATTTTATGAATGACTTATAGGGATAATATAAGGAGATATAAGTGTGTAATGTGGAGACTATTTTGTTGTAGTTTTCATTTTATGATATAATGTAAATTTTATGTATGTATCTAGTTTTTCCAAGACTACTAAACTAATCGGTCTGTTGAGACTTGATCTTTTGTGATCATGACAATGTTATGTAATAATGCACCCACTCAGTGTAACTGGGGTCAAGGCGTTACATCTTCGGGTATACAAATAAAAGGGTTGACCATGGGGAGCATTTGTAAATAGTGTTACAAATCTTGAGAGGTCATTGTTTCTATTCAAAATTATCAAATTGTGATTTTTAGATACAGGAAGTACATTTTAATAGCCATAAAATTTCAGAAAAATAAATTTTTGTGAAACCTAGAAAGATTGATGATGTTATCTCAAAGAAACCATTGTAAAATGTCTTTGAGAGACAATGTTTTATTAGTCTAGCTGGTTACTAATAATGGTTTGGGCATGATTTCTCATGGTTATATTTTCCAATTACCACTATGATAAAGAAGAATGCTCCATTTCAATGGAAAGAGGAATGCTAGAAGTATTTCCAGGAGTTGAATGATCGACATACATCATCACTTATCATTATTTTTCCCGAATTAGGATTAGGGTATGTTGTGTAATATGATGCATCAGGATTAGAGTTGGGATATGTTCTCAAGAAAAGCGACCATGTGGTTACTTTTGGTTCAATGCAGTTAATAATGAATGAGAATAACTACCCAACACATGATTTGAAGGTATCTACAATCGTCCATGCCTTGAAAACATGGAGACATTATCTCGTTGGTGATAAATTCACTATGTTTACGGACCTCAAAAGATTGAAACACATTTTCTCATAGTGAGATTTGAATCTGAGACAAAGGATATGGATAGATTATATTTAAATTTCTCATATTGACTTGATGTATACACAATGAAAAAGGAATTCAGTGGCAGATGCATTGGGTAGAATTTCAAATTCTCAGTTGGAAAAATAATCTTCATATGAATGGCAGTTGACATCATTGCTAGTTGACATGCACATGGATTGTGAAAACCGAGGTGAATTTTGGGTTTTCTTTTCAGCTATGCTTGTTCCTGATTTAGTGAAAATTGTCAAAGAGGCACAATCATCTGATGCAGAATGTATTTTATGAGTTTAAAACTAAATTTTGGGGAGACCAATGATGTGTGAAAACATGATGGGAGTTTAGTTTTGTTCTTTAGAGATTTGATTATATTACTTATAGCATGTCAGGAAAAAATCCTTCATTATTACCACCATTTGAGACAGGTTGTACATCCAGGTACACAGAATATTTATATGGAGTTGAAGTTTCCGTTTTGGTGGAGTGGCATGAAAAGAAAGGTGGTTAGGATTTTATCGCAGTACTTAACTTGTCAGCAAGATAAAGAAGACCATCAAAGACCAGAAATAATTTTGTGGTCATTACCTATCCAAATGATTAAATGGGAGAAAATAGTGATGTATTTTGTTATAGGTCTTCCACGAACTATTCGCAAACACGATTCCATATGGGTAATAGTGGATGGGTTATACATGTCAGTCCATTTCAACCCTATTTGTGAAATTCATACAGTGGAGTACTGTCAAAAATCTACATCTGAGAAGTGGTAAAGAGCCACGATGTACCAGTTTCGATAGTATCAGTTAGAGATAGGTGGTTCACATCTTGTTTCTAGAAATCATTATATTAAGATCCTGGTACATAGTTGACTATGAGCATGGTGTATCATCCTCGGACAGATGGAAAATTTGATAGGATGATAAAAACGTTGGAAGACATGTTGTGGATCATGTAATGGATTTTGGTGGCTCACGGTTGGAGCATATACCCTTGGTGGGGTTCTCACACAATAACAGCTATCATGACTCAATATATATGGATCTATTTGTTGCATTGTATGAGTGTCCTTATCGATCTCCACAATGCTAGGTGGAAGCAGGTGAAGCTTTACAAGTTGGGATGATCCTTGTCCTAGAAACAAAACAGAAGATCCTGTTGATTAGAAAGAGGATGGAAACGGCATAGATTAATTATAAATTATATGTTAATCACTATATAATATTGTCATCATTCTTTGTGGATGAAAATGTCTTCTTGAGGATATCTCTAAGTCTTGGACATTTTCATTTTAGGACGAAGGGTATGTTATACCATAGATACATTGGACCATTGAGTT
Organism: Viscum album; assembly: GCA_963277665.1. Taxonomy (NCBI): domain Eukaryota; kingdom Viridiplantae; phylum Streptophyta; class Magnoliopsida; order Santalales; family Viscaceae; genus Viscum; species Viscum album. The sequence continues at coordinate 1,029,521,065 of OY728140.1, forward strand.
ACTAGAATGCGTAAGAGAGGTAGAATATCAGTTTCTATTACCACTAGTATTCTGTTTGGTGCATAATGTGTTCTATGTATCTCAGTTTAAAAAATATTTGGCTGATCCTGACCATGTGATCTGATGGGATCATCTTGACCTAAAATTGGATGCTTCATTGATACATATCCCAGTATGGATAGTGGATAGGAAAGAGAATGTCTTGTAGGGAAAAATCAATCTAATGCTGGCTTTAGGGTAGCATGGCCAAATTTATGAAGAGACTTGAAAATGTGAGAAGGAAATGAAAGAGCAGTGGCCAAAACTCTTTCAATTGGGTGAGGGTTTTCTACTTTCTGAGGATGGAAAGAACAACGGTGGGGATAATTTAGTACCCCTAGGTTTTGGTATGTTAACCTTAATTAATGATTTTCATTATTATAAAGTTTACAGTTGATGGTTGGTATAGTTTTGAGAACTTTTGAGATGTTTTGGTGGTAAATTGGATTCCACATGGGAGGTGCACAATTTATCTAACCATGAGGGAAAACTGTGTGTAGTAGGCACATTTGAGGTAGTGGCTCCTACACGGTTGGATCACAGTTTGGGAGACCATACAATGAGTCTTTGTAAGGGTCTACCAAGGTAGTGTCTAATGCATGAATAAAGAATGATCTGTTTTACTGTGCGAACTTACTGTGCAGGCAAATAAGCGAGATACTAAAAAAGTGGATCTTACATGTTTTTGCCTATAAATGGAACTTTTATTCTCCTAACTAGCCATTACTCTGGACTACTCTCCATCGAAGGAAGAAGAACCTCTACTATGAATTTTGGAGGCGATCTGAAGGCATTACTTAGTGAATCAAAGTTGGATTCTTAAGGTATGTGATCATTCTTCATCGTTCTTCATCGATTTCGTAGATCTAATTATATCTACTTCTCATAATCTCACGATCTATATGATTTATTGTCCTTATGGGTAGATATATGTGTCTAGATGCCAAATATGATGATATTTGGCCTTGTTATTTCAAGGGGAAGAGATCTAAGGCATATTCTTGAAGAATCAACTCAGTTTTCTTGAGCATTCTTCATTCATTGTGGTTTTCGTCAAAACCATTGAGGTAGGAATCTTCTCTATAAACTCCAATTGACATAATTGAAATAAATAGTTTTAAATTGGTTTATTATAATGGGATTGAATATTTAAATCATGGAATAAATCTTTTTTAGTGATGATTTATGGATTTAATGAAATTGTGAAATCTTGGTGAATTGTTCTGCAAAGTGAATAGGGATCTCTAATTTTAAATGATGATATTAAATAATTGATTCATTGTAGTTGTTAAATGGATTGATGAAATATAGGTTTTCAATAAAACATACGTTTAATTGAAATTATTTAGTATTGAAATTAATCTGTTGGAATTGGTTTTCAATAATAGGGGATTTTTATTTAAAAGGTCTTTCAGCATGATCCTTGGACATATTGGTGTGAGTTAATATTGAATTTCTGGGGCTTGGTTAAAATATGAACTTCTGCTTAGTGATAATGGTTCAATGGAACCTGGGATAAAATGTTCATATTTCATATAAACAGCTTGGTTGAAATATGACATTGTGATCGTTGCAAAAAGGATAATGTCACATGGGAAAAAATTCACTTGTAACGACTTGGTAGATCAACGAGAAACTGATCATGAGTAAGGAAATGTCATAACATAGCATGCATGTATTCTTTAATGGGAATGTGGGATTGTTTTGAATAAAAAATGGGATATTTTGAAATGTTTTTAAATGTTGTTTAGTTATTTTACTAGAAAAATACCTAGCTGGAAAATTGGTTTAAATTTAACATGTATTATTTTGGTTATAAATGGTTTTGGGAAACAAGTGTATATATTGTTATAAACTGTTTTCAAAAAATTAATTATATAAATTGTTCCTATAAATGTTTCAAACTCTTCTAGACAAGTGGAATGAGTAGATATTTCATTGGGGAAAACCTAATGAGTTTGATACTCACCCTTTCTTCATCACATTCGTGCTTTTGGAGATTCTATCTTTCAGGATAGGGGAAAAGGAATTATTTTCCACATTTTTAGTATTAACTCATGATGTTTGGGTTGTTTGGAGATTGTGGTTCTTGGAGCATGTGGAGTAGGGAGTCATGTGATCTTTTGAGAGTCTTGATTCATTTATCAGTTGTGTACTTTATACTTAGTTATTCTTCTATTATTGCAGTCTTTGATGTGGTTTTGAGATACATGAAGTTGTTGAGTAGTCATTCATTTGTTCATACATTATATAGTGAATGTTTAGTTATGTTTGGTTGATTTATTGTTTATTTATTAAAGGTTAAATTGTCTCATACATGTATTTCAATCCCTTCGGCATTTATTTCAAGCTTTTAGCATCTTGGGGACGTTTCTTAAGGACCAGTAATGACTCATTGTAATATAAATCCAAGGATAATTGCCTTATCATTTCACCCCAACATTTATAATTTCTGAGAACTACCACGTTAAAAAAATACATATATCATTTATCATCAATCTCATAGAAATAATTAAAATACCTCTATAACCTAATTAACAAATGAAAAATAAATGGGTTTCATTTTAAACTCTTTGAAATATGACTAACATGTTCAGAGGAATTGGGTTTCACCACAATTTCATTGAAACATGATTTACCTATGGAGATGAAAAATGTTTCATAACAATCGCATTGAAAAAATATTAATCAATACCAAAAAAGTCGGTGATGGAGTCAATACAAAATATCCCATATTTTGGATTATAAGTTACAACATGAGTTATTGAATTTGTGGAATTAAAATACCATTAAAACATCAATACAACATTCCTAATAAAATATCATTTTCATTATAAAAAAGACATTTTAAATCATAATATATTTTGAAAATAATTTTCTTTGAAAATAATTAAAAAAAATCAGAATATTAATTTAAAAAAATCATTAAATATAGCCTTTTAAACATGAGAATGATGATTCAAAGAAATAATAGTCATTGTGGCTGGTAAATACATATATGTAATACATGTATAAAAAAATTTCCTTTTTCACTATAAAAATATTACAAAAGTGGCTTGATAAAAAAGTGATAAGAATTTTACCTTGAAGATACTTTTTAAAAGAAAAATTGTATAAACAATCTATTAATAAATCATTTTATAATGGATAAAACTATTCTTTAAAAAATTTATAGAACAACTGGTTTTTGAATAAATCTTATTTTTGATTGAAGACAGAAACAATGTCATTTTTTCTAAAGAAAAATTCGTAATAATTCTATGTAATAAATTTTCATAAAATAGTATACTTACTTAAAAATATCTTCAATAACAAAATAATAAGATAATTACAAATATTTATAAAATTTCATCATTAGATAATTAATCATACTCATTATAGATAAATTTTGAGATTGTAACAAAAGACTTTTACCACTTTGGTATTTTTGAATCATAATATGCATGAAGGAATAACAATAAAGAAAACATAAAATACCATGAGAATAAATAAATTAAATATATTATATGTAAAAAGTGATGTATATACACCTCATAAAATAAAATATCTGTAACACCTTGAGTTTTTAAAGGAAAACTATATTTGATAGTGAATGTAATAAGCAACACTGATCCCAACAAAATAATAAATAAATAATTATGACCTTTTTAAATATTAAATTAAATATGAGGATATGAATAAGATTTACTATGTTATAAAACATATATATATCGATAAATTCTTAGTAAATAATAAATCAGTTTTTAGTAATGTCTTTTCTTCTTCTATATATTTTTTCTTCAAAAAAATATTTTTAAAAAATTATTAGAATTTTTTTTATGATTTTAATAATTTTTTTAATGATATAAACACCATATTTTATATAATATTATCATAATTTATATATTTTTAAAATTTGCGATTTTTTAGGAAATACATATTTCTCAATAAATAGTGAATACCCCGTTTTATTTGAAATAATCATTTATTTTGATAAATTAATTAATATAAAATAACAATTTCAATTTAAATTTTTTTAAATTTTAAAATATATTATTTATTTATATTTAATTAAATTAAATACATTTAAATTTTATTTATATCATATTTTAGTTCATGTATATTTTTATGTATAAAATGCATTTTACCTAAAACAGTTTTCAAATGCATAATATTTATCCATCAAAATAATTTAAATTAATCCATAATGAAAAACAATCTTAAGGAAATATTTAAATTATATATATATATTAATTAATAAAATATAATGAATATTATTAGTTATACATTGAATGTAAAAACATCATTTCCTTGAAAATTTTATTTTCTGGAAAACTGCTTTCTATCATACTTACGGTCATATTTTTAAGTTAAATTAATTCATCTCTATGAATTACTATTGATAAAAATTTTCCAATTATTTCAATAATAATAATTAAATTTAGGTTATAAGTTCAAATATATTATTAAACAATTTTAATATTAATTTTAGTATGTCTTTATTACCATGTTAAAAGTAAAATAAGTTAATTAAGGGTAAAATAATATAAAAAATACTAGAAAAAAATAACAATAATTTCATAAATAATTACATTCCCTTTTCATTTAAATCAATATCATATTTATTTCTCATTTTATTTTATATAAAATTGATTAAGTGATCAATTTGATTAGAAATATATTTTCATACGTTAAAAACATAAATTGTATTTTTACGTAATATGAAATTTAAATTAAGAAGATTTTATGAATTAATAATTTTTTAAAATAAATGATATTTTAATTAAATATTACTATTTAATTTTGACTCGTAAATGTGATTTGTAATTTTTTTATAATGGTTTGAAAATTATTATTGTCAAAAAAAGACAAAATTTCCCAATAAATATCAATTTTATTTTAAAACATATAAATCATATATTTTGAAAATTATATTGATAAAATAAATATTATTTTTAGAATAAGTGCATTGAAATTTTCCAATGGTTATTTTTTAGTAATTTTCCGAGAGAGTAATATTTTCATTTAAAAATAAAATATGATATAAATATATGATGTGTATTTTAACATCATATTGAACCAAATACTATCTAAAAACAATAATTTGTATATTCAACGAAAAAAATTTATTCTTTAAAATATTGTTATTTTAAAAATATTTATTTAATTTTATAAAGCCTTTATGAATCTTTCAAAATCTAAGATATATTTTAGGTTTTTCAAATTATTTCTTTATGTAATTGAATTATATCCACTTAAAAATTAAAATATATTAATAAGATCAGGCCATGGAATAATTAAATAATGAAAAAATATGCATTTTTCCTAAACCATGAGAAAAACCCACTGTTGGATTTTTGGTTTTGGTAATTTTATTATATTTAATCCAAAACCAACACTACTAAAAATTCAACCTTTGGTGACCGCTATTGGCGGTCGCTAAAGGCCTCTAGAGACCACATAGCGACCGCCATTGGTAGTCGCTTTAGGCCCGACGTTGTTGGCCTACAATGGCCACTAATTGCAGTCACTAAAGGTAGCCCAAATTCTGGCCTACAGCGACCACCAATGGAGGCCGTTGAAGGATTGCTCAGCCGATCATTAGCGACGTCCAATGGCGGTCGCTATCTTGATGCTCAGCCGATCTCCAATGGGATTTAGTGACTGCCAATGGCCGTCTCTCTCCTGGAGAAATTTTGTTAAAAAATATTTCACGGTACCCAATATAAAAAAATAGGGTAAAATTAATAAAAAATAGAAAACAATTCCAAACAGCATAAACATCAAAATCATCATAAACAATAAATGATACATCTGCTTTAATGATCAAAACAGGCCCATACATTTCAATTCTACTTTAATAAACCTATAATAAGATAAAAACAAAACAACTAAACAAAACAAACATAAATTAAACATATTTATTCAATTATTATATACATATAATAAAATTAAATATGACATCAAATCATGGGTGCTATAATAATTTAAAACCCCCAATTTAATAAATTCTATCATTTTAGGATTTTTTTTCCCTGGTTTTTGGAGTCTTTGGTTTAGTTTGTGAAAGTGTTTTGTTGTCTAAAAATGAATATTCTCCGCACACACCGCGTACAACTACTCAGAATTACATATTCAGTCGTACTACACTCACTAAACGTATGATGGGTGTTCTATCTCCTCCTACATGTAACAAATAATATTCCTATTAGTTGCGTGTGATTTCAAGTCATTCTGAGCATGTCTGCTCTAAATTCAACCATTAGACGCTGTTTTGGCATTTCATGACTCCGAAAATGAATTTCATGATACCACGGTCAATCGACACTCCCAATTGACGTGTTGTCTACCCGACCAATTAACAATTCACACCACGGGTGTTGTCATATGATTTCATGGAATTCTGCTGTTGTTCGGCTGGATTTGACCACCCAACGCTCCCTTTTAGAGCGTGCTGAACTGCTGAAAATGACATATTCTGTCGTACCGCGTACACCGCACATTCGATGGGTGTGTAATATCCTAATACATATTAAGAATAATATTTCTGTTGTTTTCTTTTGATTTCAAGTCATTATGATCATGTTTTCTATGAATTCGACCATAAGATGTCGTTTTGGTGTTTTATGACTCCAGAAATGTGTTTCTAGTCATCGGGGTCAGATGACACCCCCGACAGACGTGTCGCTTTCCCAAAAATTTCCAAATTCACACCATGGTTATTTTCGTATTAATTGATGGCATTATGAGGTCATTCGGCATGATTTCACCACCCAACGCGGCCTTTTAGAGAGCGCTGAAGTGCTGAAAATGACATATTCCATCGTAACATGCACACTGCATGTCCGATGGGCATCCCATATCTTCTTAGATGGAACAAATAATAATATTATTGTTTTAGCATAATTTTAAGTCACTATGAGCATGTTTTCTCTGAATTCAACCGTTAGATGCCGTTTCTGTGTTCTTTGTCTCTGGAAAAGCGTTTCCAGTCACCACAGTCAAATGATACCACTGATTGATGTGATGTCTGCCTGGCCATTTTTCAATTTTCACCACGGTTGTTTTAGTATGTTTTCATGGCATTCTGAGGTCGTTCAGCTGGTTTTGACCACCCAACGCACCCTTTTAGAGCGCGTCGAACTGCTGAAAATGACATCTTCAGTCTTACCGCACACACGGCATGTTCGATGGGCATTCTATCTCCTCCTACATGTCAAGAATTATATTCTTATTGTTTTCGTGTGATTTCATGTCATTCTAGGCTCTTTTTCTCTAAATTCGACCGTTATATGCCGTTTTGGTGTTTTATGACTCCGTAAATGTGTTTCGGGTCACCGCGGTCAAACGACATGCCCGATTGACATGCCGTCTACCGGAAAATTTCAAAATTCACACCACATTATTTTTTGTATGATTTCATTGCATTATGAGGACATTAGGCTATTTTTGACCGCCCAATGTACCCGTTCAGAGCACGTCGAACTACTAAAAATGTAATATTTGGTCGTACCACTTACATCACATGTCTGATGGGCGTTCCATATCCTCCAACATGTCATGAATAGTATTCCTATTTTTTTGTCTGATTTCAAGTAATTTGGAGGACATTTGCTCTGAATCAAACAATTAGATGCCATTTTAGTATTTTATGACTCCAGAAATGCGTTTCCGGTCACCGCGGTCAAACAACACCCCCGATTGACTCACCATCTGCTAGACCATTTCAAAATTCACACCATAGTTGTTTTCGTATTATTTCCCAGCATTCTGAGGTCGTTTGACTGGTTTTGACCACCCAATGCTCGCTTTTAGAGCACGCCAAACATCTGAAAATGACATATTCAGTCGTACCAAGCACACCGCACGTTCGATTGGCATGACGTCTCCTCCTACTTGTCCCGAATAATATTCCTATTTTTTCATGTTCTTTCAAGTCATTTTGAACATGTTTTCTCTAAATTTGACCGTTAGACACCATTTTGGTGTTTTATGCCTCCGAAAATGCGTTTCCAATCACCACGGTCAAAAGACACCCCCGATTGATGTGTCGTCTACCCAACCATTTAAAAATTTACACAACGGTTTTTGTCTTATGATTTCATAGAATTCTGAGGTCGTTCAGCTAGTTTTGACCACTCAATGTGCCCTTCTAGAGCCCACTGAACTTCTGAAAAAGACATATTTGGTCTTACCGTGAACACCGCATGTCCGATGGGTGTGATGTTTCCTCCTACATGACACAAATAATATTCCTATTGTTTTAATGTGATTTCAAGTCATTTTGAGCACGTTTTCTTTGAATTCAACCATTAGACTCTATTACGGTGTTTTATGCCTCTAGAAATGTGTTTCTGGTCACCGTGGCCAAACAACACTCCTGATTGATGTTCCATCTGCCCGACAATTTCACAATTCACATGGCGGTTGTTTTCGTATAATTTAATGGCATTCTTCGGTCGTTCGGCTAGGTTTGACCACCCAACATGCCCTTTTAGAGATCGCTGAAATGCTCAAAACAATATATTCGGTCATGTCATGCACACCGCACGTCTGATTGTCATGTAGTCTCATCCTATATGTCACGAATAGTATTCATATTGTTTCGGTGTGATTTCACGTCACTCTGAGCATGTTTTCACTGAATTTGACCGTTTGATGTCGTTTCGTTGTTTTATGACTCTGGAAATTCGTTTCCACTCACTATGGTCAAATGGAACCCCCAATTGATGTTCTGTCTACCCAACCAATTAAAAAACCACGACACGGTTTTTTTCGTATGGTTTAATGGAATTCCGTGGTCGTTCAGCTGGTTTTGACCACCCAATGTGCCCTTTTAGAGCACATTGAACTATTGAAAATGACATATTCGGTCGTACCGCACACACCACACATCTGATGGGCATTCCGTCTCCTTCTACTTGTCATGAATAATTTTCCTATTATTTTAATTTGAATTCAACTTATTGTGAGAATTTCTTCTCGAAATTCAACCATTAGATGCCATTTTGGTGTTTTATACTTCTGGGAATGTGTTTCTTGTCACTACGGTCAAATGACACCGTCGATTGACAGTCCATTTTCATGACCATTTTCAAATTCACACCACGGTTGTTGTCATATGACTTCATAGCATTCGAGGTCGTTTGGCTGGTTTTGACCACCCAACGTGCCATTTTAGAGCGTGTCGAACTACTGAAAATGATATATTCGGTCGTACCGCGCGCACCACACGTCCGATGGGCATGTCGTCTCCACCTACATTTCACGATTAATATTCCTATTCTTTTCGTGTGATTTTATGTCATTCTGAGCATGTTTTCACTAAATTCGACTGTTAGATGTTGTTTCGTTGTTTTATGCCTTCAGAAATGCATTTCCGGTCACTGAAGTCAAATGTCACCCAGATTAACGTGTCGTCTGCCTGACCATTTCACAATTCACACTGAGGTTCTTTTCGTATGATTTCATGGCATTCTGAGGTCGTTCAGCTAGTTTTGACCAAGAAACAAGTCCTTTTAGAGCGCGTCGAACTACTAAAAATGACATATTCTGTTGTACCGTGCACAACGCATGTCTGATGGGCGTTTTGTATCTTCCTAAACATCACGAATAATATTCTAATTTTTTTCATTTGATTTCAAGTTATTCTGATCACGTCTTCTCTGAATATGACCGTTAGATGCCGTTTTGGTGTTTTATTACTCCGGAAATGCGTTTCCGGTCACTACGGTAAAAAAACACCCCCAATTGACTTGAATTCTACCCGAACATTTCACAATTCACAACACAGTTGTTGTTTTATTATTTCATGGCATTACACGGTCATTCAGTAGGTTTTGACAACCCAAAGCACCCTTCTAGAGCACACCAAACTGATGAAAATGAAATATTCTGTCATACCACGCACACCGCACATCCGATGGGCGTTTCGTCTCCACCTACATGTCATAAATAATATTCTTGTTGTTTTCATGTGATTTAAAGTCATTTTGAGCCTTTTTTCTCTGAATTCGACAATTAGATGTCGTTTTGGTGTTTGTTGACTCCGGAAATGTGTTTCTGGTCACCACGGTCAAACGACACCCCTGATTGACATGTCGTCAGCCCGACCATTTCACAATTCACACCACAGTTGTTGTCGTATGATTTCATGGCGTTCCGAGGTCATTCGTCTTGTTTTGACCACTCAATGTGCCCTTTCAGAGGGCGCTGAACTTCTGAAAATGACATATTTGGTCGTACCACACACACCGCACATCGGATGGGCGTTCTGTCTCTTGATAAATGTCAAGAATAAAATTCCTATTGTTTTTGTGTGATTTCAAGTCTATCTGAGCATGTTTTCTCTAAATTCAACCATTAGATTATGTTTCGGTGTTTTATGCCTCTCGAAATGCATTTCTGGTCACGGCGGTAAAACAACACCCTCGATTGACATACCGTCTACCTAAATATTTTATAATTTCATACCGCGGTTGTCTTCATATGATTTCATGGCATTCCGTGGTCATTCTACTGGTTTTGACCACCCAATGCGCACTTTTAGAGTGCACTGAACTGTTGAAAACGACATATTCGGTCGTACCGCGCACACCACACATCTGATTGGTGTGCCACATCCTCCTACATTTCACAAATAATATTCCTATTGTTTTCATGTGATTTAAACTTATTATGAGAAAGTTTTCTCTGAATTCAACCATTAGATGCCGTTTTGGCGTTTTATGACTCCGAAAATGCGTTTCCGGTCACTGTGTTCAAAAGACACCACCGATTGATGTGTTTTCTACCCGAACATTTCAAAATTCACACCATTGTTTTTGTCGTTTGATTTCACAGAATTCCACGGTCGTTCGGCTGGTTTTCACCAACCAACGCACCATTTTAGAGTGCACCAGACTAATGTAAATGACATATTTGGTCGTATGACACACACTGCACGTCCGATGGGCGAGCCTTAACCTCATACATGTCACATATAATATTCCTGTTGTTTTTTTGTGATTTCAAGTCATTCTAAGCAAGTTTGCTCTGAATTCGAACGTTAGACGCTGTTTCGATGTTCTATGACTCCAGAAATGCATTTTCAGTCACCGGGGCCAAACGACACCTCTGATTGACATGCCTTCTGCCCTACCATTTCAAAATTAACACCACGGGTTTTTCGTATTATTTCATTGCATTCTGCAGTCAGTGGGATAGTTTTGACCACCCAACACGCCCTTTTAGAGTGTGTCGAATAGCTGAAAATGACATATTCGGTCGTACCACACACACCCCACATCCGATGGATGTGACCTCTCCTTCTACATGTCACAAATAATATTTCTATTTTTTTATAGGATTTCAAGTCATTCTGATCACCTTTTCTCTAAATTCGATAGTTAGACGTTGTTTCGATGTTTTTTGCCTCTAAAAATTCATTTCTGGTCACCATGGTCAAAAGACACCCCCGATTGACGTGTATTCTGCCCTAACATTTCACAATTCACACCACAGTGCTTTTGGTATATTTCATGGCATTTTGTGGTCGTTGGCTGGTTTTTCCCACCCAATGCGCCCTTTCCAAGCGTGCTGAATTGCTAAAAACGACATATTCGGTTGTACCGCACACACTGCACATTCGATGGGAATTATGTCTCCTTTTACATTTCACGAATAATATTTCTATTGTTTTAGAGTGATTTCAAGTCATTCTGAGCACATTTTCTCTGAATTTGACCATTAGACACCGTTTCGGTGTTTTATGCCTCTGTAAATGCGTTTTCGGTCACCGCTGTCAAAAGACACCCCCGATTGACGTGCTGTCTGCCCGAACATTTTACAATTCCCACCACTATTGTTGTATTATTATCTCAATGAATTATGAGGTTGTTCTGCTGGTTTTGACCACCAAACGTGCCCTTTTAGAGCACACTGAACTACTGAAAACGACATATTCTGTCGTACCGCACACACCGCAATCTGATGGGTGTGTCGTCTCCTCTTACATGTCACTAATAATTTTCCTATTGTTATCATGTGATTTCATGTCATTTTTAGCAAGTTTTCTCTAAATTCGACCATTTGACACCGTTTAAGTGTTTCATGCCTCCGGAAATGTGTTTCTGGTCACCGCTGTGAAACGACACCTTCAATTGACATTCCGTCTGCCCGAACATTTCACAATTCCCCCATGGTTGTTGTAGTATGATTTCATGGAATTATGAGGTCGTTAAACTTGTTTTTACCACCCAAAACCCCCTTTTAGAGCGCGCTGAGCTACTGAAAACGACATATTCGGTCGTACCGCGCACACCGCAAATCTGATGGGAATTTCGTCTCCTCATACATGTCATGAATAATATTCGTATTTTTTCATTTGATTTGAAGTCATTATGAGCATGTTCTCTCTGAATTTGACAGTTATATGTCGTTTTAGTGTTTTATGACTTCAAAAATGTGTTTCCGATCACCACTGTCTAACGACACCCATGATTGAAATGTCGTCTGACCGACCATTTCACAATTCACACTGGGTGGCGCGGAGGGCTTTCCGTAGTGCAGCGGGCTATCCCGGGGCGGGGGGGGGGGGGGGGGGGGTTCATGGGGCTGGGAGGGTTTCTGGGGTGCGGGGAGGGATTTTTGTGGTGGGGGGGGGCTCTCAGGGGTTGCTGGGAGGGCTGTCTGGGGTGCCGGGAGGGCTGTCTGGGGTGCCGAGAGTGCTGTCTGGGGTTCACGGATGGGGGGGGGGCTGTCCAGGGCTAACAAATAGTGAACCTGAGCTCAGTCACCAAAAACAAGTTTCATGGTTTATATTAGGAATCTTATGGTTTTTTCAAAACTATTACTGAACATGAAATTGAAAACATTGAAAAATTAAATGAACTAAAAATATCCAAATCATTAATCAGTTTCATGGTTAACTCTAAATTCATGCATACAAACATTGCATCATTCCAAAGCACACATAATACCCCCAAATATCAAAAAATATCACTACAAATCCAACTTAAAAATCAATAACAACCCCACCAATAAAAAAAGAAACACACCTCATGAATATGATTATTCATGCATGGTCATGACTGCTACCTCTATCCGGGGGGCTAGGATCCAAAAAAAATAAAAATTATCAATATTTTCATAAAAAAATATTATAAATTAAATAAATAAATATGGTATAAACCTACCTCGTATGATCCCCTGCACCATCACCTGGATGCTCATATTCCTGCTGTGCTCTAACCTCAACGATTAATTGAACATTTAACTCCTTGGATGCACGCAACATTGCCTTGAAATATGACAACTGTTGTGCCTTCTGAGCAAAAACAAGATCGAAAACCGCAACACATGATACTAAAGAACTATGAATCCATGTTCCATAGTTCAAACTATATCCATGCCAGTCCCGACCAATAATGTGATGAATGATCTCATCCCTTCACATGGGAAGCAGTTGCGGGTCCACTGGCAGTTGTTTTAACTCAGCTTCAAATTGAGCCTGCGAAATATTTAAATATATATACATATATATGTTAATATATAGATTTATGTATTTATTGGTAGTTAGTACAAGCACTTACTATAAATGTTGCAGCCTCTGCATCATTTCGATCACGAGTGCTCATCCACACCAACATTTTATCTGTCGGTGCACCTTGCTCCCGTAACTGTATATGAATATAAAATAAACACATAACCATATTAATTAATAAATTAAAAAATGAATAATAAATATCTAATTTCAGATCCGAGACACGTGACGAGTCCCGATTCTGTGAGGTGGTCCTTGTAACGCTCGATTCTTAGAATTGCGTGTTGACACAACCTTCATTCAATAATTCAAATTTCAAACAAATCACACATTCATGAAAATATATATACGAAAATAAATATACAAACTGAAACACCCTTAGTAGACCAATATGAAACTATGTCAAGCCACTATGCCTGGAGGACACCTCTCGGGACTTTCTCCAGAATGTCTGGGGAACCCACATTTGGTACCCAATGGTCCCTCTTGACATTGCCTTTATAATCTTTCTACATATTATGGAATTTTCACACACACATGGGCCGAAACTCATTGGGGAATAATTTCAAATTTTTCTATTAAAGAAAAAAATCACATATATGTATTGTTTATACATAGGAAAGAATGTAAAATGGTCTTCTTACCTGAACCACCCTTCAAAGATGATCTAATGTGTCCTGAGAGATAGAAGCCCAGTCCTATGTGGTCAATGGAAATCTATGTGGGGCACGTATCATATGACCTAGCTGATGAATAAATGCAGGGGAATTCAGTACCACAGGATGAAATACCTCTTCAAAGAAAACATCAAAGGTCGTGCTAGAATTCCATGATAAAATGCCACGACCAGGGCCTCTCTTGCGAGAGGAAGAAGCAGTTGAGTCTGATCCTGTTGAAAACAATTTAATATATAACATGACATATGTTATATATATATATATATTTATCAGTTACATAAAAAATAGAGACAATGACATTCAAACATAACTCTACCCTGAGACATAGATGGTTCAGATGGATGATGTGGATCTACTGTCTCTTCCCTTGACATGCTTTCAGTCATAGAATGTATTAGTAAGAGGACTATCCAAAGTGTTCAAAAGCTAAATTTTATTGTTTTTAAAATAATAAAACTTGTAAATTTGTTAATCAAATAAAAAGGGATTGAATACGTAATTGTGAATGAATTTTAAAAAAACAGGAAATTAACAAAACAGATAAAAAAATTATGTACAAAACCAATAAACGCATAACCAAATTTCAGATTGAATTAATAAAAATTCATGAATCACATGAACAAAATGAAGAATAGATCAAAGGGTAGATACACCAACAATAACATGAATATACCAAAAGATAAATCACCCTAAATATTTATAAATTAATAAACTTCCAAAAGAGAGGATTAAAACATACAAGGAATTATAAAATTTTTAGATAATTTATGATATCCTTGGACATTCAATACAGAATAGTGGGAAAACAATTATACCTTTCATTAAGCATGAAAATCGACAGTTTCTCCTTCAACAGCTGCTCTGAACCTATACATATCTTCTTCACATTTATATATGATATGTTGATCAATTTTTTGGGAAATAGACAGAACAGTCTCAGATTTATCTTGTTCAAATAAAAAAACTCCTCATTGGGACATTATCACAACAACTTTCCAAATTGGATTAAAATGCAAAGTAACGAAGAATACTAGTTCCGATTGTGATTTCAAAATAAAATGTTCATTATCAACTCATTCATTTCTTTATAACATATAGTTAAAATTCACCAATGAAAACTGATATTGATTGACTTTACATCCACCCGCTAAATCAACCCAATTACACTTTAAGAATATGTACTTCAACCCATGTGTGTATAAAACATCAATGATCTCTATCAATGGATCATAGTAATAACCATAAACAATGAATGGAAAACTGATTCCACTATTTTTTGTTTCTCGTTTGTCATCAACAACTTTAATTAGAAATCGAAAACCATTAGCATCTATATCTTTATAACGAGGAGCCGTTATAGATGGACCCTCATCCAGTTGGATAAATTTTTCAGTTAGTGTGGGGTCCTCTAACTCCCTCATCTTATGAACCTACATAATTCATTTAATTCAATAATGATTTCTATAGAATGAAATTAGTGTAATAATTCACTCATAATGAAAATCAATTTATACATACATATTCCTTGAACTAATCATGAATTGATGCATAATGAGATTTTTGAATTTGATACTCAGTCGCATGATACATCTCTTCTTTTACCTCATTAATGTTTTTCCTATAAAAGATAACACGATGTCTAAATGGTCAACATATTCCAAAAAAACATGTAAAAGTTAAACAATAAAAGCGATAAGACACTTACTACATTAATGGTGCAACTGATGGAGTATTGAACTTGATATATCGATGCGCTTGTATCCACTAAATGTTGTCCATATCAAATATGGTTCCTTCTCCAACTGAACCATCATGAATCCGAGAGGGCTTATCTAATTTTGTTTCATCATCTGTAAGATATTCTTCTCAAAAAGTAGTAGACTCATCCATCAAATAACCATTGTCTATTGATGCCTTCGTACAAGCTCTGTTGCATAAAAATCGTTTCAATGTACCCAAATATCGCTCAATAGGATACATCCACCTGAATTGCACTAGACCAGTATCCATTACTTCATCATTTCGGTGCACTGTCAAGTGGACGATAACATTTAAAAATGAGGGAGGAAATAGTTTCTCAACGTGACAAAGCGTAAGTACCATTCAGTCCTAAAATCTTTTTAAATCACTCAATCATTGATTTCTTAAAAAAATCTATCTAAAAAAATTCTCATCTCAATCAATGGCTAGACAAAATTAGGGTATAAACAATCAAAAATTGCAATCAGAATCAATTGTTGAAGTAGTATGTGATTGTCATGACTTTTTAACCCTTGCAATGTCCTACTCGTCAGATTAACACATATTGAAATATTATAAGAGTAACCATTAGGCACCTTGAGTATCTTCAAAATAGAAAGAAATGTCTCTTTCTCTTTTTTAGTCATCGTATATCGTGCTGCAGGAATATATGCCTTGTTTCCATCAGCTAACTGTAAATGCAACTGTTTTCTTAAACCCATTTCTTCCAAATCACGATGTTCATTAACATGGTCCTTTGAATTTCCACTAACACCTAAAATGGTACACAATATGTTATCACAAACATTTTTTCAATGTGCATGACATCAAAATTATTCCTTAGAATGTTAGTTTTCCAATACATAAGACTATAAAAAATACTTTTCTTTTTCCAATTGTGACTGTGCTGCTTACCCGCAGCAAAAATATTACGTACTAGATGAGCCCCCAAATCCTGAATTTCATATACCTTACGGATGTTTTCTTCCACAATTTGTGATACCATTTCAACTCCTGTTATGATCTTTGGTGCTGGGCTAAACTCTCTAGAACCATCAAATTCCACTCTATCATTTCTGAGCCTGTGCTGAGGGGGAAGAAAATGTTTGTGACCCATGTATTCAAATTTTTTGGAATGTTTATTCCATCAATTGTTTTACTTTTATTGCAATAAGGGATAGAAAATTCCTCTTTCATACTCCAGCCTGATAAATTTGCATAAGACGAGAAGTCATTGATTTTACACAATAAAGTAGTTTGTAGTTTTAACATTTCATTCGTTTCACAGTCATAAGTCATCACACCATCACCCAAAAATTCATTCAAATTATCAATCAATGGTTGAAGGTAAACATTAATCTTATCCCATGGACTTCTAGGTCCATCAATAAGAGTGGAATGTAATATAAATTGTTGCTTAAAACAGATCCATGGAGGATGATTATACAGAACCAACACCATGGGCCATGTGCTATTAATTTCACCAACCATAGACTTTAATGGATTGAAACCATCTGCTGCCAACCCATTAGAGACATTACGAACATCTTTATAAATGTCGGGATGTCTCTTATCAAAATCCTTCCATGCATGACAGTCTACCGGGTTGGTTAACATATCACTTTCATGATCTCTTTCTACATTCCATCTCATTAAATTAGAAACTTTAGATGACATAAAAAATATTTTCAACCTCCATTTAAGGGGAATGTAACACATTTTCTTTACAGTAATCAGATTCCCCTATATCACAATCTGACTTTGATGAGTCTTATTTCCACAGTTCTCTTTCCACCTGGAAGTACCACAAACCATACAAATATCTAAATGGGATGTTTCCATTCAAAAAAATATAATATTTTTTTCACATGAATCTATGGTATCATATGTAAAAACTAATATCTCTATCATATTAAGAGTATAGTAATATGACTCAGGAATCTTAGCGTCGACATGAAGAACATTTATCAATAACACCAACAGCATGTCGAATTATTTGTCAGACCACTGATTCAATGTATTCAAATGTAACAACTCCACGATAAATGACAATTTATTGTAAGAAGTACATGAAAGATATAATTCTGTTTTTTTCATCATCATGTGCTTCATAAAACCTCATTTAATCACGATCTACACAAGAACGATGATTTATCTCATAGGTCTCATGATTCTGGATGTCAATGCCTTCAAGATCTAATCCATGTACCATTTCAGTAAGCATTTCATGCATTGGATCATTCATCCTTACATTAAAATCCATTTGAACGACATCCGTATTTTGACAAGAATCATATTATTCTCCATGACGAGTCCAAATCTTATAATTTTTCACAAATCCAAAAAAGAATAGGTGTTCCATCACAGTATCTCATGTGAATTGATATCAGTAAGCACATTTTCTACAAGGAAACCTAATAATGTCACTTTCAAATCCTCTGTTGAAGTCAATAAACTGCATAATTCCATTGAAATATTCTATAGACGTTCGATTTGGAAGATCGGTCCAACGATTATCCATAATAATATCTATATAACAAATAATTACACAAGGCTTATTACATATACATTTTTCATATCAAATATATATAAAATAAATACTAATAAATATTTTTGGACCATTGATAAAATAATAAAATTACATCTCTAAATTGAATACAAGAGAATATATAATGGAATGTAAGTGAAATCTCATGTAATACATGATTGTGCTATAAACTTGGAAGGGTGGGGAGCCGAAGGTGGTGCTGTGAGTGAGAGGAGAGGCAGTGGAGGGGAGCCAGAGCTAGAGGTTGTGCGGCGATGGAGGGGATGGGCAGTGCCGGTGGAGGTGAGCCGAAGGAGAGGAGGCAGTGAGGTGGAGATAGTGCAGCGAGGGCCGGACTACGAGGGAGGGGATCGAGGAAAACAGAGAGTTGAAGGGCCACAGTGGCGAGGGGATGAGGAGTGGCTGTGTGGAGAGGAAGGGGACTGGTCTTCGACTGTGCAGCAAGGGAGGGGACGGGCGGTAGCGGTGCGTTGAGGGAGGTGGATGATGATATTTGGGACGAGGGATGGTGGGGAGCCGGAGTAGTAGATGACGAGGGGACATGGGATGTGCAGTAAGGGGGCGAAGGGTCGAGGGCTGAGGGGGAAGAGGGAAGAGGGGGCAGAGGGTGGAGGCTGGAGGGTGGAGGCCGGAGGGCGGGGACCGGCCGGAGGGCAGAGGCGGCAGAGGCTGGAGGGGGTGGAGGCCGGAGGGAGGAGGCAGGAGTGCGGAGCCTAGAGGCCGAACGGGACAGTGGGCGGAGGGGGTAGAGAGAAAAGGGCGGGCAGAGAGTGGTCGGAGGGCAGGCGGAGGGCGGAGGCCAACAAGGGCGGAGTGTGGAGGGTGACGAGCGCAGTGAGGGGTGGAGGACGGTGAGGGTGGAGGGAGGCGGGAGACAGGGTAGGGTGGAGAGGGCGAGGGGTCATGGTAGGGTTTTGAGAGGGGAGGGGCGGGGGGAGAAGGGGGGCCCCGAAGCCTCCCCGATTTGTTTTGCAAAACCCAGCCCTCGCCAGAGGTGGTCGCTATAGGCCACCTACATCGACCGCCAAAGGCGGTATCCTGTGTCAGGGGAGCTTCAAAGCCCATTATACTAGTAGTGTAATGTATTGGAAATAATTAATAACTCCCCAATATTTTTATATATATATCCACAAAATAACCCCATTATATTCCCTTAAAAACCATAGATCACATCATTACTATGACCTCCACTCAATATTGTCCCAACAATTCTCCCTAATCTCTCAATAATCTCATTCCATGCATGTGGAATCACCCTCTCAAGGAAAGGGACCTCCCCAGTCACTTTTCAATCCACGAATCTTATTAATTTTAAGCCATTTATTTCCAAATACTATTGTTGTCATTTTATTTTAAACTTCCTGATTACATACATCTTTATTTCCATGTGATTAGAGACCCCTTTCATCCTCATTAATCCCTTAAATAAACATTTATGTACACCCATTACCAAGATGAAATTTTGTAATGGATCTCCCTCTCGTCTTTTAATTAAAGCACCTCTTTTGTTTTATGCCTATTATATTACCATTGATAATGTTTGGGGTATATTTTTCTACATCCATCACATTTCCCTTTATATTTACATGTGATAATATACCCATTTCAATCTCATTAATCCCCTCAATTAAGCATTATGTAAACCTATTTTCAATCTAAAATTTAGTAACATATCATCTCCTTCTCCACTATATTATGGAATCTCAATTTTGAATTGCCTTTTATCTATATTACATAATTTTGTGATATGTTCTCACATATCTTCTATAATCCCCATATTATGCCTAAATTATGAGAGATCCATTTCAATATCGTTAATCCCTTCCATGGACAATTATATTCAACCACTCTGCTGACCTAATATCATTGTGATTTTCTATGCCAAGAAATTGTTTAGTGCATACTTTTACCCATTTCCTATCAAACATGTTCACCATTGTGCATTTATACTTCAATTATTTTTGTAATTACCTGTATTTATTCCACACTCATTTATCATGGAATAAAATGGGATGATAAATGATTCTATGTTATATGATATATATGTCACACATAAGCATGAGAATGAAATGAAAGTGATGGGTGGGTCTGGAATTATGTAGATCCCCAATACATTGGATAATGTTATAGAATCATGATACCTCAAGAAAGATATTCGGGAAAAACCTAATCCATCACTTGACTTTTTCTATCATGACACCTTGGATGTTATCCTTAACATCTATTTATGATGCAGTGTTTTATGTTTTTTTCACGTTTTCAATGATTCATTTTTTGTTATCATGACATATCATGCCTCATTGTTCATGTTTTTGATTATCAACCCCTTTATTCCCCATTAAAATTCTAGTTGTATAACATTTATTACTTTATTCATGTTATCCATGTTAATTCTCTTACCATGAATTATATCTCACCACCTTCTTATGTATTTACCTAGGTTATTACATGCAGTTTTAAATGCGAAGGAATAATATGATATTTTTAATGATGTTTTAAATAAAGACTCTTTAGTCTATGTTTAATGGTGTTACATTGTGTTCCTTATTTCAAAATACACTAAAATTATTGATCTTAGGGTTTTATTATGGATACTCTTATTTAATAAATCATTAATTAATTTTTAATATAGAGTAGGGTTTTCATAGATTGTATTAGATAAATGTATATTTATATTTGGGAGTTTTTTATAAAACTCTAGAAAAATATTTAGGGAATACACTAACAAAAATAAGACAACATTATGTTTTTGTAAACAATGTTGTAAGTGGTTTCTAAGAAAATACATCCTTGTTTGGATATTATATGTGTATGTGGATATGGAATATATGTACCTAGGTGTGAAATCAGAAAACACTAAATTACACAAGACCCTATTGGTAACCGGTGCATGAAAACGAGAATTGATACCTAGCTGGTGTGACATTCCTAGGGGATTTAAAGTAGTAAATTCGCAATCTCACTATAAACATTTATTAATTTTATAAAATATCAAATAAGTTTCTATGATAAAAAATTGATCATGGATACCAAATATTGAATCCTAGATTTTTATAATTAATGTAATAAAAATCATTTATAATTTATCCCATCAATGATAATTGGATTCTCATTTGTGTGCTTAATAGAATAATCGTACTAATCGTTTGGAAAAAACATGATATAATAGTGCAAATTTATTAAATGATGAAATTATACTTATCAATAAAGTATATTTCATTACTTCCCAATTATAGATTGTAATAGAATTACCTAAATCTTAAAAAAATTAAATGAATGTGTCATATTAAAAACATAATCGACAGATTGTTGGCCATTTTACCCATCAAAGATTTATGGTTTAGTGGTCATTGATTATATCCTGACATTGTTCTTTAAAACAAAGTATTAGTTATTTATTTTTAATTTTCTCATCTATGTTAATGTTTTCAATTAAAATTAATTTTATACAACTGTGAAACCTAGTTATAGGATGATTGACATACTTCACTTTCCCTCTTTTCAAGTGGATATTTATTTTACCATTTTTGTGATATTGGTTTCTTATAAATATATTTTCAAGTGTCAAACCATTTTTTACCATGATCTTATTTAAATTGAGATGTAGTAATTCATTAAATGTGGAAGAATGTAACACCATATGTTTTTAAAATAGAGAATTATATTTGATAGTGTATGTGGTATGCATCAATGATCCCAAACAAACAATGAATATTTAAACATGACCATTTTAAAATTTCAATAAAATTTTAGGATATAAGTATGAAAAAATAATTTAAGAAATATATATTTATATTATATATATATTGATGAATTCTTAGAAAGTAATCAATCAATTGTTTGTAATGCCTTTTTATTCATCAAAACATATTTTCAAGAAAATATGAATTTTATATAATTTTATAAAATAATTTATAAATATTATCATGATTATTAAAAAAAATTGATAAGAAAAAATTGGATTTTTATAGCAGAATATCAAAATTAACATAGGTATAAAATTTGGAACTATTCAAAAAATATTTACATTCTAATGAATAGAGAATATATTGTTTTATGTAAAACCAACATTTTTAATAAATTATGTAAAATAATAGTCCCAATTAATCATTAATTCTATTTAAATGTAAATACATTATTATTTATTTATATTTAATTCAATTAATTACTTTTAAAAAATATTTCAATAGGATTTTAATATGAATATAATTTTTATAATATTTTTCTTTTTTCTGAAAACTGTTTTAAAATGCTTAATGATTCTTCATTCTAATAATTTAAAAAAAACCATAATTAAAATTTAATTTAATGATGTTAATATATTATGTATATAAATATATTTTTTAAATTCATATAATGATGATTAAAACATATATAGTTAATGTAAAATCAACTTTCCCTTGAAAAAGTATATTTTTTAAAACAGATTTTCTTCCCGCTTATAGGTTTAATTTTTATATTAAAAATTTCCACCATTATAAATTGATTTTGATAAAATTTTTTATATATTTGTAATGATAATAATTAATATTATGTAACATTTCCAAATTAAATTTTGAATAATATTAATAGTAAATATAGTAATTATTAATTACCACGTTAAAAATAAAATATGTTAATTAAGGGTAAAAATAATTTAACAAAGACATATTAAATATCCCAAAATATATGAATATTTATATTTCATTTTTATTGAAATTATGATTATATGAATTTATTATTTTTCTACATTATGTTGGAATAATTAATCAATCAATATATTATTTTTGATTAATTAATTTATATACGAAATAAATTTTATTTTAGTAAAATTTTATCATTAAAATATGAATTATAAATGTAATTGATAATTTTTTATGATGTCAACTGTAATTTCTATAATGGTTCAAAAATTGTTATTGTCAAATAATGAATAATTTATCAATAAATACTAGTTCTCTTTGAAAAATAAAAATTCATATATTTAGAAAATTATATGATAAAATAAATATTATTTTTTTAATTATCTTGTTTAAAATATCCAACGGTTATTCATTTGTAGTTTTTTGAGACAATTGAATTTTCAAATAAAAATTAAATACTATAAAAATATACATTGTGTATTATGATAGAATAATGACCCAAATAATATGTAATAAATACTATAAATAGCATTAATGACCGAATCTATGTTTCTATTTAAAAATAATTATATTTTAAAACTATTTAATTAATTTTATAAAGCCTTTATAAATCCTCCAAATCCAATAATATTTTATAAATTTTTTAAAAAATAATTTATGTACATGACTCACCTACACATAACTAATGGAAATATTATAATGATCTTTTACCTCGACCTAATAAAATAAATAAAACCACCCTCTTTGGAATAACACTTTGGAAAAATCATGGGAGGTTTTGTGTTTTTAGTTATTTTATTATATAGAGTCTAAAACCAATTTTTGGGAAATAATAATGAACTCCCCTCTAATTCATTATATAAAACTATTGTATCTCCACATATTATTCACCATATAACCTTTTAGAATGTCCTACTATGACATTTTTTATTTTCTTCCAAATTTTCACCAATCTCTCAAGATTTTGCTCCCAAGCATTTGGACTTGTCGTCTCAAGGTAAGGGACCTATCCCCCCCCCCCTTTTAAATTCAATAGAATTCTTTATTTTATGAAATTAATTACCATATACCAATGTTAGGATATTATTTGACATAACCCCCTTATGTATAATTCTATTTACTAGTTCTCTAATAACCCACTCACTCCCATTAATCCATCACATAAACTTTTATGTACACCCGTTAAAAGGCCAAACTTTAGTAAATGATTTGCCTATCTTCTTTTTTATTCAAAAACGTATTTCATGTTATGCCTATGAAATTCCCTTTTCATTAATAGTATGTGTTTTTATTGATCCATCATACTTCTATTTAATGTAAATGTGATGAGAGACCCCTTTCACTCTCATTAATCCCTCCAGTGAACATTTATTTACACATATTACATTGCCAAATTTTATTGAGGGATCCTCTCCTTCTCAACATTATTAAATCATATCCATTTTATTTTTTTATCTCCATTTCCTATTGTTGGGATATGTTCTCACATATCCTCTTTACTAAACCTATGATTAATAAATTTTTAAATACTACTTTTACACTAATTATTACCTTCCATGAACATTTATATGAACCATTATACTCCTCAAATTTCACAATGATTTTCCATTTCATGTAATTGGGTAGTTACTACCAGTACCAATTTCTTATCAAGGGTGTCTACCAATATGCAATTATAATTAATTGATTTTTGTCTTCAATATATGTATTACTAATTATCAATCATTTAATAGAATGGGACGATAATGGATTCCATGTTTTATGATCTATGTGGAAAACATAGTCATGAAAATGAAATCAATGTGATGGGTGCACCCAGTATTATATAGATCTCCAATGCATTGGGTATTTTCTTAGACTCATGATATGTCATAAAACAGAATGGAGAGTGAATTCAACCCATTACAAAAAAAATTCCATCATTATGTAATGTAATTTATCATTTACATATGATTTTGATGTGTTGTTTTATGTTGTTTCCACATTTTCACTATTGCCTTTATGTTATCATGTTATATTAGGAATAATTGTTCAGGTTTATGATTCTCACACATTCTATACCCCATTTATATGGAAATGTTCTAACACATAACACATTATTCTTGTAATTCCATGTTTATTCCACTAAATGAAATTAATTCTCCCCCCTTTCTCTTGTTTTTCCCCTAGTTATCCAATGTAGTTATATCTACAAAGGAATCATATTATCATGTTAATGAAGATTTCAATATACATAATGCATTCCTTGTTTTATGTTCTTATATAATTTATCTAATTTAAGATGAAACTAGAATTATAGATTTTTTGGTTTTTATTACGTGTACTCTTATTTCATTAATAATTAATTATTTTGTAAAAACATATGGTTTTTCATAGTAGGTGCATATCATGTCATAAGTTTCAAATAAGGAAAATTTTGATAAAAACTATTACAACTTTGGTAACATTAAACCATAAACCCCATTAAAATAAATTGTATTATGGTTATTTAATTCCCTATAAATTTAAGGATATTAATCATAAAAAACATTCATTTCTATTATATAAACCACAGAATAAATATAAGTGGTGAATATGACATATATCTCACAGAAATAAAAGCTTGACAAGAAAAACCAATACCTTGAGTCTGATTCGTTGAGATTATTGATTATCTTCCTAAATGAAAATATAATGGTAGTTATTTAAATTATTTAAATCCATTTACTAGTTTAATATTAATTTATTTCACTTATTAAAAAATTATATATAATTACATAATCATTTACCATTATGTTAGATGTTTTGATCATATTCAACTTATGTATCAAAAATGACATTGGATGGTTGACTATAGTCAATGGGTCATTATGTGAAAATCATTAAATTAATAATTATATTATAATTATAATATTTATAAATAAATAATTTTTTTAAGACCAATCATGAAATATTGTTTTGAAAAATAAAATATTATTGCGATCATATAGATAGTCGCCTATATGTACGTATGAGTAACATTCCCATTTTCCAATGATTATTATGGAAATAACATAAGAAATATGTTCACCCTATAAAATGATATTATATAATAAATAAAATGATATTTAATTATAAATATTTATATATCTATATATATAATTCTTGTGATGAAAAAGGAATCACATCACATCAGGGAGGTGGTAGTTCCCAAGTCTAGGAATAATGTTATCACATTTTAACTATGCGTAAATGTATTAAATATAATTAAATATTATAAATATAGAATTAAAATTATTTTATTAATATAATATTTATTTCATTAGATCGTAAATATTCATTAATATTATACTTTTTACCTCCCATGTAACATGTTTGTAAAAAATGCTTTGCATTGCTTTGTGAAGAGGTATTTCACTGTACACATGAGTGACATTATCATATCTCATAAGATATGGAATATAAATAATTAAAATATGATACAATGACTCCATAGGTAGTATTATGTTATAATAGTCATTCATACACTTTATATACCTTATTATTCATAACCATGTCATGTGGAAATGGAAAAACAAATTATATCAGTTCACGATGTGGAAGTCTGTCGTACACCAAAACAATGATTGCATAACCCATTTTGTGGAAGTGTATGTGGATGTAGTTCATTAACATAACATAAAAACATCATAGTATATTTACGATAATTATTTTATAATATAATAATTGTATAATAATATTTAAATGTGGAGGATAAAAAATAAAATAAAAAGTACTCATTGCTGAACGTTACCACTTCTTCGGGTAACTTTTTTTGGTTTCAACCAAAGGCCATAATTGGGTTGATTTATACAAAAACAAGGTCTTTTATTATTTTATGAGGTAATATGGGAACATATTTGTTATATTTTTGTATGATACAAATATCTTTATAGTTGTTAACAAGTGTGGGGACTGAATTCCCTTTTAAAGTTGAGGAGTGTTATTCTTTTGAATACTCAAAAGTATTCACTATATGGTGGTATTCCTTAATCATGTGCCTAAAAAATTTAATAATAATATATTTTAAGTATTATATTTTTTATAAATACCTCCACCGCACTAAATAAATAACTGAATATAAAGAATCATTCCTTAACTAATATGTTTCCTTAATTTTTTCATTTTGGTATTTCATCATGGTAAATAATTTCAAAATTGAGTAGTTTATCCATTAAGAAAAAATTAAATTGATATTTATATTAAATTCTATAATTAATAATAATAAATAATTATTAAAATTATTAAAAAAATATCATTTTCTTTTTAAATTAATTTTAACAGAAATGCATGTGATAAGAAAAAACACTACTATTACCCTAACTAAAAAGACAATGGTTTTACTATTTATAGGACAATATGGTTATTATAAAATTTCTTTTGGCACATAAATGTACAATATATAATATTTATTAACATTTAAAATTACATGAAGGATGATATTATTTTTCTTAATTTTACATTATTTAACAAAAAAACATTTTTTATAAAATAATATAAATTTCAGTTTTGACATAATTTATTTAATTGAGTTTTAAAAATATTAAGACAAGTATATATTTTTGAGTATATTAATATTAAAAATTAAAATTCATATATAAATCTAAAAATTTAATGTCATATAATAATTAATTCAATTTAATTAACATTTAATATTTTTAGTATCATTTATTTTAGGTAATTATTTACTAAATAACTACTACATTCACATTTCATATGGATTTTATTTAATTATATAATCTATAAAAATCTAAGATAAATTATCAGGATAAAAAATAATTTTTATTTTAAAAGGATATATAAAACTGAACATATGGGGTTTTCCCAAGTCCCAAAGCTACACTAAAATTTAAAGGAAAATTGGTTCATCTTAGTATTTTTTTCATAACTTCTTATATGGGCCACGTTAATTGAATAGTTTCCTAAAACTCATAAAAACATATAAAATGGACACAAAGGTTTACATTTTCCCAAAAAATTGTTATTCTGAAAAATTTATTGGTCATTGTTTCCCTTTTGATAAAATTTTAATTCCATGGTAATATCACATTAACTTAAATCAATGTGATTATATTTGACTATTTTAAAAAATAAATTTAGAAAAAAATATTTTTCACTTATAAAAAATTATAAAAAATTATTATTCTAAATATAGAATAAATTTTTATAATTAAATTCATTAAATTATATAGTTTTAATTTATTATTAATCCCATAGATGTGGTGAGTCAACAGGTTTTTAAGACGAGCATTTTATTTGACAAAGATGAATTTATATTAACTCAATGAATCATAATAATAATCACATCAAAATAATTAATATTTAATTATATATAATATATAAAATTAATTTAATAAATTTACAATTATTGATTTCTTTGATTAATTAAAAATGAAAAACATTGTTCAATTTAAAATTGTTTTTAGAAATAACCATTTTTGATCCCCAAAAATTTAAACAGAAATAAATATAATGTTGATTAAAATGTAATTAAATAAAATAAAATAATACATAGGGTCTTTTGATAAATATTCTTAACCCATTGGGTCATTTAATATAATTAATTTATTTAAAATAAAACCCATTTTAGAAAATTCTGTATGTTCATTATTCTTCAAAAAATAAATATTTCCGAAAATCAAAAAATATTAACCAATAAAAATTCTGATATAATAATTAAAAATATTAATTTTATTTAATCAATTATATTTTATAATAAATCTAAAAATTTATTATAAAAATTTATAAGAAATAAAATAAATAATATTAATGAAGAAAACATATTTTTAATGTATAGAATCATATTACTATAAATTGATTGATTTTTTAAAAATCATTTATAAATAATTTATATTGAGTTAGATATTTATATATATATATATATTTCATGAATTAGTTAATACTATTCATACACACCAATTTAGTCGTTATTTATTTAATAGTTTAAAAATACTCATCCATAATATTCTCATTAGTATAATTAATGATGAGAAACTAGAAGAACTTATTACAATTTAAAACTAATAGGATGCACTTTCTTAAACGGTGGAATAATGTAATGAAAAAAAATTATAATAGAAAATGGTATTTTATACTATATGCGATAAGGTATAATAAACCCCCAAAAGGTAATTATATAAATATAACCAATTTATCATTTTTGTTAATTTTTAGACATGTGTAGGATTAAATACATTATGATATATATGTATATTCTAAATATATTTACAATGTTCTTGTAAATAATAAATAAATTATTGATAATGAATTTTTAGTATTCAAATTATGATTTATTAGAAAATAAATTTCATTTCATTTTGTAAAAAAGTATTATTATTTTCTAAAACATTTGAAAATGTTAATTTTTCAGAAAAAAACCATTTCATATTAATTGTGGATTATATATTATAAATTATTCCACCTATGTGAAATTATTTTTATAAAATTGAGTCTATAGTTGGTATTATAATAACTAATATTAGATAATATTTTTATCTTATTTTTAAAAAAAATATGAATTATAGATGCAGTAAATATTTATTAACATGGTAAAAGGAAAATAGGTTAGTTAAGGTTAAAATTAATTTAACAACAACAAGAACCACATTAAACCCTATATTATGAATAATTATATTCTCTTTTCATTTAAATTATTAATATAAGTATTCCTTATTTTTTTAACTTTCAAATTACAATAAAAGAAGTTTGATAAAAAAATATATTTTGGTATGATAAAAATAAAATTTTATTTATGAGTAATATACACTACTGGAAAACTAACATATACTAATGGTTTGGAACCGTTGGTATATGCCTCCAAACCATTTGTATAGCCTATACCAACGGTTTGGAGAACCGTTGCCAAGTAATCCGTTGGGATAGGTCTATACAAACGGTTTTGGGAAAACCATTTGTATAGACCAATACCCACGGTTTTGGAAACCGTTGGTATAAGTAATATGAAATTCTATACCAATGGTAATGGAACAGTTGGTATATGTATTTCAAAAAAAAACAATCGCCGTGATTTGATCCCAGGAACCATTGTTTATCATTAAACGACTTAACCACTAAACTAACATGACTTTTGTGAAAATAATTACATAAATATATATATGCATTCTCATAATTATTTTAAATTTTGATTTATATAATGTTATCGGTAAGAATATATGATTAAAACCCAATGAACTATACCAACGGTTGTCAAAACTGTTGGTATAGGTCTATACCAACGGTTTTGAAAACCGTTGGTAAAGATCCTTGATTCTTGGTGAAATTTTGGGTGGAAGGTTGATATATGAGGGACCTTTCTCAACGGTTTGGCCAAACCGTTGGGAAAGGGTATACCTATCACAATGGTTTGGTGAAACCGTTGGGAAAGGTGGCCACAAAGTGGCCTTTTCCCAACGGTTTTGGAAAACGGTTGGGAAAGGTGGCCTCAAAGTGGACTTTCTCAACGGTTTGGCCAAACCGTTGGGAAAGGGGACCAATACCAATGGTTTTTACAAACCGTTGGTATAGAAGAGTTGATAAAGGTCATATTTCAAGTAGTGATAAAATTTCAATTAATAAATTATTTTTGATAAATTAATTTATTTTTAAAATGAAAGATATTTTAATAAATTAACATTATTAAATTATTTTTTGTTAATGTATCTTATAATATAGCAAGAAGATCAGGATCCTGTGTGGGCCAATCCTAATAAATAATAGAGAAAAATAAATATTCAAGCGTACAAGGGGTTATTACATAGGCGAGTATACAACAAACCACACCTATCTGCATCCACCATTAGAGCACAATAAGCAGGGGATGTGAAGGACCACATCATATCAGAATCAATTAAATCCTTTCTTGATAATGTATTAGAAACCGGATTGTCCCCCTGATACCCATGTGAAACAACCATGTGTATTTGACTAGTTTGGTGGAGGAAATCAACCCTTTGAGGAAGCACAATCCAATGCACATTACGCATTCTCGAATTCAAAGCATGAAGAAGTGATGGAAAGTAAAGGTGCGGAAAATAATATCCCAACAGTAAAGTACAAGGAAAAGGAAAAGTACAAGTAGAACCGAAAGAATTAAAGCCACTACTGGGTCATCCTCTAGGTATCCTACCTGAAGGGTAGGTATAGATGGCCTCCTCAGCACTCCACATCCGTCTGTCCGCTCTGTGTACTGTCTCACCATGTGGTCCACTTCCAGGTACAGTCAAGTCTTGCAACTCTCTGCCTCACTCAGCGTTGTTCATCATCTGCAACCAAAACAATGGGGTGCATGCATAGCCCATTCAGGGGTGAGTATAACGATACTCAGTAGGGACCGCGAGACCATTAAGGTCTCAAAAAATCAAAAAAGAATAAACCAAACATTGTGGATTCAATAGATAATTACTACTTCGGTATATGCCCATACATATACATAAGTTATCTTGTAACTAATCCCAATCAGGAGGAAAACACAAAATTCATTGACTCAGCTCAAAACCAGGGTTTTATTCTAGGGGTGGGAACATGTAACACTCCTAGTCAAAATGTTTTAACCTCAACTGCTGGTGTACCCCTCCATTAAAGAGTATTGTGGGAATGTTGTGTCACATAGAGGTGCTTCCCACTATCCTCGACTACTGTGGTAATGTTTTTGTCAAGCACCATTGGTATGCTGCATCACAGAGTGGCACTCCCCACTGTGGGTCTTCCGCGTCACACAGACGTTCTCCCCACTATGGTTCTGCTACATCACATAGAGGTGCTTCCCACTGGGTTAGTCGAAACACTCCAAGTCGAAATGTCTGCAGTTGTCAGGTATCAGCCAGCTACTAGGTCTCTATACTCTACTCGCTCATCTCCGAGAGGATCCGCTCCATGAGCTATTGGTCGATAATCCAAGTGTCGTGAATTACCAAGTATAAGTATCGCAAATGTCTGCTTTGTCATAGTTCTCTCAACTTAATAGACGGTGCATTAATCAGACGCCTGGTCTGTGAGTTATTGGAATTTGCTTTCCAGGGGCCCCATTGGATTTTAGTTTCAAACCAACACGACCATACCCCAACTGTGTTCAAACCTCAAGTGGGGTATGCCAAAAGAACTGTATCGCTCTAAGATTTTCATCGTCGGAGATGGTTTTTCGATCAGAAACTGTATCCCATGTTATGGGCGAAAAGGTGAAAACAGGCTATAGCGGGTCTGCATCTGGTCCGACCCAGTCGGACCGACCCAGCCTGTCCTAGGTTCGGACCGGGGTTCGACCAGGCCCGAGGGGGCGGCCCAGCCAGAGAGGGAAGCTCGGCTTGAGGGAAGCCCAGTGGCTCGCAATGGGTCTGGTCCGGTGGCCCACGCTTGGTCCGGCCCAACGGCTCGGCTGACCGGCGTCTCATGGGTCCACCTAAGCTGTGTCCAGGTGGAAACCGTGCACCCCATGGCTCCCGAACGATAGAGTCGTTTGGGAGGGAACCAAAAATGGTGCTACCAGGCACAGGTCTAGATCACATGGGACCCTCTGGGTCCCACTCCTCATGGCTGGCCGAGTGGTCAGCCGCTCCGCATCACCGGCAACCTGTCCATCGCCTGCTGCTCATAGCTCCTCTGCCGCGGTGCGACGGCGCCGCGGTTCTGATCCTCCGTATGGCACGACGGCGCCACACCCCTCCGCTGTGGCCCGCCCTGGTTGTGGCTCTCTTCCACAACACATTGTGATGGTGTCGCGCCCTTCTTCCATAGCCCGGGCTGGCCGTACCCCCCTTCTCCTCCACACGACACGGCGTTTCCGCACCCTTTCAGTGATCCAGCGGCCTTGCGCCGCCTTTTTCATCATGTTCGGCCCATCATCGGCCATTGTTGCTCTGCTGCAATCCATTGGTTGTCGTCTGATCCTCTGGTTGTATTGTTACACCACCACTGTCATCATCAAGGGATGAAAAACGGATGGGGTTTAGGCCGTGTTTGTTTAGCACGCGCCCTCCGTGTTAGGGTGGTAACAATCGGCCTCAAAGATCACAACAAACGGCGAACAAAGGAGAATAAAACTCAATCATAAAACAAACCCTACCTCAATTGTCGTTTGTTGAAAGTGGAAGCAGAGTTTGGAGAAGACGAAGTCAGAGACGACATCGTCGGCTTTCTTTTTGGGCTACAGTTTCATCCCTCGGCAGAAGGTTCTTCGTTGGCAGAAGAAGTGTCTTTCGTCCATCAATGATCGTTTATCATTGGAGAATTATTCTCTCTCCCAAAGATCCATTAAAAGACAACTTCCCCACAAAATAATAAAATATAAAATTTTATTAAATTGTTGGCATAAAGAATTCAAATGGTTTAAATTTATTAATTTAATGTGTTCAATTAATTAATTGGGTGGGTTGGCACCATAATGATGGAAGTTCAAGAGTTTCCCACACTTATAGAGATTTCAAGGGGTTTAAAGCCCATGTGGTCCCCACCTCTTTAATTGCTAAGAGATGTTTAATCCTCGGGTGGTCCCACCACCATAACCTCTCATTGGAGGTTTGGGTGTGGTGGACCCCACCCCTAACCTCCTCTTGGAGGTTTTAACCACAACAAACAAAAATAAGCTAACACTTATTTTTATTTAACTATTAAAAACTCTAAAAACTAACATTCATTATCGACCATCTATCGTCGAGGTGAAAGGATTTATAAGTGAATACTGACACTGCGAGTTCAACGGCGCCCTCATATTTCTATTCCGAGTAGCAGTTCAAAAGTTATACATTCTCGTTCGCACGTTTACTGAACGTACCAGAACAAAACTTTTGAAATTGATTCCAGGCACATGCGGCCTTGGAATCAAGCACCGTAAATTTTCATAGACTCATAAAATTCCCATGTATTCAAAAAAAATCCACAGAATTTTGGGGTCTTTACATTCTCCCCACCTCTGGGATTTACATCCCTATAAGCTACAACTCGCACTAAGTGAACAAATGGGGGTACTAGGATTGCATCTGAGCCTCCCGCTCCCATGTGTACTCCTGGAGGATATCATGCTGCCAGCTAATGCGCACCAGAGGTAACAACCATCCACGTAGGACCCCCTCCTACTGATTCGCGATCTCCACTAAAAACTCCATGAAATTAGCCCCGTCATCGATGTCCATCTCTCCATGGTTGATGAAGTGGGACATGTCTTGCACATATCTCCTCAGATGAGATACATGGAAGAGGTCATGCACCTGGTGCAAATGAGGAGGTAGAGCTAAATGGTAAGCCACCTCGCTTACTCAACTGATGACCTGGAAAGGTCTGATGAATCACAAAGACAACTTTCCACCTCATCCAAATCTCTTTAAACCTCGTCGAGGTGAGAATCGTAGTATGATGTGGTCGCCATCCTCTAACTCCATGGGACTCTATCTCTTGTCCACATACGACTTATGCCTACTTTGTGCAGTCTTCATTTGCTCCTAGATTATCTACACCTTCTCCATGGTAGCTCGTACCATCTCTGGTCCCACTGGTGCTGACTCCCTTGGGTTTGTCCAACACAATGGCAATATACAAGGTTGACAATATAAGGCCTCAAAAGGTGACATACCAATGGTGGATTGATAGATGATGTTGTATGAAAACTCCCCCAAAAGAAAGTGATTCTCCTAGCTGTGACTGAAGTCGATGACACATGCATGGAGCATGTCCTCGACAGTCTGAATGGTCCGCTCATTCTGGTAATCTGTCTGAGGATGGAAGGTAGTGCTCAGACATAGCTGCATCTCGAAAGCCTCCTAAAACCCCTTTTATAGCCGGGATGAAAATTTTGCATCACGGTCGAAGACAATAGAAGAAGGTACTCCATGAAAATGCACAATCTCCTGTACATAGAGGTTTCCCAAGCTATCTACTGAGCACAAAAATCCAATCAGTAGAAAGTGGGCTGACTTGGTGAATCTGTCAATGATCACCCATATCGAATCGTGACTCCTGGATGTATGTGGAAGACCCATCATGAAGTCCATGGATACCCCATCCCACTATCACATTGGGACCCTCTAAGGTCTGAAACAATATTGTTTGTTCCTGGTGGTTCGCCTTCACTTGTAAACATGTGAGGAAACATGAGACAAAGTCAGCTATTTCCTTCTTCATACCTGGCCACTAGTGTTGTCGTTGGAGGTACTGGTACATCTTCGCCACTCATGGATGTACCGCTAAAGTGGATGTGTGGTACTCCCTGAACACTTAATCCTGACGTGCAACTGGTACCAAGGTACGTCCTTTGAAAAGGATGATCTACTCCCCATATTCAGAAAATACATCAGGTGCCTGCCCTGGTCGTATCTGAGAACGGTGTGTCTCATAGTCAGTATCTCCATAGTGTGCTTCCCTGACTCGCTCAAGAATTGGAGAAGTGACTGTAAGAGATTGAAGAAAAGCTACTCCATATATGTCCACATACTAAATCAACAAAGTAGCTAGCTTCTCTGTCGCCTCTCCAAGAACGTTTATACCAAATCTATTACTGAGTGAATCTACTACAATGTTCCCCTTTCTAGGAGTATAGACTATCTCGAAGTTATAGTCCTAGAGGAACTCAAGCCATTGTCGATGTCTCGGGTTCAGGTACTTCTAGGAAAAGATATACCTGAGACTCTTCTGATCATAGTAGACTGTAAAAGGCTCTCCCATAAGATAGTGTCTGCACATATTCAAAGCAGAGACCACTACTGCTAACTCCAGGTCATGGGTAGCATAGTTCTACTCATGTTGTCTCAGCTACCATGAACTATACGCGATCACTGCTCAGCCCTGCATCAGGACACACCTGAGTCCAGTCTCTGATGCATTGCAGTAAGCTTTATACCCTATGCCTTCCTCTTGAATCCTATAGATGGGGCACTATTCACCCTGGGTCTCATCTCCTGAAAACTCTGCTGGCATCTCTCCGACCACATGAAGGGTTTCCCCTTTCTTTGTAATTGATGATAGTGGTGCTGCAACTCTGGAGAAATCTGGAACGAATCTCCAGTAGTATCCAGCCAAAACCAGGAAACTTTGTACTTCTGTCACACTCCGCGGTGTCTCTTATGAAAGTACCACCTCATTATTCGCTAGATCCACTACAAATCCAGCCTCCTAGATGACGTATCCCATGAAGTGAACTTCTGGAATCAGAAACTGTCACTCCGAGAGATTACCATAAATCATGTGTTCTCGGAGTGTGTCCAGTACTTCCTGCAAATGGTAGGCATGCTCCTCCTCAGTAGTTGATTAGATCAGAATGTTGTTGATGAAGAACACGACAAAACGATCGAGGTACAGCTAGATAATCCTGTTCATGAGACACATGAGCACTGCTGCAGTGTTGGTTACGCCGAAGGGCATAACCAAGAACTCATAGTCACAGTACCGACACCTGAAGGCCGTCTTCTGAACATCCTCATCTCAATATCTAAGATGGTGATAGCCCGATCTAAGGTCTATCTTCAAGAACCATCATGCCCCCTTGAGATGATCAAAGAGGTCATCAATCCTCGGGAGTGGGTACTTGTTTTTCAAGGTCACCTGGTTCAAGCGACGATAGTCGACATAGAGCCTCAAGCTCTCGTCTGCCTTCATGGTTAATAGAATAAGGGCTACCCAGGGAGAAACACTGGTCCAGATTAATCCCTTTCCCTGTAAGTCCTCTAGCTGTACCTGCAGCTCACAAATCTCAGCAAGATCCATCCGATATAATGGTGTAGATATCGGAGCCATCACAGGGTACAAGTCATTGTAGAAAACCACCTCTCTATGAGGAGTAAATCCTGGAACATCATCATAGAAAACATTCGTGTACTAGTCCACCGCAACAGGATAGCGAGGACTCTCCACATCAACTGCTCCAAGGGTAAGGCAAGTAAATGGCGAGTGATTGGTTGCAAACTCTCCTGAGTATGTCTGTCTTGTACTGCAAATGTTCCCTTCATGCTGGTGAAGGTAAACCTAGTCCAAACCGTGCGTACACACTGCACTTGTTGCCTACTATAGTCAATATGAGCATAGACTGTAGATAGTCAGTCCATAAACAAGATGACGTCGTAAGGCCTCGACGCCCCTATGAGAAGATCATAGCCGATGCTCTCACCTAATGTAGTAAGCTCACATTTTGGGAACTAGTGCATAATCGTCAAGTCTTCTCATGTAGAAGTCTCTAGCAGTAAAGATCGATCCAACGACTCCGTCAAAATATACGAGAAATGAACGAGGGTAGGGGCTATGAATGAATGAACGAAAACTGTGTCTATAAGTACTGTAGCTAAGATATAGTAGACACATATCGTACCTCGAATCATCTCCAGAGTGACCAGGTCATAAACCTTAACTGCCTAACTCTGAGCTCTCCCTTGTCCTCCCACTCCCTGCGGTCAGGGTGGACCTCCTGGTGGTGGTGGTGGCAACACCTCAAAATGTCGTCCACCACCTGATGCACTTCCAACACCTCTTCCACGTCCACATACTCCCTGCGGACTGCCTCGATTGAACTTCTGCCTTTGCCTAGGAGGTCCCTTAACATTCTGTTATTCATCTGAAAGGAGTGTTGGATAGTCACGATTCATGTGACCCTAACCTCCGCATGAGTAACACTATATTTTCATGGCATATATGTCATTGCCTCGGGTGCCCCGCACAAAAGATCCTAAGTCTTGCGATCGCCCACCCATGGGTCTGGTCCTCCTAGTCCTCTGCGTCGTCTTTCTACTTCCAGCTACAGAAGACTCTGCTGCATCTCGACTAGGAGTGGGTATCGCTGCTGGTGACTGCTCAACAAGTAAACTCTCCAATAGAAGGGATCTCTCTAACACTCCTACCTGCATCGGGATGCTGAGGGAGATCATTGATGGCCTAATATCTTTCCTGATCCCCTTCTCAAAGGTTCGGTCCCTAAAGAATGGGTCCCATACCATTGTTTTGGAGTAGAATGAGAGGTCGGTGAACCTCGTAGAGAATTGTGCCAACGTCATGCTACCCTACTATTGGAGCAGTAGCTCTGGTATCCGTACCACTCCTAGGGTTGCTGGAAAAAACTCTGCCCGAAATAGGCACTCGAAGCCTTTCTAGAGTAGTGTCACCTCATCATGCACCTAGAGCATCAGGCTCCACCATATGCCTACTACTATATGAAGAAGGCTCGCAGAAAGAATCATTATGAGGTCTTCTGGTGTCCCAACTAGACTGAAGAATCTCACCACGTCCTCCAGCCAGTCCTCATGCACTTTTGGGTCCTTCTCTCCTAGGAACCTAGATGGCCTCTGGTGCTGGAACTCATGAAACACGCTCAAACAACGTGCATCATCTGTAGCTAGGGCTAGTGGCATCAGTGGATCAACGGAAAGTGGTATCGCTTGTGCCTCCATTGGTAAAGGGACCTGCACCGAGGCCTTGTCGCTCAGTGGTATTTCAGAGCATACGATTTTCGGGGCTCTATTGGGAGGCATCCTGAAAGAAACAGTTGCGACACAGTCAAAAGATTATACCTGGTGAGTTGACCTGGTTGAGCTGACTTAAAGAAAAACTTTTGAAAACACACATGCAATCATTGTTTTCGTGCACTGAGTCGAAAAATATAAGTCAGGGTCCTGGTGTATGGATATGTCGGCCGCTCGTACCAACAATGGACTCCCTGAACTGAAAACAACAATTAGTACCCTTAACACTATTTCTTAACAGAAAATAAATATCAGAGTCCTATGTTCTGTAGTAGAATGAACACCTCAGATACTAATTTTTCATGACCCGTCCTCGGGACCCATGCCCTGACTACCCCAAGCCTACCTTCCATAGGCCAGGGGCTGGAGACTGGCACCAAAGGCGTATATCCCTAAGCTTGGAAGGAAATTCATTTATAAAATGTAAACACACATAATCAGAGTAAACATCTGGAAGAAAAAATCTAAGAAAAACTGTATACAGAAGAAGTGCTGGAATGTAAAGGGGCCCGAAAAACAAGCCCAACTGTAAAGTACATGGAAATGGAAAGGTACAAGTAAAACTGATAAAATAGGTAAAGCAGCTAATGAGTCATCCTCCAGGGTTCCTACCTGAAGGGTACATACATATGGCCTCCTCAGCACTCCATGTCCGTCCTTCGGCTCTGTGTACCGTCTTTCTGAGTAGTCCACCTCTAGGTACCGTCCAGTACTGCTACTCTCTACCTCAGTCAGCACTTTCCTTCATCTGCAACCAACAAAATGGGGTGCGGGCAAAGCCCGTGTAGGAGTGAGTATGACGATACTTAGTAGGGACCCTGAGACCCTCATGGTCTCACAAAATCCAAAAAAGATAAAAAAATGTGGATTCAACGGATAACCACTACTTAGGTACATGCCCAAACATATACCTATGTTATCTAGTAACTCATATCAATCATGAGGAAAACACAAAAGTTATTGACTCAGCTCAAGACCAGGTTTTTATTCTAGGGTTAGTAACATGTAACACTCCCAGTCAAATTGTCAAAACCTTGGTTGCAGGTGTACTACTCCACTAAAGAGTACTGTGGGCCTGCCGCACCGCACAGAGGCGCTTCCCACTATTCTGGACTGCTGTGGTAATCCTCCTGTCAAGCACCATGGGACTGCTGCGTCACACAGAGGCGCTCCCCCTATGTGTCTGCCGCATCACATAGAGGCACACCCCCTGGTATCTTACTGAGATAATCCTCTTATCGAGTACCGTGGGTCTGCCACATCACATAGAGGTGCTCCCCACTGTGGGTCTGCCATGTCACACAGAGGCGCTTCCCACTGGGCTAGTCGAAACACTCCTAGTAGAAAGGTCAATAGTCGTTAAGTATCAGCCAACTACTAGTTCTACATACTCCACTCGCTCGTCTCTAGGAGGGTCCACTCCATGATCTGCTGGTCGATACACCAACTATCACGAATTCCCAAGTAGAAGTATCACAAAGGTCTGCCTTTTCATAGAAGTCTCAACGCAACAGATGGCACGTTAATTGGAAGCCCAGTCTGTGATTTATTAGCATTTTCATTCCAGGGGCCCGGTTTGACATTAGGATCAAACCAACCTGAACATACCCCAAATGTGTCCAAACTTCAAGTGGGGTATTCTAAAAGAACTGTCTTGCTCTAAGATTTTCGTTACCGTAGACGATTCATTAATCAGACACCTGTATCCCAAGTTATGGGCGAAAAGGTGAAAACAGACCTTAACGGGTCCAGGTCTAGTCTGACCCAGTCGATCCAACCTGGTCCAAGGGGTTGGCATGTTCTCCCACGTTGGGTCTAGTTTTAGTCCGACCCAGTCGAACCAACCTGGTCCAAGGGGTTATCCCGGTGGCCCACGCTGGGTCTAGCCTAGTGGCCTGCGCTGGGTCCAACCCGACAGCCCGGTGGCCTGGCAGCTCGCGGGTTCACCTAATCCGCGTCTAAGGGGGAACCGCGAACCCCCTTGATCCCAAATGGTAGAGTCGTTCAGGGGGAAACCAAACCGGTGCCATGAGACATCGGTCCAGATCACATGGGACCCGCTGGGTCCAGCTCCTCCCGGCTGGCCGAGCGGCCAGCTACTCCACATCGCTAGCGGCCGGCCCACCGTCTGCCTCTCCTGGCTCTTCCGCCGCAACATGATAGGGAAATGGTTCTGCTCCTCCGCGCTGTGCGACGACACCGCGCCCCTCCACCACGGCCTGCCCTGGCCGCTGCTCTCTTCCTCCGCACGGTGCGATGGCGCCACACCCTTCTGTCGCGGACTTGCCTGACCGCGACCCCCTTCTCCTCCACGCGGCATGGTGGTGCCACGCTCTTTAGGCGATCTGGTGGCCTTACACTGCCAGTTTCATTATAACATCCCAAGCTTCTAGTGTACATTTCCCTTGAAATAATGCAATAACTTGCATTGTACGCAACTTCGAGATTCTAACACACTGTGAGCAATCAAACTAGCTGTTATGAACAGTAATATCCACTTTTTGAAATTTTATACAATTTATCTTTAAAGATAGACTTCATTTTTGGAATTGGAATATCGAAATTAGCCTAGCGTGAAATTTTGGTATTTTTTAGAAAACATTTATATTTTGATGAATAGTGAAAATTACTAAATTTTATTAAAAACAAATTTTTTTATCGAAATAATTAATAGTGATAAATTATGAAGTTGAGTGGTTTTAAAGTATATTTAAAATATATTTTTACCATTTATTAAAATTTTGGTCATTGGAAATAATTTCTCATTTAAACCGGACATAACCAAGTGTCAATCTTTTGATAGTTATTATTTCTTAAAAACAAGCTTTTTGTTTTGACAGTGGGAATTAATTTTAAATTAATTTTTCCACTTTTGTGTTTTGTATTAGAAAAAATGGATTCCATATTTGAAATCAAGATGTCCAAACTGTGTAAATAGGTAACTTTTATTTTTATACTTTTTTAATAATTTTTTCGGTAAATATTTTTTTTATCATGGTTAAAGGGTAAATTTGGTAAATAAGGGTAAACAAATAATATTATTATAATATTAAATTATCCTAAAACATGTAATAACCCTATTGGTTGATAAATGTCCAACCATGGAAATCTTTGGGTCCATTTTGGGACCCCCTGTATTAACTTGTTATTGATAATGACAATTTATATTAATTAAGTTAAAGTAAATACAAAAATGGCATAAGAACATATCATGTAGAAAAATAGTTTTTAAACAGGGTTATATTTGTTATATTTTCAGCTATAAATATTCATTATAAATCTAAATTGATTTCCAACATAATTTTATTTTTCTCTTAACATTTATACATTTAATCATAAAATTTATTTATGACACAATAATGATGCAGTTTTTCCTTATTAATGAAAGACTCAAATAATTGGTATTATAAATGATAAAATAAAAATAATTTGAATCCTTTGATGCCATAAACGAATTTTATAGGTTAATATGGCATGTTATTATT
Source organism: Viscum album (assembly GCA_963277665.1). Classification (NCBI taxonomy): domain Eukaryota; kingdom Viridiplantae; phylum Streptophyta; class Magnoliopsida; order Santalales; family Viscaceae; genus Viscum; species Viscum album. The sequence goes on from OY728140.1 coordinate 1,029,563,102, forward strand.
TCTTAAATTAATTTGGTTCGAATTAATAAAGTGTCTATGACTTAAAAAATCAATTATTAAATAGTGTCAAAATTGACATAAATGAGTTCTTAAAAAAATATTATATTATTAGTTGATATTCTATTCATAAATATATAAGGATCAGACAAAGGACTTATATGATGATATTTTTGTTATTAATGAACCACTTGGGGTTCACATGGATGTATATAGTATGTTTATTAAACATATAATATAAAAATACAAAGAGACATGGTAAATGTCAAACTATTTAACTAAGAGTTAAATATAAATGATAAGGTTAATATAGTGTCCCAAACCTGTCTAAATCCTATTGGTTGAGTGGTTTTCAACCAATACCCACCTTATAATTTAAATAATATAGTTTGAAGCCATTATAAAAATAATATGAATTTATTATAAAATAATATTTCTAGATTTTCCTAATGTGCCCCTCACCCCTCCAATAAAAGGGAACTCCCCCTTCTCTCAATTTTACACCTTCAAAGGATTTTTGATCGGCCAAACCCTTCCAATTATTGTCTCAAATTCCCTCACTTAAACCTAGAGGACTTATTTTGATCAAAAATCCAACCTATGGAGCTCTTTTGATCAAATCAAAAAGAAGAACCCAAAGAAGAGGTAATGTTTTCACCACCATATTTTAGGTTCCATTATTTTTACAATTCTTATTTCTTTGTTATTTCCATTATAAAATAATAAATTCAGCATCTTCTATATAATGTGATGTTATTATAAATATTTTACAACCATATTCAGTATTATATCCATCCTTTGAATGACATGTCACCATACGTGCGTACGTACGGCTTACCGTCTCCACGTCGTGGTGTAATTGTTATTCAAAAAATTATTATTTGGATGGGTATGATAATGTTGTGTAATTGATGTAAATAATAAATATAACATTATAATTATTTTGTATATATGATATACCATCCAATTTTATAATATTTTAATATCAAATTAATGATATTGTCCCTCGTGCGTACGTACGGACTACCATCTCCAGGAATGCGATGAGATTCATTCCCCATCGTTTCCATTCAAGACTAATTCTCATTTGATGATTAAAAATAATTCTTAAAGACTTGATATAATTTTGTATATGAATAAGATACATCCCATCCATAACAAATATGACTCACATAACAAAGAATATAATGTAAAACGAATCTGTTACCACTCGAAACAACGATAATATTAAGATATTATTAACAATGATTTGTTAAAAGATCATATATGATATCATATTAATGTATATGATTATTGTATAATTTAATAACAATTATTTCACAATTATACGGGAGGTTAACCTACCCTCAACCAAGGAAAAGTACAAGGTAAGGGTTTATTTCACAATCTCTTCATTATCCGAGGTTTTTTATACGTAATTATCTATTGGGGCCTCTTTATCATCCACATCCATGTTTCTTATAAATGTATTTCAAATCATCATTACTATTTTATAGACTATGGTTTAAATTCATTTATACCCTTGTAAAAATTTTATAAGATGTTTATAAAGGAATCCTTCCATCGTTTTCCAAACAAGGTCCTTTTTAACCTTTTCGACAAAATTATAGTAAGAATGTCTTTTTTTAACTTATACGGCGGGTGCGGCTATTTTCCACCATTATAAAATCTTCGAAGCTTCCCTTACAAGATTATAAGAATATTTTCCAAGAAAATGTTTTCTTTTATAACAATTCTACTTTTAAATTATTTAAAAAAGTTATATTTCTCTCAAATAGTTTTCATTTCATCTATGTCAACATCCTATAATGGATTTTATGCTTATTTGAAGTTGATTTATTATGATACAAAACTTCTATATTGTATTAAAGGTTTTGGGATCTACTTTATTGTTGATGTGTTATTTTTATACCATTCATGGTTTATAAAGAATGTATTGACATTTCTTATGCTAGTTTTAATACTAATTTTTATATTATGTTTAAACCTATTCATATGAGGAATGCATTGGACTTAATAAGTGACGGGTGGAGCCCGCTATAGCTCCTCGATGAATCGGTAGGTCTCATGAGTCAAACTAGTTTCTTAGCACAAGGACTTGACAAAATCTTATTTGTAGTCTTGGAACAAGACCTAGACTATGTGGTTATGATAATCTAGCATTATGCATTCCAACATTAAGAAAGTGGTTATTGATATTGCATGTGATTATTATTTCAGTAGAATATCCATGTGAATAAGTAAATGGAATTATTTCATTTTATTTCTGCTTTATCATGTTTAATTTAATGTTTAAAAGGCTTTTTTTACTTATACATTGTCTTAAATGTTTATGCTTATTTATAAAAGTTTCCGCTATATTGTTATCGTTAATGGGCATCTGATTTCAGCCCTTTCTATGTTTTATTTTTCCCACGATGTGAAGATGTATTTTATAAATGGCCTACAGGGATAGTATGAAGGGATATGAGTGTGGTCTATGGAGACAATATGTTATTGTAGTTTTTCACTTTATGATTTAATGAAAATGTTATGAATGTATCTAGTGTTACCAAGGCTACTAAACTAATCTGTCTTTCGAGACTTGATCTTTTGTTATCATTAAAATGTTATTTAATAATGCAATGACTCTGGGTAACTTGGGTTGGGGCGTTACAGCTGGCATTAGAGAAAGTTTAGTACAAACCTTGGAAGCTAGATTTAGATAAACTCTGATTAGAGAACATATCCCTATGATAGACTTTGAAGATTAGTATAGAAGAAATACCTAGAATTTTGGTATTGTAGAGATTTTGTGAGTTTTCTGAGCAATACATCCTTGTCTCAATATTAGTAGGTTGAGGTGGCTCTGGCACACATGTACCTAGGGTTAAAACTCGAAAACGCCACATTGAGCTAGACTCAAATGGGAACTGGTGCACGACAATGGGCCTTGCTGCACTCTAGGTTATGACACTCCCTGGGGATATGCATAAGATAATTCTCATTTTCATTACAAAAAATTATGAAGGGTTTCTGAGTATACACTTCATCAAAGATTTTTTTATGGTTATGGATTATATCCATAAAGTGTTCAATTTATGTTAAGTGTTTTACAGGTTTGGATTTATGTATTGCGATTCATAAACTAATCTAGTGTATGACATTGTTTAGAAATGGCTCCTAGTGGAAGGAATAGAAACTGTATCAATGCATGTGCTCCATGTAGTGATTTCCCTCCTGCTCATGATAATTATAGTGGTTCTGGTGATGCAACTGGTGTAGATCAGATAATCACCCTACTGGGACAACTCACCCAGGTTATGAATAATAACCTTACCCGTATGGAGGAACCTCATCCGCAGCGTGGAGGATCAATGATAGATTTCTTCATGAGGAAAAACCCACCAACATTCAATTGGGGACCAAATCCACTAGTTGCTGAGCAATGTATATATTCCTTAGAGAAAATATTCCACGGATTGGGGAGTAGTAAAAGGGAAAAAGTTATCATGGTAGTTTACAGCCTCACTGGAGATGATGGCCAATAGTGGACATTGATTCAAAACACAAAAGAGGATGATGAAGTATCAAATATGGAATAGAGGGAGTTGAAAAAGCTTTTCTTAGAAAAATACTTTCCTCATGACAATCAAGCAGATATGGAAAGGCAATTTCTGAGCCTGAGACAAAAGGAAGATGAGAATGTCGCAATGTATGAGGCTAAAATTACATGGTTAGCGAGGCATGCAGCATATTGCATACATAACCCAAGGATTAATATTGATTATTTCTTTGATGAGTTAAAAAAATTTCTCGGTCGAGCATTAATCTCACAATCCTTCTTGTCATATAAAGATATTGTCTCATGTGTTATCAAGATAGAAAAGGAATTTTCTATGTCTTATAACTTTAAAGAAAAGAAAGAGAAGAAGAGATCTGTTGATCAATATGGAAATGGAAATAAAGGGAAGAAGGGAAAATTTGAATATACATCTTGTAGTAAATGTGGGAAGAAACACCCCGGTACATGATTGAAAGAAATGGGAGTCTGTTACTAGTGTGGTATAAAAGGAAACCAAGCTCATGATTATAAGGGGATGAAAGAAGCTACCAATGTTCAATGCTACAATTGTAGGGAGATGGGACATTATGCAATTGAAGGTCCTAAGCATCAGGGAAACTTACCTCAGAAAACGCCAAGGGATCAAGGCCAAACATATGCTATCACAACTACTGGGGTAGAACCTCATAAATACGTAGTGGCAGGTAATTTATTGGTTTCCTAATGTTTATCCAATGCTTAATATGATTTTGGATCATCGCATTGTTTCATATCTTCCCATTTTTCTAAGAAAATTAGTTATTTCCAGTTTGATATAACAGGGGTGTTGTCAGTTAAAACTCTTAAGATAAGTATCATCGCAATGAAGTTTTTTGAATTTGTTTCGATTAGATCATATTAATGTTATTTATCTTCTAATATCATCATCATATCCACGATTGAATTTGATATAATCCTTGGTATGGATTGGATTTCAAACCATGATGTGAAGATTTATTATAAGAATAATGTGGTTACAATTATTGATGACAATGATAAAGAACGCCTTATTTTTAGAGTAGAATCGTCACCACTTGATTCTTATGTAGATCCACCCCCAGTAGCTCAACTAAATTCCATTATCGGGGAGGAAGAGAATGAAATAACTATGGTTGAGGAAAGGAATGTTCAAATTGATGATGTACCTATTGGTAAAGTATATATAGATGTGTTTCCAGAAGATTTACTTTGACATCCTCCAGAATGAGAAATTGAGTTTTCCAATGATTTAATTCTTGGTTCAAGGCCTATATCGATGATCCCTTATAGAATGGCCACTGTGGAATTAGTTGAACTAAAGAAACAAATAGAGGAATTGAGTAATTATAGATTTATTCACCCTAGTTATTCTCCATGTGGATACCTTGTCCAATTTGTTATGAAAAAAGATGGATCTATGAGGTTATGCATCGACTAAAGGGAGATCAATGCTATAAAAATAAAGAACAAGTATCCCTACATCACATTGATGATTTATTTGACCAACTACATTGATCTTAACACTTTTCAAAGATTGACCTTCGATCTAGATACCATCAGTTGTGCGTGAAGAAGGAAGAAATTCCGAAGAAATCATTTCGAACCAGGTATGGGCAGTATGAGTTTACAGTAATTCCTTTTGGGCTGACTAACACACCCTCTATTTTCATGGATCTAATGAACAGAGTTTTCAAGGAATATCTTGATGACTTTATAGTGGTATTTATTAATTATATCTTGGTACAATCTAAAATCTACGAAGATCATGAAAATCACTTGAACATTATATTGAAGACTCTGAGATGACATGAATATTATGGGAAGTTTAGCAAGTGTAAACTCTAGCTTCAGGATATTTCTTTTCTTGGCCATATTGTCTCTAATGATGGTATCTCCATTGATCCTTATAAGAAAAGAGCAATCCAAAAATGGCCAGCACCGACAAGTATAACTATGGTACACAGTTTTAATGGTTTTCCAGGTTATAATCAATGTTTCGTCTAGAATTTTACCCGGTTTGATAACCCATTAACAGAGCTCACATGTAAAGGGGTTAAATTTTTTTGGACAAAATACTGTGAAGAATTTTTCCAAGACCTACAGAAAATATTATTCAATGCTCCTATATATACTCTACTATCCGGGAAAGGTGGGTTTGTTATTTATAGTGATGCATCGAATAGAGGACTTGGTTGTGTCCTTATGCAGAATGATAGGGTTATTGACTATGCATCACGATAACTAAAAATTCATGAGAAAAAATATCATACTTATGATCTTGAGTTAGCAGCTATAATCTTTTCTTTGATGATTTGCAGACACTATCTCTATGGTGAAAAAATGTGAGATTTATACTGATCACAAGAGTTTGAAGTATATTTTCTCACAGAACAAACTCAACATGAGGCAAAATTGATGGCTTGAACTAATCAAGGATTATTATTGCATGATACACTACCACATGGAGAAGGAAAATAAGGTGGCAGATGCTTTGAGCGGAATGGATCATGGAGATTTGAACAATATGAGAGTTGAAAGGGATCCTATTTTCATGGATCTAGTAAAGATTGATATGGGAATAACTATGGAAGGTGAAACATCACTGCTTTTTCAAATGGTTGCCAAACCATCTTTACTATAAAGGATAAAGAGTTCTCAGACCGATGATGAAGAGTTTTGAAAGAAGATTAAAGTTGTGAATGATGTGAGATTAAGTGGAATTGTGTATGAAGATGGAATTTTGAAATTTGGGAAGAGACTTTGTTTTCCCAATATACATGATCTAAAAAGGGAATTGTTGGACGATGCTTATAGTTCCAATTTCTCAATACACCCTGGGAGAACCAAAATGTATATAGAGGTGAAGGAATATTTTTGGTGGGATAACATGAAGAGGGAGATTGCTGATTTTGTGTCATGATGTATTGTTTATCAACAAGTGAAAGCTATAAGTAAACACCCTGGAGGAGTCATGCAACCTCTTCCCATACGTGAGTGGAAATGGGATAATATTATGATAGACTTTGTTGTGGGACTACCAAAGACTCCTAGAAAAAAACAATTCAATATGGGTCATTATTGACTGTCTTACCAAGTCATAACATATTCTTTTTATAAGTGAAGATCTACCACTTAAACTTCTAGAAAGACTATATATTAATGATTTTGTGAGACTTCATGGAGTACCCCTATCGATTGTTTCTAATCGTGATCCCTGTTTTACTTCAGGATTCCGGAAATGTTTTCAGAAATTCTCTGGCCACTGAACTACATTTGACCACTACTTACCACCCCCAAACAGATGGACAATTAGAACAGACTATTCAAACCTTATAAGACATGTTGATATCTTTCTAACTTGACATTCCGGGTATGTGGGATCCATATTTACCTATGGTAAAATTTTGCTATAACAATAGCTTCCATTCAAGTATTAAGATTGCACCATATGAAGAATTATATGGAATGAGATAGCGCACACCAACCTGTTAGGATGGCGTTGGTTAAAGAGGACTCGTAGGCCCAGAACTGGTGGAGGAAACGATGGAAAAGGTTAAGGTAATCCAAAACCACATCAAAGCATCTCAAATTAGGCAGAAGAGCTATGCCGATAATCGAAGGAAGGATTTGGAATTTGAGGTAGGAGATCATGCTTTTTTAATGGTATCTCCATGGAAGGGAGTTATAATTTTCGGTAAGAAAGGTAAATTGAGTCTCAGGTACATCAGACCATTCTAAATTCTAGAACGAATTGGGGTTGTAGCTTACCATTTGGCAATGCCGCCAAATCTCTCAAAAGTTCACAATCTGTTCCACGTATCACTGTTGATAAAATACATGCCTGCCCCAAAACATGTACTCACTTATGAGGAAGTAGAATTGAAACCTGATCTGTCTTATTGTGAATAGCCCACCAGGATTCTTGATATAAGAGAACAAGTGCTAAGAAACTGGATGACTCATCTGGTAAAAGTTATATGGAGAAACCATAATATGGAAGAGGCAACGTGGGAACCCAAGGAACTTATGATAAAGAACCAGCCGATTCATTTCATGCCGTAGTATTCTAGAAATTTCAAGGACAAAATTATTTGAAGTAGGGTAGAATGGAACATCTCAAGCTTCCAGGGTATGTTTCCCTTTGAATAATTCAATAGCTTGCATTGTACGCAACTTCGCGATTCTAACACACCGTGACCAATCAAACTACCCCTTATGAATAGTAATACCCAATTTTTGAAATTTTATAAATTTTATCATTCAAAATGGACTTCATTTTTGGATTCAAAATATCTAAATTAGCATAGGGTGAATTTTTTTTATTTTTTAGAAAAATATCATATATTAATGAAAACTGAAAATTAATAAATTTTAATTAAAAAACAATTTTTATTCGAAATAATTATTAGTGATAAATTATGAATTTGAGTGGTTTTAAAGTATATTCAGAATATATTATTACCATTTTATACAATTTTTGTCATTGTACATAATTTCACATTTAAACCGGACAGAAAAAAGTGTCAATCTTTTGGTAGTTATTATTTCATAAAAACACTTTATTTGTTTTGACAGTGGAAATTAATTTTAAATTAATTTATGCCACTTCTTTGTATTGATTATTGAAAAATGGATTCCATATTTGGAATCAGGATTTTGCAAATTGTGTAAATAGGTATCTTCTATTTGTAGACATTTTGAATAATTACTTCGGTAAATATTTTATTTACCATGGTTAAAGGGTAAATTCGGTAAATAAGGGTAAAAAAATAATATTATAATATTATTAAATTACCCTAAAACATTTACTAACCCTATTGTATGATACATTTTCTACCATGGGAATATTTGGGTTGATTTCGGGACCCCATGGAGCCACTCGTGTGTGATAATGACACTTTATATTAATTAAGTTAAAGTAAATATAAAAATGGCATAAGCATATATCTTCTAGAAAAAAACATTTACATAGGGTTATATTTGTTATATTTTCAAATATAAATATTAATTAGAAAGATAAAATGATTTACTACATAATGGTATTTTATTAATAATATTTAGACATTGAATAAATAAATTTATTTATGACACAATAATGATGCAGTATTTTCCTTATTAATGAAAGAATCAAATAATTGGTATTATAAATGATAAAATAAAAATAATTTGAATGTGTTGATGCCATACATGAAATTTATGTGTTAATAAGACATGTTATGATTTATTAAATTATTTATTTTAATAAATAATGTTTTTAAGACTTTAAAAAAATCAATTATTAAATAGTGTCACAATTGACAAAAAATAGTTTTTAAAACAAATATTATATTATTAATTTATATTCTATTCCTAAAAATATAAGGATCGGCCAAACGACTTATATGATGATAGGTATTCCATTAGTAAACCACTTGGACTTCTCTTGGATGTATATAGTACGTTTATTAACCATATAATATAAAAATACAGAGAGACATGGTAAATGTCAAACTATTTAACTAAGAGTTGAATATTAAGGATAAAGTTAATATGATGGCCCAAACCTATCAAAAACCTATTGTTTTAGTGGTTTTCGATCCATCCATGCCTTATACATTAAATAATCCAGTTTGGATCCATTACACACTGAATATGGATTTGTTATAAAATAATATTTCTAGCTTTTCCTAAGATTCCCCTCACCCCTCTAATAAAAGGGAACTCCCCCTTATCTCAATTTCACACCTTCAAAGCATTATGGTTCGGCCAAAACCTACCCAAATATCCTCTAAAATTCCTTCAAATCATCCTAGAGTCATTAGTTCGATTAAAAATCAAACATATGGAGCCATTTTGATCAAATCAAAAGGAATAACCATTAAGATGCAACGTTTTCACCACCCTCTTTCAGGTTCCTTTCTTCTTCCACTTCTTCCTTCTTTGTTATTTCCATTATAAAATAATAACTCCCATATATTTTATATACTTTGATGTTATTAAAAATATGGTACAACCATATTTAGTATTTTATCCATCATTTTAATGACATGTCACCATACGTTCCTACGCACGGCTTACCGTCTCCACGTCGTGGTGTAATTGTTATTCAATACATTATTATTTGGATGGGTATGATAATGATGTGTAATTGAATTAAATAATAAATATAACATTATAATTATTCTGTATATATTATATACCATCCAATTATATATTATTTTGTTATCAGAAAAATAATATTGTCGCTCATGCGTACGTACGGACTACCGTCTCGATGAACTCGATGAGATTCATTCCCCATCGTATCCATTCAAGAATAATTCTCATTTGATGATTAAAAATAATGTTTAATGACTTGATATCATTCTGGATATGAATAATATACATCCAATCCATAACAAATATTACTCACATAACAAATAATATAAACAAAAAAGAATCTGTTAATACTTGAAACAACGAGAATACGAAGATATTATTAACAAAGCAATGTTAAAAGATCATATATGATATAATATTAATGTATATGATTCTTGTATAATTTAAAAAAAATTATTTGTCTATTATACATGAGGTTAACCTACCCTCAACCAATGAAAATTACAAGGTAATGGTTTATTTCCCAATCTCTTCATTATCTGAGGTTGTTTATACGTAATTATCTACTGGGACCTCTTTATCATCAACATCCATGTTTCTTAAAAATGTATTTAAAATAATTATTACTATTTTATAGATTATGGGTTAAATTATTGTATACCCTTTCTGTCTTTTTGTAGGATGTTTATAATGAAATCTTTCTGTCATTTTCAAAACAAGGTCCTTTTTAACCTTTTCGCCAAAATTAATGTAAAAATGTATTTTTTTAACATATATGGCAGGTGCGGCTATTTCCCACAGATATAAAATCTTTGAATATTCCCTTGAAATCTTACCAGAATATTTTCAAATTAAATTTCTTCTTTTATAATTATGTGACTTTTAAATGATTTCAAAAATATATATATTTCTCTCAAATAGTTTTGATTTCATCTATGTCAACATCCATTGATGGATTTTAACCTTATTTGAAGTTGATTTAATATAATACAAAACATCTATATTGTATTGAAGGGTTTGTGATATGTTTTACTATGGATGTGTTATTTTTATACCATTCACAGTTTATGTAGAATTTATTGACATTTTTTTTCTAGTTTTAATACGAATTTTTACGTTATGTTCAAACCTATTCATATGAGGAATGCATTAGACTTAATATGTGACGGTTGGATCCCAATATAGCTCCTTGATGCATCAGTAGGTCTCATGAGACAAACAAGTGTCTTGGCACAAGGCCCTGAAAAAATCTTATTTGTAGTCTTGGCAAAAGGCCTTGACTATGTGGTTTTGATAGTCTGAAATTATAAATTCCATCATTATGAAAGTGGTTATTGATATTGCATGTGATTATTTGATTAGTAGAATATCCATGTGAATAAGTAAATGGAATTATTTATTTTTATTTATGCCATATCATGTTGATGTTTAATTTTAAAAGGCTTTTGTTTTAGTTATACATTGCCTTAAACGTTTATGCTTATTTATGAAAGTTCCCGCTATATTGTTATCCTTACTGGGCATCTGAGCTCACTCCTTTCTATGTTTTATTTTTCCTAGGACGTAAATAAGTATTCTATGAATGAATTTCAGGGATAGTATGAGAGGATATGAGTGTGGTCTATGGAGACAAGATGTTGTTGTAGTTTTTCACTTAATGATGTAATGTAATCATTATGAATGTATCTAGTGTTTCCAAGGCTAATAAACTAATCGGTATTTCTAGAGATGATATTTTGTGATCATAAAAATGTTATGTAATAATGCATTGACTCTGGGTAACTGGGGTCGGGGCGTTATATTCTTCACGTTCGTCCAGTCGTCGGCCGTCGTTGCTCCTCCGCGGTTCGTCATATGCAGTCCTCTCCTCGGGTGGTATTGTTGCACTGCCACCATCTTTATCAAGGTAAGAAAAATTGAAGGTGTTCGGGCCTTGTTAGTTCATCACATTCCCTCCACGTTAGAGTGGTAACAATCTGCCTCAATGATCACAACCAACGGTGAAGAACGGAGGGTAAAACTCAATCATAAAACAACCCCTACCTCATTTTTCGTTTGTGGACGATGGAAGGATAGTTCAGAGAAGACGAAGATGAAGACGACAATGTCAGTGTTCCTTATGGGTGACAATTTCATCCCCCGACCAAAAATTCTTCGTTGGTGGAAAAACTATATTTCGTCCTTCTGTGATCGTTCTTCATTGGAGTGTTATTCTCCTTCCCAAAGCCCTACCAAAAGACAATTTCCCAACAAAATAATAAAATATGAAATCTAATTAAATTTTTGGTATAATGAATTAAAATGTTTTAAATTAATTAATTGAATGAGTTCAATTAATTAATTGGGAGGGTTGGCACCATAAAGAGGTAATTTCAAGAGTTTCCCCCACTCATGGAGAGTTCAAGGGGTTTAACACTTGTGTGGTCCCCACCTCTTTAATTGCTAAAATTTGTTTAAACCACGGGTGGGCCCACCACCATAACCTCTCATGGGAGGTTTTGGTGTGGTGGCCCCCACCCATAACCTCCTCTTAGAGGTTTTAACAACCAGAAATAAAAATAAGCCATCACTTATTTTTATTTAACTCTTAAAAACTCTAAAAACTAATTTTCATTCTTAACCAACTACCGTCGAGGTGAAAGTATTTTTAAGAGAATAATGGTGTTGTGAGTTCAACGGTGCCCGCAAATTTCAATTATGAGCACCAGTTCAAAATTTATAAAATATCGCTTGCACGTTTACTCAACTTACCCAAACAAAACTTCAGAAATTGATTCCAAACACACCAGGCATTGGAATCAAGCACCGTAAATTTTCACAGACCCATAAAATTCCCATGTATTTAAACAAATCCACATAATTTTTGGGTCTTTAAATTCTACCCACCTCAAGGATTTACATCCCTATAAGATACAACTTGAACTAATGGAACAAATGGGGGTACTGAGTTCGTACTTGAGCCTCCCCCTCCCATGTGCTCTCCTGGAGTTTCTCGCGTTGCCAGCAAACACACACCAGAGGTATCGACCATCCATGTAGGACCCGCTCCTATCAATCCTTGATCTCCACTGGAAACTCCATGAATGTCTCCCCATCATCGATGTCTAGCTCTCCATGGTCGATGATGTGGTACAGGTCGTGCACGTATCTCCTCAACTGAGATACGTGGAAGACATCGTGCACCCGATGCAATTGAGGTGGTAAATCTAAGTGGTAATTGTAACACCCCAAGCTTCCACGGTACGTTTCCCTTCGAATAATGCAATAGCGTGTGTTGTACGCAACCTCGAGCTCTAACACACACCATAACTAATTAAACTAGCCGTTGTGAATATTAATACCTAATTTTTGAAATTTTATAAATTTTATTTATCCAAATAGACTTCATCTTTGGATTCAGAATATCAAAATTAGCCTATGTTGAATTTTTGGTATTTTTCTGAGAACTTCTAATTTTTTATGAATAGTGAAAAATACTTAAAAACAACTTCTTAAATCAAAATAATTTATAGTGAAAAATTATAATATTTAGTGGTTTTAATGTATAATTAGAATATATTTTTACCATTTTATCCAATGGTGGTCATTATAATTAATTTAACATTGAAATCGGACATAAACAATTGCCAATCTTTTGATATAAATTGTTTCTTAGAAACACACCATTTTTTTGTAACAGCGGGAATTAATTATAAAATTAATTAATGCAACTTATATGTTTGGAGTTTTGTAAAATAGACATCATTTTTGAATTCGGAATATCAATTATAGCTTAGGGTGAAATTTTGGCTTTTTTCTGAAAAACTTCAATTTTTGATGAATAGTGAAACCACTAAGTGGTAGTTAAATAACTGATTTTTAATTTAAATGAAATATTACCACTTATGTGATTTTATTTTCAAAAATCCGACATACATGGTTGTAATTAAGAAGTAAAATGTGGTTCAATGAGATTAAAATAAATTTTTGGTGAATAGTAACTTTTAAGTTCTTAATCGCGATTAGAGGTAATTAGTGTAGTTTAAGGTACAAATAATGTTTTAATAATATGATATGAGCATGACAGTTGTCCTACTCCTATTTGATGAGTCATGGCCGACCCAGACAACCCATGGGTCAACTTGGGGACCCCATGGAGCCACTTTAGTTGGAAAATGACATTAATATATATTTATTTAATGTTAAAATTAAATTTACACAAACATGAGTTGTTTTACTAAAACAGTTTTTAAGTGAGGTTACACAAGTCCAAATTTTGATTATAAACATTTATTAGAAATCTAAAAATATTTCCTACATCATAGTAATTTTTTTATAATTTTTAGACATTAAATAAATTAAATTATTTATGACATCATTATGATGCGGCGATGACCTCATTATTTAACGATTTAAATAAAATGAGAAGATAATGCAAAATCCAAGGCTTACACATGTCCAAAGCCTATTGGATGAAGAGATTTAGAACCCTTATCACCTTATCCACGAATTATATAAGTGTGGGACCTTTAGAATCCGAAAAGCATTGTATAATAATGTAACATTTCAATCTTTCCAAAAGAGCCCCTCCTCTCCTCGTATAAAAGGCCCCCACCTCTACCACCTTATACACACTTTCAAGCCTTTTGGATCGGCCAAACTCTGCCCAAATACTCTCCCAACTTCTCTCCCATCATCCTAGAAACTTTAATTTAGTCATAAAGCCATCCTATGGAGTCCTTTTGATCAAATCAAAAGGAAGAACCCGAAGAAGAGGTAACATTTTCATCACCCTCTTTCATGTTTCTTTCTTCTTCCACTCCCTCTTTGTTTATTATTTCAATTCTAAAATTATAACTCCAGTATCTTCTATATACTGTGATGTTATTATAAATATGTAACAACCATATTCAGTATTCTACCCATCATTTGAATGACATGTCACCATACGTGCGTACGTACGGCTTACCGTCTCCACGTCGTGGTGTAATTGTTATTCAATATATTATTATTTAGATGGGTATAATAATGATATGTAATTCATGTAAATAATAAATATAACATGATAATGATTCTGTATATATGATATACTATCCGATTATATATTATTTTAATATCAAAATAATGATATTGTCGCTCGTGCGTACGTACGGACTACCGTCTCCACGAACGCGATGAGATTCATTCTCTGTCGTATCCATTCAAGTATAATTATCATTTTATGATTTAAAAATAATGTTTAAGGACATGATATCATTCTGGATATGAATAAGATACAACCTATCCATGAAAAACATGACTTACGTAACAAAACATATAAGAAAAAGAGTAAGTTAACACCCGAAACAACGATAAATCTAAGATATTGTTAACAAAGCAATGTTAAAAGATCATATATGATATCATATGAATGTATATGATTCTTGTATAATTTAATAACAATTATTTCACCATTATACAGGAGGTTAACCTACCCCAACCAAGGAAAATTACAAGGTAAGGGTTTACTTCACAACCTCTTCATTATCCAAGGTTGTTTATACATAATTATCTACTGGGACCTCGTTATCATCCACATCCATGTTTCTTAAAAATCTATTTCAAAACATTTTTATTATTTACAAGAATATGGGTTAAAGTCATTTATACCTTTTTTGACTTTTTATAAGAGGAATCTTTCCGTCGTTTTCAAAACAAGGTCCTTTTTAACCTTTTCGACAGAATTGAGGTAAGAATGTTTTTTTTAACTTATACGGCGGGTGCGGTTATTTTCCGCCATTATAAAATCTTCAAAGATTTCCTTACAAGCTTATAATAATATTTTCAAGATATTGTTTTGTTTTATATGGCTCTTAAATGATTTCAAAAATAGAAAGAGATATTTCTCTAAAAAGTGTTTTGATTTCATCTATGTCAACATCCTTTGATGGATTTTACGCTTATTTGAAGTTGATTTATTATAATACAAAAATTCTATATTGTATTGAATGTTTTGTGATATGTTTGACTGTGGATGTTCTATTTTATACCATTCATAGTTATGGTGAAATTATTGACATTTCGTATGCTAGTTTTAATATGAATGTTTATGTTATGTTTAAACATTTTCATATGGGAATGCATTGGACTTAATATGTGACGGGTGGAGCCCGCTATAGCTCCTCGATGCATTGGTAGGTCTCATGAGACAAACTAGTGTCTTGGCACAAGGCCTTGATAAAATCTTATTTGTAGTCTTGGCACGAGGCCTTGGCTATGTGGTTATGATAGTCTGGAATTAGGCATTCCAACATTGTGAAAGTGGTTAGTGATTTTGCATGTGATTATTCGATTAGTAGAATATCCATGTGAATGAGTAAATGGCATTATTTCATTTTACTTTTTCTATATTATGTTGATGTTCAAGTTTAAAAATCTTTTGTTTTAGTTATACATTGACTTAAATGTTTATTCTTATTTATGAAAGTTTCTGCTATATTGTTATCCTTACTGGGCATTTGAGCTCACCCATTTTCTATGTTTTATTTTTCCCAGGAAGTGAAGAAGAAAATTATGAATGACCTGCAGGGATATTATGAGGGGATAATAGTGTGGACTGTGGAGACATTATGTTGTTGTAGTAGTTTTTCATTTTATGATGTAATGTAAAACTTATGAATATATCTGGTGTTTCCAAGGCTACTAAACCAATCGGTCTTTCGAGATTTGATCTTTCTTATGATCATGCCAATGTTATGTAATAAGGCACCGACTCTGGGTAACTAGGGTCGGGGCGTTACAGTTGGTATCAGAGGAAGTTTAGTACAAACATTGGAAGCTAGATTTAGATAAACTCTGATTAGAGCACATACACCTAAGATGATCTTTGAGGATTAGTATAGAAGAACATCCTAGAATTTTGGTATTGTAGAGATTTTGTAAGTTTTCCGAGAAATACATCCATTTCTGGATACGAGCAGGTAGAAGCGGCTCTGGCACTGATGTTCCTAGGGGTAAAACCCAAAAACACCGCTTTGAGCTAGACTCGAACGAGAACTGGTGCATGACAATGGGCCTTGATGCACTCTTGGTTACGACACTCCCAGGGGATATGCTTAGGATAACTCTCATTTTCTTTACAAATCATTATGAAGGGTTTATGAGTATATACATCCTCAAAGAAAACATTTTTATGATTATGGATTATATCCATAAATAGTTCAATTTATGTTAAGTGTTTTATAAGTATGGGATTATGTATTTTGATTCATAAACTGATCTAGTTTATTCCATTGTTTAGAAATGGCGCCCAGTGGAAGAAATGGAAACCGTATCAATGCACGCACTCCATTTAGGGATTTCCCTCCTGCTCAAGATAATTATAGTGGGGCTGGTGGTGCAACTGTTGACGATCAGTTAATCACCATACTGGGACAACTTACTCAGGTTATGAATAATAACCTTACCCGTATGGAGCACCCTGATCCACAGCGTGGAGGATCAATGTTAGATCGATTCATGAGGCAACAACCACCAACGTTCAATGGGAGTACAAATCCCTTAGTATCCGAGCAATGGATAAATTCCCTAGAGAAAATATTTCAGGCTTTGGGGAGCAGTGAAAGGGAAAAAGTTATCATGGTAGTTTACCGCCTCACTGGAGATTCCGATCAATGGTGGTCACTAATTCAAAACACAAAGGAAGATGATGAATTAACAAACATGGAATGGCAGGAGTTCAAAGAGCTGTTCTTAGAAAAATACTTTCCTCGAGAACATCGAGCGGTTATGGAAAGGCAATTTCTGAGTCTGAGGCAGAAGGAGGATGAGAATGTCGCAAAGTATGAGGCTAACTTTACAAGGTTATCAAGGTATGCTGCAGATTACATACGTAACCCAAGAAGTAAGACTGATCATTTCTTTGATGGGTTGAAACCATTTCTCCGTCGAGCTTTAGTATCACAAACCTTATCTTCATACGAAGGTATTGTCTCGTGCGCTATCAAGATTGAAAAGGAATTCTCTAAGTATTATGACTTTAAAGAAAAGCAAGAGAAGAATAGACCTGCTGATCAATCTGGGAATTGAAATAAAGGGAAGAAGGGAAAGGTTGAATATCCATATTGTGGTAAATGCGGGAAGAAACATCCCGGTACTTGCTTGAAGGGAATGGGAGTCTGTTACAAGTGTGGTGAAAAAGGCCACCAAGATCATGATTGCAAGGGGAAGAAGGAAGCTACCAACGTTCGGTGCTACAATTGCAGGGAGATGGGGCATTATGAAAATGAATGTCCTAAGCGTCAGGAGAACTTACCTCAGAAAAGGCCAAGGGATCAAGGCCAGGCTTATGCTATCACTACTGCTGAGGTAGAAGCTCCGAAAGACGTGGTGGCAGGTAATTTAATGGTTTCCTCATGTTTAGCAAATGCATTATTTGATTCTGGATCATCTCATTGATTCATATCTTCCCAGTTTTATAAGAAAATTAGATATTTCCAATTTGATTTAACAAGGGAGTTGTCGGTCAAAACCCCTAAGGGATGTATTGTTGCAACAAAGTTTTGTCGATTAGTTCCCATTAGAGCACCTAAATGTTCTTTACCTGCTGATCTCATCGTCATACCCATGATTGAATTTGATATAATCCTCGGTATGGATTGGCTTTCAGACCATGATGCAAAAATTTATTGTAAGAGGAAAGAGGTTATGATTCTTGATGATGATGATAAGGAACACCTTATCTTTAGAGCCGAATCGTTGCCACATAATTCTTATCTAGATCCACCCCCAGTAGCTCAACTAAATTCAATTATTGGGGAGGAAGAGAAGGAAATTACTGAGGGTGAGGAAAGGAATATTCAAATAGAGGATGTACCTATTGTGAGAGAATATGTTGATTTGTTTCCGGAAGATTTACCTGGACATCCTCCAGAACGAGAAGTTGAGTTTTCCATTGATTTAATTCCTGGATCAAGGCCCATATCGAAGACCCCTTATAGAATGGCCACTGTGGAATTAGTTGAACTAAAGAAACAACTAGAGGAATTGAGTAATAAGGGATTTATTCGCCCTAGTGTTTCTCCTTGGGGAGCCCCTGTTCTTTTTGTTAAGAAGAAAGATGGATCTATGAGGTTGTGCATTGACTATAGGGAGATCAATGCTATAACAATAAAGAACAAGTATCCCCTGCCTCGCATTGCTGATTTGATTGACCAACTGCATGGAGCTCAAAACATTTCAAAGATTGACCTTCGGTCTGGATACCATCAGTTGTGTGTGAAGAAGGAAGACGTTCCAAAGACAGCATTTCGAACAAGGTACGGGCATTACGAGTTTACAGTAATGCCTTTTGGATTGACTAATGCACCCTCTTTTTTCATGGATCTAATGAATAGAGTTTTCAAGGAATATCTTGATGACATTGTAGTGGTATTTATTGATGATATCTTGGTATACTCCAAAAGCCACGAAGATCATGAAAATCACTTACGCATTATCCTGAAGACTCTTAGAAGACATGAATTATATGGGAAATTTAGCAAGTGTGAATTCTGGCTTCATGAGATTTCTTTTCTTGGCCATATTGTCTCTAAGGATAGAATTTCCGTTGATCCTTCTAAAACCAAGGCAATCCAAGAATGCCCAGCACCGACAAGTATAACTGAGGTACGCAGTTTTATTGGTTTAGCAGGTTATTATCGACGTTTCGTCCAAAATTTTGCCATATTGGCTAACCCATTGACAAAGCTCACACGTAAAGGGATTAAATTTGTCTGGACAAAAGAGTGTGAAGAATGTTTTGAATAACTAAAGAGAAGAGTAGTCAATGCCCCTGTATTGACTCTACCATCGGGGAATGATGGGTTTGTTATTTATAGTGATGCATCGAAGAAAGGACTTGGTTGTGTCCTTATACAGAATGATAAGGTCATTGCCTATGCATCACGACAGCTAAAAATTCATGAGAAAAACTATCCTACTCATGATCTTGAGTTAGCAGCTGTGATCTTTGCTTTAAAGATATGGTGACATTACCTCTATGGTGAAAAATGTGAGATTTATACTGATCACAAGAGTTTGAAGTATATTTTCACACAAAAAGAACTCAACATGAGGCAAAGGTGATGGCTTGAACTACTCAAGGATTATGATTGCAGGATACATTACCACCTGGGGAAGTCAAACAAGGTGGCAGATGCTTTGAGTAGAAAAGACCATGGAGTTTTGAATGTGATGAGAATTGAAAGGGATCCAATTTTCATAGATCTAGTGAAGATGGACATGGGAATAACTAGGGAAGGTGAAACATCAATGCTTTTTCAAATGGTTACCAAACCATCATTACTAGAAAGGATTAAGAGTTCTCAGACCAATGATGAAGAATTTCAGAAGAAGATTAAAGATGTGAATGATGGAAGATTGAGGGACTTTGTGTATAAGGATGGAATTTTGAAATTCAGGAAGAGACTTTGTGTTCCCGATATAACTGATCTAAAAAGGGAATTGCTGGATGATTCTCATAGTTCCAATTTCTCTATACACCCTTGGAGCACCAAAATGTATAGAGATTTGATGGAACATTTTTGGTGGGACAATATGAAGAGGGGGATTGCTGATTTTGTGTCGAGGTGTATGGTTTGTCAACAAGTGAAAGCTGGAAGGAAACATCCTGGTGGAGTATTGCAACCTCTTCCCATACCTGAGTGGAAATGGGATAATATTACGATGGACTTTGTCATGGGACTACCAAAGACTCCTGGAGGGAATGATGCAATATGGGTCATTGTTGATCGTCTTACTAAGTCAGTATATTTTCTGGCTATACGGGAGGATCTACCACTTGAACATCTAGCAAGATTATATATTAATGAAGTTGTAAGACTTCATGGAGTACCCCTATCGATTGTTTCTGATCGTGATCCTCGTTTTACTTCAAGATTCTGGAAAAGTCTTCAAAAGGCCTTGGATACTGAACTTTGTTTGAGCACTGCCTATCACCCTCATACAGATGGACAATCAGAACGGACTATTCAAACCTTAGAAGACATGTTGAGATCATGCTCTCTTGACTTTCAGGGTATGTGGGATCAATACTTACCACTGGTAGAATTTTCCTATAACAATAGCTTCCATTCAAGCATTCAGATGGCACCTTATGAAGCGTTATACGGAAAGAGATGTCTTACACCAACCTGTTGGGATGACGTTGGTGAAAGAAAACATGTGGGACCAGAACTGGTGGAAGAAACAATGGAAAAGGTGAAGGTAATCCAAAACCACATCAAATCAGCTCAAAGTCGGCAGAAGAGCTATGCTGATAACAGAAGAAAGGTTTTGGAATTTCAGGTGGGAGATCATGTTTTCCTAAAGGTATCTCCATGGAAGGGAGTTATACATTTTTTGTAATAAGGGTAAGTTGAGTCCCAGGTACATCAGACCTTTCGAAATTCTAGATCGTATTGGGGATGTAGCTTATCGTTTGGTGATGCCGCCAAATCTCTCCAAAGTTCACGATGTTTTCCACGTATCTCTGTTGAGGAAATACATGTCTGGCCCAACGCATGTACTCACCTATGAAGAATTAGAACTGGAACCCGATCTTTCCTATTGTGAAGAGCTCGTCAGGATTCTTGATGTGAGGGAGCAGGTGCTGAGAAACCGGACAACTCGTCTGGTAAAGGTTTTGTGGATAAATCATAAAATGGAAGAGGTAACGTGGGAACCTGAGGAACTTATGATGAAGAACCACCCAAGTCTTTTTATGCAGTAATACCCTAGAAATTGCGAGGATGCAATTATTTTAAGGAGGGGAGAATGTAACACCCCAAGCTTCCACGGTACGTTTCCTTTCGAATAATGCAATAGCGTGTGTTGTACGCAACCTCGAGCTCTAACACACACCACAACTAATTAAACTAGCTGTTGTGAATAGTAATACCTACTTTTTAAAATTTTATAAATTTTATTTATCAAAATAGACTTCATCTTTGGATTCGGAATATTGAAATTAGCCTATGTTGAATTTTTGGTATTTTTCTGAGAACTTCTAATTTTTTATGAATAGTGAAAAATACATAAAAACAACATTTCAAATCAAAATAATTTATAGTGAAAAATAATATTGTTTAGTGGTTTTAAAGTATAATTAGAATATATTTTTACCATTTTATCCAATGGTGGTCATTAGAATTAATTTAACATTGAAATCGGACATAAACAATTGCCAATCTTTTGATATAAATTTTTTCTTAGAAACACGCCATTTTTTTTAACAGCGGGAATTAATTATAAAATTAATTAATGCAACATATATGTTTGGAATTTTTTAAAATAGACATAATTTTTTAATTCAGAATATCAATTATAGCTTAGGGTGAAATTTTGGCTTTGTTCTGATAAACTTCAATTTTTGATGAATAGTGAAACCACTATGTGGTAGTTAAATAACTGATTTTTCATTTAAATGAAATATTACCACTTCTGTGTTTTTATTTTCAAAAATCCGACATACATGGTTGTCATTAAGAAGTAAAATGTGGTTCAATGAGATTAAAATAAATTTTTGGTGAATAGTAACTTTTAAGTTCTTAATCGCGATTAGAGGTAATTAGTGTAGTTTAAGGTACAAATAATGTTTTAATAATATGAGATGAGCATGAAACATGTCCTACTACTATTGGATGAGTCATGGACGACCAAGACAACCCATGGGTCAACTTGGGGACCCCATGGAGCCACTTTAGTTGGAAAATGACATTAATATATATTTATTTAATGTTAAAATTAAATTGACACAAACATGAGTTGTTTTACTAAAACAGTTTTTAAGTGGGGTTACACAAGTCCAAATTTTGATTATAAATATTAATTAGAAAGATAAAAAGATTTCATACATCATAGTATTTTTTTTATAATTTTTAGACATTATATAAATTAAATTATTTATGACATCATTATGATGCGGCGATGACCTCATTATTTAACGATTTAAATAAAATGAGAAGATAATGCAAAATCCAAGGCATACACTTGTCCAAAGCCTATTGTATGAAGATATTTCTAACCCTTATCAACTTAGACACTAATTATATAAGTTTGGGACCTTTAGAATCCGAAAAGCATTGTATAATAATGTAACATTTCAATCTTTCCAAAAGAGCCCCTCCTCTCCTCTTATAAAAGGCCCCCACCTCTACCACCTTATTCACACTTTCAAGCCTTTTGGTTCGGCCAACCTCTGCCCAAATACTCTCCCAACCTCTCTCCCTTCATCCTAGAAGCTTTACTTTAGTCAGAAAGCCATCCTAAGGAGTCCTTTTGATCAAATCAAAAGGAAGAACCCGAAGAAGATGTAACATTTTCATCACCCTCTTTCATGTTTCTTTCTTCTTCCACTCCCTCTTTGTTTATTATTTCAATTCTAAAATTATAACTCCAGTATCTTCTATATACTGTGATGTTATTATAAATATGGAACAACCATATTCAGTATTCTACCCATCATTTTAATGACATGTCACCATACGTGCGTACGTACGGCTTACCGTCTCCACGTCGTGGTGTAATTGTTATTCAATATATTATTATTTAGATGGGTATAATAATGATATGTAATTCATGTAAATAATAAATATAACATGATAATGATTCTGTATATATTATATACTATCTGATTATATATTATTTTAATATCAAAATAATGATATTGTCGCTCGTGCGTACGTACGGACTACCGTCTCCACGAACGCGATGAGATTCATTCTCCGTCGTATCCATTCAAGTATAATTATCATTTGATGATTTAAAAATAATGTTTAAGGACATGATATCATTCTGGATATGAATAAGATACAACCTATCCATGAAAAACATGACTTACGTAACAAAACATATAAGAAAACGAGTAAGTTAACACCCGAAACAACGATAAATCTAAGATATTGTTAACAAAGCAATGTTAAAAGATAATATATGATATCAAATGAATGTATATGATTCTTGTATAATTTAATAACAATTATTTCACCATTATACAGGATTTTAACCTACCCCAACCAAGGAAAAGTACAAGGTAAGGGTTTACTTCACAACCTCTTCATTATCCAAGGTTGTTTATACATAATTATCTACTGGGACCTCGTTATCATCCACATCCATGTTTCGTCAAAATGTATTTCAAAACATTTTTATTATTTACAAGAATATGGGTTAAAGTCATTTATACCCTTTTTGACTTTTTATAAGAGGAATCTTTCCGTCGTTTTCAAAACAAGGTCCTTTTTAACCTTTTCGACAGAATTGAGGTAAGAATGTTTTTTAACTTATACGGCGGGTGCGGTTATTTTCCGCCGTTATAAAATCGTCAAAGCTTTCCTTAAAAGCTTATAAAAATATTTTCAAGAAATTGTTTTGTTTTACATGGCTCTTAAATGATTTCAAAAATAGAAAGAGATATTTCTCTAAAAAGTGTTTTGATTTCATCTATGTCAACATCCTTTGATGGATTTTACGCTTATTTGAAGTTGATTTATTATAATACAGAAATTCTATATTGTATTAAAGGTTTTGTGATATGTTTGACTGTGGATGTGCTATTTTATGCCATTCATAGTTTATGGTGAAATTATTGACATTTTGTATGCTAGTTTTAATACGAATGTTTATGTTATGTTTAAACCTTTTCATATGGGAATGCATTGGACTTAATATGTGACGGGTGGAGCCCGCTATAGCTCCTCGATGCATCGGTAGGTCTCATGAGACAAACTAGTGTCTTGGCACAAGGCCTTGAAAAAATCTTATTTGTAGTCTTGGCACGAGGCCTTGGCTGTGTGGTTATGATAGTCTGGCATTATGCATTCCAACATTATGAAAGTGGTTAGTGATTTTGCATGTGATTATTCGATTAGTAGAATATCCATGTGAATGAGTAAATGGAATTATTTCATTTTACTTTTGCCATATTATGTTGATTTTCAAGTTTAAAAGGCTTTTGTTTTAGTTATACATTGCCTTAAATGTTTATTCTTATTTATGAAAGTTTCCGCTATATTGTTATCCTTACTGGGCATTTGAGCTCACCCCTTTTCTATGTTTTATTTTTCCTAGGAAGTGAAGAAGTAAATTATGAATGACTTGCAGGGATATTATGAGGGGATAATAGTGTGGACTGTGGAGACATTATGTTGTTGTAGTAGTTTTTCATTTTATGATGTAATGTAAAACTTATGAATATATCTGGTGTTTCCAAGGCTACTAAACCAATCGGTATTTCGAGATTTGATCTTTCTTATGATCATGCCAATGTTATGTATTAATGCACCGACTCTGGGTAACTAGGGTCGGGGCGTTACAGTAATCCACCTCGCCTACTCTACTGAGGACCTATAAAGGTCCGATGAATTGCAGAGACAACTTCCCGCCTCAACCAAATCTTCATAGACCTCGTTGATGTGAGACTCGTAGAAAGACGTGGTCGCCATCCTCAAACTCCAATGTCTCCATCTCTTGTCAACATATAACTTATTCCTTCTCTTTGCAGTCTTCATCCGCTCTTGGATGATCTGAACCTTCTCCGTGGTAGCTGGTACCATATCTGGTCCCACTAGTACTGACTCCCCTAGGTATGTCTAGCATAGTGGCGATCTGCAAGGTCAACCATACAAGGCCTCAAAAGGTTCTATACCGATGGTGGAGTGATAGTTGTTTTTGTATGAAAAATCCACCAATGGAAACTTATCCTCCCATTTACAACCGAATTCAAGGACACATGCACGGAGCATGTTCTCGAGGGTCTGAATGGTCCACTCAGTTTGGCCATCTGTCTGAGGGTGGAAGGCAGTGCTCAGACATAGATGCATACTGAAAGCCTCCTACAGCCCCTTCCATAGTCGGGATGTAAACCGTACGTCACTGTCGGAGAAAATAGAAAAAGTTACTCCATGAAAACACACAATCCCCCGTACATAGAGGCGTCCAAATCTCTATAATGAGACCTGATCTCTAATCGGTAGGAAGTGGGCCTACATGGTGAGTCGGTCAACAATCACCCATATCAAATCGTGACTCCTGGATGTACGTGGAAGACCCATCACGAAGTCCATGGATACCCCATCCCACTTCATCTCTGGGACCTCGAAGGGCTGAACCAAGCCTCCTGGTACTTGTTGTTCCGCCTTCACTTACTGACAATTGAGGCACCGTGAGACAAACTCTACTACTACTTTCTTCATACCTAGCTACCACTGCTGTCATAGGATGTCCTGGTACATCTTCTCCACTCATGGATGTACCACTAAAGTGGATGTTTGGAACTTCCTCAACACCTCCTCTTGAAGTGGAACTGGTACCACGGTACGTCCTCTGAAAATGATTATGTGTTCCCCACCTTCAAAAAATCCATCTGGTGCTTGCCTTGTAGATATATGATCACGTAGTGTCTCACAGTTAGTATCTCCACGTTATGCCTCCTTGACTCACTGAAGAAGTGGAGATGTGACTATAAGTGACTAAAGAAAATTTGTTCCATCTCGGCCCACATAAGAAATCTATAAAGCAGCCAGCTGCTCTGTCGCGTCTCCTAGAAGTTTTATACCAGATCTCCTTATGAGTGCATGTACTAAAACATTCCCATTTCCAGGATTATAGAATATCTAGAAGTCATAGTCCTAGAGGAACTCAAGCAATCGCCATTGTTTCAGGTTCAGGTCCTTCTGGGAAAAGATATACCAGAGACTCTTTTGATTAGAGTAGACTGTGAAATGATCGCGCATCAGATAGTGTCCCTGCATCTTTTAGGTGAGTATCGCTACTGATAACTCCAGGTCATGGGTAGCATAGGTCTGCTCATGCTGTCTCAGTTGACGAAAACCATATGCGATCACTGCTCGCTCCTGCATCAGGACACACCCGAGTCCAGTCTCTAATGCGTCGTAGTAGACTATGTACCCTACACCATCATTTAGAAGCATCAAGATGGGGGAACTAGTCATCCTCTTCCTCATCTACTGAAAAATCTGATGGCATCTCTCCGACCACATGTTGGGTTGCCCCATATTCGTCAAGGTTGATAGTGGGGATGCAACTCTAGAGAATTATGGAACAAATCTCCGGTAGTATCCAGCTTTGCCCAGGAAACTTTGTACTTCCGTCACACTCCTGGGTGGTTCCCAAGAAAGTACCGCCTCAATATTCACTGAATCCACTACAACTCTAGCCTTCGAGATGACATGTCCCAAGAAATGAACCTCTCGAATCCAAAATTGGCACTTCAAGAGCTTACCATAAAGTTGGTTCTCTCATATTGTGTACAATACTACCTGCAAATGGTAGGAATGCTCCTATTCAGTAGTCGAGTAGATAAAAATGTTGTCAATGAAGACCATGACAAAATGATTGAGGTAAGGCTGTAAAATCCTGCTTATGAGACACATGAACACTTCTGGAGCATTGGTTATACAGAAGGGCATTACCAAGAACTCATAGAGGTCATACCGACACCTGAAGGTCATCTTCTGCACATCCTCATCTCGAACTCTGAGCTAGTGATAGCCTGATCTGAGGTCTATCTTTGGGAACCATCATGCTCCCTTGGGCTGATCAAAGAGGTCATCAATCCTCAGGAGTGGGTACTTGTTCTTCATGGTCACCTGGTTTCAGTAATGGTAGTCTACACATAGCCTTATGATCCCATCCGTCTTCTTGGTGAATAGAATAAGGGATGCCTAGGGAGAAACAATGGGCCAGATGAATCCCTTTCCCTACAAGTCCTCTAGCTATACGCGCAACTCATGAAGAACAGTGGGAGAAATCCAATATACTGGTGTAGATATCGGTGCCTTACATGGGTATAGGTCAATGTATAAATCCACATCTCTGGGAGGAGGTAATCCTGGAACATCATCAGGGAAAACATCCACATACTAGTCCACCAATATAGGATAGCTTAGACACTCCCCATCAACTGCTCTGAGGGTTAGGCAAGAAAAATGGTTAGTGATCAGCTACACCCTCCTACGAATAAGTCTGTTATGTGCTGCAAAGGATCCCTTCACACTAGTGAAGGTAAACCTGGTCCCATCCGTTCGTACACAGTGCACTTTTCACCTAATATAGTCAATCTGAGCTTGGACTGTAGATAGTCATTCCATATCCAAGATGATATCTTAAGGCCTCGATGCCACTACGAGGCGATCCCAGCCGAAGCTCTCACCCATTAGAGAAAGATCACACTACTGGAACCAGTGCTTAATCATCAAGTCTACACTCATAAGAGTCTCTAGTCATAAGGATCAAGCCAATGGCTCCGTCAAAATCTTTGAGCTCCGAACGGGGGCTGTGGCTATGAAATAATGTCTGGAAACTAAGTCTATAAGTCCTGCAGCTAAGATGGTGTAGACACAGATCATACCATGAATTATCTCTCGAGAGCCATGGCCAGAAGCCTAAGCCGCCTAAACCTGATCTCTCCCTTTTCCACCCGCTCTATGTGGTCGAGGTATACCTCTTGATGGTGCTGGTGGAAACACCTAGAAAAGTCATGCACCACCAGCTGCACATCCGACTCCTCTACCATGTCCACTTCCCCCCTGCGGACCACCTCGACTGAACCTCTAACTCTACCTAGGAGTTCCCTCAACTGTCTGCTGATCATCGGAATGGTGGGCCGGATAACAACGAGCCATTTGACCCTGCCCACCGAATGAGTAACACATTCTGCTCCTAGAATATATGTAACTACCTTGGGTTCCCCGCACAACAGATCCTGAGTCCTGCGGTTGCCCACCCGTGGGTCTGGTCCTCCTGGACCTCTGCGTTGTCTGTCTACTGCCAACTATTGAAGGCTCCGCAGCATGTTGACCAGTAGTGGGTCTCGCTGCTGGTGACTCCTCAGCAAGGAAACACTCCACTAGGAGGGCTCTCTCTATCACCCTCGCCTGCGTTGGGATGCTGAGGGATATCATCGATGACATAATCTCTCGCCTGAGCCCCTCCTCGATGGTTCGTGCCCTGATGAATGGGTCCCACACCATATTTTTGGAGTAGCACGAGAGGTAGGTGAACCTCGCTGAGTACTATGCCACCATCATGCTACCCTACTGTAGGTGCAGTAGCTCTTGTATTTGTACCGATCATAGGGTCTCTGGAACAATCTCTACCTGGAACAGGATCTCAAAGTCTGTTAAGAGTAGTGTTGCCTCGTCATGCACCAAGAGCATCAGGCTCCACCATCTGCATGCTACTACCTGAAGGAGACATGCATCAAGAATCACCATGAGGTCTGATAGTGTCCCTACCTGCCTAAAGACACTAACCACAGCCTCCAACCAATTCTATGCTGCTTGTGGGTCCGTATCTCCGAAGAACCTGGGTGGCCTCTAGTGCTGGAACTCATGCAATGTGCTGAAGCGTTGTGCATCGTCTGCTATTAGGGCTAGTGGCATCAGTGGCCCAATGAAAAGTGGTACCACTACTTCCACCGCTAGTAAAGGGCCATGCACCGAGGCCTCATCCCTCGGCGGGATATCGGAGTGAATGACTCTCAGGGCGTTGCAGGGAGGCATCCTAAAAGAATCAGTTGTGACACCGTCAAAAGATTATACCTAGTGAGATGACTTGGTTGAGATAACTTAAAGAAAAACTTTTGAAAACACACACGCAATTAGTGTTTTCATGCACTGAGTTAGAAATCAGAAATCAGGATCCTGGTGTATGTATACGTCGGCTTCCCGTACCAACATTGGAATCCCTGAATTGAGAACCACACTTAGTACCCTTAACACTATTGCTTCACAGAAAATAAATATCAGAGTCCTTCTTTCTGTGGTAGAACCAAAACCTCTGATACCAATTTTCCTTGACCTATCCTCAGGACTCGTGCTGTGACAACCCCAAGCTCACCTTCTATAGGCCAGGGGCTGGTGATTAGCACCAATGGCATAAATCCCTAAGCTGGTAAGGCATTTCTTTTATAAAAAGTAAACATACACAATCAAAGTACACAACTAGAAGCAAAAAACTATGAAAAAGTGTATACAGAATAAGTGATGGGATGTAACGGGGCCGGAAATACAAGCCCAATAATAAAATACAAGGAAATGGAAAAGTACAAGTACAAGTGAAAGAAGAAGTAAATCAGTTACTAGGTCGAACTCTGGGGTTCCTACCTGAAGGGTAGGTACAGATGGCCTCCTTAGCACTCCACGTCTGTCTGTCTGCTCCGTGTACCATTTCGCTCAGTGGTCCACCTCCGGGTACCGTCAGGTCCCGCTACTCTCTGGCTCAGTCAGCGTTGTCCATCATCTGCAACCAACACAATGGGGTGTGGGCATATCCTGTGTAGGGGCGAGTATAACGATACTCACTAGGGATCCCGAGACCCTCAAGGTCTCACAAAATTCAACATGGATAATCCAAAAAATATGGATTCAATGGATAAGCACTCATGAGGTATATGTGCATAAATATACCTAAGTTATCTAGAAACTCATATCAATCATGTGGAATTCCCAAAATTCATTGAATCAGCACAAAACAAGGGTTTTATTCTAAGGTTGGTAACATGTAAAACTCCCAATCAAACTATCGAAACATCAGATATAGGTGGAATCCTCCTCTAAAGAGTTCCGTGGGCCTGCTGCGTCACACAGAGGAGCTTCCCACTATCCTGGACTATTGTGGTACTCCTCCCGTCGAGCACCGTGGGTCTGCTGCATCACACAGAGGCACTCCACACTGTGGGTCTTCCACGTCACACAGAGGTGCTCCCCTTCATAGCCTACTGAGATACTCCTCCTGTCGAGTATTGTGTGTCTGTCGTGTGACACAGAGGTGCTCCCCACTATGGGTCTGCCGCATCACACAGAGGTCCTTCCCACTGGGCTCGTCGAAACACTCTGAGTCGAAAGGCAATTAGTCTTCCGGTATCAGCCAGCTACTAGGTCTCCATACTCTGCTAGCTCATCTCCAGGGGGATCCACTCCACGAGCTACTACTCGATACTCCAACTGTCACGAAGTCCCAAGTAGAAGTATCGCAATGGTCCGAGTCGTCATAGGGGTCTCAACGCAACAAATAGTGCGTTAATCGGGCGCCCGATCTTTGAGTTATTGCCATTTTCGTGCCAAGGGCCTGGTTGGATTTTAGGTTCAAACCAACCCAATCGTACCCCAAATGGGTCCAAACCTCAAGTGGGGTATTCTAACAGAACTGTATCTTTCTAATCATTCCATCTCCATAGACGGTTCATCGATCGGACACTCGTATCCCATGTTATGGTTGAAAAGGTTAAAATAGTCTATAGCGGGTCTGGGTCCGGACCGGGGTCCGACCCGGCCCGTGGGTCTGACTCGGATTGCAGGTCTGACCTGGCCCGAGGGGGCGGCCTGACCTGAGGGGGTGGCCTGGCCCGAGTGTGGCCAGGCGGCCCGCGATGGGTCTGGCACAGCGGCCCAGCGGCCCGGTGGCTCGCGGGTCCGCCTAAGCCGCATTCAGGGGGGAAATCGCGTGCCCCTAGCTCTCTAACGGAAGAGCCATTCAGGTGGGAACCCAAACTGGCACCACCTGACGCCGGTCCAGACCATGCGGGACCCACTGGGTCCCGCTGCTCTAGACTGGCCGAGTGGCCAGCCGCTCCACATCGCCGGCAGCCAGCCCGCCGCCGGCCGCTCCTGGATCCTCCGCCATGGTGCGACGACACCACGGTTCGACGCCTCCACGCAGCATGACAGCACTTCCCCCTTCCGCCCTAGAATTTCCTTGCCACGACCCCCTTATCCTTCTTGCGGTATGACAGTGCCATGCCCTTTCAGTGATCTGGCGGCCCTGCGCCGCCAGTTTCCTCACGACCGGCCTGTTTCCAGCCGTCGTTGCTCTGCCGCGGTCTGTCGTCCAGTGTTCTCTCATCTGGCAGTATTGTTGTGTTGTCACCATCATCATCAAGGGAAGTAAAATTGAGGGGGTGTGGGGGGGGGGGGTTCTTGTATGTTTTTCCCATGCCCATCGTGTTTGGGTGGTAAAAATCGGCCTCAAAGAGCACAACCAACTGCGGAAAACGGAGGCTAAAACTCAATCATAAATCAACCCCTACCTCTTTTTCATTCTTTGACGGTGGAAGGAGAGTTCAGAGAAGATGAAGTCGAAGATGATGTCATTGGAATTCTTCATGGGCGATGGTTTCCTTCCTCGACCGAAGGTTCTTTTTTGGCGGAAGAAGTGTCTTTCATCCTTCGATTATCATTCTTCGTTGTAGCGTTATTCTCCTTTCCAAAGCTCCACCAAAATACAATTTCCCAACAAAATAATAAAATATGACATCTTATTAAATTGTTGTCATAAAGAATTCAAATGGTTTAAATTAATTAATTTAATGAGTTTAATTAATTAATTGGGAGGGTTGGCACCATAAAGAGGTATGTTCAAGAGTTTCCCCCACTTAAGGAGAGTTCAAGGGGTTTAATGTATGTGTGGTCCCAACCTCTTTAATTTCTAAGAGATGTTCAAACTACGGGTGGGCACCACCACCATAACCTCTCATCAGAGGTTTTGGTGTGGTGGCCCCATACCTAACCTCCTCTGGGATATTTTAACCACAACAAATAAAAATAAGCTAGTACTTATTTTTATTTAACTCTTAAAAACACTAAAAACTAAATTTCTTTCTCATCCAACAGTCGTCGAGGTAAAAGTCTTTTTAAGCGAATACCAGTGCTGAAAGTTCAACGGTGTCCTCATATTTCAATTCTAAGCACTAGTTCAAAAGCTATAAAATCTCGCTCGCACGTTTGCTAAACGTACCCGAACAAAACTTTAGAAATTGATTCCGGGCACACCGGGCCTCCGAATCAAGTGCCTTAAATTTTCACAGACTTGTAAAATTACCATATATTTTTAATAAAAAATCCACGAAATTTTCAGTTCCTTACATTGGGATTGTAACACCCCTTGATGGTAAAGGGTTAAATATCTAAATGATATAACTCTTATAAACAAGGTGCCCCGTCCTTTTCAGATGTCTGTCTTATTACAACTCAACAGTTAAGTGCACTTGGCCTGAAGTAGTGGTCAGGATGGGTGGCCTTCTGGGAAGTTTCCCAGGGTGTGTGTGTGTGAAGACAAAGCATGCTGGTAAGGAAATTTTTTGGCATGTGGGGATAGTCATTAGTTTGATAAGCGGCCCTAGTGAGGAATAGACAATGGTGTGCTGGGAATGAAAAAATTGTACTACATGAGACCCATGGGGTCAGATTAAAAAGCTTCAAGGCCTGGGGAGGCGGGTAGGGACATTTGGTATCTGATTTGGTACTAATCCTTAAGTGAAGCGCACTGCCAGGGTTGAGATGTAGGGCCCAAAACGAGGATGTTGTGATCTAATGGGGGGTGATTGTAACACCCCTAGATGATAAAGGGTTAAATGACTAAATGATTTGACTCATGTCAACAAGGGGAACCTTCCTTTTCAGGATCCTATTTGATTGGAACTACATAGTTAAGCATGCTTGGCTAGGAGTAGTGGTCAGGATGGGTGTCCTTCTGGGAAGTTTCTCAGGGTGTGTGTGAGTGATGACAAAACACGCTGGAAAGGACATGTGTTGGCCCATGGGGACAATCATTAGTATGATAAGTGACCCTCATGAGTAACAGCCTATGGTCTGTTGGGAATGAAAAAATTTTATTAAAGGAGACCCATGGGGTCAGATTAAAAAGGTTCAAGGCCCATGGAGGTGGGTAGGGGCATTTGGTATCATATGTGGTACCCAGCCTTAAGTGCAGCGCACTTCCTGGGTTGAGATGTAGGGCCCACAATGAGGAGGTTGTTCTCTTGCATGGGGGTGATTGTAACACCCCTAAATAATAAAGGGTTAAATGACTAAATGATATGACTCATGTCAATAAGGGTAACCTTCCTTTTCAAGAGCCTGTCTGATTAGAACTCCATAGTTAAGCGTGCTTGGCTTGGAGTAGTGGTCAGAATGGGTGTCCTTTTGGGATGTTTTTCAGGGTGTGTGTGAGTGAGGACAAAGCACACTAGAAAGGACATGTGTTGGCCCGTAGGGACATTTATTAGTATGATAAGTGACCCTAGTGATTAATAGCCTATGGTGTGTTGGGAAGGAAACCAAGGTATTACAGGAGACCCATGGGGTCAGATTAAAAAAGGTTCAAGAGCCTGGGAGGCGGGTCGTGACACCTATGACATTTTTCTTCTTACGTACCACACAATGAGCTACATTCAATAATTTTTTTGTTACCTCATGTTGTATTTCCTATTATCTTTTTTCCAAAAATTGGCCATATGGCTTTTTATCAGTCTCTGTAATGGTTCTTTCATACATCTTTAATTCTGGATTTCACAATGAGTTAATCTCCATGTGTGGAATAATTGTAAATCCACTTATATGGACCACCATAAATTATTACACACACGGTTAATCCCCTTATGTGGGTACTCCCCATAGATGTATGACCCAACTGTAATTAACCTTATATAGATCACCCTTTCATAGATCTATAAATATACCTTTTTTATATTTAGAATATAATGTCCCGGAATATTAATATTTAATTATCACCTCTTCAATTTGACACAGATCCCCTAAAATAAACTCTAAACAACCGGATATAAATTTAAAATTCATATAATTAATTATAGGTATTACTATATTAATTCTGAACATATAAAAACAAATTGAAAATAATGTCTTCAACAATTTTCACAAAAATTTCCAAAATACCTATAAAATATAATCATTTAATAATAACCCAAAAAATGTTAAAATGGTAAGAATAAATCAATAAAAATATTAAAATTTATAAAAATATTATCTCTTTCAAACCACCCACAAATAAATATTCAACTATTTTGAAATAATATTACATAAATGTAACTTTAGATTTCAAAATATATTAGTAACAACACCATTCAATTAAAATAATGAAGGAATCATCATTTCTCTTTAGTAGATCTTAATTCTCTCTTTACCCACTAAATAATAAAATATCAATTAATTTGATGATAACAAACATGTGTACTTTATACTAGATTCCCTAGAAATTTATCTCTTCACTAAAAGATTTTTAAATTAATATTTTCTCATTATTAAGGGAATAAATTATTTATATAATATAGACATTATATAATCATTAATGTTTGTCAATGATAAAGGCATTTTTTTTGTTATATGGATAAATTGTTTGTATGATTTAAATGATAAAATTTAAAATGATGTGTGTTTGGATCTCGATGAAATAAATGCATAAAAATTGTTTATACTCATGAATGATGTGATCATTTTACCCATTTGTAGAAGTTAACCTCAAAAAATCTCTTTATATTTTGATGAGCTCACCACTTCGACATTTTAGTAGAAAAAATATTTCTCTTCCCCATTTCCCTCTTTTAATGTACCATTGTTTCATCCTTTCAAATCATTAAATTTTATATATAATTATATTTATTATGGAAATATACAAATACTTTGTTCTAAAAATATTTGTGAAATACCACCACATATTTGAATTATAATTTTTTTATCCTTTCAACATTCTATCATGTATTTTGTTTCCCAAAAATAGTAGTGGGTTTTGAC
Organism: Viscum album; assembly: GCA_963277665.1. Classification (NCBI taxonomy): domain Eukaryota; kingdom Viridiplantae; phylum Streptophyta; class Magnoliopsida; order Santalales; family Viscaceae; genus Viscum; species Viscum album. The sequence continues at coordinate 1,029,598,283 of OY728140.1, forward strand.
TACCCCCATAAAGGTTGTTTGCATTTTTATCCAAAATATAAAGTTAGTTGGTGTTATATTAGAAGAAGGACCAAAAGGCATTCATTACATTTTTAGTCATATATCACCCCTTGTATATGATCCCAAGGATACTTTATTTAGATCCATCTTCATAGAAATATTTTACAACTTTCATAGATGTTGTAGGAAAAGAAATGGGTCCTCATTCCTTTATTTAAACACTAAATTTATGGATTCTTATTCAACATCCAAGCCCTCCTCATGATTAGTAACATTAGTAGAATTATCAAATTGAATTTTAGTGAATAAATCTATTTGAATAAAATTTAGTTAAGATGAATAAATATTTAAATATTCCCCCTTTAAGTGGAAATCATGTGATTCGGTTTCATCATGCAAATCTAAGAGGGCTTATTCATTTACATCCTTATGAATATATTAAACATGTTTATGTAGCTCAATATGTTCCTCATCAATTGCATCAACTTTTACTTCTTATATCTCAAGGTAAATCCATGGGTTTTTTAAATTAGAAAAGTATAAATGGATAGATATATTTTTCAATTGATTTTCAATTAAATAAGAAAAATATAATTTCAAGATATGATTTTATCATAGTGTATGATTAACTTAGTTAATCATTATACTATTAAGTTTATATAGATGTTGATTTCTCATGGATGGATATATATTTTAAATCTATTCCAATATCTCATTATATTCATCCACTTCATAGGTATATTCCACTAAATATAGGGAAATATAATTTTTTTTGAAAAGGATTCTTCTATCGTTGGAAAATCATGTTATAGGTTTCCTTCCAAAAATATATTCTAGAATTCATCCAATTTTTATTGATCACATATATGTGAGTCAACTATCAGGTTTAATTTAAAAACATACCCTATCAGGGGATGGATAATGACTAATGTTAGTAGTCTTTCATGTAATTCCTTCTTGGCCTACTCTTGTTCTTCAGCATAAAATATGAATATAGAGAGTTCTCCCCCCATCATTCATGATTTGTTTTCCTCCAACTACTACTAATTGGATATAATGTGGTAATTAGTTTAAATGTTCTCATAGTTCCTTGCCTCCCATATTCATTTCTAATTAATTAGAACAATGATAAAACTTTATTAATAATTTCATTTTTTTTATTTTTTTCAACTATATGTAGTTACTCAATGAATTATAATCAAATTTGTAATTCACTATGGAAATGTATTTTTTCATGTTTTATGAAAAAAGTAAAATTATATATTAAATGTGAATATAATAATGTATGAAAGTCTATTTGGATACCCAAAAATGGTTGAAAATATTGACACACCTATCGTGAGTTGGTACAAAATATTATTTATATTTTACTAATACAATATAGTGGATGAATAAATCCATATATCTAGAAGAGATATTGTAGGAAATCACTAACTACACTGAAGCACTATAATTAGTATATAATTTTTATATTTTTTGAAGGAAACAATATGGGGTCTGAAAATTAAAATATGATACATGAATGAAGTGTGAAAATGAAAATTATAAACATACAGAATAAATGTTAGAATAAAAATAAATATACCCAAGAAAAGCATCTTGTGTGAACATTAATTGGTTCATGGAAAATATCATACCTACATATCGAATACACTCCATAAATTTTGTAATGATCCTATTTTACCCATCTTTATAATAAATAGTGTACCTAGTAATCACCATGTACACCACACATCCACCTACACCATGGAAAGAAAGTTAAAGGGGTCCGCAAACAAGATCACCCTCTAACTCACACTCCTGGTATTCAATTGAACCTATTTATCACTAAATGGGAACGTATCCATCATATTCCATAGTGGTCGTCAAATGAAGGTAAAATAATATATAATAAGAATATTTTCCTAAAAATACCATAGAGGGAACACGTTGTCCCCATTCACTAATATTGATTATCCATAGAATAACTCAATATAGATAAGAAAAATTTACGATAATGCATAGAGGATTTTTTCCTACCCATGATTAACCACCCAATAGATCCCATGAATTAATTACTTAATATAAATAGTAGTGGAGATAAAATTTAATTGGGAGAAAGATAAATGGGATAAATAACTAGAGTGTTAATTTTAGAATAAAAATTCAAAATGGCCATACATATAAGAACATAAAATAAAATATTAGAGATTTTTTAAAAGAAATATTCTAGTAGTAGAACCATTATTGATTCTCAAACCAAGAATCACCCCTATAATGTGAAATGCCTTTATACAGTAGCCTTATTCTCTTTTTATAGGAAAAAAATATTCTCTTATTGGTTCGAAAATTACCTGTACAATATCCCAAGAAAAATATGGGTATCATTGTGGTCAATCTCATATTTTTTACAAGTAAAATATAAATATTGGTTTATTCTTTAATTAATTTTTTACAATGTATTTTGCACATGAAACAAAAATTCATTAAAACTCTCTTCATGGACTCATGACGTCTTATGTGATATGGAAATTCTTCCCTCCATTATGCATGAAAGACCAAAATAATAGAAACCCCCTGAATATCATTTTCTTAAATATTAATCCATTATAATTTACACATAGAAAACCTTGATGTATTCCTTCATTATTAAAGTTGGAATATTTGTTCATTCTATACAACCATATGATCTCTTCCTGTATGAACTTGTAGCTTCATAGAGATAGAAATGATGTCCCATTTACATGCATGGTGTCTTCTCGGTTGATGCAGAATGAAATGAGCTCCCTCAACCTTCCTAGTGGGTAAATTAGTAGTATTATGTATTAAGGTTTTGAAAATAAATCACTATCCATTACATTAATGGTGGATCATTTCATTTTGCAGGCTCATGCCTGAGATAAAAACCGTCACGGAAAGAGAATAAAGGTTGTTCCATTTTCCTTTCTGTAGTTAAAAATTTTATTTAAAGGGACGAAAATCATGCATAGATTTTTCAGTCCCACAACATTTTTGAGGTCAACCACTACACATTATATAACATACAATGAATTTAGTTTTTGAATAGTATTTATGATAACATATGATACATGAAACACCAAACATAAATGAACAAAAAAAATTAAATATTATTAATTAAATATGATAGTAAAAACATAATCATTGAATTAATAGATTTGAATTAGAGTAGTTAAATTATAAAATATATAAAAAATCATAACAAAAATATAAAAATTATTTCCTAGAAACTATGAAATCAATTTTTAATAAGATTCTATAATATTGAACAAGATATTATGTCGAAAATTGATTTTTATTCCAAATATTTTTTTCTAAAAATAAAATAATTTAATCAATATAGCTTAATTATATTAATGATATGTATAAACATTATGTTTATTAAAATAAATTAAGATTTTTATAATAGTGGTTACTACATAATAAATGAGTGTAACTTCATTTTATAATTCAAAAAATACATTTCCTTCAAAAATAAATATTATTTCATATTGTCTATAAGTATTTTGATTATTTTTAAAAAAAACTGAACACATTGTTTTAGAAAATGAACATAATTTTCAAAATAATCATATGTTACATTTTTTTAATTTTTCTAAAATTAAGTATTTTGTGGTGAATATTGAAAATAAATGTTTTGAAAATGTATCACTTCATTTAATTAAATAATTAAATTTAAAAGTAGCATTCTATTTTTAATTTTTCTTAAAGTGAAATATGATTTAGTTTATTATAATTAATTCAAAACATTCGATTTAAATAAAAATTATACATGATGATTGTATAAAATAATTTATATTCTTATAAGATGTATTTTTCTAAAACTAGTTTCCCTTGTGTTTTGTACACATACAGTAAATGTAATTTTTAAAATTATAAAAAATAACCCATTGAGAATAGATTCCATATTTGGAATCAAAATATTCAAATTATATTAAAACATCAATTTTATTTTTATTCATAATTAATAATAATAATGATAAAATTTTATCTCCATAGTAAAAGGAAAAATGGGTTAGTCATGGTTAAAATTTTTCGATAAGTTTTTAAAATTCTTCCAACTCATTCCTTAGTATAATTAGATGTCTATAGATTTCCCAAAATCGCAATATATTCTAGAATATGGGAATTTTTTGATATTTTATTGTGGTTATAAAATTTTAATTATTTCAAGTAATGAGTAATAGCAAAAATTCACTCTCCATCACTTATTATATTGTCAAGATATAGTTATTGATAAATATGATATATTAAAAAATCTAGATGATTAAATAAAAAAATAAAAAAATATATATTTATGGTATATATAGGTTAAAAAATATTTAATTTATAATTACCTAGAATTTTTATCCAATACTAATGAAAATTACGTTCAAAAAGTAGACAATAAAGAAATTTTTTTACATTTTTTAAATATAAAACATTTTAGTTGAATTATTATGTTCATATAATTATTAAGATAATTATAATTTTTTTATTTTATTTAATGTTTTTATATCATAATTATATTATTATATTATTGTGTTTAAAGCCAAATATTTTAAATAATACTAAAATGGACTTTAAATGGTATTTAGTGTTTGGTAATTATTTTAAAATACCTTGAAAATCATATAAATCCTATCATAACTCAATTGGATGTCAAATTGTAATAGATATCATGAAATCACCCTATATATTCCACTTGGAATTTTTATAATTATATTTATTACACATAGAGATTGTAAATTTGTTCACCATGTTTATGGTTAAAAGGGTCAATGAGGGTGGTCAATCTTAGAGATATGGTGTGAAATTCCACCTATACTTCTCTAAATTTTACCGTTTGAATTTATTTTTAAACATTCCTCCATATATTTTATGATATGTATATTTGGATATATTCTTTATGATATAGACACAAAATATATGTTAATATTTCTTGTTTTTACAAGATTAACACTGACCTGACTTAGAAAAGGTCACCTCATATAATATCATCTTGACACTTATTAAGACATGTAGCCTAACCAATCCTTGTACAAAAAACAACTCAACATTAATACCTACAACTTATATTTCTTATTATCACAGAAATACTAATTCAATAAGTTTTAAGGTGTAAACAAAAGTGGTTTTCCAAAGAAGATAAGAATATAAAATGACTGACCAATAAGGAATCATGGGTAAGGGTTCTCATCTCTATTCCACTCCATTATGACAAATTTTTTTATCATACATAAAATTTATTTTATATGGTGTCCATAATTATTATTTAATATATTATAACATTAATCAATATGAAATAATGGTATTTCATGTTTAACTAGTTTTAACTCTTTTAATGGGTTATGATTGAAAGGTTACTAATACTATAATGTTTTATTTTAGAATCTCACAAATATTCATGATTATTCATGTATAAATTAATGTTGAGAGAATTATATGATATTAATTTATTGTAAACACCACATATATTATTATCCCAGTTTTATTTATCATATATCTTTTTTTATTCAATATTTTCTTTTTTGGGTTCTTAAAATGACAAATAAAATGTTTTTATAAATTTCGATCGTATTTCCACATTAGTTGATTAAAATTTTCTTCCATGCCCATATTCATCCTATAAAATAATGAAATCCTTTTTCAATTATTATGTTAATATTTATAGTCATTTCCAAAAATATTGTAGTCTATTTTCAATGTTTTAGAATGAATTTTAATGTCACTTTCTAATTGGCGTACTTTTAAACTGTTAACCAAATTTGTGAATGATGTGATTTTTTATCATTTACCAAATGAAAAGTTCATCCCACCCCCATGGCCATTTATTAAATTGAACATTCCATTATTATCTTTCATTTTTTGCAAAATATTATCTTGTTCTGAATGTTATATATATTCTTAAACATATTGAATAAAAATTATATTAACATAGTTTTTAAATAAATTTTTTAATTTTGTTTTAAATGTATTTTTCATATAGGTTGTCATTATTTGATGTTTATTAGGCTTAATCCATAATTAGACCTTAATATACCATGAATTTTCTTTCTGTGGATGGAATTTGATTATGTTATGTGGAAATATTTGTGAATCCTATTTCTTTTCTATGGGAAATGCTCTAGTAAAAGCATGACCTTCTTTTACCCATTACTAATTTATGGTTTTTTGGTCATGAACATTATCATTATCATATTACCTTTCACTCTATATCATTTCATTGGAAATTAGTTTTCCCTTTGAAGATGAAATTTGTAGTATCATCAATATATTCATTGTTATCTTAATTATGTACCATTTAATATAAAGGATCAATTGAAGGAATTTTATTAATTATGTTTACTAGTGAAATGTTAGTATTATGTATTAATGGTTATATATATGTATTTATTTATTTATTGATAAGGAATATTTAATATTTATTATATTATTTATTCCATATATGTGGAATGCATTTGAAATATGTAAGTGATTGATGGTAAAATGTTATAGATAGTCCCTTTGTGCATTGATGGGTCTCATGAGACAAAACATTTTGGCATGATATTGAGGTTGAGGTCAAATGATCATGTAATATTAGTTAAGTACATGGTGTATACATACGAATATAGTGAAAGTGTATTTGAAATTCCATTAACATTAAGATTAATGATTTCTTATATGAGGCCTTGATGGTAATATCACGAATTCTGAAAAAAATAATTTCCTTCATTAAATCATAAAAATTTATTTTCTAGGTAATTATTATTTTCAAGGATATATTTTGGGTGTTATATTATTGATTGAATGGAATATATATTTATTTTTTCTCTTATATATTGTTATTCCTTTTCTAGTCACATTTATATTAATTTTATGATTTTCATTACTGAGAATTTGAGGTGACCCTTTATTATGTTTTCCTTTCCCCAATATATAATGATTGAATATTTTATTGATATTACTGGATGAAATAATTTTTTTCATTATATATTTTTCTTTTTCAATGTAATATATAAATATTGTACTATCTAGTCACCCAATACTACTAAATTAGTTGATCATTCATAGTGACATCCATTGTATTATGTATCAATGTAATAAAGTGCACACCAGTATTGTGTTTCTGGGTTGGGGTTTTTAAAATCTATAGAAATAAAGATACATAGCACTATATCATTGACTCGTTATGGAGTAAACCTATACCCTCATCCCCCATCCTCGATTGGTGTCTCCCCATACCAATACTTTTCACCTTACACCATCACCACCATGCATTAGATTTATTCCACATATCCATCCAATGGCCTGAAGGCCTTCATTTTTTATTGATTTTGATAATCCACCTTTCAAAGGGTGAGGTGGAACCCCTACAAGGCCCCTAGGCATAAGTATTACATGGCCCGTAGGCCTTACATGAATTAATTTTCTCATAGGCTTCAAACATTAAATACAACCCAGACTAACTACGTGGAACTGCTCCTCCCCAGCATCTTCATAGTGAAATCATCTCTCCACCTTCGCATGGTTGTTCGGCTAGGCATTTCCATGCATGCATAGGCTTATCCCGATGGCAGGTGTCATACCCTCTCATTCTTGCAATCTGTTTAGCTTCTTCTGTGGTTAATGCTCCTTGCTCATCCTTCCTTGTAGAGTTTGTTCCTCTAAGGTCGTCTAGTTTACATCTGCACTTAATGTGGCCTAAGTGCTTGAGGTGGCCTGAAGGCCTTACTGAAATGAATTCCTGGGTGGCCCGAAGACCTTAACAGAATCATGGACTAAATTGATGGCCTGAAGGCCCAAACGAGGGAATATTCCTGACTCCTATAGTAACAAACAATACCTGCTACATTTCCAGCTACAGTACCGGCTAGAGTACTGCACAGTTCTTGCTACAGTACCACTATAATACTGTTACAGTACCCCAGAAAATAATGTCACTGCCTGGATTTGATCTCGAGTCTCTCGTATTAACTTACGAAGTCCTTACAAACTGGGCTAAGTCTCATGTGCGATTTATCCCTCATTTTCCACCCAACTATATTTTATAGATGATTGGTTCTCTTCTTAATAGCAATTGGCCTGATAAATTATGTTTTTCTATGGTGTTTCCAATATTTTATCAAAATATAGAATTAACCATATCTACCATATAAATATTGAATTATACAAAGGCTATAACTCAATGTGATTTCTATATGTTAATACCCCTATGGGGGTTTCCTTTATTGATTTAGTATATGCCAAATCCCTTAATGTGAGTAGTATTCTTATGTGTATGACCTTGTAGATGGTACAAATACATGGAATCAATATTCCATGGTGTTGAAATTAGTAATTTTCCTAGATTTAGCGAATGTTTTCCATCGTAATTAATATCATATTAGTACCTATTTGATTCAAATTATATTCTTTAAAATAACCTCATATCATCTTATAATAACATCAAAACATCAAAAATTAAATATATGCTTTATTAGATTAATTATAAATATATATATTATAATTTAAAATTATATATTATACCATTTCAATAGTAAGATCCAAAATACATATATAATTTAATATTGTTCAATTTACACTCAAATATGTTAAAATAGTGGAATTAATATAATTTAAATACAATGTGATATTCAGTAAAATATAATCCATATCATTGATTCTAACAATAGTGACAAATATGAATGTTATAGTATGAGAAGTCAAATTAATTAGGTTTTGAATGACTAAATGTGTTATAGGCCAGACCCTAAGTTATCACTCGAGGACCATTGAAGGTAGTGAGTCTTCATTTTTGGTTAATTATTTTAAATTGAAACTAAAATATAGATTTTTTAAAATAGTTCAATGTAATATAATAAAACAAATCATATCCTATAAAACATATAATTTTTTTAATACAGAGTGTTTTAAAAGTGATATAATGAGGATTTATATTAATTTTTACCTAATATTTTTGAAACATCCTAAAACTAATTAATAAATAAGTTTTAGTGGTTTTTATGGTTTTATTGGAATATTAATCATCATCTAGACCAGTAAAATAAATCACATTGACATGAATTTTGGTATTATTATAATTTATCCAAGTTACAAACCTTACATGTGGTTTTAAGGCTTCCAAGGTAAGAGTATAGTATAGGGTATAATATATATCAATTTCAATTAAATACCGGTTTTTGTGGGTATATCTTGTTTTCTATACTTTATTTGGAAATTAAATATGATATATAACTTGAGCGGTGGTGTATATGAAATGCCAAAGCATTTAATAATATATAATATCACTCAAATACCATCATCGAATCCATAATTTATAAATAAAAAATCCAAAATTATATCATCTCCCATGTCATCAAAACTATACAACAAGTATTGTTACCTCAAACCAAAAAATAAAACTAAATGCATTAAATGCATAAATAATTTTTTCAATTTTTCCACATCATATTTCCACCTTTTATTCACATAATAATTACCACCCATATTAATCACCATAATATCCCATTACATTATCACTTGTCAATGCATTTAATACCCCATATTCCAACCCATTATCCACATTTGAATATCAATTACATTATTAATCAATTAAATTCATAATAAAACTCATCCAATTGAACATATTTAAATTATTATTCATTCAATATATATATATATATATGATAATATATATATAAAAATTTATTCTATACAAACATTTTTTTCACCAACATGTAAATAAAACAAAAGACCTCATTATATTACAACATTTCCTTCATACTACCATATGCTAAAAAATTCACCATTTACCATAATAGTGAAAACAACAATAATCACGAAATAAGAAATATTAATAAATAGGATATTGTATATAAATCTCTATTACCTAAAAATGTCAATTCATTTAATATAATTTTGATAATAGCATCTATATAATAATTAAATCTAAATTATGATAGTGTCATATTAAAAATAGTAAATTGAAACAATTTTCATGAATCTCCATCCTAAAACTAACTATTGAAACATCAATTTATATATGGATGATTTCCAGTACTGTAATTCACTTTCCCTAAAAATAATCCATTTTTAATCTATCCATATAACTCCTTAATCATATTGATACACTAATATACATCAATGGGTAACTAAGATGATATAAAAAAGTGGTAAGGGAGAAAAAAAATAAGGAAAACTTTAACACATGTGAGTATGATCTCAAAAGAATTAGATTACAAGATTTTATAAATTATCTTATAAAACATTAAGTGGTTGATTTTTAGTGTTTGTAGTTGTTAATAAGGTGAATGGATATGATGATAAGAAATGGAATAAAATATGTTTTTATTTAATCTAATGTGGTCCAAACCATTATGTGTCACGCTAACCATGTCCTTCTTCAGGACAGAAAACCCGAATCTGAAAATGATAGTTCTAAATACATGATAATACCATTTTTATTTTTGACTAATAATATTTCAAAATTACATTTTTAATAAGGATATTAAAATTATTATGACACATACATGGGGGTATTATTCAAAATTTGTATTTTCTTAAATTCTTTATATATTTTGGATGGGTTTTTCATGGTTGAATAATGTTGAGAATAATCATAGTCTTTTTTGTAGAAATGATCTAATGGGTTTGTGGATTCCGCATAAAAACAAAACCCTGATATGAAGGTTGGTGAGAGTTAGAAAAGGTAAGTTCCTCCACCATCGTAACTTGGTTAGGATCCACCAATGTTTTAGTAGAGACATTGTTTTTTTAAGGATGAGCCCGAAGGCTCATTTATAATTTATGTAATAAAAATACCACTTTAACTGGGTAGAGGGAGACTGATTACATAGCCGAAAGGCCAAATGGAAATTTAGACCATTACAATGCCCGTAGGCCCATTTTCCTGTCCCAATACCCATTTTGTGAATAGTACTGTTACAGTACCGGTGCTGCTATAGTACTGCACAATACTCGCAACCGCTAGAGTACCCCACCGCTGCTACAATACCTATCACCGCTACAATTCTTGTAATTTCTATAGTGCCTTCGCTTCTACAGTACAATACATTACTGCTACAGTTCATGTTCCCAATGGGTTTTGAACTCCCATTTTTTATGTAGAATAAAGGGGTGATTTCCACTAAGCCAAACCACAACTACTGTTAGAGACATTGTATATTTTATTAAATTTTTGGAAGAATGATATTTTTAAGTAAATAATTTTTTAAAAAAATTCACATTTTAAGTGCCCAACATAGATATTATTACACATTAAACCCTTTTTAGATATCTCATAAGATGTTCTCTTACACTATATATATTTATGTGGATTCATTATTCATTCTTGGTCCAGGGTGCTCTGTTTGGTCATGTTAGTTCCCCTTTGTGAAGGAAAGGCTGTAACCCCACATTCAAATCACATTGATCCTCTATTTCTCAAATAAAAAGGTATATTTGAACCTATTTCTATCATAGGACTCATTATTTAATTATATTCCTTAAATCCTATTATATGTTTGTTGTATTTAGGGATCAACTCGGTTGGTACCAATGTATTACTTTTAACATTATCCATATATTCCACTTACTACGTTAACAATGGTACAAAAACTTATTCTATTTTGGTATTAGAATGATCCTATGATTCTAGTGGAAGATTAATCTACGCATATAGATAGTAAGAAACTTCTCAATATCATAATTTTTAGGAATACCCCTTCCTTCTCTCAGATTAATTAAATATTTTATTGGTAATTGAATATGGCCGAGTGAATAAAATTTAAACCAAATGGATTACTATTAATAATGATTTACTAAATAATTTTATAAAATACCTAGTATGGGTTTATGTTTCTCTATGATTACATTTTGTAATACCTTTTATAGTGGATGCTCTATTAATTTATAGTTGGTAAATGATAAAATTTTCTATGGTAATTGATTTAGGGAAAAGTTTTACATTTATATCTTTATCAATTGTAAGAAAGGATTGCACATGCTTTAGTTTTAGTTTTTGAATTTATTAAACATGTTATATTAATATGGTTTTGTCATTTATGGTGTTTCTAATATATTATAGTTTCAGGATGATGAATAGTGTAACACCCCGAGATTCCACAATACGCTTCTCTTTCAATAATGCAATAGCTTGCAATGTACGCAAGTTCGAGTTCTAACACACCGCGTCTAATCAAAGTAGCCGTTATGAATACTAATACCCACTTTTTAAAATTACAGAAATATTATATTTCAAAATGGACTTCATTTTTTTATTCGTAATATCGAAATTATCCTAAGTTGAATTTTTTGTAATTTTCTGAGAACTTCCATTTTTTATGAACAGTGAAAAATACTTAAAACAACATTTTAAATAAAAATAATTTATTGTGAAAAATTATACTATTGAGTGGATATAAATTATAATTAAAATATATTTTTACCATTTTATCCAATTGTGTTCATTAGAATTAATTTCACTTCGAAATTGGACATAAACAATTGTCAATCTTTTGATATATATTGTTTCTTAAACGCACGCTATTTGTTGTGACAGTGGAAATTAGTTATAAAATTAATTAATGCAACTTATATTTTTGGAATTTTTTTAAAATAGACATCATTTTTGAATTTGGAATATAAATTATAACTTAGAGTGAAATTTTGGCATTGTTCTGAAAAACATCAATTTTTGATGAATAGTGAAACCACTAAATGGTAGTTAAAAACTGCCTTTTCATTTAAAAGAAACATTACCACTTCTGTGATTTGATTTTCAAAAATCCGACGTACATGGTTGTCATTAGGAAGTAAAATTTGGTTCAATGGGATTAAAATAATTTTTTGGTGAATAATAACTTTTAAGTTTAATTAATCGCGATTAAAGGTAATTAGTGATATTTAAGGTAAAATGATATTATAAAAATATGAAAATACCTTTACACTTGTCCTACCCCTATTTTATGAGTCATGGACGACCAAGAAAATCCATGGGTCAACTTGGGGATCCCATGGAGCCACATTGGTAGAAAAATGACATTAAAAACTTTTTATTTAATGTTAGAATAAAAATGTCACAAACATGAGTTGTTTTAATAAAACAATTTTTAAATGGGGTTATACAAGTCATATTTTTTACTATAAATATTCATTAGAAATACAGAATTATTTCCTAAATCATGATAGTTGTTTTATAATTTTTAGACATTAAATAAATTTAATTATTTATGACACCATGATGATGCAGCGATTACCACATTAATTAACAATTTAAATAAAATAAAAAGATAATGTAAAATATAAGACTTAAACTTGTAAAAATCATATTGGATTAGTATATTTAGAACCCTTATCACCTTATCCTAGAAATATATAAGTGTTGGACCTTTAAAATCCTAAACTCATTATATAATAAAGTAACTTTTTATAACTTTCCAAGAGTACCCTCATATCCTCTTATAAAAGGCCCCCACCACTACCACCTTATTCACACCTTCAAAGCCATTTGGCTCGGCCAACCTCTACCCAAATACTCTCTCAACTTTCCTCTATTACTCATAGAAGCCTCAGTTTGGGCATAATTCTTCCCATGGAAGCCTTTGGCTCAAATCAAAAAAGAGTTACCCGATTTGAAGGTAATGTCTTCTGTTATGTTATTTTGTTTTATTTTGCTTCTCCAACCCCTTAACCTCTTTTTATTACTTCCTTTTGTAACAAAACCAGTATCTTAAATATACTAGGATGTTTTTATAAGACTTATTCTAGCTACACTTACACACACCTACATCTAATGGTATAATAACATTCTATTTCTGTGGATGGGGAATTTCTGCCTCATGAAACGATGATTATTCAACACTCATATAACACCTTCAAAGGTGGCCATTAATATTTCACTATATTTATATATGATATATAATATTCTTATGTTTTCCATTTTCTTCTGTATTTTTCATTTATGGCATAACTTTATGGTTTCCATTATGGGTAAACGTGATATTTTCATTTTAGCAAGTGCAGACTACCGCCCCCTCAAAGTGATTTGAATCGTTAATGCCATATGTGGTATGTATAAAGATGGATTAAATGGTATTATACATTATATTATACTGGAATTATATTATAACTTTATATAATTATTACTTCATTCCATTAAATATGAAATAGAAATGAAAGTAGCGTTCATGCATACGTACGGCTTACCGTCTCCATGAACGGTGCATTTCATTTATTACCTCTAAATGTTATGTAATATTATAAATAAATGTATATAATGGATATATATTATGTATATGATATCTAAATAATGAATATAAATATGGATATAATGGATATTTTACCACATGAACAAATTGTAATTTTAAGATGTTTATTTTTGACTTAACTACCAAAGATCGAAAAAACGACCGTTAGTAACATAAATAATTACATAATTTTCATAACATGGTAATAAGTGATATAAAAGGAATAATAAACTTGAAAAAGGTTCTTAAGAAATTATAAATTAACCCTATTTTATTATTCAGGAGGATAAAGAATGGTCGAGTCAAGTCGGACATGAGGTAAGGGAACTTCTTAACCCAATTTCCATTCTTTGGGTTAATCTCCTACTTTCAAATTATGTCATGATATTATTATGTAATATCTTGTATTTTTACATTCTTTATGATTACTTATAGTGAATACACATAATAGACCTATTATATATAAAAAATTATCTTTTTAAGGGACTTCTTCTCAATCACCATTCATTGAGGCATATTTTGTTTTATACACAAATTTCTTTTTTACGGGGTAAAAACCCCTTTGACTTTTACTTTTATTCAAAAAGAATCTTTTTATACGAAGCATTTTTACTAAACGACAAAAGGAATGTTTTTTCTTTTGTATGCGGCGACAACGACTTCTCCGCCGCTGTGACTATTATTTGAGTTTTAGCTTCCTCTATAAGCCATAACGTTTCTTTAAAGAAAAATAAAGACCAGGTTTTACTTTTCTTTTATTTTGGTATTGAAAATGGTTTTGATAAAGATTTTATTATATCAATGTGTTGTATTGATATCTTGTGATTGAAGTGTGGAAATATTATGTTTTCTCTATTCATGTTTTATGTGGTACAATTATGTTATGGTTTATGATATGTTTAAACCTATTCATATGAGGAATGCATTGGACATAATAAGTGACGAGTGGAGCTCGCTATAGCTCGTCAATGCATCGGTAGGTCTCATGAGACAAACTAGTGTCTTTGCACGAGGCCTTGAAAAAATCTTTTTTTTGGTCTTGGCACGAGGCCTTGGCTACATTGTTATGATAGTCTGGCATTATGCATTCCATCATTATGAAACTGGTTATTGATATTGCATGTGATTATTCGACTAGTAGAATATCCATGTGAGTTAGTAAATGGCATTATTTAAATTTACTTTTTCCATATTATGCTTATGTTCAAGTTTAAAAAGGCTTTTGTTTTAGTTATACATTGCCTTAAATGTTAATGTTTATTTATGAAAGCTTCCGCAATATTGTTATCCATACTGAGCATCTGAGCTCACCCCTTTCAATGTTTAAATATTTTCCAGGATGTGAAGAAGTATTTTATGAATGACCTGCAGGGATAGTCAGAAGAGGATATGAGTGTGGACTATGGAGACTTTGTTATTTTAGTTTTTCACTTTATGATTTAATGTAACATTTAAGAATATATCTAGTGTTTCCAAGGCTACTAAACTAATCGGTCTTTAGAGACTTGATCTTTTGTGATCATGCCGATGTTACGCAATAATGCACCAAATCTGGGTAACTAGGGTCGGGGCATTACAAATAATACATAAAAATAGATATATTGTATAATATATATAAAGGATCCTTGGTATATCTATTTGTGTCAAACTGGTTGGTGGAATGGGGTTGGCTCATAGTTCCCTAACTCTATTATACGTTCTTCCCCTATACTTTAATTGTATTGTTTCATCAACATACCTTAATATATTATAAATTATTCACTTTATCCCTTCTAAAATAGGTGGTTTATCATGACTATAGTTATAGTTCATCTTATATCATGTGTTACAAACAATTTCTGTTTGATGAGTACGAACCCTCAAGGTATAGGGATTTATTCATTTTGGCTATAACATTAATTTTTTTATTTATATATTCCTCTATATTTTTTTATTTCATTATTAATTATAGTTTATTATGGGTTTTTAGGGGTGGTATGTGACCTCGCACTATGTATATTATACTAACACATTGCATTGTCCCCTCTAAAGACAATTGCAGAACCATTTCCCAATGAATCAGGTAAAATATATGTTCCTAAACATATGAGTTAGCAACACCGTGATTCTATAGTATATATGGTACATTTTTTTCTTTATATAGGGTGTATGTTATGGATTTATAGGGTATTTCCTCAATTTTATTCATCTAATACCCCACTAGGAAGATCCACCTTTTGGGTCCTTAGGACTCGTTTGGATTTTCATTCAATTTTACATCTATTTTTTTACAGTTTTATCTACAATTATAGTGTATTCATGTTTTTGGTTTGTTTTAGCTTCTGTTATTTTTTTACATGTTATCATTCATCATGTTTATCTTTCCATCTCAGTATATTCATCCTAATATACTAGTTATATCTCAATGTTCATACAATTATTTGGTCTTTCTATTTTATTTATGGTCCCTATTAATCTTTTATTTATACCCAAATATGAAAAAACATCTCCCACGTATACATATTTCTTCCCCCACAGTTTATGTTTTCTTCTTGTGATCAGAAGGTGTATCATTGGTGTTATGAAAATTCATATTGATATTGGTCAGGTAATCAAGTAACGATCAGTTCCAAATTTGTGTCAGAGCCCACACCAATGACTCTATGGTATGTTACTTGAATGTAGCTAGGATATAGGAATTCCAAGAATCAAAAAGCAACCAATAAAAATTCATATCCAACATAATTTTTGTGTAATACTAATTTACCCAGGGTAGTAAATAACCTTTTTATTTTCCTTTAGTCAATCATATATCTTAATTCCCATGAATCATTTTATGTGTCTATATAGAGGAACTAGTATGATTATATGTCATCCCATATTAATACTTTTTGATTGGTAAATTAATTATTAAGATCAATTAGAGGATTCGTATTGACAGAAACATTATCAACAAAAAATTATATCTATTTATTTCAAAATTTTTGGTTAAGATTGATAGATAGATAATTTTTTAACTTGAAATAATTATTTAGGTATATTTATTTCTAGGTTTATTAATATTATTCTATTTAGAATAATTCATCAAATTTTACTAGATTATATTAAATGATGTACTAACTAAATTAATGTATTATGAATTTCTTTTATAAGATAAAACTGTTTTAAAATAAATAGTGAAAGAGAGAGAGATATTGAGAGATAAATAAATATAGAATAATAGGGTAAGTCCTAATATTATTAATGAAATTGATTTATTTGGAATTATTAATAAAATCTATGAAATTTATATTCTTATCTATATGATTAAATATTATATCACCATTAAAACGAGATATTTTTTAGGAGAAATGGTTAGGGGACCAAGAACCACATGAATAACATGTTGTAAATCCATTAGTCATAGAAGGGCCTCCATAATTTATTCACGCAATAGGTTAGGGAGCTCCATGAATGGATTTGAACACCTATGAGATTATTAAATATTTTTAATTTCACCATCACATTATATTATAGGGTAATGCATCTTCTTAATATGTTGATGAATAGATTTAACATCTTCATAAAATATATGAATCAAATAACACATCTGAGAGACATTGTGTTCCAAAAACTTTCTTAATACTTGAAAGGGCGGAATATCGTTGGTGGGATGTCATTCTAGAATCTAAAAGTGACCTAGTATTATCCTATAAGAGAATCTAATAGATATTTTTCTATATTTTTAAAACTAAATTTTTTTCCATGGTAATGTGAAATATTTTATTAACCATTCATGGGAGTTGGTTTTAGTTATTTTCTATGTTATCAAGTTAATTGGTTTAATTCCCTTTTATACCTTTCTATTTGGCGATGGTTAATCTAATGTCAGGTATATCAATATTAGATTAATATAGCCATTACTAACATAGATAATACGTTTTTTTTTAAAATTCTTATATGTAATAAAAAATATTTTTTTGGATATTAATGGATCCAATTGTGGCTTAGAAGGTGGCATCTCATTTTTGGCCAACTTTGGGTTATATTTAATCCAATTGTTACAAATATTGACATGAGGGGATGGAAATGGGTGGATATCAATTAGGAAACCAAGTAACTAATTTAATTCTAGTTCTTATTTAAATAATTGTGTTTTCAATGTTTTACTCGTGTCGTAATTTTAGACACATGAGGTCATTTTACAAACAATTAAGTGAAGTTATGTCAGTTATGTGGTTAGTAATGCAATATCCAATGGTTCTATCAACATAGTTTTTTTGAGAGAATTTTGTAAGGACCAAAGATTACTTATGCATCATGATCTACCAGTATATATACACTAGAAGAATCCAACCACCTTCTAGGAGATTTAGTTTTTGAGGCCAATATAGTAAATAAGGGGACATAGTTGTACTGATATTATTAGTGAAGGATTTTACATTTCAGAGTCACTATGAGGATATAGGTAGTTTATATGATGTAGACCATTCTACTATTGATGTTTTAGTAGAATTATCTATTTTTAGAGGGATTATTCATGTATCCTCTATATTAATGTATGATTTATTTAATACAAGGGAATAACATTATATAATTTAGGATGAATTGGTATCTCTTCAGATAATTAAAGTGGTTACCATATCATCTTGTTTGAGTCAGAATACTCAATTGTGAATGGGGATAGAATATTGTATGGTGTTTACTTTATATACCACATCCATCACTTCGTATGGAAATTTTTAAATCTTATGGTCCTGAATATGGAATCATTTAACATTATTCTAGGCATGTGAAGGCTATGAGAATTAATATAATGCATCAATTGTTATACGTGAAGGGTATCTTTATCATATTTTGATGGTACTTAGTATAACTTTATTGTAATATGAGATATTCATTCTAGTTTAGAGGGTCCTAGTAAAGGGTAGTTCAGGGTTGTTTCCACATAAATTTCTAGAACCATTCTCACTATTTTGGAACCTATGGGGAATTCAATATTACCTCTAATAGTGGATATTTAACAAGATTTCTTCCCTAAAGACATATCTGAATTTCTCCCTCAGTGAGAGATCAAATATTATATCGATCAGCTACACGGAACTGATCCTGCCTCAATTACTCTATATTTATAATTGAAAATGAATTGTGGGAACTAAATTTTTACATAGAGATGATTTTGTAAGCGGGGTTTCTGAGGTTGAGAACATATATGTTGTGTGCATTAATTCTTTTAAATATGAAGGATGATAGAAGTCACATTTATGAATGAAAAATTAGTAGCAAAATTATGTCATAATTAAGAAAAACTACTCTTTATAAAAAAATTGATTATCCCTTTTAAAAATTAATGGGTATAACATAGTTATTTAAAATTGTTTGTGGATTTAGTTATCACCATCTTTGAGTTAGATCTGATGAAATTTCAAAAACTACATTTTCAATCTAATATGAACATATTGAGCTCCTTGACATGAAATTTTGGGTATCTAATTGTCTTGTTATTCTTATAGACCAAAGAATATGATCTTTCATCCCTTTATCAACTTATTTGGAATGGACTTTGTGTAAAATTTTCTATCTTATTCTATATCTCAAAACGATGGTTCCTAAAATACAGAAATCATAATGGATACCATATAGGAATACGAGAAATATAATATGTTCTACAAAATATCTATTATTTATTATTGAATTTCAGTTTATTGGGATGTTATATATAAAATTATCATTTTTGTGGAACCAAATTGTCCCGAATCGTCTCTTGGGGCTCGTGCTGTGACTACCCCAAGCCAGTCTTCTATAGGATAGGGGTTGGCGACTAGAACCAAAGTTGTTTCCCATAAAACTGGGTAGGAATTGCCTTTATAACCTATAGGTACATGAAACCAAGTAAATAGCAAGATACAATCTCAAATAAACTGAACAGTGAACAGATTGATTTTAGTAAAAAAAGGGACCAAAATACTGGCCCAACTAGAAAGTACAAGAAACTGAAAGTACAAGTAAACTGGAACATATCCTATGAACACCCTCCAGGGATCCTACCAGAAGGGTAGGTACAAATCTCAATCGTTCGTCTCTGCAGTATGCCTCATCTGTGGTCCTCCTCCGAGCTAGCTCCAGTATCGGTACTCTCGTCCTCAGTTAGCGTTGTGTGTCCTCGGCACCAAACACAATGAAGTGCGATCATAGACCTTGTAGGGGAAAGTATAACGATACTTAGTAGGGACCCCAAGACCCTAAAGGTCTCACAAAATCCAAAAATGATAAAACAAAATCCATGAAATCAACTTTCAACCCTACATAGTTATATGCCTATACATATACCTAAGTTATCAAGTATACCAATCTCAAACATGAGGAAACACAGAGTCCAACTCAAAATCCCCAAGCTCAACTCTTCGAAAAAGGAAGGAGTACCACGATGGTATGTACCTCTCAGTTTTTCCACACAGAATAATACCACAAAGTTATTACCAAAAAGGAAAGTACCACTCAGATACAGACTGAACTCACACTTGTTATTACATAAGTAAAAAAGTAGAAATGATTATTCATAAAGTTAGATCATCTTATTCTTTTAGGAGGATCTGCTGCTTACCCACATAGGTTCGCTTGGTGCTGACCCACATAGGATTGATAAGTAATGACCGAGAGAGGATTGCTAGGTGCTAACCCACACAGGATCACTCGATGTTGACCCACATAGGATCGCTCAGTGATGACCCACAAAGGATCACTCGGTGACGACCCACACAGGATCCCTAGGTGCTGACACACATAGGATCGCTCAGTACTGACCCAGAAAGGATCCCTAGGTTCTGACCCACATAGTATCGCTTGGTGTTGACCCAAATAGGGTTTCCATGTGCTAACCCACACAAGATCGGTATTCATTCTTCACGTCATATCCAGCTATTGGGTTCCCGCAATAGGCATGATCGTCTCCAAGAGGGTACAATCCTCAAGCCACTGATCAATACTACAACTACCACGAAGTCCCATGATGAAGTATCTCAAAGGACCACTATGTTATAGGGGCTCAACGCAAAATATGGTGCATCAATCGGAGGCCCGATCTGTAAGTTATTACCCTTTTAGTCTAGAGGGCTGGTTGGGAATATTTCTCCATCCAGCATGACTTTACCCCAACATTACCCAAAACACCAGTGGTGGTATACCATATGGATCATCTTTATCCAATGTTTACAAGACCATTGATGGTTTGTCAAACAGACGCATGGTGCCAATGTTATGGCCCATAGAGCGAAAAGCTCATTGCTGTGTCTAGGTCCAGACTAACCCGGATGGAATGACCAGACCCGGTTTGGGTAGACCCGGCCCACAGCATCTGTGTTGGCCCACACTAGGTAGTGTGGGAGGCGTAGAGTGGTGTGCAACGATGAGTGTAGCTTGGAGGCCGCACAGGCGGCGAAGGCCACAGGGGCGGCGAAGGTCGCGGTGGTTGCGAAGGGCCCCGAGGCCACGTAGTCCGTGAGGGCGCGGAGGCCACAGGGCCATGGAGGCCGCATTGACATGGAGGCTGTGAGGATTCAAGATGGTGGAGGTCATGTAGGGCCATGGGGCAGTGATATCGTGGGGGCTACGGAGGGTTGTGGGGTGGTGAGGTCGTAGGGGTCGCGAGGCCGTGGGACAACAGAGTCCGCGGGGGTTGTGAAGGGCCACAGAAGGCCGCAAGGTGGTGAGGTTGTGGTGGCGGCGAGGCCACAGACGATGGTGGCCGTGCGGTGGCGGTCCGTCGTGGCGGGTCATGCGGTGCGGTCACAAGTTGTGCCTTCACAGGCGGCCGGCTGGACTGGCTGCCCTCCTTTTGTCGCCTTCATTGTCATCGGTCGTGGTGCTAGCCACGGTTCTGGAGTTCCACGAGTTCCAAACACTGGTATTGGTCACCATCACCATCGTAAAAAATAAACAAAAGAACCATAAGGTTTGTGGAGGGGTGGTGTCATGTTTTTTAGCCCGTACCGTCCGCATTAGGGTGATTGCAAGTGGCTCAAGGGGAATGATTCAATGATAGAGGGAAATTAACATTGATCAATTTAAAAAATAACCCTACCTCATTTGTTTTTTGATGTTCATGATGAGGGAAGGACGATCGTCAATTGAAGACGTCCCATGTTGGAGGATGACCCGAGGAAGAAGTCGAAGTTGTTCATCGGCATTCTTCATGGGAGGAGTGTTCATCGTTAGAGAAGAAGTATTCCTCCAAGGTTCTCTCCCAATTTCCATTTGCCAAAACTACCCCCAAATCCACCCAAATGGAAAGGGTATCCAATATGACATGTTTCTCAAATTTAATTATTGGCAAAAATTAAATTGGAATCATAATTACAATTTGGTTGGCATAATAAATATGGGGGAATCCTAAAGGCCACATACCTCATTAAATAGGAAGTTCAATATGTTTCTCAAATTAAGAGGGTTTGGGTAACCCCCACCCTTAAATTCAAATTGGGTGTTTTAGGTTCGGTGGTCCCCACCACCATAACCTCACTTGGGAGGTTTAGTTCTGGTAGTCCCCACCTATCAACACTCAAATGATAGGTTTAGTTCTGGTGGACCCCTCCTCTTAACATCCACATGTGATTTCTAAATTAAAATAAAATGTTACACAATTTTATTTTATTTTATACTTTCATGAATAAGTGAATAACTAACATCCACGGTCGACCTACTACGGTTGAGGAGAAAGCATCCTAAAGAGACTACCGGTGCTATGAGTTCAACGGTGCCTTCAGATTTTAATTTTGAAAACTTTTTCAAAATTTAGAAAAATATTCTCACAGATTTACTAAAAGTACCTGAAAAAATGTTAAGAAAATTATTCCAGGCACTCTGGTCCTTAGAGTCATGCGCCGTCAATTTTCGCAGACTCATAAAATTCCCATTTAACTAAAAAAATTACATGGAACTTTTATGTCTTTACATTATCCCATCCTCATGGATTTATGTTCTTGTAAGACACAAATCAAAACTAGGAAAACAAGTTGGGGTACTGGGCATGAATCTGAGGCTCTAACTCCCATGTGATCTCCTTGAGGTTCTCGTGCTTCCAACGAATGTGCACCAGTGGTATAGACTACCTCCGAAGGACCCGCTCCAGTCGATCATCTATCTCAACTAGAACCTCCGTAAAAGTGGCCCCATCGTCGATGTCCAGCTCTCCACGGTCGATGGCGTGGGAAGGGTCATGCACATATCTCCTCCGCGGGGATACGTGGAAGACGTTGTACTCCTGGTGAAACTGAGGTTGAAGAGATAAGTGGTAAGCCACCTCGCCAAATCTACTGAGGACCTGAAAGGGAACGATGAACCTCGGAGATAACTTCTCGCCTCAGCCAAATCTCTGAAAACCTCATCGAGGTGAGACCTGTAGAAAGACGTGGCCCCCATCCTCGAACAATAGAGGTCTCCGTATCCTTTTGGAATATTACTTCTAGCTTCTCTGTGTAGTCTTCATGCACTACTAGATGATCCGAACCTTTTCTTTGGTAGCCCAAACCATCTCGGGTCCCACGAGTGTTGACCCCCCATGGTCTGTCTAGAAAAAAGGTGATCTTCTAGGTCGCTCGTACAATGCCTCGAATGGTTCCATCACAATGGTGGAGTGATAGCTATTGTGGTATGAAAACTCCAAAAAGGAAAGTGATCCTCCATGCTGCGACCGAAGTCAAGGATATAAGCACCCAACTTGTCCTTAGGGGTATGAATGGTCCGCTCAGTCTGGCCATCCGTTTGAGGATGTAAGGCGGTTCTCAAATGATGATGCATCCCAAAATCCTCCTAAAACCCCTTCCATAGCCAGGATGTAAAACATGCATCACGATCGGAGACAATCGTCAGGGGTACCCCATTTAGCCACACAATCTTCTGCACATAAAGGCAGCTAAAGCTCTCTACTGAACCCTACTCTCTAATAGATAGGAATTAGTACAACATGGTGATTTGGTCGATGATAAACCAAATCTAGTAATATCCTTTGGAAGTACGTGTAATTCCATTCATGAATTCCGTTGATATATCATCCCACTTTCACTCTGGGACCTCCAAAGGCTGAACCAAGCAGGCTGGTACATGATGCTCTTCCTTCACTTACTCACAGGTGAGGCACTGAGAGACAAACCCTGCAACTACTTTTTTCATTACTATCCACAAGTTTTATCATCAGAGAACCTAGTACATTTTTTCCCATATTGGATGTACATCGAGAAGGAATGTGTGGAACTCTCTCAACACTTCCTCCGGAAGTGACACCGGTACCATGGTACGTCCTCTGAAATGGATGACCTGCTCCCTACCTTTAGAAAATATAGCAGGTGTTTGTCCTATGGATATGTAAGAACGTCTTGTCTCGTAGTCAGTGTCGCCATGTTGTGCCTCCTTGAATCACTGATGAATTGGGGGAGTGACTATAAGAGACTGAAAAAAAGATGTTTCATCTCGATCCACAAAGGATATCTGCAAATCGGCTAGATGCTCCATTGACTCACCTAGAAGTTGTGTACCAGACCTCCTGGTGAGTGCATCTACAATAAATTTCCCCTTCCCAGGAGTATATACTATCTCAAAATCGTAGTCCTGGAGGAACTCAAGCCAACGTCATTGGCTCAGGTTCATTTATTTATGAGAATTGATATACCTGAGACTCTTCTGATTTGAATAAACTGTAATGTGTTCTCCCAACAGATAGTGTCGCCACATCATTAAGGGGAAGACCACTACTGATAACTCAAGGTGATGGTTAGAGTAGTTCTCCTCATTTGGTCTTAGATATCGAGAACCATATGTGATCACCGCTCTCTCTTACATTAGGACACATCTGAGGCCAGTCCCAGACACTACTTAGTAGACTAAGTACATTATGCCCTCCTCTGGAAGCCTCAATAAGGGGGTACTAATCAGCCTTTGGCTTAGCTCTTGAAAACCCTGTAGGCATCTCTCCTACCACACAAATGGTTTCCTCTTCTTTGTCAACACTGAAATTGGTGCTGCAACTCTGGAGATATTTGGCACAAATTTCTAGTAGTATTTGGCCAATTCTAGGAAACTCTGTACCTCCGTCACACTCCTGAGTGGCTCCCCATAATGTACCACCTCAATCATTGCTGGATCCACTACAACTCCAGCCTCTAATATGACATGTCCCAGAAAGTGAACTTCTCAAATCTAGAATTGTCACTTTGAGGGATTACTATAAAGCTGGTTCTCTCAGAGTGTTTCAAGTACTACTCAAAAATGATAATCATGATCCTCCTCAGTAGTTGAGTAGATCAGATTGTATTCGATGAATACTAATACAAAGCAGTCAAGGTATGGCTGAAAGATCAGTTTCATGAGTCCCATGAACACTACTGGAGTATTGGTCACACCGAATGGCATAACAAAGAACTTGTAATGGTCATACCGACATCTAAAAGTCGTTTTCTGAACATCTCCGTCACGTACACTGAGCTGGTGATATCCTGACCTGAGTTCTATCTTTGAGAATCAACATGCCCCTTTAATCTGATCAAAGTGGTTGTAAATCAACATATGTGGGTACATGTTCTTCACGGTCACCTAGTTCAGGCACCGATAGTCAACACAAAGCCTCAAGCACCCATCCGCCTTCATGGTGAACAAAACTGGGGCTGCCTAAGGAGATACACTGGGCTGAATGAATCCCATCCCCTGCAAGTCCTCTAGCTGTACCCGTAGGACACAAATCTACATGGGAGCCATCCAATATATGGTGATGATATCAGTGTCGTCCCATTGTACAAGTCAATGTAAAACTCCACCTCTCTACATGGATGTAGACCTAAAACATCATCAGCAAAGACATCCTTGTGCTGGTCCACCACTACAGTATAACCCGGACTCTCCACATCAACCGCTCCGAGGGAAAGGCTATCCAACTGATTTGTGATCACCATCACACTCCTCCGGGTAAGTCCATCCTATTCTACAAAGGCTCCCTTATTACCGATGAAGTTAAACTTGGTCTCATCCATGCGGACACACCACACTTCGGGCCTAAAATAGTATATGTAAGCACAGACCGTTGATAACTATTCCATACCCCAGATAACATCATAAGGCCTCTGCGCTGCTACTAAGAGATCCCATATGAAGCTCTCACCTCCTAGAGTAATCTTACACTACTAGAACCAGTGCCTAATTGTCGAATCCACTCTTGTAGAAGTCTCTAGCTGTAAGGATCAACCCAACAGCTCCATCGGAATCTCTGAGCTCTGAACGAGGGTAGTGGCAATAAAATAATGACTAGCACCTATGTATATAATTACTATAGCTACGGTGGAGTAGACACAGATCGTACCTCGTATCATATTTGGAGTTCCATGGTTGTAGGCATAAACTGCCTAGAGCTGAGCTCACCCCTCTCCACCTAATCCCCATGGTCGAGGTAACCCACTTGGTGGTGGTGGCGGTAACATCTCGAATCATCACCCACCGCCAGCTACACGAACTGCTCCTCTACAAGGTTCACCTACTCCCTATAGACCACATTGATCAATCCTCTATCTTTGTCTGGGTGGTCCTTCAACTATCTCATAATCATCCTTATGGCGGGTCAGACAGTCACGATCCATGTGACCCTGCCCGCCACATGCGCAACATTGTCTTCTCCTAGAATGACTGGATCTGCCTCAAGTTCCCCACACAACCAACCCTAAATCATGCGGTTGTCTGCCTATTAGTCTGGTCCTCTTGGACCTCTGTGACATCTGTCTGCTACCAACTGCGGAAGACTCTACTACGTGACATCCCATGGTGGTTATTACTACTGGTGACTGCTCAGAAAGAAAAATATCCACTAAGAGGGCTAGCTATAACACCCCACCTACGTCAGGTTGTTAAGAGAAATCATCAAAGCTATGATCTCCCGCCTGAGTCCCTGTTCGATGGTCTGAGACCTGAAGAATGGATCCAACACCAAATCTGTGGAGTAACATGACAGGTCAGCGAACCTCGCTGAATACTGAGCTGCAGTCATTCTTCCCTCCTACAGATGAAGAAGATCTTATATGCGCACTCCACGAAGAGTTGTTGGGATAACCATTGCATGAAACAGGCTCTCGAAGTCTTCCCATATAAGTGTCACCTTGCTGTGAACTTGAAGCATCGGGCACCACCATCTGCATACTGCTTCCTATAGAAGGCTAGTGGCATGGATCGCCATGAGATCATATGGTGTCCCTACCGGTCATAAAACGCTCACTACAACCTCCAACCAATCCTCAGCTGCCTGTGGGTCCATCTCTCCCCTGAACCTGGGTGGCCTCTGGCGTTGGGACTCTTGCATCATGGTCAAGTGATGTGCATTGTCTTATACTAGGGCTGGTGGCATCGGTGGACCAATGGGTAGTGGTACCACCGGTGCCTCCGCTGGTACCTCTACTAGAAGAGGTCCCTGTACTGAGTCCACGTCACTCAGTGGGCTATCAGTGCGTACTATATCTGAAACCCTAGAGGGTTGTCTGCGTGGAGCCATCCTGAAAATAAACTGGTGTGCCATGGTTAATAATTTATACCTTTTGAGCTGGCATAATGATATCACAATGAAAACTCTTCAAAACACACATGCAATCAGTGATTTCATGCACTGAGTCATAAATCAGAAGTCATGGTCCTGGTGTATGGATTTGTTGGTCGCCGCACCAACACTGGATTCCATAAACTAATAACCACACTCACTAAACATAACACTATTTCTATTAAAAAGAAAGATAAAAGACCTATGTTCTATGGTAGAACCGAGTCCTTTGATTATAATTTTTCACGACCCATCCCACGGGGCCTGTGCCGTTACTTACCCAAGCCCGCCTTCCATAGGCTAGGTGTTGGTGACTAGCACTGAAGGAGTTTCCCCAAAAACTGGGAATTCATTTCATTTATAACTTGTAAGAACATGCAACAAATCACAAAACAAGATACGAACTCAAGTAAACTAAACAGCAAACCGAGTGAATGTAGTAAGAAAAAGTGGCCATGATACAAGCCCAACTAGAAAGTACAAGAAGTTGAAAGTACAAGTAAACTGTAAGAGCTCCCGTGAACACCCACCAAGGATCCTACATGAAGGGTAGGTACAAATCTTGATCAGTCGTCTCTACGGTATGCCTCGTCCATGGTCCTCCTTCGAGCTAGCTCCAGTCCTAGTACTCTCATCCTCAATCGGCGTTGTCCATCGTCTGCACTAGAGACAACAAAGTACAGGCATAGACCATACATGGGTGAGTATAACGATACTTACTAGGGACCCCAAGACCATAAATGTATCACAAAATCCATAATGTATAATCCACGAAGCATTAAATAAACTGAAATCCCTACTTATGTATATTCCCATACATATACCTATGTTTTCATGTATACCCATCTCAATACTGATGAAACACAGAGTCCAACTCGAAAGCCCAATGTTCATCTATTCCAAAAAGGAAAGAGTACCACGATAGTAAATACCACACTAGTATTCCCCACAGAAGAATAATACCAAGGTATTACCACAATGGAAAGTATCGCTCAGGTACAGACTTAGCTCACACCAGGTATAACATAAGTAAAAAAGTACAAATGATTATTCATAAAGTTAGATCATCTTATTCTGTCATGAGGATCTACTGCTGACCCACATAGGTTTTCTCGGTGCTGACCCACATAAGATCTCTAGCTACTCACCCATAGAGTATTTCTAGGTGATGACCCACACAGGATCTCTTGGTGGTGACCCACATAGGATCGCTCGGTGCTAACCAACACAGGATTGCTCGGTGCTCACCCACATAGGATCGCTATATGTGGACCCACACAGGATCATTTGATTTTGACCCATATAGGATCTCTAGGTGGTGACCTACATAGGATCGATCAGTGGCGACTCACATAGTGTTTCTCAGTGCAGACCCGCACATGATCACTATTCATTCTTCACGTCACAACCATTTACTGGGTTCCCACTATAATCTTGGTCATCTCTATGAGGGTTTTCACCTCCAGCCATTGGTCGATAATAAAACTTCTGTGAAGTACCATAGAAATGTATCTCAAAGTACTACCCCGTCATAGGGGTCTCAACGCAGCAGACAGTGCGTTAATCAGACGCCCGGTCTGTATGTTATTAGCCTTTTAGTCCCGAGGGCCCAGTTGGAATCGTACTCGATCCAACCCGACCATACCCTAACATACCCAAAACTCCATTGGGGGTATAACAAAGTAACCGTGTCACTCCAAGGTTTACAGTTCCATTGATGATTTGTCAAATGTATGCCTGGTGCCAAAGTTATAGCCGATAGAGAGAAAAACCCGTAGCTGGTCCAGGCCTGGTCTGACCTGGTCAGTACCCACCCAGCCCGACATGGCCTAGGCCGACCCTACCCAGTTTGGGTCCACCCAGACCACTGGGTCAATCCGGTCCACCCCAGGTGGCATAGAGGCTGCAGTGCAGTGCATGTCCACCAGGGAAGCGAAGGTCGTGGGGGCCGTGAAGGGTCACAGGGTTGCGGAGGCTGTGG
Source organism: Viscum album (assembly GCA_963277665.1). Classification (NCBI taxonomy): domain Eukaryota; kingdom Viridiplantae; phylum Streptophyta; class Magnoliopsida; order Santalales; family Viscaceae; genus Viscum; species Viscum album. The sequence continues at coordinate 1,029,627,969 of OY728140.1, forward strand.
GGGTCGTAGAGGCCACGAGAAGAAAGAGGCCGCAAGGGCCATGGAAGGCCGCAATGCTGCTGGACAGAAGAGGACACATGATGGTGGAGACCTCGGGGGCCAGGTAGGGCATAGGGATGGCAAGGCCGCGGGGGCCGTGAGGCTGCATGGTAGTGGAGGTCTTGGGGTAGTGGTCCGTCACGGCTGGTCGTGCGGCGCGGTCGTGTGTCGTGCCTTCGCCGGTGGCAACTTGACAGGGCGCCCTCCGTTTTTCACCTTTGTCACGGCCAGCTGTGGTGCCGACCGTGGTTCTTGAGTTCAATTGGTTCCATACACCGACACCATTCGCCGTCACCATCGCGAAAAACACATAAAAGAACTACAATGTTTGCAGAGGGGTCAGGTAATGTTTGATTAGCCCACACCCTTCGCATTAGGGTGGTAGCAAGAAAATCATGGGGAATGATTCACTGTGAGAGGAAAATTAACATTGATCAATTTAAAACACACCCCTTCCTTGTTCATTTGTTGACGTTGATGAGGAGGGAAGGGTGGTTGTTGATTGATGATATCCCACGTTATGGGATTTCCCGAGTAAGAAGTCAAATTTGTGTGTCAGTGTTCTTCGTTAGAGGAGTGTTCTTCATTGGAGAAGAAGAATTCCTCCAAGGCACTCTGCAAATTTTCCTTTTCCAACACTTCCCCAAATTCCACAAAATAGAAAAGGGTAGACAATATGACATGTTTCCCTAATTTAATTGTTGGAACAAAATAAATTGGCATTATAATTACATTGCGGTTGGCATAATAAATTTTGTGGAAACCAAAATGTCACCTCCCTCATTAAAGAGAGAGTTCAAGAGGTTTCACACATTAGAAGGGTTTAGGTGGTCACCACCCTTAAATTCATAATGGGGGTTTTAGGTTTGGTGGTCCCCACCTACATAACCTCACATTGGAGGTTTAGTTCTGGTGGTCTCCACCTCTCAAAAATCAAATGGGAGGTTTATTGCTGATGGTCCACACCTATTAACATCCACATGGGAGTTTCAAATGAAAATAAAATGTTACAAAATTTTACTTTATTTTATTCTTTTACGAATAAGTGAAAATCTATCATCCACCCACGACCTACTGAGGTCGAGGTGAGGGTCTCCTTAAGAAACTACCAGTGCTACGAGTTCAACGATGCCCTCATATTTCAATTACGAGCACCGGTTCAAAACATTGAAAAACCCCCTCGCACGTTTACTGAACGTACCCGAAAATAAGTTCAGAAATTCATTCCGGGCACTCTGGTCCATGGAATCACACACCATCAAATTTCACAGACATGTAAAATTCCCATTTAATAAAAAAAATTACGTGGAATTTCTAGGTCTTTACACAAATGTGGTTGAATTATTAATTTCATGGATTTTTCAAATGTACATATTTGAGACTAGATGTTCCCTTTGGGTATTTCCATATTTATATCTAGAAATTATTGATGATATATTCTTATATAGAATCTCTATGAAATATGTTCTCTAATTTTATATAGTTTAATTAGTGAGTGGTACATTTTTATGAAATCCAAAGGATGTTATACTTATGACTAGTTCTTATCATAGATCATCTAATAATGGTATTTGAGATGTATTGTGGTGAATCCTCAGTGGGTATCATCTATTTTCATAATATATAACATGATGTAGTGGTATATTATACTATATTTATTTTCCCTCAGGAAAATAAAAACCCGACCCATGATATATAATTATCAGTTTTGGTTCAAGCATTAAATAACTAGAGGGATTAGATACCTATTGAATGCATTATTGTCTACTACAATCATAAATTCAGTAAATAAAGATATTATCAAAGAAATATAATCCTAAGATAATGTTTTCCGATGATGTATCTATAGTCATTTTATTTTTTTATTTAGTATGGTTACTAAAAGTAATGTAGTTATCAGTTCCCTCAGTAAGACAATTTTTCCTCCAAATGTGATGGAAGAAAAAAGATAGATATTGATGAATCTCATAAATGAACTCCTTTTAAATGTGATACAGAATCACGGTGGATTTAAATTATACAAAATCAAAATCACATAAAATATAATGGAATGAATCAAGGATTCTGAGATATATGACCATTATTGATTCAATATTCGAGAAAAACTCGATGATAGAGAGTTCATAAACAGTTGCTTCTAGAATTCCCATCCATCCAATTGGTCATGCAATAATTTTTGTGCCTATATAATTGAGGGATTAATTTAAGAAATATCACAATTAATCTCATTATAAATTTAAACATTGGTTCACTATAATTAAATGAGATATACATTTCATGTTTTGGGAGAAAAAACTAAAGAATTATGATTCATGGTTCATATCTAGATTCCAAAAATATCAACAGGCAAATGATGATAATCATAATCCCACTGGTACTCTTCAATCACTCCTTTTATAGTGATAAAGGGTATAAAATCAACCTGATCTTTTGACCCAGCTACCATGTTCCTCTCTAGATAAGGATTAAATGTTGTTTATTATAGACTATTTAACCAAAATGTCACAATTTTTTCAATTCATGGAGTCTTCATCAGTTGTTGAGATTCGAAAACAGTTTGTCTAAGAAATTGTATAGTATTAAAGTGTGTTATCTAATACCATATCTAAAAAAGACTATGGGTTCACTTCTTGGTTCTTAGAAAGAATATAAATTATATTTCTATTCTTAAGTAAAATCATGTGCTTCTTTCCAAACTAAAATCAAATCGAATTCTAATTGAACCATTTAAATTCTTTGGATAATTACTCATGACTATATTCATGAAAATGATGGTTCTTGGAAGGTTCAAATTTCCATGGTGTAATCATATGAAAATGATAGTTATTTTGATTTTATCCATATCAAAGCTTTTGAAGTTATTTTTAAAAGGTCATGTCATTTTGTCCTCAATGAGATTTAGATCGTTGAATCCTCCCCGATGAGTTTTTTATTTTTCAATAGATGAAAAAATAGATAATTTTCATTTGAATACGGATCATAATTATTCAAATATAGTAAATACTATATGTCATTATGAAAATGTGGTCCCCTATAGTTAAACGTTATTTATCATGGTTTTCATTAGGATTCACTAAGGCTGGGTCATCGATAAATGGGATGTAAGGGGAAGATAATAATATGGAATTTAGGGACATTAAAAATCATGAGTATATTCAGGTTATATTCTCATCATCTATCCTTACTAAAAATGTTCATTTAAATTAATTATACCTTTCATATTTCTCAATTGATAAAGTAAATACCCAAACCTTCACATATGATCTTATCTGACAAGATCATGTTCATGGTTGATGTATACTATACAGAGAATCATAATTATATCAAAGATAATTTTAAAAAGGTTCTAGGAGGATTGATTATTCCTATATTTCTGGTCATATTGTATCCTAGAAAACACTAAGATGAAACTTGGAAGAATGATCATTACATTAAAAATAATTGTTTGAATCATTTATATTATAAATATGGATGAAGATTCATTTGGGTGAGAAGCATGATGGTGGTGGGATTATAAAGACACTGAATTAGAAAGATGGGTTTCCATTTAAATAAATATATTTTTTATTTAATTATTTATTTATTATAAAGTATTTTGGTTGGTTGTGGGGTTAGAGAATAGTGGGAGATTATTTGATGGTAGCAATGCATATGATAGGGATTCTATATAATAGTAGAAATCCTACCGGAAGGCTCATGAGATTCCATCAAACATCCAATCGGGAATGTAGAGAATTATTACTCTACCAATGGAACGATTTTCCATTCACTTGGGATTATAGAATATACCTACTATATTTTTCTAAATATTGGGAAAAGATGTATTTTAAAATTTAAAAAATAAAACAATATCCAATTTAAACCCCTAATTATATATTTCATGTTTATTCATCCCTTTTGATGTCTCTTATTCCCACGCACTAATCAAAACAAATCCATATATATCCCTTCTATAATCGTGGTCCATGTTCATCCTTTCGTTACAAGAGTCCAACATTATCATGTATAGGCCGTAAACCATCTTAGAATCCCATTTTCCATCTATTTCACATAATTATACATATAATACACCATTTTAATATTGTATGTATTAATCGGTCCTTATAATTCTTCAATAATCCATTATATTGGTTGCAAGAATATATTCATTTGGTTAATATCACGTTATTATATTGACATTCTCTTTCAATTCCACCCTCCACCTTAAAAATTGTAAAATATAAAATTCTATTTTAGTATTTGGTTGATCGTTTGATTCATGTCGTGATTTAATATTCTTAGATGAACCCGAATGTGCTACTCTGAAATTTAATTGGTATGAAACCCCCTTTATCATCATATACTCATTATGCGTTTCGTAAAAAATGGTGTCGTGTGGATGAATTATATTTGAAAAAAATAATTTTCTTTCAATAAACATTTGAAAATAGTATTATAAAAACCCAAGTATGGATTTCCTATATTTACCAGGTTTATATATTTTTATTCCATGTAATGTCGATACTTTAATATTTCATTTTGTGTGCATGATAATGTATACCATTTAATTACTTTTGGTAAAATATTTAAATTACAATCATGATAATTGTAATGATTTTTTCCATATTTATAGGTTGTATAGTTTGTATATATTTAACATGTTATGTTTTTTAATATTTTACAATATATTATGTGTTTAATATTTTTATTTCAATTATTTTTTAATATTTATAAATGGGGGAATATTATACATTTATATAATGGATCCTATGTATAATAATATTCATTGAATATGTTTAGGGAATGGAATGGGATCATAGTGCCCTGACTATATTATAACACATTGCCTTATCTCGGAATTGAAATTTCGGGTTGGCTGACCTAGATCTTTTATACATTATTATAATCCTCCCAAATGGGATGGGTTATTTATGATAACATAATTTATGATTAATTTAAGATCTCATGTTAATTATGATTCTTCTTTGACAAGTATAATCCCTCTCAGTATAGGTTGTAATTAATAAATGTTATAAAATATTTACAATAACGTATTTTAATGAAGACGTTTGTTATTTCTATATTCTAATGAATATTTTCACTTTATATATAAATATTTTCTTATGATATGTTTTTAGGTCTTGTTGGTGACCACCTACTAGGTATATCATATCACACACTTCGCATACCCCTCTCAGACATGTGCAGACCCATTTGATTATAGCCTAGGTAATGGATAATAACATGAACATGTGAACGTACTACCCCCATATTCTGGAGTATGGGTGAACCCTTTTTAACATACTTAATGGAACATGTCTAAATGAATATATATTTCAATAGTATTAATCATTAAAGACATTACATTGAATATCCACCTTTCATTTCCATAGTCAATTTTTAGCTTACCTGTCACATGTATATTCAATTTTATATTACTATCATTGATTTGTGTAGTGTTTTCTTTTTTTAGACTAGTTTAAATAATGTGGATATATGTAAATAATTTTGTGAATCTTTTAATTATTTTCTTTTGTGCCTATAATTTCTCTCTAACTAGTTATGTACCTGTGTACATGGGACCATTTGGTCATTCATATTTACACATATTCACTATTAATATTATATCGATAACCTAAAGAAGAAATATATATCCCACAGATACATGGTATTTTCCCTAACATATACAGTAACATCTAGTGAAAAATATGTGAACATGGGGTATTTTTCTGACTCGAATTAATGATATTTAGGTAATCAAGTTATAGTTTTTATAACCATAATGTTTCCTCCTAAATAAATATTTTTATTTATCCATCTCCATTTAAACCATAGTATGGAATCATAGGTCCCCCACTCCAACCACATTATTTTTCAAACCAAGACATATTATCTCCATATTTATCAATGTATCTCTGACAACATACTTATCGAAACCAAATCACAGACCATGAAAATTTTCTAGAAACCATGACATGATCTACCAAACCATGACATGGATTCACACTTATGTTTTATAGTAGATCCACCAATGGGAAAACCCAATAATGAAATGATTATATATTACATCATTTTTTTACAATTATATAATATATATCATAATTAAAAAAACACTAACAAAACCAAAAGGTTTTATGTTCGTTAAAAATTATATGCCTAATAATATAATTAGACAATAAATCTATACTGTCTCCCATAATGTCTCCACATATGATACTACCATAGAAATATTCATTTACATAAATTCCATTGGAAATACGAAACATAATAATGAGTTGATCTCAAAATCTAATTAATGGCTTAATATCAATGATTTATAGATGGTTTATCTTTAGATAATAAACATGTGATAAAATATGATCTTGAGAGAAATATTTAAATAATGGAATATGATCATAGAATTATAATATGGGATTAAAAGCCTTCAAATAGTGAAAAAGATCATATAACATTAATCTATAAAATCAAAATGATCACCATTAAAGTATAAAAAATACTATGGTATGTGAATGGTAAAATAATAGAAAATAATCATGATCCATGGAAACATTATATTTTAAATTGGAATAAATATATGAATATATAATAAAAAATTATGAATATAGGTAAATGTATTATTCCATTCAAAAAAATTTCTCCTAACATATAAATATTTATAGAATGTAATTGAGGGATATATAATATTGAATCTTGTTATAACATAATGATAAACCACAAATATTTGTTCCATTTGAAATCTATCATATATCAAATCGTGACTAATCCTAGTAAAAAAATGGGTTCATAACACCGTCATGTGGTATAACATGTTAATAACTTAGAAATGGGATTGGGTTATACCAATTTTTCAGTAAAACCAATGAAACATAAAAAAAAAGAGAACATTAATGTTGATACATCAACAATAATTCCATACATGAATTATCATCTAGATATATAGAAGAATATGGATGAGATATCATAAAAATACTTTTTGTTAAATTTTGGATACATTATCATAAAAAATAATTCACATCACATTCAAAATTATTTTCAATATGTCAAAAATACTTTTAAAGCACTATTTTAATATTAAACATTCATATAATGGAACCGTAATAAATCAAAAAACATTAATGTCAATAAATTTTGTTTCGATAATATAACATGGTCTGAATTTGAGTTTTATTTTGTATTAATCAATTTTAACCATTTCAATGAAACCAAAATTGGTAAAAATTGTATTTTGTAAAAAAAGAGATAAATTTATATATGAAATGTTGATAATATATTATACATTTACATTCCGAAATATTAAAATAATTCCTTCTGCTAATAAATAAAATTAAATATGATGTTAAATATCCAATATAGAGTAATAGATTTACTCTTAATGTTGTCAAATTTTTATGGAGTAATAAATAAATAAAATAATAATATTTTTAACTGAAAATGTAATTTCACTATAGACTTAGAATATTAAATAAGATACAAATAATTTATAGAAACATATCTAACCTAGAAGAGGATTTTGGAAGAAAAAATGGCACTACTCAATAAAAATGATATTATATTTGAAAAAAAACCCTTACGACATAGGTAATTTATGAATCAAAAACAAGAAAATGGTTAGAAAAAATAGAATTGAAAATACCAAGAATAAAAATATTAATATAAAAAATTTAAATTTTTAAAGTAGTACAAAGAATAAAATAAAATTGTTAATTAATATGAAACATTTGTAAAGGATTGGAAGCTGAGACAAATATCTCTTACCTTTGATTAACACTTGGATAGAAATTCTATAGCACCTTGTATAATAAAATTTATTTTACTATTATCATATATATATATATATAATTTTTATTTATTCTATATAGTATAATTAATTTATAATTTCATATTACCAAATTATTTGTTATTATTAGTTAAAATCAAATGTTGGCTGTTAAATGTATCATTTCATTCGTATTTGATTTGATGTAGTCGTTTCAATTATGTCTCCTTATACATGAGTTAATTACCTATAGAGTAGTCATAAAGATTATATATATGTATTTGATAGAGTTATATGGTTCTAATAACAAATCATGGATGTTGGGTTGATGGTTCGTAACAAAGGGATAAAAAATATCATTTTTATGAATAATGAATCATGAAGAAGAATTAATATTATTAATGGAAAACACAGACACACACACATATATATCCATTATATAATAATAAGAAATATCAATTCATAGTTATTACCACAAGTGACCATAATTTATGAATACTGAATCATTCATGATTGAAATTATATTACATAATTTATAAGGGTGGAAAGGCTAACCTAAACAAGTACATGTTATAACAAATGAATTGGTAAGGAAGAAATGTTTTTTCATTATAATATAAATATAGTCCTAATTATTTTATGAAGAAATAATTATTATTTTGGATAGGATTTTTAGGAGTTTATATGATATGTTAAATCAAAAATATATAGAATAACCCTTTACTTTCTTTTCATTTAATTGCTATTTCACAGAAAATATTCATTTAGATTGAAGTTCTCGGGCCATATTCTTGTGACTAAAGGCTTCCCAACATGGGGTAGAAAGTGAAGAGAAAGTATTTTTATAGTTATTCACTATAAAAACAAAAAATAAAATTTTTTTGTAATGGAAAGTGGAGAGTCCCTTTTTTAGTGAAAATGAGGGGTATTTCTTTGGATGAATGAGTTAGGTAAATGGTAAATAAAAAATTACATATAAATTAGGTATTCTATATATGAAAATATTATTTTAAATTTTATCATTATGATGAAAAACTAATATAGTTCCTATATAATGTCAAAATATCTTATTAATTATTCAAAATTCAATCAATGTCAATTTACAACTTTTTAACTCATTTTATATTATTTAATAATTTAGTGTATATATAAATTTTTTTCTAAAAAAAATCAATTCCCTTTTCCTATATTATATATTCTGATACAAAATATTTACTCAATGTAATCATGTTCAATTTTTAAGAAAGATAAATTAAAATTCAAAATTGTAATATAATATATATATATATATATATAATATAATATTTTTTATTAAAAATGAAATTTTTTAACATTAATTATTCTTAATATTATTGTATTTAAATTTATACCCATCAAATAAAATTGAATAGATTTTTTATAAATATAAAAATTACATTTTTAAATAATATTTCTTTAACCATGATATTTTTTTTCTAAGAAATAGAAATTCATTTCATCTTAAAAACAATTTTTTGAAAAGTATTTTTCAATATATTAAATGATTTTTAATTTTTTATCTTCTATTAATATTCATTGTATTCATTTTTATTTATATTTATAATGAATTTCATTAAATTTAGTAGTACTAATATGTAAAATTTAACTCTAAATTATATCCTATAATATATAAAAATAAAAAAATTAAACCATATTTTACTAACAAATAATTTTTAGGTTTATTTTCATTATAATTCCTCATTTATTAAAAATTTTAATTGTCATTAAATTAATTTTATCAACTTGTTTTATAACAATCAATCTTTAAAAGATATAAATTTGAAAAAAATGCATAAATCATAAAAAATATATTTTACAATAAAATTTATTTAGGTAAATTAATAAAATCATTATACTTTATTCCAAAACAATTTATGGTTCACATATAAATTACTTATATTTGAAATAAATATTGTTAAAATGAAAATAAAATTTACTTATATTAACTACATATCGATAATTTTTGCATTGTTACATTTTATCGGTATTATAGTCCATTAAAATATACCATTTTATTGTTTTAAAAAATTACTATATTACCCTCATTATATATATATATATATATATATATTTCATTGAAACATCGCAATTCACACATCTCATTAAATTAATTTTCATTTATTATTTGATAAATTTATTTCTACTTTCATCATATTTTTACATTTTAGGTTTAGTTCTACTAATAGTTACTCTAAATGGAATAGATGATATCCAGGATTTTCTAATAATAGAAATTTTATTCCTTAATATTTACTATTCCATTTTATTTTTTTCAATTTTAAAGGATGTAATCATCAGTTATATTTAATAATTGGTTTAATGTACTTTTTTGGGAATTTTTTAATTATTAGGTAATAAGGTGATACAAATATGATACATAACTTACATGATTTATTTCTTACAAGGTGATATATTCATTATGTTGAATAATACAAGTAAATTATGAAATTACAATTTTCAATTAAATCCCAAAATTTTCATCACACCCCCCCCCAATTTCATCATCATCATTATGTCTTGTATTAACTAGATATGGTTTTTTTAACACTTTGAAAATTAAATAACTAGGTACATAAATTTCAATTTTTTCATTTATCAAATGTAGAATATTTCTTGTCTTATTTTGAATATCTATATGATCCTTTTTTCAATTTTAATAAATTTGTATAACACATTCCCTAAACATTTCAAATGATGAATGGCCAAGATGACTTTTTTTTGGGAAAGAACCATAAAACAACACCCTTTGTGTCTTTTTTATCTATATGATAATAATTAATAGATTGGTGTCACATTTAAAGGATAGTTTTAATCATTGAATGAACGAAAAAATAGAAATATATCCCTTCATTGGTGATTTTTGGTGTTATATATGGTTATATATATTCAAAATAACTTGATAAAACATAATCTCTAAGGATTATACACCATCTCCCATCTTATTTTTTATTCATTTTTTCAATCATTTAGTTGTTCGACACAGTCATTATTAAAATATTTTTTCATTGTTCTATTTATTCATTAAATAAAAGGGTTAATGTGACTAATAGTTTTTAATATAATATTAATGTTAGTTATAAAATCATAATAATACAGAAAATAAAAATTATATATATTAACCTAAAATCCTATCATTTAAACCTATGAATCTTTTAGCTCTAACATATTTTTTTAATCATGGTTATATTATATTTTTTAGACTAATTTTAAAAAAATAACTTTATTTTCTATGATATCTACTAAGAAGAACCTATAAAATATAAATATCATAAATAATTTTTCATTTATAATACATTTCAAGTAATATTTAAAAATACACTCCCAGAACTGAATGTTTTTGTGAATTTGAAGATTAACTTTATAGATGTATTCTTATATAATAAGTCTATAAAATATCCCTAAAGATTCTCCGCACATTTTATCCTTTTATACATATTTTTATACATTATTTTTCTTATAAATGGAAATGATAATGTAATTGTACCAGATTTAGTATGATCTTGCATTTTCAAATCATGTTGGTTAATAGACCTCAAGCACATCTCTCTATATATTCAAGGATGGCGAGTAGCTATGGGGGTATAAATTATATAGTTTGTAGAGTATTCCTCTAGAATAGAGTTATAATATATTGGAAATAAAAAAATAACGGAGTAACAAAAATAGAAGATACAATACGACATACAACTAGAAAGTAATGGATGAAATAGACAACCCAATTAATAAAAGTCAACGGAATAACCGAATGATAATTAAATGATAATTTAATGGTAGGATAGATATTATCTAATTGTAACACTAAAAAAATAATTACTAAATTCTATTACAACACAAATAAACTCCAAATACCTCTAACTCAAACTGCATGTTGGTCTCATCTCCAAGCACCAACCCATCTAGCAAGATACATTAAACAACAATGACCATTTATAGAGTTAAAACCTATATCCATGTAATATGTTTATGTACCAAAGATCGACCCAAATATGTTGTGAGTAAAAAACAGTTGGTCTACACCACAATGTCTAAACAAAACTATCCTGATAATAAGTGCTTGATGGAAAGTGATAAACATGAGTATTAATTAAATATTTAATATGATAAAAATATCAACCTATTTCAACACCACTCTGAAATATCTCTAAGAATTTGTCACAACCATCCCATCTATATCAACAAGTCCTTACAATACTCATGTAACGATATTGAACCCTATAATAATTATAGGATCATTGGGAAAATACCTTTATATTATAATTTTATCATAACTATTAAAACCCATTTATATAATCATTTAACAATCACATAGAAAATCCATTTATAAAATCATTTTAGCATCACAGAGAAATACCCTTTATATTATCCTTTTAGTATAACTGGTATAATACCATTATATAATCATTTTATCACCTGAGGAAATAAAATTATAAAATAATTTCATCATTAGGTAAAATAAATTTATATCATTATTTCAGCATCTGGGAACTACCATTCATATACTAATTTAAGCATCAATGAAAAGCACTATATATATAAATTTCATCACAAATGAAAATACCTTTATATAATCTTTTTAGAATATGGGTAAACCACTTTATATAAACATTTTAGAATCAATAACAACATAATTCACATCAGGTTAAATAATATAACATAACATCATACCATATGTCATAGTGGTTAATTGACCTAATTAACATTTGTTTTTCAAATAATCATTTTATCATTAAATTATATCCTAATTTGTTTTCATTCCTGTTTTCACATCCTTTTATATATTATTATTTCCAGCCATTTAAATGATTAATTATTATTTTTTAAAGATAAATATATCAATATAAATATCCTAATATCACATTTAATGCTGAAACAAACATTAATCCATTATACAATTCATTAATATTTCAGGATAATCTCACCCGACTAGTAGCCACAAGATTGTTCTTGACCTCATCAGATTTAAATATATCCATAGAATATTATAAACAAATTATTATCATTACAAATACATTTTTATTTAATTATAAAATTATATCTATTACATAACATAATATTTCAAATACTCAATCAAAAAATAAACACACCAAAAGTAGTTGTTCTAGACCTCCTACCTTTATCTTGTATGAAAAATATCCTTCCATTATGTAATTCCAATAATAACAGGTGTGAAGAATATCAAAATAAGAACCTATATTACATAATATCAAGATTTGTAATTGGTTTACAAGTAGTAAAAATATTACATGATGATAATGAAGAACAAAAAAGGGAGTGTCGAAAACCAATAAAAAACTCACAAGAGATTTAATAAATTACTGAGATATCTGGGAAGGAAGAAATCACATGAATATGACCTAGAGATTATCTATGGTTAATTATAGAGGGATACAAGGAGGATTAGGTATGAATGAAATATAGAAATATGTATTTTTAACCAATGAGTTTATGAAATTAACTATGTCAAGCACTTTCACATCAATAAATTATAAATTTATGAGAGAGAGAAAATGCATTACATCAAGTTAATATAACCTCGATAAAATATTACATGATGTGAAACTATTTCATGATGTTCATTCGTTTTACATATTAAACTAATACATGACATCATTTTGGCGACCGTTACACATCCTGTAAGATTTTTAAAATGTGTAAATGTCCAAAAGATTGTTCTCTGTCTTGTTTCTATAGTAAAATCTATAACCACATACCAAGAAATAAAATGTCTTGAAGAACCCTCATAATCCCTTAACAACTTTATACATAAATACCATTAATTAAATAAAAATATACATTCTAGAATATTAGGACATTTTCCCAAACAAACCTCTCCATTACCGAATGAAACATGACAACCCAGGATTAATGAATATGGAAATCCCAAAAAAAGAGGTTCAACCAAAACTCAAAATGTAAATACCTTAAAAAATATGGGATCACAAAACCTCCCCATTATATAATATATCGTCCTTGAGCTACTCCATTAATCACTACGGTGTATCAATGTATAAGTATACCCATTATGGCCATATATCAGATTCCCTCTCCCTAGCCTCCTCTTAAACTCTCTAATGATTCCATTGAAGTTGAACTGTAGGTATATTATTCTATAGATATACATCGCAATATGCTCTATAATCTGTATTTGATTCCCCACAAATGATGCATCTACACCAATATCACCATGATAAATGTCTACCACCTAATATGGATTAAGAAGGTATCTGTAAATTTGTGATGCATGAAAAACCTCATACATGGATCTGTAGAACTATAGAAGGATAGATCTATATGTCAATGAATTGGCCCTTTCTTCTATATCAAATGCACTAAAATCCCTAAGTGCTAGATATCCCTATTTCCTAATAAAATGTCTCCCCAAAATTGGTAACTCATAAAGGAAAACCCTATGAACACCTAAAACTGAAGTGGTTGTCTGACATTATAAGCGTAATATTAATGAATCCAATACATAGTATCCAAGAACTTTCTAATTATCTGAACACACTCAGGTGTCTCTTGTGTGAGACATCGTCCAACAGTTACTGACTGACCTTCATCCTAAAAAGAACGATGTGAACATAACAGGATTCCAAAAAATGCCTCAAATGATTACATTTAGACCTTTTACCAAAATAATTTATTATTGGAGACCTACAAATGTCTTAAATGTCACTCCCATGAACAACATAAATCCAAAACATAGGTTCATATCTTGTCCTCTTGAATTTTAATAGTATATAAATAGTTCCCATCAGTACGATGACGGTAGGTTTTGATAACAAGAACCTTTGATCCCAAATCCTTTTTAAGATCCTAAAAATTGATATGTGAATCGAGGATTCCTATCAGAAATGATACATATAAAAAAATCGTTTATTTGAACTCTCTACCAGAAGTAATGACTACCCATATCATCAATATTGAATGTCTCACTGATGAAAAATAAGTGAGATTCCATTTTTATGTGATTTGAGATCACCCATACACTATCATTCTAAGAAGGTATCTGATGTAATAATATCAAAAAATACAATGTGTCATCACCCCTTTCTATTTTGGAAAGGAAGATGTTTCAATAGCCCTGCTAGCCTATGATTATTGAGCTTCACCCACTGAAAGGTGAATCATATCACCACAAATCCCACCACCTCTTTATTAATTTATAACATTATTACAATTTATAGAGATCATAAACACCGTTTTCAGTCATAAACGTACCACCCATATAGAATCATGAATCCCTCTCGTCATCTCCTTGCAAAAACTAGTAGGAAACCATAATCATCCATGGAAAAGAGAGAGTTTCAGATACCAAGAGACCAAATTGATGGTTACTACACAACATATATTCTCTCTCTAAAAGATAATCCCTCTAAATAATATAACTTCTCTATCTGAATCTATTCATGAAACACAAGAATAAAAAATTTGGAATTCAAAGCTACTCGTCCCAAGAACTCTTGAATATATTGATGCATGTTTGTAAAGAGTTTCATCATCCACGACTCATTGAAATAATCTTACACCTCCTCTAAATATATCATCCATCTAAACAAATAAACTATTACATTTCACATGCTCTTTGTATATGAAAAATCAAATTCAAAAGACTAGAGATAATCAACCTACCTCATCTGCCATAGGTATTGGTCCTGCTAAGAAATATATATATATATAACTACAGATCTTGTGGTCCATTCACACCAAAATCCTATTTCCTAGAAGATAATGACTCTAAAATTTTGGGGTATGTATCACTATCGATAAATCCAAATTTTGTGTTGGAGATTTTCTCTCATTTGGTCTCAGCTTTCGAGTCCCATATGCAACAACATAATCCCCAATATCAAAACTAGTATGAGTCCAAATCTAGATTCATTATAGTAATTGTTATATGTTTTACATAACATAGGAAAAATAGGATCTATTTAGAGTTTATCCTTTCCTTCATCTCTTGAAATTCTCTCTCGCAAGTTTCATACTAGGAAACGTCACCCCTTTCTTGGTAAGCTCAGACATTGGTAATGCCAAAAGGGAGAAGTCCTCGAATAAATATTGATAATTGTATTCTAAATCCAACAAAACTCTAAATCTCAAATAAATTATTAGTCCAATCTAAATATACTGTGGTTGAAACCTTCCCTAGTTCCACTAAAAATCTTGACTTCAAGAAGACATAATACAAAAATTTCACTTTATTAGTCAGGAGAATTTATTTGGATAGCTTAGTAAAAAATTGATTATCTCTCAATGTACTCAAGATGACTTATAGATGTTATAAATTCTAATTCACTAAATTGGAATTCCATAATATAAAATAAAAATAAATAACCATAAAATATTCTAGAAAAATAATAATGAATATATTTATCAAGGAAGTGAATACCATAGGTGAAATCATCAAACAAAAATGCATCACTCTATACTCATATAACATGTACCTTCTCATAAAAGTGGTCTGAGGTTTGTTTGATGGTCTCAACCACAAATGGTATCATCATAATCTGAAATAGATCATTGATAATATCAAATAACTTCGTATCTGATTGAAGAGATCTCCAAATGTCGGGAAGGGATACCACCTCTTGATCATCATCCAGTTCAATCTCTAATAGTCCAAACACAAGAAAAACCCCATTATTATTCATAGAAAAATGAACTCGAGAACCCATTGGTAACATTCTATGTCATATGAAACCTAGTATTTCATGATATTCTAACTAAACATTCAATTCCTAGATCTCTATTGGTTTTTTCATATATGGTTGGGTGGAAAAGTTCTCTCCTCCTAACACCAACTGGATCATAAAATAAATATCCTACTCAGGTGGGAATTTATAGAAATTTTCATGAAAGTCATCCTAGAAATGGTATTCCACCTGATTATAATTATCCAACTATATTACACTATCTTATAGAGTTATACCTGTAGTCTAAGATGTGAGAACATCTCATGTATACTGAGTTGGTCCAATATGACCAGCCAGAAGATCCCACTCACCTAAGTGAAAAAAGCTCCATCCTTTTAAAAATTAAAAGGTAAATATACTTAATTAATAGTTGATATTTTTTCTTATATATAAATTTTAATCCCTCAAAATGAATGTAATTTATAACTACCTATTTCATCACTATTGTTTTCGAAAATAAATGTTCACCAATACTTTCTAGAAAACATGACTTGGAATGTTTGATATATTCTAACTACACACTTTATAGTTAATTGAGGTCATGAAACCATCCCATACTTACACAAATAAATAATGAATCTTTTTTAAAAAGGGAATATATAATGGAATGAGATGATTCTATATAAAAAAATCATGGAAGTATAGATGATACAAGAATGGTACCCTTGATGGTAGAAGGTCATATATCCAAACTAGTTGAAGTAGACAACATAGCATGAACCTAACTAGAATATATATCTTAGGCTCTAGTTTGCCTCCCCTAGGATATTCCCTATACTTGGTACTATTTCTCATACATTGGTGAACCATGTCCCCTTACTCGACCTGGATGTTTAGGGTAACTACAATTACTAGTCTTTTGAGGGGTAACTGATCCCTTCTAAGACTCTGGTACTTTCCCAGATATGCGACCACTTCTATATTGCTTCATTCCCCTAAAAAAACATCTACATGTGGCCTATATTATCCTAATTATTACACTCTAATTTAGGATATTCACATTGAGGCCACTTATGGATAAGCATTCCAAATTGATCGCACTAAAAAAACACAAACTTGATATGGCTTCCTACATCCCTAGATACTATACCAACTATTTTATTGGTGATAATTGTATGAGAGGATCTTTCTTACACCAGAATAATAGCTCCTAATTCATCTTAATAAAATAACCAATCTGATTCATAGGTCCATGATTAGATTTCTCTGAATGATGATAGCCTAGTTCATTATTTCACAAAATCTAATCAGGAAAAATACATTCACCTATGACTATATGTTATAGAAAATTCCATCTTAATAATTTATCTCTTTGAAGACCTCATTAGCTTCTAAGTATGGTGAAAAATACTAAATGTATTGGAAACTTCCTACATATTCAATCATTGACCATACATCATGTGTTAGGTGAATGAACTCATGGGCCTTTTCATCCCTCAATGTTTTAGGAATGAAGTGGCATAGGAACATATTTATGAATTCCCTATAAGATAATCCTCTAGCTGTCCATATTTATATAGAACATCTCATCGACACTGTTATAGTCCACGAATCATGTATACAGTAAGATTTTCACTCCAATCTACATAAGTCTTGAGGTGCTTGAATATTATTAGGGCTGACTCAATCGAGAACCAATCATACTGGGGGTCTCCCTCCCAAGTGAACATAGGTGGATGGTGTAGTTAAAATTATACAATAATATCACACATTGAAGGTATGTGGAGAAACATATACCATCCAATAAATAATTTGATCCTAAGGACTCTATTAGGAGGTTTAATATCCATCTGATCCTCATGATATATAGGATGTTTCGGTTCATCTATGTTAGGAGTGTGATGATTCCCACACTCATGATGCACAATTCGAAGACAATGAGGATTCATTTTATCTATAAGATAAAATCACTACTTAGAACACTAGATATCAAGAAGTAATACCTCAACAGGGGAAAAAAATTGAACTATTATCCCATGGTCTCTCTGTAAACATGTATTTTAATGTGAGTTAGTATGATATAGTAGTTTTATTATATTCACTTATAATATATAATAGGTATCTCATTTCAATGTCCATAATGAAAATATATCAAGTGGAATTAATAAATCCATTTCAGGAACAATAAATGTAAGGTTATATCCCTATATGACTATCAATATGTATGAATACTCATCTCACGTCATACCAGTCCACACATATAAATATCAATAAAAAATAACATCACACAACCAGTGAATCATCCAAATTGAAATAATATAAACAAAAACAACAAATAACATGAACAAAAATAACATCATTAGCCACAAAAATATCCCGCATTATATTGGTTAGCTACTCCTATGCACAATCTCATTACCATGTTTTGAAAAATCCTAGTCACAATTTTACCTTACTAGAATTGTATTATAAAATAATAGAACCACCTAAATCCTCTTATGCCACTTTATAACATCTCTTGGTCTAGAACTCTCTCAATTACAAAAATTAGGATTCTTACTAGACTTCAAGAATGGCTCCCATTAATCCAAAGGCATCCAACTATATGTGGAGTTTTTAATAATATAATGGAAATACAATACCTTTTGGTATATAGTTATAATATATTGGAAATAAACAAATATTATAGTAATGTAAATAGAAAAAATATTACCATATACACTTTGAAGATAAATGATGAACCAAATAAACTAATAATTAAAAGTCAATAGAATTATCTAATAATAGTTAAAATATAATTTAATTATAACAACAATACCATAATAATTACATAATCTAGTTGATTCAACAAGATTAAAATTAGTACATTCCAAAATAACTTTTCAGCATGGAGTTTTAGAGAAATAGGTCATAACTCATTCATGAAAACACAGATTCATCTATAGTAGATGCTACTTTAAAAATATTGTTTTTTAATAACTCACTATTTTTTAATTTTATATGAATTCCTCACATGAAAAATATTCCCAATTGTTAGCTTGCCTTGTTTTATATTATCCATCCATAAAACCTTAAGAAAAAAATTATAAAACATGGTACCAATGCAAAAATATCAATAAGGGGCATAAAAATGATGCAAAACCTATTATTACATGAATTTTTATAAACATAAGAAAATGATTTTAGAAATACATACTTATCACTCTTAATGTATCATATAATTATGTTTTGAAAACATGAAATTTCAATAAAACACGAAAAACATAAATAAAACCATATAGGTATCATGGGGATTTACATACATAAAATTGAAACCTTCATGGATACCATATGATTTATAACCATCATATCTACCTTACAATGTAACTCTCACAAATAACTTATGATGTAACCCTCAAGGCTATCTTATGGTGTAACCATCACAGTTACTATTGAACCCTATGTGAGATGGATATTTTAATAATCATAAATCATTTCTAAATGCGTTTATATATGTTTGATCATGTCTACATATGTTTATCTATGATTATTTATGGTATTCTATTATCTTCGATGTGTTCTAGTTTGAACAGACACTTGGTGCGTATTCCATTCTTTTGACTCACCATTAGTTATTTTCTTGAGTAACCGTTAGTTAAAACCAATGAAGAACGGTCACACTAAGGAAGAATGGTCGCACCAATGAAGAACGGCCGCATTGATGAAGAACAGTCGCACCAATGAAGAATGGTTGCACCAATGACAACAGTCACACCGATGATACCTACCAGAACCAATGATGATCAAATGAACTACAGAAACTGATGCTGATCAAATGACCTACCGAAACCGATGCTGATCAAATGACCAACCAAAAACGATGCTGATCAAATCACCTACCAAAACCGATGCTGATCAAATGACCTACTGAAGCTGATGCTGATCAAATGACCTATTGAAGCCGATGTTGATCACATGACCTACCGATACTGATGAAAATTCAAAATGACTTACCGATCTCATGACTCATCGATAGTCATGAAAAATATCTAATCTTTCTACTAACCCTTTTTAATTCCAACGGTGATATTTTCTTAGTTAAATTCACATGCTATTAATTAATGTTTGTTGTTAGATGTTACGAAACCATACGTCATATCTATAAAAAGGTAATCATTCATTTTTCCAGATCTCATGGAATAAAATGGAAGATCTGTATTAAAAAGAGAGCGGGAACGAAAAGTGAAATATACATGAAGGAAAGTACATGTGTATGAAGTCCCACAGAACACAAGGAGAAGTTGAAGATCTCCTGTAAAAAACCAGAGAAATTGAATCAAATCATTGACCTGGAACAAACTCAAAGACAAGTAGATGTGCCTTACTGAAAATCATATCCACAGGTCCAAATAGATGAAGCTGAGAAGAACAATGATACTCTATTTTGGGACATCCTCACCAGAAAGGACATGACTTCCATCTACAACATCAAAACGACTCCAGATATCATCTGTAATTAAACAGAGCATTATAAACTCTTTTATTTCCAATGTTGTATCCCTTTTTGTAACATTTTGAGCAGTGTGTGTCTGTATCTGTCTTTTTTCGTAGAAACACTAACTCCTAAGCTGAAAAGGAGGATACTAAATCCTCACACCAAACCTTCTTCACCTTTTTGTATCCCACTGCATGTTATGGAAGAGGTCATGTTTGACCTAGAAATCCTGAGAGTTATTTCTTTTTTTTCCACGTAGAATTTTGGTAGAGTTCTTAGTACATGGACAGTTGTTGCACTGTTCTTTACCCCGATCCAGGGGGTGGATCAAAATTTATAAGAATTGTTTGATGGTACTAAATCTCAGATTAGGAATGAACCTCTTGTTTTAATCTTCTTTGCATCTTAGATTAAGTTTAAAATATATTACATATTTTGTATTCTACTACTATTTACTTTTAAATACAAATCTATTTTAATGTTACATTGATAGTTAATCTAGAAAGTGTTTGCAACTATTTTAAATCAGTAGGCTTGTTTCAAAAGTTAATTTTATGTTCTAATTAAATTAAGTAAGACATAATCAATCTATTGAGAACCTAAATGAACCAATAGAGTATTGAAAGTTAACTATAGTTTAACTTAGTTTGTAAATTGGGGAATTTTAATAGAAATATTTTTAACATAAAGTTTAATTGGAACTCAATTCAACCCCCTCGTGAGTATCCACTCTGACCAACATTTGGTATTAGAGGATTGTTATTTATAAAGGGTTTTCGAATACTCTGTTTTTCAACTGTGATTTTAGTTGAATCTCAAAGATCATAAATTTCTGTTAGTTCTAAATTTTATCACTATGAATATATTTGATAAAACCTAATTATGGAAAATAGACTAGAAAGTGGTGCTACCAATAGGACACCTTTCTTAAATGGTAAAAATTATTCCCAATGGAATCTTAAAATGAAAATTCACTTAGAGAGTATGGGATTAGTCTTTTGAATGTTATAGGAACTCAATATAAAATTCCATAAACTAAGAGAACTACTTGGGATGAACCTACTAAAATTGATTATAATAATAACTATAAAGATATGAATGCACTGTACTATGTTTTAGGTGATTTAGAATTTAATCACATAAATGCTTGCAAAACTGCCTATGAAATTTGGGATACCTTGGGTGTTTCTCATGAAGGAACAACCAATTTTAATGAAATGAGACTAAACTCCTATAATATTAACTATGATAATTTTAAAATGAAGTTTGATGATCTTATCTCTGACATGTATCTCAGGTTCAATGAGACTGTCAATACTATGAGCTCACTTGGAAAAGTTTTTCCTTTAAAGGAATAGATCATGGGGATATTAGGATGTTTACCAGACAAATGGAGAGGAACATATGTTTCAATTGGAGAATCTTGTGATATTTGTTCTTTACCTGTTAAGGAATTAATTGGTAAGCTTATGATGTATGAAGAAGAACATAATGTAAATAAGTAATAATATGATGAACCTAGGAAGAAGTCAGTAGCCTTCAAGACATCTACTTCAAAGAGCAAAGATAAAGAGAAAGATCCCATACCTACTAAAAGATCATCAAATGAATGTTCAGATATTGAAAGTGATGTAGAGATGGCTAAGATAGCCCGGAGATTCAAGAAGTTCTATAGGGAGAAGAAATTATTTATAAAATCAAACTAAAAAGGTAAATATGATAACAAAGGTCACTGGAAGAAAGATTAGAAGAAGTCTGATAAGAGTTATGAGATTGACTGTTATGAGTGCAAAAGGAAATGACACATTAAGGTTGACTGTCCAAAGATAATGTTCAAAAAGAAATATGACTACAAGGACAATAAGTACAAGAAATCAATAAAAGAAACTTGGAGTACTTCATAAGACACTTCAAGTGATTATGATTATACTAAGGATAAAGACTCTCACAATGGTAACATGTGTTTTATGACAAACACATCTGAGGTAACACTTGACACTCCTGCTTTTAATTCATATTATTCTGGAGTTGATTCTGATTCTGAATCTGAAAACATGTCTAGTGAGGAACTATTTGAATATTGTAATATGCTAGAAGAAACCTGTAATGAGCTTAAGGAAAAGTATAAAACCATAAAGAACATCATACTTTAACCATCTCTGTTAAATATTCCCTTGATATAGTGAAAGAAAAGAATTCTCAATTAATTAAATAAAATACTAAACTGAAAATATATAATGAGAAAATGAGGTAGGACTTAGAAAAGATCACTAATGGAAAAGACACACCTACACAAATGTTAGGTAAACAAGTGGCATAAAAATATACCACTACTATAGGCTATTATCCTGGAAAGAGACAGATTACTAATAATAGATTCATTCCTAAATCTGGACAGAATGTTGCTAGTTCTAGTTCTGTAAATTCACATGATTCAACACATTATTCACATTTTTATTGATCAAATAAATTTTATCCTTCAAAATATATTGATTCTGTAGATTATATGAGACCCATGAGACAAATCTGGGTACCTAAGGCTTTTCTTTCTAACCTATATGGACCCAAGAAAATCTCGGTACCAAAATCATTTTCTATTTAAACCTGTTTTATAGGAAACATGGTTGAAATGTACCCATAAGAAGGTATGGTACTTAGACAGTGGATGTTCAAGGAATATGACTAGAGATTACTCATTATTAAAGAGTTTAATCAAGTTTGATAGAGGCCATGTCACCTTTGGTGATAACTCTATTGGAAAATTCATTAGCCTAGGCTAGATTGGTAACAATGATTTAGTCTTAATTTCCAATGTCTTATTTGTTGATGGACTTAAATATAATCTGTTAAGTATTTCTCAGTTTTTTGATGATGGTTTCAATGTTAAATTTGAAAACAATTCTTGTAATATTTTTAATTCTAAAAATACTTTAGTATTTTTTGCTTTCATAAATGAAAATGTTTATGCTGTTGATTTGAATTCTTTACCTAAACAGAAAAGTACTTGCATAAATGCTTTTCATAAAGAGTCTTGGATCTGGTACAGAAGATTAGGACAGTGCAACATTCATTCACATAGAAAATTGACAAGGAAGAACTTAGTTAGAGTCCTACACAAACATGAATTCTCAACTGATAAAGATTGTAATCCCTGTCAAAAGGGAAAGAAACATAAAGTTTCTATTAAATCAAAGAAAGAAGTTTCTACTTCACTACCTCTTGAGTTGGTTCACATGGATTTCTTTGGACCTTCTAGAGTTTCTAGTATAAATGGGAACCACTTTGTATATGTCTTAGTAGATGACTTTTCTAGATATACTTGGGTATAATTTTTAGCTCACAAAAGTGAAGCTTGTTCTTACATGATTAAATATTCCAAGACTGTAGAGAACCTTAGTGGACTTAAGATTAAGACCCTGAGAAGTGATCATGGTTGTGAGTTTGAATCTTATTGCTCACACAATGGCTATAATAACAACTTTTCTTCCCCTAAAACCCCTCAGCAGAATGGTGTAGTAGAAAGAAGAAATAGAACCCTTCAAGAAATTTCAAGAACTGTGCTAAATGAATATTACCTACCTATTTATTTTTGGGATGAAGCTCTAAATACATATTTTTATATTATCAATAGAGTCTTGATCAGACCTGTTGTTAAGAAGACCCCTTCTGAACTATGGAATAAAAGGAAACCTAAAGTTAGTTACTTCATAGTCATTTATTTCAATGTCTTTATTCTCAATAGTAAAGATAAACTTGAAAAGTTTGCATCCAAGAGTGATGAAGGATTTTTTCCTGGTTATTCATTAACTATCAAAGCCTATAGAGTATTTAATAATAGAACCAAGAGTGTGGAATAATCTATTCACATCAAATTTGATGAAACTGATCCATAAGAACCTAAACCTTTTATTTAAAATCTTGATGAAGATTTCTCTGTTCTAAAAATTAATGACACATATAGTAACCCTGTTGTTAAGTGAACCAGCTCTGGAAGTGTTCTAGAACTTTCTTTTGATGAATCCGAACCTAGAGAAGAACCTTGAATTTCTATTCCTACATTCACTAGATCAACATGGATTCTAAATATTTATCCTTTAGATTCTTTTTTTGGTAATCTTGATAGAGGGACACAGACTAGAGCTTCTCTATGAAATCAGGTTGAAAATCAAGCCTTTCTTTCACAGCTAGAACCTAAAAATATCAATGATGCAATCAATGATGAATTTTGGTTAATGGATATGCCAGAAGAGTTATATCAATTTGAAAGAAACATAGTCTGGGAATTAGTAGAAAGACCTAAGGACACCATGACCATAGAAACTAAATGGGTTTTTAGAAACAAGGTTTATGAATCAGGAAATATTTTTAGAAACAATATAACGCTAGTTGCACAAGGGTATGGTCAAGAGGAAGGAATAGACTATGAAGAAGCTTTGCACCTATAGCTGGACTAGAAGCTATTAGGATTCTACATGCCTATGATGCTCATATAAATTTCAAGTTATATCAAATGTATGTTAAAAGTGCTTTTCTAAATGGTTTTATAATTGAAGATGTTTTTGTTGAAAAACCACCTAGTTTTACAAACCCCCATTTTCAAAATCATGTTTTTAAACATTTTATAGAATTATATGGTTTAAAATAGGCTCCAATACCATGGTATGATAGACTTACAAATTTTGTTATCTCAAATGGTTTTAATAAATGAATTTTTGAACCCAATATTTTTATTAAAATAATTTCTAAAGATATTTTGATTGTACAAATCTATGTTGATGATATTATCTTTGCATCTTCAGAAAAATTTATGTACTGATTTTTCAAAGATTATAAAAGATGAATTTGAAATGAGTTTAATGAGAGAACTCAAGTATTTTCTTGGATTTCAAAATTTTTTATACGAAAAATGGTATTATTTTAAATAAAAGTAAATATAAAAAGTATCATTTAAAATGTTATGGTTTGGATAGTAATAAGGGACGTGACAGACATTTGAGTACCACCTGTAATTTGGATGATGACAAAACTTGGAAATGAGTTGATCAAACCAAGTATAGAGGTATGATTGGATGTTTACTTTATGTTACTGCTAGTCAACCAGATATAATGTTTAATGTATACATGTGTGCAAGATTTCAAGCTAATCTTAAAGAATCTCATTTACTTTCTGTAAAAAGGATTTTCAAATATTGTAAACATACTACCAATTTAGGATTTTTTAATCCAAAAGGACAATATTTTGACATAATGAGTAATTCAGATGCTGACTTTTCTGGTTTCAAGTTAGATAGGAAGAGCACATCTGGAACATGTCATCGTTTGTGAAAGTCCCTGGTATCTTGGTGTAGTAAGAAATATAACTATGTTGCATTGTCTACTACTAAAGTAGAATACATTGCTGCTGATAGTTGTTGTGCAAAGATTCTATGGATGAAACACACCATGTTGGAATAAGGATATCAATTTAAGCATGTGTTTATAAATTGTGATAACACTAGTGCAATTATAATATCTAAGAATCACGTGTCTCACTCTAGGACTAAGCACATTGATGTCAGACATCACTTTTTGAGAGATCATTATCAAAAGGGTGATATTTCTCTAGAATTTATTGACTATGAACATCAATTAGATGATATCGTCACCAAATATTTCTGTTCTGAAAGATTATATTTTATTATGCAATAGATAGGTATGATGAATCAATGAAACCAATAAGTGAAATCGATCAGTGAAACCGATCAGTGAAACCGATCAGTGAAATCGATCAGTGAAACCGATCAGTGAAACCGATCAGTGAAACCGATCAGTGAAACTGATCATGAAACCCATCAGTGAAACCGATCAGTGAAACCGATTACAGTGAAACCGATCAGTGAAACCGATTACAGTGAAACCGATCAGTGAAACCGATTAGTGAAACTGGTCAGTGAAACCGATCACTAAAACCGATCCGTGAAATGGATCCGTGAAACCGATCAGTGAAAATGATCGATGAAACTGATCAGTGAAACCCATCGGTGAAACTGATCCGTGAAACCGATCAGTGAAGCTGATCAGTGAAACTGATCAATGAAACCGATCGGTGAAACCGATCAGTGAAACCGATCTTTTTCTACCGTTTGTGTTTTACAGTGTTTAACACTTTTAGTGTTTATCATAATGACTTTGTTTTATATAATTGATATTTTATTTAATATTATAACCCTGAATGATAAATTTAATAATCCGTGGCTATTTCATTGCCCAAGAACTGTGAATTTCCATCTCCCATCGAACCATATTTTTTTTCTGAAACTTGAACCTCTTAAACCTATCGAACCTTTTTAAATCCTTCAAAACATTAAAACCTCTAAAACCTTTAAAAGAAAAAGAAAACACAAAAAACCAAGTAATCTAAAGGTTCCAATCTTGTGAAACGTGCTCGAGGAGAATCGAGCAGCACGACTCAAATTTTAGTGTACCTGGAGTTGGAAAATCAAGCGGTTACAGTGGAAAAAGAAGTGAGTTTCGAATGGGTGTTAAACAGTAAGTCTGCTCTTTTAAAAGTTTGGGAGATGCAGGGATGGAAAGATTGGTTCTCTGATAATAACCAATTCTACTACCCAATTCTTGTGCATGAGTTTTATTTGAACTTAACTATTGTATTGGATGGAGCAGAACCTGCAAGACTATCTTCTGTAGTCAAAGGAAAAAAAGGATTCTTTTTCTTCAAAGCAGTGGGCTGGGTGTTTCGGAGTACCTCATAAAGGTAGATATGAAGTCTATTATGGTAATATTCCTCATACTCCTGAATATTTTTCACATGATCCTGCTCAAGAGATGTTGACTAGAAATTCTGAATCTAGAAGAATAACTACTGCTGAGTTAGATGGTGAAAGTAGAATTTTGTTTATGTTTATTCAACACCAAATCTCTCCCAGAAAGGGTGATTTTTTCTGCTTTAAATTATCAGGATGTTTTCTTATTTTTTTAATGTTAAATTATGAGAAGATCAACTTGTGTTGATATATTACTGTCCATATTACTGAGATGTTGAAGCCATCCAAGAAAGCTACAACAAAGTTCTATTCTAAGAAAATCTCTACATTGTTAATGTTTTTAGGCTGTGTTAAAGATGGAGATGAGTGTATCTCATCCAGTAGTAGTTTTTTATTAACAATTATATCTGAAAAATAATGAAAATCAACTAGAATCCATGGAAGAAGGAATTGGTTGCTAATGAAGATAAATTGTATGACTCCATTAATCCTTCTGACCATCCTAAGAGACCAAAGGGGGTGAGAGATCCTGGATTAAAACCTGATGAAGAAGCTGTTTATTATGATGAGGAATAAGAGATAGAATATCCTAAAGAAACTGGAGATTCATGTAAGAAAGTTACATGGGAATCTGAGGATGATGATGATGTGGATACTGAAAAAGAGCATGAGTCACCTCCTGATGACAGGAGTGATCCTGATACTGAATGTACTAAGAAATGAAGAATGAAATTTGGACCAGCTAGTCCACATCTCATGTTACCAGAGTCAGAACCTCTTCTAGGTGATGAAGAAGAATCTAAAACTAAAGAATCATTTTCTGAGGAGTAGGAATCTAGTAGCAAAGATAGAACCGATGAAACTTTAGTATATAATAATGGAAATGAAAATGGTGATGATGATGATGGAAATGATGATGATGGTGATGATGATGATGCAACTCGATTACTAGATGGTCAAAATGTGATCCAAGATGATCCACAACCACAAAAAATTGAAGAAAAGATTTTCCTGAGGCTGAAAGAACAATACAGACAGAGATTGATGTAGGTGAAGAAATCTCACATGAAAATTCTGGAAAAGCTGATTGTGTAAATCCCCAGTATACCACTTGTAGAGCTGCATGTGAGGAACTCCCAGGTTTTTCTGTTCTTGGTTTTGATTATTCATAAGAAGAATAAGAAAGGGTGAACAAATAAAGGGAAAGACTCTTAGTTAAAGCTAGACTAGTTGCTGAGAATGTGCAAGCGACAACAGAAATACCTGGTCCTTTAGTTTATCAATCGGATTTAGATAGATTTAAAGATGACTTTATCGATGCAGTTAGAGAGACAATGAAAGAGGAATTATTTCATGCTCCTGATCCTTCTCTTGTGAATTTATCTAAGGCTACTATGGATGCTATAATGCAATGAGTGGTAGGTATTATCAAGCTAGATTTTTCCAATACTAGTGAATTGATTGGAAGGTACACTACCTCTCTAAATCAAGCACTCGAGGATTTAGGAAATGACTTATTTTCTCTGTCAGGAGAATTTAGATCAACCATCACTGGTATGATGGAAGTTCTGAGAAATTTGATAGAACATTTGAAGATTTCAGATTTCAGAAAGTTAAAGGCTGAGATAACTCAGGATGTTGCTCAATCTTACTCCACCAAAGTGACCAAGATTTCTGGTCATGAGATCAATCCTTTAAAGGATGTTATAAAAGAATATTTAGCTGCAATTGGACATATTTTTGGATATGGACTCATTGAAAAAGATGAAAGAAATCAGTGATCATATTCACAAGATGGTAAATCTTTATTCAGTTGATGCTACTCAGGCTCAGAAAGTGATCAAAGAAAAGGGGGATAACTATTTATCTAAAATCTATACCAAGCATGAGTTGAACCACCAGTTTAATGTCCTGGATGATAATTTGGGGCTTTCTCCAGTCACTCAAGAATTTAATGCTCAGGTATAGTAGTTAAAAGATTTTACTCCTACTCTCGAATGTTTTATGTAGAATAAAGATGATTATGAGAAGTCCATGAAATATGGTGGTGAAGTCATTCATGATTTTATCAATCTACTCAAAACGTATCGTCACATGAAAACTAAGGAAATTGTTTTTCCTACTTCTAAGCCTCTCAATCAATCCGGTTTTTCTCTTAGTTAGTTATTAGTTTCTCAAGATCTCTCCAATATTCGTCCAGTATTTTAGCAGCTGCCTTCAGGAAGATCTTCTACTCAACCACAAGTGACTTTACCACCCACTCTGCTTCCAGCCCAAACTGTGCTACCTCCTCTCTCCATCTAGTCAGATCAACCATCCACCAAGCCACCCTCTGGTCCATATAATCCACCATCTGCTAAAGGAAAATCTCCTCTACATCCAAAGTAGTAGCCATGCCTATCCTTTTTGATAGGGTGTCTTTTATGTGTTTCTTTTTCTTATACCTTTTTCAGTGGTTATTTCAATGGAACTTTCTTCTTTTTTCTAATCTAAAATGGTGAGAAATGATAAATTCTTAATTTATGACCAATTTTCTACCTGAATATATAGATAAAGGGGATAAAAAATATATATATATATAAAGGGGGATCAATGAATACTTATATAAATGACTACATAGATATAATACCTTATAGAGGGGAGCTCTCTGTAATCTAATGCTCTTTTGATATAATCTCACTTTGTTCATGATCTGGTGCATTCAATGATGATCTCTTTATATTTGGTTATATATTTTGTTTATATAGGGGGAGCATACTAAATTTTATATCCCATCCTATCTATTCAATTATGCCACATATTTTTTATTATCAAAAAGGGGGAGATTTTTGAACCCTCTATTAGGTGGATATTTTAATAATCATAAATCTTGTCTAAATGAGTTTATATATGTATAATCATGTCTACATATATTTATCTATGATTATTTAAGGTTTTCTATTATCCTGAAAGTGTTTTGGTTCGAACAGACACTTGGTGCATATTCCATGCTTTTGACTAACCGTTAGTTATTTTCTTAAGTCACCGTTAGTTAAAACCGATGAAGAATAGTCACACCGATAAAGAACGGTTGCACCGATGAAGAATCGTCACACCGATGAATAAAGGTCTCACCGATGAAGAACGGTCGCACCAATGAAGGATGGTCACACCGATGACAATGGTAGCACCGATGATACCTACTAGAACTAATGCTGATCAAATGACCTACCGAAACCGATGCTGATCAAATGACCTACAGAAACCGACGCTGATCAAATGACCTACCAAACTGATGCTGATCAAATGACATACTGAAACCAATGTTGATCAAATGAATTACCGAAGCCGATGATAATCAAATGACCTACTGAAGCCGATTCTCATCACATGACCTATTGACATCGATGGAAATTCAAAATGACTTATTGATCTCATGACTCACTGATAGTCATGAAAACAGTTTGATCTTTCTACTAACCCTTTTTAATTCCAACGGTCATATTTTCTTAGTTAAATGCACCTGATATTAATTAATGTTAGTTGTTGGATGTCAGGAAACTGTATCTCGTATCTGTAAAAAGGTAATCATTAATTTTTATAGTTATAAAGGAATAAAAAGGATGATCTGTAGTAAAAAGGGAGTAGGAATGAAAATAGAAATATACACGATGGAAAGTGCACAAGTATGAAGTCCCACAGAACACAAGGAGAACTCGAAGAACTCTTGTAAAAAAACCAAAGAGCTTAATGAAGATCTTTGACCTGGGATAAACACAAAGACAAGTAGTTGTGCCTTACGGAAAATAATATGCACAAGTATAAATAGCTGTAGCTGAGAAGAAAAATGATACTTTTTTTGGTTTATCCTCACTAGAAAGGACTTGACTTCCATCTGCAACATCAAAATGAGAAAAGAGATCATCTGAAATTACACAGAGCATTATAAACTCTTTTATTTCATCTACTCTATCCAATTGGTTAACATTCTGAGCAGTGTGTGTGTATTTGTCTTTTTTTTGTAGAAACGCACTCAAACCTAAGATGAACTGGAGGATACTAAATCCTCACACCAAACCTTATTCACCTTCTTGTATCCCACTGTATGTTGTGGAAGAGGTCAAGTGTGACCTGGACAGCCTGAGAGCCATTTCTTTTCTTTTTCCCACATAGATTTGTGGTAGAGGTCTTAGTACTTGGATAGTGTTTGCACTATTTTTTAACCCGATCCAGGGTGTGGATCAAAATTTATAAAAATTGTTTGAGGGGACTAAGTCTAAGCTTGAGACTGAAACTATTGGTTTTATCTACTATACATCTTTGATTATTTTTAAATATATTTTTTATTCCTCTTTTATTACATTGAAATAAATATATATTCTAATGTTACTTTGATAGTTAATCTAGTAGGTGTTTTCAACTATTGTAAATGAGTATGTTAGTTTTAAAAGTTAATTTTATCTTCTGATTAAATTAACTGAGACCTAATCAATCTTTTGAGAAGCTAACTGAACCTCTATAGTTTTTAAAATTCACTACAGTTTAACATAGTTTTTAAATTGGGGTATTTTAATATAAATATTTTTAACAAAATTTTTAATTAGAACTCAATTCAACACCCTCTTCAATATCCACTATGACCAACAGTTACACTTGGAGTAACAATAAGGTCAACCCTCAACATTAAAATAATTAATGAATTAGAGGGAGATATAAGTCCTTACATTTATCATAAAAAATTCCACATAACCAAAACATAATCATAAAACAATTAATTCTTTAATCATAAAACCATTCCTACTTAATATTTTAAATAAATTAATTAAAAGATGATTTTAAATAAAACTCTCTTACCTTGAGTTTGTCTTAATTAAATAGATCTAAAAACAAATGTATAATTTTTTAATGGTTGTTATTAATCTATTACAGAACTATATATATTTTTACACTACCAAAAATTGCCATATTATAACAAATTTCTTCCCATTTGATAAAAATATTTTATTATTTTCATTGTTTCGGGTGCATTTATTTCATGGTTTCTAAGACTGGTTCATTATGGATTTCTAGCCAAATGGAAGAAAAACATCAGAATTGGAATTAAAATGTATTATAACGTTCATTAATTTGAAATTATACCTTATTTTATTTTTTATATATATTATAATAGGATGATTCAATATATAAAACCTTAATAAAAATGATTTAATTTATTTACGTTGTTTTTAGGACCATCGCAAACTTATATTATTTTATTTAAAATCATGTTTATATATTGGTTAAGAAAATTTTTATAACATATAATATTTATAATAGAAGCTTATTTAACCATAATAAAATATTTGTGACCATCCATGATAGCGTAATTGAAAAATGAAAGTGTATCATCCACGATGGTGGTAAATCAACACATCATTGACGATGTTCACATTTGTTTAAATAAAATGGAGAGAAGAAGGATATTGTTGATGAATTTTCCATCAACCTAATGAAATTCAATTACATATATGATACTAGATTTTTCATTACAATTGTATATTGAGAGGTTACTGGAAACTAAAAAATTAAATTAAATTAAAAGTGAAATAAAAGGAAAAGAAAGAGGATTTTATTGCTTGAATTCTCCTCCATGAGAACCTCCTAAAAAACATGATTTTGGAATTTTTGTGAGCCCATAAGGTATTGGATGTGAGGAAGATGATTTTAATGTTAATTGGGTAGAAATTAATAATGATTAAAGGCTTTTATGTTTTAGAATAATAGGTAGTGATGGGTGATATTTATTGTGGTTGAGATGAGTGTTTTTTGATTATTTTATTCATTAGAGTGTTTTTTTGCATCATGACTGTGAATAATTTGGAAATAATAACTACATATATTTAAATAATAAAAGATATATCAATATTATGGGAATACATTATCCATATAACATCTATGACATAATAATTCATGTATTTATCTTTTATCATAAATTAACATATTTTACTATTTACCAAAAATTCATTCATTTTAGAAAAATCCCAAAAATTCACAATAAAATTTTTATATTGTGTATAATTAAAAAGTGAAATCCATTTTATTTATATAATTTTCTAAATATAATAAATTTAATTTTTTAATTAAAATCATCTTTTATTCGAAGAGTACCAATTTTAAAATTATAACAGATTTTATAACACAATGAATGTTTAAACAAGTTATAATAAATTTATCTCATAATCATAAGAGAAAAAAATTAACTTATTAATCTTTTTAATTAATAATTAAATTTTATTTTAAATCATTATATTTATTATAAAATTGTAAAAAAAATTCTTTATCACAAAAATCTCTAAAAAAATTTAATATTGCCAATAAAATAACATACCTCTTTCATGATATAATTAGTCATATTTTCACATATTACAAACATAAATTTATCTTATACATTAATAGGTTAGATTACTATTCTATTAGCCATTTTTTTATTCCTCATTGTCACATTACTATTCCAATGGACAAGATACTATTTCATCGGTATAGGATATATAATTTCTAAAAGTAGTCTCTTATTTGATTAATTATTAATTTATAATTTTTTATTTTGTTATATATGTTATGTTATGTTTTTTTTACTATAATAAATAATTATATGTATGGAAATTCACTGATCGAATTAAGGGTCGTTATCGTCTCCCCACATTCTAGAAATTGTTCCCTTGCAATAATTATATACTTTTTAAACATGTTAGGATACCCTTTTATCATATAAATATAATTTCTTCTTATATATTATTCAAACACATTATTTATCCAAAAAACCATAACATGGAGAATTAAATTATTCTGTAATTGTTTTCTATATAATAAAGAATCTAAACTAGTTTAACTTCATAAGAATGTTTCTCTCCGAGCAATACAACTTCTGGGTTCAAAACATGAGATGAATCTAGCACATGAATTCTCATCATCAAAACCTAAAATACATTGTGAAAATGGAATAATCTAATTAAAAATTATAATCTGTAGGAAACTGGACTAGCATACTCTTGGATTTCAATGGGTCTAATAAACCATATACTTAGATTTCATTTATTTCCAAAATTTATAACACTTTTCCAACATGAAATTGCATAAAAAACATGATTACCTACCTCGAAAAAAAATTTATTGCAATCTACAAAAATTTTCTTCCATCTCAGAGATATCATCAAAGGTTACTAAATCATTATCACATTCCAAGCCAACTCCTCTTCTTATTCTAGTACCATTAACTTCATTTCACCATTTTCATCCAAAAAAGGTAGAGTTCAACACTGGTTTAATTATAATACTTGGGAAGGTTCCATATCTATAATAAAATGAAAATAGATATTATGAGAAAACTAAACAAAATAAATTTGATGATCCCAACTTCCCTGATAATCCATTTAATAAGAATGTATCATGTCTCCAAATTTGTTAATTGTTTTATCAGTTTTTCCATCATATTGAGGATCAACGGATGTCCTAAAATTTAATTTAGATCCCACTGACATCTGAAAGATGTTCATAATGTTAAATGTTTACTTGGGATATGAGATCAATAAAATGGATTGTGTAACTCATTCTAACCTAAATATCTCTTTGAGGCACAGTTTAAAAAGTTGATCTTGAGAAAGAGTGTCTCAAATAAGATTAAAATGCACAAATTTGTTCAGAAAATCACTAATAACCCAAATCGCATTACTACTTCAAGAAGTCTTTTGTAACCCCATCACGAAATCCATAAATATGTTGTCCAATTTCCACTCTATCCCTAGAAATGGTTAAATTAAAACTATTGGGATTTTTTACTCTACATTAACGTATAGAGATGTCAAACATTTCAGAGTAAAATCAGGAATATATAAATTCATTAAATTTCACCATTAATTCTCCTAATGTTCTTTGTAAATATTAGTGTTGTCAGGATGAACTAAAAATGGAGAACTGTGAACTTCACGTAAAAATTATCTCATCAACTGGGAATCACAAGGTGCACAAAATTTCCTTCCAAATCTAAAAAAATATCATCATTAGATTCGGATAATTTAACATTCTTAACCAATTCTACAGTTTCTGGAACTCGATGTCTTCCTTTTGTGCCTTCTTAATTATTTCTTAGAGAGAGGACAATACAGACACCTGAATGAAAATACAATAATTACTTGTACATAAGATATCTAATACAGATATCATCAAATCAATAATCAGTTACAAATGATCCAAACATAACATGTTTAATGTAGTATGATGTTTTTGTCCTAAGGCATCTTCCATTTTTTTTGATTTTCTAGGATTGTAATTGATCTTTTCATACTAATATTTTATTAGTTTAATCCATATTCTATGCCTTATATTCAATTCCTTCTGAGTTAATATATACTTCAAACATGTATGGTCAATATATCTTTCACATTTGGCACCATATAATTTATATATCCCATATTTTAAAGATAAAACCATAGCTTCTAATTCCAAATCAATAATATGATAATTTAACTCATGATTTTTCAGTTGTATTGAATCGTGTGACATTTATTAATAATTCTATATCAAAAAACTAAAAATTCCCTTCAAGGAATCTTCACTATCGATGAAAAATTTCTATTTCTAGAATGCAGAGTCAAAAATGGGTCATTCACCAGTATTATTTTTAGCTAATAAAAATAAATATCACAACCTTCTATCCAAATTAATTTAACAAATTTTCATATTATCTTAGTTATCATGCTAGATAACTTAGCAATGTTTTTAACAAATAAACTATAATATCTTACTAATCAATGAAAACTACCAATATCT
Organism: Viscum album; assembly: GCA_963277665.1. NCBI lineage: Eukaryota > Viridiplantae > Streptophyta > Magnoliopsida > Santalales > Viscaceae > Viscum > Viscum album. The sequence continues at coordinate 1,029,664,413 of OY728140.1, forward strand.
ATAAAATTTTAATGTCTAGACCATTCATTGAAATGTTTTTTTGGATGGATCAACTATGATTTAATAGATATATATATATACACACAATGTTTATTTAAAAAAATTCACAAATAAATACAAAATTTGAAAAATATTCCATATAACTTATCTTATTTATGAGTATGTAAGAAAGTCCTTAATTGATTTTCTTGATCCTCATAATGTTTTGGAAAATAAAAAATTTCATCAATAAAAAATTCAACGAACTTATGCATGTATTCATGGAATATTCTATTCATAAGATCCATAAATACTATATGAGCATTTTAATCCCATGTGAATTACAAAAAATCTCATAATGCCCATATCTAGAAAAGAATGATATTTTCAAAATGTTATAATTATTCACATTCCGTTGATAGTACCCGGATCTCAATTCAGTCATGAAAGAATACTAATCTCCCTAGAGATAATAAAACAAGTAAATTAGATAAGGTAATCAACACATATTCTGAACAACAGTGTAATTCAAAGATCTATTGTCAATGAAATTTCTTATCTAATCATCCCTATTTTTAATGAATAACATGTGGGTTCCCCATTTGGAAGTGTTAGGATGAATGAAACCATTATAAAGCAACTCCTATAATAGATTTTTCAATTCTATAAGTTCCAAATGATTTATTTGATAAGGGGGATTTGAGATTGTCTTGGAATCAGTAACTAATTAATAGAAAATTTAATTTCCAAATGAGGTATTACACTAGGAAACTCATCTAAAAAGCATCCAGGCATTCATTTACCTTTGGCAGATAATTAATCTAAATTTTTCTTATTTTTTCACCAATATGTACAGGATAACTTTAATTTCCATCTTTTAACAATTTCTCCACATCGTTATATTTTAACAAATCATTTGGGTTTATTATTGTTAAAACAATAAAAATATTTCGAGGAAACAAATCATTGGCTTGATAATAAATCTTACCATGTTAGAAAGAATTACAATCCATACCCATAATAAAATAATAATATACTAGGGGTAAAACAGCATAGAATTATGGTAATTTCATTCCACATACAACAAAAAATGATTATTATAATGCCTTTTTCCTTAATATTCCCCCTATTGTTTTTATAAAAAGTTCTACTTTCATTTCATGATGTGAAGTTTAAAATTTACCAGATAATCAAACTGAAATAAAGGAATGTTTATACACCGTATCATGAAAGACATTAGAAATATTTTCCTAAACAAACAAAGTACCTAATACCACGTCATTAGATGGCCCAACAACATCTGAAATAGTCGTAAAGGATTTCATGGCAACATTTTACCTATAATATGACAGTTTTCCATCATTCAAAAAATTCATTGGGCATATATTTTCATAATGACGCATCTCAACACATTTTTAAAACATTAATGTTTTCTTATAATAATTAAAATTAGGATCCTTTTTAATTTCAATGTTGAGACATATGTCTAAAATTACATCATTAAAAACACATCCTAGATTTGTTAAGGCATTCCCCTTGTGTGAGTTTTACCACACTTACCACAAAAATGAAACTATAATTTATTACCTTCAAATTTGTTTCACTGATTTTTACACATTTCTTTCAATATGTATCATTTCTTATACTTGTTTTCAAAGTACATGTGATCATCAAAAAACATATGGTATTCCCTATAAGCACATAATTTGAGATTCTTATGAAATTTAAATTTCTAGGAGGACAATTCCCTTTTATATTTAGGATTCAATCCTGAGTGAAAATGATTTAATTTTTATCATGATCCTAAATACAATTTGGAGCATAGCATTACACACATGTGAATTTCACTAAAAATAAGACAACTGAATCATTTTCCTTTTGTTTCAATTAATGGAATTTATTTTCCATCTTATGTTGATCAACTATAGGAATGCATTTTTTAGGGAAACGGTTCATAAATTCACCCAATTCCAAGGTATCAATATCACTGTTATCCCCAACATTCTATTCCATTGACCAGCACTGGTCATCATCACCTTCAAAATGATAAATTTAAATATTAAAATTTTGATTATATGAACACCCCATGACATGGAATATCATTTCAAGGTCTTAAATCCACCCTTCAACCACCACCAAGATAAAAGATACTTAGAAAGAAGGAGGTTGTTTCCTCATATAGTGTTCCTCTATTTTCATGTTCCTTTATGGTAGCTCTCACTATTCTATTTCATGTATTTCACCACTATTTATAGAATGCATCAACTAATCCATTGATATCAAAAAATTATCTCTTTCAATACCCACCATTCTAGGTAGTGGATTTGGAATGATATAATCCTCTAGGTTCCTTCCCCCTTCAGAATCCTTGTTTCATATATGGAAACCCATTCTGAATAGACATATCTAAGATGAAGCAACATTACAATCGGGAAATGATATATCATATGAAATAAACAATAAGGTAAAAATAGTTTTTGGTATTATATTAACATCATAATAACCCCTAATGTTATCCAAATCATGATCTGATACAAACTATAAGGACTCAACTGTAAACATTACATAATCTAGTTAATTAAACTAGAATACATTGATTACATTCACAAAGATCATTTAGTATTAGAGTTTTAGAGAATTAGTTTATAACTCATTCAAGATAGACCAAAATAATAAAAATTGTATAATACTAAATACGTATCCATTTTTTATAGTACAATTGATTTTTATATCAACTGAATTCTTCTCATAAAAAATATTCACAACATTCAGCCTATATTATTTTATATTCTCCTTCGATAAAACCTTGGGAACATCTATTTTAGAACATGGTATAAAAAAATATATCTTTAAGGAGAATAAAAATAAAGATTTCAAATTTTAATTTATGAATACATATAAAAATATGAAATCATTTTGATAATGAAATACTTCTTACCCATAAATTATTATATATGAACTTTGTGAAATTATGGGGTTTCTATAAAACATGGAAGACATAAACAAAACCGTATAGGTAAATTTGGGAATTACATATTAAATATTGTAACCCTGATGAATACAACTTGATACGTAACCCTCATGGATACCTTACAATATAACCGTCACGACAACCTTATGATGCAACCATTACATCTACCTTATGGTGTAACCATCATAAATACACTTGGAGTAACCATACGGTTGACCTCTAACCTAAAAATAACAAATGAATTAAAATGAGATATATGTCCCACTCTTCATCATTAATAATTCCTAAGAAGAAGAAAAATTATCATAAAACATGAATACTTACATCATAAAAACATTACGTTTCTATTTTTTAAAAATATAAATTTAAAAAGTGATTTTTAAAAAAAATCCATTTTCCTCAGGTTCGTCTTATATAAAACATGTTAATAACTAATGTATTATGGTATAACGAGTGTTATTAATATATTAAATAACTATAATTTTGTTTATAACACCTTATACTTCTATATTATAACAACATTATACCCATTTATTAAACTTCATTGTTATTTTCCTTTTTTAAGCACATTTTTTCCTGGATTCTAAGGCTGCTTCATTGTGGAGTTTCATGTCGAATAGAATAAAAGATCAGGATTTGGATTTAAAAGTTATTAATATGATACAAAAATTTTAAATGATACCTTATATCATATTTTTTCTGATATGGGGATGATTAATTAGATAAAATATATTGAAAATGATTTAATTTATTTTGGCAGTTTTTATGACCTTCTCCATATTATATAATTCTATTTAATATCATGTTTATAAATTTGTTATTGAACATTGTATAACTTATAATATGTATCATATCATATTAATTAACCATAATAATGGTTTAATGAATTTAATTAATGGAGATAATGTAAAATGAATGTGTATCATCCACAATGATGGTAAATTTACACAACACAGAAGATATTCACATTTTCAGAATAAATGTGAGAGGTGAAGGATTTTGATATAGAATTTCTCCACCAACCAGATATCATATGATTATATATATGATACTATATATTTTAACTGACTTGGATAATGAGAGGAAAATAAAGGGCAGGTGGTGAGAGGAGTTATTTATAATGGATGAGAGGAGTGTTTTTTGATTATTTTATTTATTTTTTTATTATTTTGGATCAGGACTATGAATAGTTTAAAAAATCTCAATAAATACAATAAAATATTGTATGAAATTTTGATATTATGGGATTAAATCAACCGCATGACATCTATGATTCAATAATTCAGGAATTTAGCTTTTATCATACATTCTTGTATATTACTATTCACAAAAAATTCAAGTATTATAGAAAAATTCTAAAAATTCTGCCAATTTTTTTTCGATGTGTAAAATTAATGAATGATATAAATTTTATGAAACTTATTTTGTAAATTTAAGAAATTTTAATATTAATGGAAATAATCATTTATTCAAAAAATAACAATTTTAAAATCACAAATGCATTTACAACACATCGAAAAATTAATTAAGGCCTAATATATTTATCTTATAACGATAATACTAGAAAATATTAATTTTTGAATATATTTTTTGAAGGAAAATTTTCTTTTAAATCATTATATTAATTACTAAATTGGATGCAAAATTTTTTTTTGTCATAAATATACCAGCACATAATTTATCATTTTCAAAAAAAAATTATTTACTTATTATATGATATAAATATATCATATTATCACTTCTAAGAAATAAAGATATTATTTATACATTAATATGTGTTGTTACTATTATATTGATTTATTTATTATTCATATGTGTAACATTAATATTCAAAATGTCAAGTTATTATTCCATCAAGATGGGTTTCTTAATTTTGGAAAAGCATCTTATTTCAATAATTAATCGTTTATAAATGTTTTATTTTGTGCTATATATGATTTTATTATATTTATATTATATGGAATAAATATAAGTAAGGAATTCATTGATAGAATTTTTTTCATTATATTAATTATATGATGGAATTAATCTAAATGTTAAACTAAATGTAATACAGATAGAAGACCATGATGACACAAATATGCTCAAAAGTCCACAGTCCCGATCCAAATGTTGATGATTCCTCCATGCTACGAACCATCTAGAAAGAAGAAATAAAGTTATTTTTTTCAACTTTTCTAAACATGTATCCATGTAAACTTCATGGGTACCAAATGAAGGCCAAAATTAGAAATGAGAAAAACCTAGTAGGTTAACACCGCCATGACTAAAAACTGTCTTGATAACAAGTGAAATATAATGATTATAATGAGTATTAATTAATCAATTAATAAGATAAAATAATAAGCAATCATTGATACCATGGTAGACTATCTAAACAATATTGCATAACCATGCCAACTGTATCCAAAATTCCACAAAATAATCACATAATAGGGTCATGCCATTTAATAATTTCGGCATCACGAGGAAAATAACTTTATATAAACTTTTCTACAAAACCTAGACAAGCCATTTATATATGAAATTCATCATACTCAAGAAATTATATTTATATAAGAATTTCAACATATCCAGGAAATTTTGATTAAATAATAATTTCAACATTCATACATATCCCTTCATATAAGTATCTTAGCATCTAGGAAAAGGAAATTATATAAGCATTTCATCATTTGGAAGAATCCATTTATATAATAATTTCATAATCAATCAAAACACCAGTCACAATAGGATTTATTCCATACCAAACATCATACCAGAAGTTGTAATGAATAATTCTTATTATTAACATTTTATCAATTACACATTCATTCATTCATTTCTATCTTAAACTATTTCCTTGCCTATTTTCACGAAAATTAATAAAAAATAATCATCATCTATTTCAATAATCAATTGATCCATTTTAAAATGGGAATTTATCACAATCAGTCACCTAATCTCACATGCCTTGATAAAAGAAAATTTAAGCCATTAGTCAATTATTTATTATTTAAGGGTATGATCCCCCTATTGGTGGCCACAGTGCAGCTCTCAACACAATTTTATCCAAAAAGATCCAATGAGTATTCTAAACACATTATTATCATTATCATTATTATTTTAATTAAATATTAGGTTATATTAATGTAATCATATAATATTTAACAAAATTAATCAAATAGTAACATACCATGGAGTGTTGTTCTAGATGACACAACTTTATCTGGTGATAAAAAGAATGATTTCAATATTTTAGGAAAATAATAACCATGGGAAATAAGATCAGAAGAAGAACCTAGACTAAAAAAGATCAATATCAACAATTGGTTCCACAGTGGTAAAAAGATTACATCATAGTAACGAAGAATAAATTATAGAGAGGGGAAAACCAAATTAAAGACACTCACAATATAGGGAATTCTTGATTTATATGCCACAAAAAGTAGAAATAACTCCAATATCATCATAGGTTTCTCTAGGGTTAGGGAGAGTGGGATACACATTAGATAAATAATGAATCAAACACACATAATTGCATTAGAATCATTGACCAAGATAAATTCATTGTGGGAAAACCATTAACATCATAAAAGTATTGATTTATGAGATATGCCAAAAAAATGTGTCACCTCAGGTTAAACTAACCCTGATCATACATTACATGATGTGAACTTATTTCTTGTCTTTTATCCATTTCACATCTTGAATAAGTTCACAACATATTCTTGGTGATAGTTAAATGTTATGTAACATGTTCATGGTGTGTAGATGTCTATCATATATCTCTCAATCCAGTTTCTACAAACAAAACCCAAACACCTTATGATGTCTTCCAAACTCACAGAGAACCCTCCAAATCCTTTAACACATTTATACGCAGTCTCCATTAATTCAAAAAAACATACCTCCCCAAAATATATGTAATTTTCCCCTGAAAAATATCTCTACTGCCTAACAAGACTCAACCACCAATGTTTAAACAATAAAGAAACTCCCAAAAAAATTCAACACAAACACAATAAGGGACATACCTCTAAAAAGGAAAGACATTACACATAATAAATACTAAAATTATTATTAATGAAAAAACAAGTAATCTATTCAAATGGTATTTATAATTAGACAATGAACATGTGTGAAAACATAATCATTGTAGAAAAATGAGACTAATGGAGTGAGATCATTGAGTTATAATAAGGTATTAAAAGACATGATAGAATGAAATAGATCATAGAAAAGGAACCTAAGACCTTATAATGATCATTATGAAATTATAAAATATTGCATGGAATAATAATGATGAAACACAAACATAAAATATTGTATCATGAAAAAATGGTATGTAAATTTGGAAGAAACATAAGCATGGGATACCATAACATTAAGATCATAGCTAATGACATCATATACATTCATAACATCGTTATCTCGTTATATTTATAGATTTAACCAATACATTGTATGATTATATAATTTATAACCTAACCATAACATAATGAGAATCCATACAAATTTATACCATAATAAACCAATCCCATACTAAATCTCGATTAACCTATGGAAAAAAACGGGTTCCAAACATTTTCATACAGTTTCACATATGGGGCTATTAGAAACAGAATTAGATGATTCAAAAATATCAATCACACTATAGAAATTTATAAATTAAAATAATATAGTTTTATACATTAATAATTATTATAAGGAACAATTACCATTCATATATATATATAGTGTAGTAGAATAGATGTTGAAAAATTTCACAAATTTTGGGAACAATTATCAGAAAATTGTTGTCTTTTAGTTTCAAAATATTTTTAACCAGGTGAAAAAAATTGATTTAAAAAATTTTAATATAATTAATGAAAACAATAATAAAAACATGATTATAAATAAATAATAATATAGCCTAAATATTCTATGGAAGATTCGGTGTGTTTTTAAATAGATATAAATTTTTTTAGTCATTTTTTACAGTTCTAAAGAAGCTAACATCGATAAAAAAATTATTCAAAATAATTACGAAAATAAATATATAGAAATGTAAAATTTATAGAAGAAAATAAATGTTTATATTTAAAAATAATGTTTTTGTACAAAAAAATATGGAAAATACAGAGAAATAGAAAATTTTGTGTACAATAATTAATCATAACATTGTCAATTTTTTATAGAGTAAAAAAATAAATGAAAATATAATATTTCAATATGAAAATATATTTTTTTCAGATAAAATGGCTATTATAACATGAAATTGATAATGGAGATAGATTATCTAACATAAAATATCACTGTTTAATAACAAATTGTTCAACTCAAATAAAAAGTGATTGAGTCTAGAAAGAACCCATATGACATAAGTAATATTTGAATTGAAATTAAAGAAATTTTTTATCTTAAATGGAAGTGGAAATACCATGAATTAAAAAATATTTATGTTAAAAATAATAAAATGGGAAATGAATTAAATAATATAAAATAAAATTGGTGTGTAATATTAAGCATGTCTCATTGAATTGAATTTGATACACTAATCCATTAATTTAGATTCATGTCAGCTTAGATGATCTATGAATCCCTGTATAATTATTTATATATGATTAATATAAAAGAAATTAATTATATTAATATAATTTAATACCATTAATATTTAATTATTTATTAAAAAATTAGAATTTATTCTTTGTTGAAATAAAATAATAGTTATTATATGTTTATTGTTTCTATATAATATTTACTATGGAAGATTTAATTATTACCCATTTATCATGTGTATAAAATCACTAAAATGTTCATAGATATTATATAGATGTATTTGAGAGTGTTATAACCTTCTTAAATAAACTCAAATATGTTAATATAATAGTTCCAAATGAACGGACATAAATTATACTTTTTTATGAATTGGGAATTAATAGGATGAATTCATTTTCTTAATAATAATTCTCATATATGTATATATTACTATTCTATAATTTTTTAAAAAAATTAAATTATAATTTCTAAAAATTTTATTTTACTTAATAAGTATTTATGGAATGTTTATAACATCTATCATGTTGGTGGTATGATCATCATAAACATAAACCTGTTATTAGAAATGAATGTTGGAAAATATGAATTTACATATGTGTAATATCATTTTCAAATAAGCCTAGTAATATAAATAATACATTATTATAGTGTTGGGTAGGATTTTTAAGGAGTCTAAAGAAGAAGGAAAATTGAAAATATAAAAAATAACTCATTGCTTACATTGACGAATTCTCTCTTTCTGACAACATCACCCTTCATAATTAATGACCTATGCCTCCTTATTATGAACAGGGTTTTCTAATGTGAGAGAGAACATTAGGAGAGGATAATTTGGAAAATATTCTAGAGAAAAATATAGTATGAAGTAGTTTTTAATTGGTGTAAGATGGGACCTTTTATGGGTTAAAAAGATGGACATTTGTTTGGAAAGATTAGTTAGGTAAAAGGTAATGATAAAATCACATGAAGGTTGGGAGGGTTGGTCTGAAAATGTTAGTTTGAATATTATGATTGACTACCCCAATTTAAATGGGACATATATAATGTCTAAATATTAAATTAATATTTTAAAATATAGATCATATCAATTTAAATTTTTATTAAATTTTACCTTTTTTATTAATTTATCATAGTAATTATTTTATTTACCAAAAATTAAATATAAATCACCTTACCTAATTTTGATGTTTCAATTATATATTTATATTTTTTTAATAAAAATGAATTTTTATTTTTGAAAAAATGATGTTTTAAAATTATAACTAAAATATATAGGAAAATCATGTTTCTTATAGAAAAATAACATCTATAGATGTTTTTTGTTTTTATTGGTTTATCATTTAATTTTATAACCAAAATATTATGTAAAATCTATTTTTTATAAATATAAAAAATACATAATAAAATAATAATCATTTACCAATCATTAAATTAATTGTTGAAAAAAATGCATATTTTATAAAAAAATAATTTTTTGGAAAGTTTTTTTAAACATTTCGAACACCCCATTATTTCATAGTACGTTAGTTCTTAAATATAATTAAATAACATACACTACACGCAACATCAAATTCAAGCGCACCATGACTTAACAAACTAGCAGTTTAAAAGTGGTTATGAATAGTATTAATAGAATTTTGAACTTTATATAACCCTTATAATTTTATAATCCATATTATGAGTTTCATAGACATAATTAAAGGACAAATTCATTTTTTTCTGATAAAAGATGTATTTTTAAAAAAATGAGATTTTACCACCTTTTAATGGAGAACCCATTTTAAATCCAATATTTGAAACTTTTATATATCCTATTTGACAAAATAAACATCTTCTTTGGGATCGGAACATAAAAATTTAGTTTCAATAATGTTTTGGTGTTTTTCTGATAACTTTCATATTTGGGTGAATAGTGAAAAATAATATATTTTAACTGAAAACAACTTTTTTAATAAAAATAATTTATAGTTTTTAACTATAAATATTTATGGTTTGGATGTATAATTAGATTATATTTTTACAATTTAATCAAATTTTGGTCATTGGATGAAATTTTACTTTGAAATCTGATATAAACAAATGTCAATCTTTTGGTAGTTATTATTTCATAAAAATTCTCTTTTTGGTTTTTACAATGAGAATTAATTTTAAACTAATAAATTTAATAAATTTATTTTTTTAATTTGGTAAAATATAAATTACTTTTGAATTCAGAATATCAAAATTAGCTTAGGGTGAATTTTTGTTATTTTTATGAAAACATTCAATTTTCGGTGAATAGTTAAAAACACTTAGTTATAGTTTGAAACCGAATTTTTATTTAATTAATTATATATTTCATTTAAATTTATATTAGGTCAAAATAGAAAAATATTATCAATATAAGTTCAATGTAATTCATTGGAGTCAATTTATAATTATTATATATATAAAAATTAGAACTTTTCAACGTCTTTTACCCACCACCTTGGAGAATTTTCAAATTCACATAAAACATAATTTTACCACTTCTGTGAGTGAAATTTCAAAAATGTAAGACATACAGTTAAAACCAAGGGGTAAAATGTTGTTCAATAAGATAAAACTAATTTTTGGTGAATAGTAGCTTTTTATTTTTATTCACCGTCGTTAAAAGTAAATAGGGTAATTAAGGGTAAAAGTGATATTATTATTACCCTAAAACATATCATCATTATATTGTAAAGTGTAATTCAACCAAAAACAACCTTAGGAATAAAATATTACCCTTTAGGTCTACTTGGATTAGATTAGGAAACTTATTAATATTTTATTTAAAGAAGAGTTAAAAGAGTTAAAATCAATGTTTAATAACTAAATTTTTTTTAATATAGGGATATACATAATATAAATTTGATTATAAATATTAATTAGAAATATAAAGCTAGTTCCTACATAATGATATTTTATTTATAAATTTTAGACATTAAATAATTTAATTTATTTATGACACAATGGTGATGCAGTAATTACCTAATTAATGGAATAATAAACTAATTGATATTATAAATATCCAAATAAATTTAATTTGAGACTATTTGTGAATTAAACCAATTTTATAGCTTAATATGACATGTTAATATTTGTTAAATGAATTTTTCTTGAAGTAATAATGCTGTTATGATTTTAACAAAAAACAAATACCGAATAGTGTCAAAATTGACATTAAATAGTTTCTAAAAAATATATTATATTATTAATTGATATAATGGTCCTAAAAATATAAGGTTTGGCCAAACGACTTATATAATAATATATATGACATTAATGAACCAATTTGGGTTCTATTGGAAGGTTATAGTATGTTTAATAACCATATAATATAAAAATACAAAGAGACGTGGTAAATGTCAAACAAATTAACTATGAGTTAAAACTAAACGATAATGTTAATATAATGATCCAAACCTATCTAAAACCCATTTTTGAGTGGATTTCAAATAATCCCATCCATATCCTAGAAATAAGTCACTATGGAGACATTATAAACCGAATATTAATTTATTATAAAGTAATATTTTAAGTTTTTTCTAAGGTGCCCCTCACCCCTCTTATAAAAGGGAACTCCCCCTTCTCTATAATTCACACCTTAAAAGCATTTTGGCTAAACAGAACTCTACCCAAATACTGTCTAAACTATCCTACCTTCATCCTAGTGGCCCTTTTTTAGTCATAAGTCCATCTTAAGGAGCCCTTTTGATCAAATCAAAAGGAAGAACCTGAAGAAGGCGTAATAATTTCACTACTCTCTTTCAAGTTCGTTTCATATTCCACTTCTTCTTACTTTCTTATTTCCATTCTAAAATAATAACTCTAGTATATTCTATATACTGTGATGTTATTAAAAACATGGAAAATATTATTCATTATTCTATCCATCTTATTAATGATAATGTCACCATGTGTGCATACATACGGCTTACCGTCTCCACACCATGGTGTAATTTGTTATTCAACACTATGTTATTTGGATTGATACAATGATGAGTAATATGTATATAAATAATTAAAATAACATTCTAATGTCTCTGTAAAATTAATACACCATCCAATTCCAATCTTTTAAGGAAATTATATTGTCGCTCGTGCGTACGTATGGGTTACCGTTTCCACGACACGATGAGATTCATTTCCACATTCACCATTCATCGAAAATTATAAAAAAATGTATTACTAATAAGTATGTAATATATGACATAATAATTCTACTAGATATATATATATATATATACTTAAATATATCTTATGCACTTAGTTCCATTCAACCTGATATGAAAATGGAAACAGTGTTTATGCGTATGTACGGACTACCGTCTCCATAAATGGTTTTTTTCATTTCATATACATGTATATTATAAATATTTATATTATAAATATATATTATATATAAATCATGTTTTATATTCTGGAATTAATTCAAATCTTGGTCTAAGTTATACAATCAAGACTAACAAGTTAAAACACATACGATAAAGAAAGCGATTATTACCCGAAATGATAATTTAACATGGAAATTAGTATTAAATAAGTAGTATAAAGTCATAAATGAATCATGTATGATATAATAAATAACAATACGGTTCTGGTACAATTTAATAACAAACTATTATCTTCATACATGAGTTTAAATGTACCCTCTACCAAAGGAAAGTTCAAGGTAAGGGTTTATTTCACAATCTCTTCATTATCCGAGGTGGTTTATACGTAATTACCTATTGGGACCTCTTTATCATCCACATATATTTTCTTATAAATGTATTTCAAAATATTCATACTATTTTATAGACTATGGGTTAAAGTAATTTATACCCTTGTTTGACTTTTATAATATATTTATAAAGGAATCTTTCTGTCGTTTTCCAAACAAGGTCCTTTTATCCTTTTCGACAGAACTAAGGTAAGAAAGTCTTTTTTTAACTTATATGGAGGGTGTACCTATTTTACGCTGTTATAAAATCTTTGAAGCTTCCATTACAAGATTATAAGAATATATTCAATGTAAATATTTCCTTTTAAAATTCTGTGACTTTAAAATGATTTAAAAAAAGAGATATTTCTCTCAAATAGTTTTGATTTCATGTATGTCAACATCCTTTGATGGATTTTAAGTTTATTTGAAGTTGATATATTATTATACAAAAATTCCATATTGTATTGAAGGTTTTGTGATATGTTTGATTGTGGGTGTGTTATTTTTATACTATTCATGGTTTATGGATAAATTGTTGACATTTTGTATGCTTGGTTAAATATGAATGTTTATGTTATGTTTAAAACTTCTCATATGATGAATAAATTGGACTTAGTAAGTGATGGGTGGAGCCCGCTATAGCTCCACAATTCATCGGTAGGTCTCATGAGACAAACTAGTATCTTTCCATAAGGCCTTGAAAAAAACTTATTTGTAGTCTTGGCACAAGGCCTTGACTTTGCTGTTATGATAGTCAGGATTTATGCATTCCATCATTATGAAAGTGGTAATTGATATTGCATGGGATTATTCAACTAGTAGAATATCCATGTGAATAAGTAAATGGCATTACTTCAATTTATTTTTCCATATTATGTTGATGTTCAAGTTTAAAAGGCTATTGTTTTATTTATACATTGCCTTAAATGTTTATTCTTATTTATGAAAGTTTCCGCTATATTGTTATCCTTACTGAGCATCTGAGCGAACCCCTTTCTATGTTTTATTTTTCCCAGGATGTGAAGAAGTGTTTTATGAATGAACTTCATGGATAGTATGATGGGATATGAGTGTGGTCTATGGAGACAATATGTTGTTGTAGTTTTTCACATTATGATGTAATGTAAACTTTATGAATGTATCTATTGATTCCATGACTACTAAACTAATCTGTCTTTCAAGACATGATCTTTTGTTATCATGCCAATGTTATGTAATAATGCACCAACTCTGGGTAACTGGGGTCAAGGCGTTACAGTTGGTATCAGAGAAAGTTTAGTACAAACCATGGAATTTAGATTTAGATAAACTCTGATTAGAGCACACATCCCTAATATAGACATTGAGGATTAGTATAGATGAACTTCCTAGAATTTTGGTATTGTAGAGAATTTGTGAGATTTCCAAGAAATACAATCATGTCTGGATATGAGCAGGTAGATGCGGCTCTGGAACAGATGTACCTAGGGGTAAAACCCAAAAACACCACATTGAGCTAGACTCAAATGGGAACTAGTGCACGAAAATGAGCCTTGCTACATTCTTGGATACGACACTCCCGGAGAATATGCTTAGGATAATTCTCATTTTCTTTACAAACCATTATGAACGGTTTATAAGTATATAATTTCTCAATGAATTTTTTTTATTAGTATAGATTATGTCCATAAAATGTTTAATTTATGTTAAGTGTTTTACAAGTTTGGGATTAGGTATTGTGATTAATAAACTAATCTAGTGTATGTCATTGTTTAGAAATGGCGCCCAATAGAAGGAATGAGAACTCCAGCAATATGCATGATCCAGAGAGTAAGAAGGATCATATCTTTCATGGTTTTAATCCATAATTAAAAGGGAAATAGTCTCCCATGTATTATCATCGCATAAAGAAATAGTATCATGTGTTGATAAGATAAGTAAATAATTCTCAGAGTTCTATGGCTTTGAAGGGAAGCCACAGAAGAAAACTATGGTATAGAGAGGGAAAGATAAAGGGAAAAAGGTAAAGAAGGATGTTCCCATATGAGATAAATATGGAAAGAATCACCTTTGAAAATTCTTGAGGGGAATGGTAGTATTCTATAAGTGTGGAGAAAAGGACATAAAGTGCGGGATTGCAAGGGTAAGAAAAAGGTTTCAAATTTACAATGCTTCAGTTGTAGGGAGTGGGGACACTATGCGAATCAATGTTCAAATCGTCAGAGTATGCCTCAAATGATGCTATTGGATAATAATAATGTCATGATACTACCACAGATGAAGAGGAATGACTAGTTTTATTATGTTGTTATCAAAGAATTATTTCATTTGAGTGTTGTATCAACTATGTACTGGATATATGAATTTTGGAGATAAATAAGGATTTTACTACAGTACTGTTTAATTGAGGATTTGGGAATATATGGTACAATGAAAATTTACTCAACATCAAGTTAATACTTTTTTTGAAAATAAATGGTTGAAGGAAAGGTAATCCTTAATATGGTCTTGATACTTCGGTAGTAATTTCGGAATAAGAGATCGTTGATTTGGAAAAATTATATTGGATATTCTTGACTACCTTGGCACTAATTAATGGTTTGTTTATTTAATCATTATTTTATTATTCAATGTTTTTGGATTTAAGTAATATATCTATTATTCTATAAGGAATAAGAGATCATGAATGTAATCAATAATTTTTTTTGGTAATTCAGGGTGTTACCATATTTTAAAAGAATACATGATGAAGGTATTGACATGTTATTACATGAAAAAGGACCATTATTGTGTTTAAATTCCTTAAAAATTTTGGGCAGTGAGTTTGGATAGAAGTATTTTGGATAAGTCTAGTTTGAGATTATTTTCGGATTGCCATAAAAGGACAACCCAGAGGTTGGGCGGCAACCCGTTGCATCCGGAAAGGCCGAGAGACTTGAACCTGAAATCGAAGGGCAACAAGGTGTATCACCTACCACTAGCCCACGTGATGTCCTAGAATGAATAATGTAGTTTCTAAAAGGTTAGGTAGATGAATTATAAAATCAACTTTTTGGAACCCTATATGAATAGGATAAATAGATTTTTTTTATAGTTCTATTACCTTTAGAGTGAAATATGAGTTTCTGGTTGAAATTAGTTAAAGGATTGAACTCTAATTTTCAAATATATGTTTTGTTCTTCTATTATTCTATAAAGAATTTAATTATTAAACTTTAGGTAAAGGATATTAAAACTAAAAATGTGTTATCCTAATACCTTATGTTTCATTGAACCGATGATATTTTAAATCATCATAGATTGATGGCTTTGAGGCCCTCAATTCTACAATTTTTTGTGATTGATGACCTCAATCAAACCCTATAAATATTTAAATTTTTCCTCCAATTATCTGTCTCTAATTTCCACCATTTTTCTCTAAATTGAGATCATAATTTGGTGGTGACTTTTTCATTCCTCTTTTCTTATTATTAAGACTAAATTTTATTAACCCAACTTCATATGTTGGTTTTCCCAAATAGGTATTTTCTATTTTCAAAATTTTATTTTTGATGAAAAAATTAAAACTTCAAGGACACAATATTTTGAAGGAGGGAAGAATGTAACACCACAATATTTCATAGTACATTAGTTCTTCAATGTAATTAAATAACTTACACGACACGCAACATCGAATTCAAGCGAACCACGACTTACCAAACTTGTCGTTCAAAAGTGGTTATTAATAGTATTAACAGAATTTTGAACATTATAAAACCCTTATAATTTTAGAATCCATATTATGAGTTTCATAGACTTAATGTAAGGAAAAATTCATTTTTTTCAGATAAAAGAATTATTTTTCAAAAAATGTGATTTTACCACCTTTTAATGCAAACCCTTTTTAAATCCAATATTTGAAACTTTTATATATTCAATTTGACAATATAAACTTCTTCTTTGTGATCGGGACATAATAATTTAGTTCAATAAATTTTTGGTGTTTTTCTGATAACTTTCATATTTGGGTGAATAGTGAAAATAATATATTTTAACTGAAAACAACTTTTTTAATCAAAATAATTTATAGTGTTCAACTATACATATGAATAGTTTGGATGTATAATTAGATTATATTTTTACCATTTAATCCAATGTTGGTCATTGGAAATAATTTCACATTGAAAGTGGACATACCCAAATGTCAATCTTTTGTTAGTTATTATTTCATAAAAAAAGCATTTTTTGGTTTTGACAACGGGAATTAATTTTAAACTAATAAATGTAAAATATATGTCTTATATTTGGTAAAATAGACTTCATTTTTGAATTCATAATATCAAAATTATCTTAGGGTGATGTTTTTGTATTTTTATGAAAACATTCAATTTTTGGTGAATAGTGAAAAACACTGAGTTATAGTTTAAAACTGAATTTTTATTAAAATAATTATATATTTTATTTAAATTTATTTTATGTCAAAATAGACACATAATATATATATATGTTCAATGTAATTAATTTGAGTCAATTTATAATAATTTTAGATATATAAAAATTTTATAAACATTTCACCATCTTTTACCCACCTCCTAGGAGAATTTGCAAATTTATATAAAACATAATTTTACCACTCCTGTGAGAGGAATTTTTAAAATCAGAGAGATATGGTTAATATCAAGGAGTAAAATGTGGGTCAATAAGATAAAAATAATTTTTGGTGGATAGTATCTTTTTACTTTTATTTACCACGGTTAAAAGTATATAGGGTAATTAAGGGTAAATATTATATTATTACTACCCTAACACATGTCCTAATTCTATTGGATAAGTGTAATTCGAACAAAAAAAATCTTAGGAATAAAATATTACCCTTTAAGTCCACTTGGATTAGATTTGGACACTTATTAATATTTTATTTAAAGAAGAGTTAAAAGAGATAAAATCAAAGTTTAATAACTAAAACATTTTTAATAAAGGGTTATAGATAAAATAAATTTGATTATAAATATTCATTATAAAGCTCAAAATATTTAATTCATAATGATATTTTATTTATAATTTTTAGACATTAAATATTGTAATTTATTTATGACACAATTGTGATTGTGTAATTACCTAATTAATGGAATATTAAACTAATTGATATTATAAATATCCAAATAAATGTAATTTGAGACTTTTTATGAATTACACTAATTTTATCTGTTCATATGACATGTTAGGATTTTCTAAATGTATTTTTATCGAACTAATAATGCTATTATGATTTAAAAAAACAAATACCAAATAGTGTCAAAATTGACATAAAATAGTTTTTAAAACAAATATTATATTGTTAATTGAAATAATTGTCCTAAAAATATAAGTTTCTGCCAAAAGACTTATATAATTATATATATATAATTAATGAACCAATTGGTATTCTAGTTGAATTTTATAGTAATTTTAATAACCATATAATTTAAAAATTCAAAGAGACACGGTAAATGTCAAACTAATTATCTAAGAGTTAAAACTAAAAGATAAGGTTAATATAATGACACAAACCTGTATAAAACCCATTAGTTGAGTGTATTTCGACCAATCCCCTCCCTAACATCTAAATAAGACACATTTTATCATTTATAAACCAAATAATAATTTACTATAAAATAATATTTTAATTTTTTCTTAAGGTGCTCCTCACCCCTCTTATAAAAGAGCACTCCCCCTTCTCTATAATTCACCCCTTCAAAGGATTTTGGATAAGACAAAATCTGCCCAAATACTCTCTAAATTATCTTCCCTTCATCCTAGAGTCCATACTTTAGTCATAATTACAACTTAAGGACCCTTTTGATCAACCAAAACAGAAGACCCCGAAGAATAGATAATAATTTCACCACACTCTTTCAAGTTCTTTTCTTCTTCCACTTATTATTTATTTTCTATTTTCATTATAAAATAATAACTCCAGTATATTCTATATATTGTGATGTTATTATAAATATGTCATGACTTTATTCATTATTCTATCCATCTTATGAATGATAATGTCACCATGTGTGTGCACATACAGATTACCGTCTCCACGTAGTGGTGTAATTTGTTATTCAACACTATGTTATTTGGATGGATATAACGATGAGTAATATGTGTATAAATAATGAAAATAACATGATAATGTCTCTATAAATTTAATATACCATCCAATTCCACTCCATTAAGAAAATTATATTGTCGCTCCTGCGTACGTACGGATTACTGTCTCCACGGCGCAATGAGATTCATTTCCACATTAACCATTCATCGACAATTATAAAAATATCTATAATACTAATAAGTATGTATTATATGAAATAATAATTCTATTGGATATATATATATATATATATATATATTTATATATGTATATTTACATACATATATCTTATTCACTTAGTTCCGTTCAACATGACAGGAAAACGGAAAAAGCATTTATGTGTACGTACAGACTACCGTCTCCATAAACGATGTTTTTCATTTCATATATATGTATATTATACATATTTATATTCTAAATATATATGATATATATATCATGTTTTATATTATTTAAATATTTAAATCTTGGTTTAAGTGATACAATCAAGAGTTACAAGTTAAAACACATAAGATAAATAAAGCGATTATTACCCGAAATGTTAATTTAACATTGAAATTATTATTAAATGGGTAGTATAATGACATAAATGAATAATGTATGATATAATAAATATTAATATGGTTCTAATATAATTTAATATCAAACTACGATCTTCATAATAGAGGTTAAACGTACCCTCGACCAATGGAATGTGCAAGGTAAGGGTTTATTTTCCAATCTCTTCATTATCCGAGGTTTTTTATACGTAATTATCTACTGGGACCTCTTTATCACCCACATCCTTGTTTCTTAAAAATTTATTTCAAAACATTCTTAATATTTTATATACTATGGGTTTAAGTCATTTATACCATTTTTATACTTTTATAAGATATTTATAAAGGAATATTTGTGTCATTTTCCAAACAGGGTCCTTTTAACATTTTCAACAGAATTAAGGTAAGAATGTCTTTTTCTAACATATACAGCAGGTGCGGCTATTTTACGCCATTATAAAATTATCAAAGTTTCCCTTAAAATCGTATAAGAATATTTTCAAAGTAAATTATTTTTTTATGATTATGTGACTTTTAAATTATTTCAAAAAAAGAGATATTTCTATCAAATAGTTTTGATTTCATCTATGTCAACATCTTTGATGGATTTTAAGTTTATTTGAAGTTTATATATTATTATACAAAACTCCCATAATGTATTGAACGTTTTGTGATATGTTTGACTGTGGATGTGTTATTTTTATACCATTCATGGTTTATGGATAAATTGTTGACATTTTGTATTCTCGTTTCAATACAAATGTTTATGTTATGTATAATCCTTTTCATATGTGGAATGCATTAGACATATTAAGTGATAGGTCGATCCCTTTATATATCCTCTATGCATGGATAGGTCTCATCAGACAAACTAGTGTATTGGAACAAGGCCTTGACAAAAACTTATTTTTGTAATGGCACAAGGCCTTGACTATGTGGTTATGATAGTCTAGCATTATGCATTCCATCATTATGAAAGTGGTAATTGATATTGCATGTGATTATTCGACTAGTAGAATATCCACGTGAATAAGTAAATGGCATTATTTCATTTTGTTTTGACATATTATATTGAACTTCAAGTTTAAAAAGATTTTTTATGTTATAAATTGCCTTAAATTTTTAGGCTTATTTATGAAATTTTCCGCAATATTGTTATCCTTACTGAGCATCTGAGCTCACACCTTTCTATGTTTTATTTTTTCCAGGATGTGAAGAAGTATTTTATGAATGAACTACAGGTATAGTATGATGGGATATGAGTGTGGTCTATGGAGACATGATTTTGTCGTAGTTTTTCACTTAATGTTGTAATGTCAACTTTATGAATGTATCTAGTGATTCCAAGGCTACTAAACTAATTGGTCTTTCGAGAAATGATCTTTTGTGATCATGACAAAGTTATGAAATAATGCACTGACTCTAAGTAACTGGGGTCGGGATGTTACAACATTAATTGATTTTATACTTATTTATAACCCAAAAATAATATATGTATATATTTAAATCATTTTATATTCACTTAAATAATAAATTAAATTAAATTTTATGATCGAAACATATGAAATTTAATTTTTAATTAAAATAATATGGTAGATAATAAATATAATTTTTATAATTAACCATATTTATTTTAAATTGAGTCATTTTTTATTGTTACGGATAATTTACTACTTATTTAATTAATTAATAAATAATTACATGAATTTTACCAATATTTTTTTGAAATAATTTTTTAAAAGTAATAAATTTAATGAAATAATATTTCATAAATATAATTTTTTAGAATAAAATATATTTTCTCAAATTAATTAATATATTTTTTTTCTATTATGTAATACATTCAATAATTTAAAATAAATTGGTTATTATTAATATATATATATTTTTTATCTAAATAAAATTTATTTATGTTATATAAATCCTAAAAATTCTACACTTGTAATACTGATATTGTACCCATAGATATATACCCTTTTACAATGGTAAAATAGTGACTATATTAACCTCATTATATTATCTAAATTCATTCCATTCTAACAACACATATCACACATCTAATACCTTTAATTTTATTTTAGGTTTTTAAAAAAAGTAATCACTTATCAAAATACTATTTCTCGTAATATGATTTTTTGTTATAATAGTTATTCTAAAATTTGATGATTATTTATATTGTTTCCTAGTTAGAAAAATATTATTATTTTTTATTTACATTCCATTTTTTACACATTTAAATGATGTAATTATCCATGATATGTAATAATTGGTTTCATGTAATTTTATTATAATGATTTATTATAAATGAGTAATGTGTTATTAATTTGATACATATCTTGTATTATTTGTTTCCAATTTATTATTTTTATTAATTGTAATGAAAAAGTATGTATCATATGGAAATAAATTGAATACATTAATCTGACATCTAACATCAAGCCCAGTGCCAAAAAAATTGTCATAGATGATAAGGATACCAAACCATGATGAAGATAAAAAGATAATGATATAAAAATACAAAACCATGACATGGTTTCTCTCATAACACTAGCTTTTATATTTTCTACCATTTTTATTCTTTAAACCAACTCCTACCTTTTTATCACCTAAAAGCCTAGAAATGACAGGACCATGAATTTATAGGAAGAAAAAATTAAAAGATCTACTTTTATTATTGATTGCAAGACTCAATATAAAAGTTGGTATGAAAAATAATATCCTAAAAATAACTATAATATATGATACCTCTCAAATGAGTCAATTGAAATAAAAAAGATTGAAACATAGCACACTAATTGACAAGGAAAATAAATAACATCAATCAGGTCAGTAAAGGGGGAGGTCAAATATCACTATAAGAATCAAGGTCTAAAACAACTTTATGTATTGAAACAATATATTAAACTATAACACCCATACATATTCTTACAAAAGAAAATTCATATATAGAATATAAACCAACACAATTGATCATCTATGAAACGTATTCTACTAATAATCCAGAATCTTCATAGTCTCTCCAAAAATGTCACTTATTATTCAATATACAGCTCAACTAAATCAAGGAAGTGTTATTTAATACACAAATATATCTATTGTTGAGAAACAAAGAAGAAATTTTGAACTCGATCCATCTATGATTGAAGTTCCAACCCAAACACCACCTCACCAATCCACTCTAGAATCTCAAAAGTTCTAATAAACTATAGAGAGAGTTTATCAAATCTAAAAATGATTTTATCTTTATGATTAGGAATTTAATTAGAGAAACATTAATCACTAAACATGGAATTCAATGTATTTCCCTTATATCTATGTATAATTTGTGATAATTTCAATATCCTTCATCTATTATCAAATCAAACGTACATTATCAATAATAAATTACATCAAATCTATCCAACAAATTGGAAACCCAAATACCTTATATATAAAAGGTAATATATATTCTTCCCCTTAAAACAATTTAAATCGATCTATAAAAATGGGTTGTTGTTATCTTTTATTATAGTAAATGTCTTCAAAAGGTAGAGGTTTCACCCATTAACCTCTAAAATTTAGGATATATACATTAAGTAAGACCATTAATGTTTATCTTATCTACACTATTTGAATTTAATTCATGGTACATAATGTTTTGATAAGGAATAACTAATTTTCAAAAGAATAATAAAATCTTTTTTAAGATAATTATGTAAATAAATGATCTTTATCTTAGATAATAAACCTTAAAAGTACTTGGATCCTTAATAACTCATTATCATGAAGCATTAAAAATGTGTCTAGTGTACTTATCTTCTTGATTTCTAGGGAAGGATATAACATTGTCTATCTATATAAAAAACCGAAATGATATTATATCCTCCCAATGCATGATTCATACCCACAATGAATTAAATAGTTATATCCTCACACTTCATTTATAGAACATCTAAAGGATGAAAAAAAATAGCCGGAAATTGATGTTGGATTTAACTTACTTCCAAATAAGTCATAATGATATTGAATCTACCACAAAAATATTCATACTAACTAAAAAAATACTCATTTACTGAATAATAAATCTAGATAAAAACATGGATATATTGAAAGAGTTGATAAATAAAACTCACAGAGAATAACGTCTTTTTCTACTCGTAAAATAAATACGTTTTCCAGAAATAACACCTAATGATCAATATCATCCCACTATCCAAAACAAATACCATTTTATATAATGATATATCTCCATTATTCCACCTTATTATCTCCCAAATTATATTTCTATACCAGATGATAAAAGGATATTATGCAAGAATCTTGTATAGGTTTAATTAACAACCAACCTCCTCCACATTTACATAAAATATCATAATATCCTCCATCATCCTTCATTCATAAACTACCTAATTAAAAACATAAACATATATCTCTTGAAACAACCAATCACATCCACATTAGATTACATTATAGAATTAGTCATCTAAATGCCATTATCCTATAATAACTCCACCTAAATCTGTTAATGAAAATATTAGTCTATCTAAAATAAAATATACCACATGCTTTCTTAATCTCTGGAGACCCAAAATTACTTTGATATGTTAATCCACCCATAGCATCACATAAAACACCACTTCCACATATTTGAGATCCTGTATTGAATAGTTAAATTTGGGGGGATGTATCTTCTTAGATCCTAAGTATGTGAACTCATGTTCTTATATTAACGTATAACCAAAACTAATATGAGAATCATCCCAACAAACCTCAAACATAAATCCACATTAATGAAATTGAATAATGGGAGAACTAATCATATTATATTTTGAATAATTAAAAGTATTAAAACATGACATGTCTTAAAAAATACATGGTCTTTCATCGTCAATGGTTTCATAGGTTTGGTTATATGATATTAATAGAACAAAAAAACTTATAATATCTCAATATACCAAAAATGTAATGAACAATGATAAAATTATTGGGTGCCAAAAAAATCTTCCTCAATCATATAAGGATGAACTATTGTTCTATAGTAAGACACAACATACCAGATAAATAATCCTTAAAAATTGGGAACCATTCTTTGTAAAAATAATCAATGAATAGTATTTCACTAGAGGGTCTCTATGCTTGACTCTATATTCTCTTCTTGTTCATAATTTATGTTACAATACACATAGATATCATCAGCGAAAACAACAATGATTTGATCTAGGATATCATAAAACCTATATTTTATTTGGCCAATGAACACTTTTAGTACATTTATAATAATAAATTTAATCACTATAAACTCAAAATTCTTTTAGAGTCTCCTAAATGAAGTCTTTAGAATATCCTCTTCCATGAATCGCATATGAAAATACTGTAATCTAGATCAAAATTTTAACATTATTTTTCACCCATTAATTTTTTCATTAATTAATAAATCTAAGGGAGTGTATACTGATTATTCAATAGCACTAGGTTACTCTAATCAAAATAAACACAAACCTATGGACCATTAAAAACATTTATTTAAAAAACATTGGATATATAGATCATGCAATAATTTATTAATTTTTAATATATTTTATTTAATTAATTTACATTTATTTTCTTAAAATTATATATTAATTACTTTAACCTTTTTTTATGATTTAGGAATTTTATTCAACACATATTAATATTTTTGACTTTTTATTGATTGAATCATATTTGAATTAATTTAGATTATTCCTATGTTGAATTTCTGTTGTTCAGGATTCCTAGGTAGAAAGGAATATTTCTCTATGGTTGATGGCATGCATAGGATATTGAGTTAATACATAAGAAACCATAAACCATACATTAAATATTACACATATTTATAGGAAGTTGCATAGATTTTAGAATAGTATCATCCCTATATAGTGATGTGTAACATCCTTTGGATGATATATAAGATTTAGTCATTAATGTAAGAAGATATTTGGTATATGTGAATTTTTTTGGTATGATACCATTGATTTTAAATGTGATAATTATGGTTTTCAAAATTAAAAATATTGAATTGTTCTAGATTCATATGGAAATTTCCCACTTATTTAATATTTATTCCATTTTTATGGGGGTTAAGATTTAATATACCTCTATGAGATGTAATTTATTCAATGATATGTAATGATTTCTCAATATATTTTATTAATATGTATATTTTTTAGAGCTTATGTAAAGTATAATATTTTTTAAAATCATGTTTTCATCTTCCATAAAGGGCTATGAATTATTTTTATCTCATTTTCCAAAACACTCACCTATATATGAGGGATTTATCAGAGGGTTCGGTATAATAAAATCCACCTAATTTAAAAATTCATCTAAAATCCATTAATCATGGTGAAAAAAATGTGGAACTCATTCATGGAATGTGGGGTCATGAGATTTTTTATTCTAATTAAATTTTCTATTTGGGAAATGGATATCATGAACTCACAAATTATGAACAATCTAAGAGAGATTGGAATATCTGGTTGGGAAAAGAGGAATACATTATTCAAAGGAATTTAGTTTCACCAATGTGGGGGGATAGATCAATATATACTTGAAAAGATTATGTCCTAACTTCATACAATGTTCATGAATGTTCATAATTACTTATAAGAGGTAGATAAGTTTAATAAAAAATGTTTTGGCTATTGATACAGATTAACATTCATAATTATTATTTACCCACTCGTGATACCATACAAGAAAATTTGTGGTCATTTAAAGGATATTTCCACCACCCCTATATTTTGAATTCTAATTATTTGAAATGATTTCTATTTTTTTGTACCAAATAATTTTTTTCATCAATCTGTGGATGTTTCTTCTGTTTATGAATTTTAATTCATTTATCTATCCTTTTCATTCCTTGTAAAAACTTACACTGAATTTTAGTTATATTCTATATGTTGGAGTGTTGTGAGGAGTATTTGTGAGTTATTATAGGACTTTGATCACTTTTTCGTGGTAATAAAAAAGTGTATGGTGACCATCCCATGGATTTTCATGATACGAATACACTAAGTGAGGGAAATTGATTACTCTTGTATGAATTTAGAGAAGAAATAAGCGAGTGAATATTCAATTAATTGTGATTATATAGGTTCGGTTAAGTAAATTACATGTTTGTCCATGTTTTCCTCATCAATTTTTAACTATAAAATTTTTCCACTAAAACCCAAATAATTGTTCTATATTTAACACTACCATATAAACCCCCCAGATAAAAATAAATCATTGAGTATTCTACCTCTCCATAAGATAGACCAAGCTACACTACTTTACTATATATTTCTCATGTTTATTATTTGTATTTATTAACCAACACAAGAAATATTCATCAATATTTTTCACCATTACTATTTATGAAATATATATTTATTATTTTACTTCTAATTTTATTATTAAAAAGTTTTCCATTGAAAGCATAGAAAATTTTTAAATCATTTATTGGAATTTTTTTCATTGTTTTAGAGTATTTATTAAGAAAAATATTTTGAATTTGGAAATAAATTAGCCTTTTTATTGATAGGTTTTTATTATCCCATTGAAAAACAAGTAATAATCATATTAATTTGTATAACTACTAAGTAATAATAATACAGAATAAAATTTTCACCATATAATAAGAATCATATATATTTGTTTTCATAAAATTTATTATATTACAAAAATGAATTTGTTTTATCATATAATAATGTAGACATTGAGTTAAAATATGGAATAATTAAAATTGTTCCTTTATTCTATGGTTTAGTAGGTGAATCCCCCAAAAAACATTTAATGGTTTTTTGTGTTGGGTGAATCAATTTCAACCCCATAAAAGTTTCAATAGATAAAATAAACTAGAAATAATTATAATTATCCCTTGAAGTAGAAGTAAAGGAATACATATATAAACAATAAATGAGAGGGGTTATAATCTAGGACAATATATGGGGTTTTTTATATAGTAACTCATCCATATTTAAATTAATAAACGTCTAAATAATGAGATATGTTGAATAAGGAAAGACTATGATCAAAATATTTATAATTATTAGGATAGGTTCAATAAGATGACAACGAATTGTCCACATCAACATATATAAGATTATAATTTCATTATTTTAGTAGATAATGTCTTTATAGTAGTGATAAAAACTATTAGATTCTTCTTTATGAGTATGTATCAAATAAAATTATAGAATTGAGTCTAAAGAGATGATATAAATAATATCCAATAAATCTAAATATATTAGTATAATGACTAATACTAGAAATGAGAATATGGTAAAAAATTCCAACTGACCATTTACTAAGTCTAAAATTAAATAAATAACCAATCTTGTGAAATAGTAAGCACTGAATAGTGTAAATAAATCCTTACCTAAAACATCACATGATTTTTAAATGTACAAGTAATTAGATACTTTTAGAAATATGTGTCCATGAGTATAGGATACTATAAAATTTGATGTCATATACTAATGATAGATCCATTATCCAGTGAATAAATAAAAGTTCAAGGAGTATTAAATAGTCTTGTATTGATTTAGAAACCAATAGTTGGTAATTATACAAATTATATAAAAGTTTCAATAATATATAATATCCACCACCCTTCTAGTAGGTAAGTAACATGTATATACCATCAAAAACTTATCAACCTCTATGTAATATAATATATCCATCCATTAAGGACATATGTGAACAATTATATTAGTATTATTGTAATAACCTATCTACTTTGACAATGCATATTTATTATATTATAAAGTAAATATAAAATATTGACCCATCCATATTAATTTAAATATATTAGTAAAACAAATTTTAGTTAGACCTCCCACTCAACCATTTCAAAACCCAAAATGGTATGTAAATGCTTTTTTCCTTGAGAAATTAATAGGAAGTATAGGTCAAAGAGAATTAACCACTATAATCCAAACAAAAAACAAAACATATAGTATAAGAGGAATAAATTCATGTGTATCCACAATTGGAGGAAAATATAATTACACAACCAGTGAAAGAGGGATATTAGAAATAAAAAAATAGAGAAGTTTTATCAATCATTACCACCATTACAATCATGAATGATTCCACCACAATAATATAATAAAAATTACATAGAGAACTATTTTTTTTGATACATTTCAGAAGGAAAAAATATTATTATTCATAGATGAATCAAATAGATTCCATGGTATGAAAATTTTCTCCAATATGTATATACTAAATGGATTAAGCTATA
The DNA here is from genome assembly GCA_963277665.1 of Viscum album. Taxonomy (NCBI): domain Eukaryota; kingdom Viridiplantae; phylum Streptophyta; class Magnoliopsida; order Santalales; family Viscaceae; genus Viscum; species Viscum album. The sequence goes on from OY728140.1 coordinate 1,029,693,438, forward strand.
TAAGGATTAAAGGGTAAGCCTAGGTGTACACAACTCTATATTAATCACTCAATAGTTACCAATGAAATATTATAATTGAGAAGATCTTGAAACTTCCCAACACAATAGGAAAGAATAAAATCACTAATGATCGATTTTATTTTGGAGTATTAATTAGATTTATTCAACACCTAATCTATTATTCCCTATAAGTGTGAGAGCTCAAGAAAGCCTCTGTTGTGGTATAGTTATCGTACTGATTTGAAAAATATCTTATGTGATTTTGGAATTTGTACTGGTATGAATATAATTTTTATTCTTCCCTATTACTTTCTATATCCATATTATGGATAAAGAAGAAGGCACATCCCTTTATGTTATAATACAATGCAGATCATTTCATAAAATTATGATAGACATTATTAACAGAGATGATGGTATGTTTTCATGGGAATATATTGAATATTTTATGAACATAAATGTTGTATACTCTTAAGAAAGTTTATCCAGAAGAAAATTGTATTTTAACTCTCCCCCACATTGAGATGAATTCTTCCTAAGATGAGGAAGTCAATAGCTGAGATGAAGTAATGGATTTAAGAGTAGTTTTAATGTAAAAAACCCTCAGAGAAATTTTTATATAAATATGAATTTAATATTGAATCAAATTTGTGTAATGAATTGTTTCAATATCAATTAGATGAATACTTTATTGATGATCTAGATTATATGATTAAAAATCTCATTGAATAAACACACATGTAGGTTGTAAATATGATTGAAAAATATTTGAAACTATCATTGAAACATCCTTAAAAACTAGAATTAAGATAAATGCAATAAAATATGAAATATTCAAATCATATGTAACATGAAAATAAAAATGTGATAATTTAAAGAAATATATCACCAAACTAAGATAAAACATTCACATCAATGGAGAAAAATCCTAATGTAGTTGGTTGTTTTCATAGGGACATTCCTAGAATAAATCAAATTTTTTTCATGCACCAAATATTAATTGATATTCAATTGAACTCAATATGGATGGCTAAAAAATTCTAGACCCAACACTAATTGATTTAGTTAAAAAATCAGTTGAAAATTTATTTGGGGTTCGAATCATTTACATATTAACCCACACCCAATGGTTGATCCACAACTAAATTGTCCGAAATAAATCTGAAATGACCATTTCATGAATGAAAATAATGAATCATTTCCAGATATGACTTAGAATAGAAAGATTATATGTAACTATTACATAAAATATAGCCACGTGACTTATAATAAACACATTCATGTTCAATTTTCAAAAAAAAATGATGAAATAATAACAGGGATGGGATTCTGATATTTTCTTATTAGTTTCTTTAGAAATTTTTATGTTCTTATTTCTTTGAATGATCTGGATAGAACCACATTCACCTTCTCCTATCAAATGTTTTTTTATCTTATGATAACATTGGGTTTATGAAACTACCCAATTGTATTTCAATTTTTTAAGGTAAAAATATTTAAAAACCTCATTATAGGAATCTTATAGTGATTTTTATATCAATTTATAGTCTATAAGAAATGTTTTCAATATTGTGTTGATAATCATGAAAAAAATAATGTGAATTAAAAATATGTTTTCCTTAAATTTTGAATAATGTAACTTTATTTTAAAAATTCATAATATTTTAGAATATATAATTAAAAATAGGGGATTAATGTGTAAAATTAAAAGGTTTATGTCATATCTCTAATGACATGCACTAAAATTGTAATACATATTATGCATCTAATGGACATTAACTACTATATAATTTATTTATTAGAGACATTATAGAAACTCATTTTCTCTAACAAATTTCCTTAAAAATGTTATTAACTTTGTGATTTATGGATCTGGTAGAAAATATTTTGATAACCACAAAGTGGGCCTGACCACAACCCCTATCATTAATACACTAGCTTGAGATATACATTTTTAACTATTGTGGTATTGAATATCACTATAAATAGGTTCCGTTTTTTCCCAATTGGTGTATTTCAACACAAATGTGATAGAATTTGCTCCAAAAACATTAGACATATCATAAATTAAATAAATGACCACTTAGAAGATGTTTTTATCCATTTTTTATATCAAATTTTTAATTATATTTTATGGGATTTAATGAAAATGTTTAGTCATACCATATGGATATTTGTTACTTGGTAGTAAATAATATGTACAAACTATAGATTATTGGGTGAATTATTCATCTCCAAAAATTAAAAATGTAAATTAATAGAACAAATACTATAATATCATCATTACAAAAAATATTATTTGTCTCAGACACATTGATAAAGTAGAAATACATATATAATCACCTCTGAATGAAGAATTACCACATGATAGGCTCTATAAGATTACATGTCAGGATCCATAGTGAATGAATATGGTAAAATACTTGGTCACTGCAATTATACCTTCCATATTTTCAAAGAATAAATTTCTAATGTTGATGTCCAATTCATAGTTCTATATATGGAAAGACCTATACTTTTGAATGATTTTTAGTGATTATGTTGTAAAAAGGTGTATACCAAGTGATAAGTTATCTATTTTTATAAAATTTCTTTACAAACTAGCATGTGTATATCAATTTGGACCTCATTTTACAACTACTAAAGTGTTAGAGGATTTATTGTTTTCCTATTATTTTTATATATGTTGGCAATTCTTTAATCTATTGTAAACAACACCAGTTCAGTAGAGGGATTGAAGAAACCTTAGCATCACTTATATAAATATTAAAAGGATTTAAATTAATAGTTAATACATATTAAAATAACACATTTTCAATTTTCATAAAGGATTAGTGTAATTTGTGAATGGATACATTATCAAATTATTTCATGAAATAACTTCAACATGTCTAACAAATTTTTTCTCTCATAGTACCCTTAATAAATATTTATTACTTACAACATTTGTTCATAGAATCTAGAAATTGAAATATAATAAATGTTGAGATCATATGATCAATAATGGTAATCATGGATGATATCAATTGAAAATTATAAGTGAGCATGAGATAATTGTAAGAGTATGATAAAATGATCATAAATAACAAAAAAACATAATAAAAAAATTCATATACTATAAATCATGATTCATTACAAATTTTTTTTTTCATAAATAAATATGTGATTCATAATACTGTAGAATAATTATTAATTAATCATGATCCATGAATGCTTATCAGAAGCATCTGAATTTTTTTTAGCATACTCATAATTATGGAATATCATTTACATATTTAAGTATTTTTTCCAGTACTATAACATTGGATAGAGTCGCATAGTGTATTGGGTTCACATATCACTCCAGTAAGAATAGTATATAGTGTCCCATAGTGGATTGGGTTCACTCATCACATCAATGACAATTGTTGGAAAAGAACCATAGTGGATTGGGTACACTCCCCATTACCTTTAATATTTTATCATGGATATCTAATTTTATAAAATTAATTTGAGAGATATATAATTTTAGTTCCAAGTTTCAAATAAATAAAATTCTGAATATTTATTCCATGATATAATAAAAACATTCATGATTTCCTCATTGGTTAATTAACTAGTTGGACATAAACATATCTCCTGAAAACATCACCATCATAATCCATCTAGAAAAATAAATTTTATATTATGATACTTTAGAGAGCCAAAATTTCCATGTAATTTTTTTAAAATGTATGGGAATTTTTTGAGTCGAAGAAAATAGATGGCGCATGATTCTGAGGCCCGGAGTGCCCGAAATTAATTTCTGAACATTTTTTCAGGTACGTACAGTAAATGTGCGAGCGGGATTTTATAACATTTGAACCGGTTCCTGGAATTGAAATATGAGGAAATAGTTGAACTCGCAGTGCCGTTTTTCACCTAAGGAGACTTTCACCTTCATAGAAGTGGGTCGAGAGTGAAAGATAGTTATTTCATTTTTCATGGAAATAATAAAATAAAATAAGCTCATATTTTATTTTATTTTATTATAACCACCCCCAATGTGGATGTTAAGGGGTGGGGTATACCGAAAATAAACCTCCTATTCTTGATTTATTGTGGTGGGGACCACCCGACCCCCTAATAATCGGAGGATTGGAAAACCTCTCGACACCCCTCATAAATGTGCGGGGAGCCTCTTCAACACCTCCACAATTTTTAATTATGTCAACACACCTTATTAATTGTGCCAACATAGTTAATTGGATATCCCCTTTTTTAATTAAGTAACATTGTTGTTGGAATTTAGGGAGTTTCTAAATAAATGAACCATTATAAATTCCAGGATCGGGACCGACCATCCCCCTCTCTTATACATATGGAGCTTGGGATGAGGATTTGGGATAGATTCACCAAGCGATGAAGCGCTGGTAAAGTGACGCGATTCCCAACATATAGAGCATTACGCTCTCTCATGAAGAACGCTTCCTCCACGAATAATGCTTCTTTCATGAAGAATGATGGTTAGGAACATCTTTGAATTCTTCCTCAGAAGCACCTTGTGGAGGCATCTGACTTGGGACGCCTTCGACTACTGACCTTACCGCCTTATCATCGTCAATGAACAATTCAAGGTAGGGGATTTTTTTATGAATGATTTTATATACCCAGGTTCTCCCCAGATAGAACAAGGAACAAAAATCAAATTTCTATCTAGTTGATATGCATATATTCCTTTTTGCGGGTTTTGGGATTAATCATTACGGGTGGGTTTGATGTGATTTATTCTTTTGAACCTCTTTCTACCACTCTAATGCGGAGTGTGTGGGGAAAAATAACATGGCCCATCCACTCCGTTATCCTTGTGTTGATATGAGGTGTCCTTCGAAAAGGTGCAAGGTGACAATGGATATGCACCCCCCCACGGCCCCCGTGACCCGCACCACCACCGGTGGCTTCCGCGACCCGTGCCGCCACCCTCGGCCTCCGCAACCCACGCCACCCCCGCGACACCCCGACCTCGTGGCCGAACCAACCCCATGTCGGAACTGGCCCAACCGACCCCGGCTACACCGCCCCCCGTCCGCACTCCCCCGGGAAGCGCAGTGCCATGGCCATGCCACACCCTGGCTGAACCGGCCCCGGCTGCGCCTACACAGGCCTCGGGCCAAGCCACCACGAGTCGCTCCCTAGAGGCCCTCCAAGCCAAGCCGTCCTTGTGCCCTGGTCATCGCCGCCCTCACGGCGCCCTCCGGGATGAACCTACCTCGCACCGACTCATGGCATGTCCATTCCCTCTTGGCAGGTCGAAGCCCTCGTGGCACTCCATGGCCCCTCGCGGCTTGTTGGGCCAGGCCCAGCTGGCCGGTTCGAACCCAATGGGCTGGCCTGCAAAACGGGCCATTCCAGACCCAACGGGTCAGGCCGGGTGGACCCGAACCAGGTCGGCATAGACTGGTTTAGGCTGGGTCGGTCCAACCGGGTTGGACCGAACCCAAGCCCACTACAACCCATTACCTTCTTTTGGCCATATCTTTGGCATCGAACATCCGTTTTATGAACACTTAGTGGCCCTGGTAATCATGAAGCCTGACGGTCCCTTTGAGTATAACCCACTAAAGTTTGAGGTATAGTAGAGATACATTCATGTTGGATTGTGCATGAATCCAACCGGGCCCCAGGACTAAGAGGATACTAACTCACAGACTGGGGGTCTGATTGACGTGCCGTATGTTTCTTTGAGACCCCTATAATGTGGAAGACCATTGAGATAAATTTTCATGGGACTTCGTGACAGTTGGATTATTGACCTGTAGTTTGTGTAGAGGATCCTCCCAGAGATGATCGAGTGTAGTGTAGAGACCTAGTAGCTAGATGAGACCAGAAGACTACTGATTGTTTGACTCGAAGTGACCCTACTAGCACATTGGGAAGGCCTTGGTGTTGCGGCAGACCCATGGTGGAGGAGCGTGCATGGTGACATGGAAGACTCACAGTACACGAGAGGAGAAGTACCTCAGTAGGCTATGACGGGGAGTGCTCTTGGTGACACGACATACCCACAGTGGGGAGCACCTTTGTGTGACACAGAAGACCCACGATACTCGACAAGAGGAGTACCTCAACAGTCCAAGGTTTGGGGGAAGCATGCTTGGTGTCGCGATATTCCCACTGTACTCGAGAGAGGAGGATTTCCCCAGTAGCCATGGTTTTGATAATGTGACTGGGGATGTTACTTGATACTACCCCTAGAATAAAATTCTGGTTTAGATGACTTAGTTTTTCTACGTTTTCCTCATGATTGAGATGGATCACTTGATAACTTAGGTATTTGTAAGGGAATATACCTAAGTAGGGTTATCTGTTGATTTCATTATTTGTGGTTTATCCTTGGTGGATTTTTGGAGACATTGAGGGTCTTGGGGTCCCTACTGAGTATTTTTATACTCACACATGCATAGGTTATGCCCGCACCTTATTGTGTTGGATGCAGATAATAGACATCGCGGATTGAGGTTCAGAGTATCAGGAACAGACGGTACCTAGAGGTGGATCATATGACGAGTCGGTACATAGAGGAGACGGATGGACTTAGAGTGTCGTGGAGGCGTTCTGTACCTACCCTTCAGGTATAAACATTGGAGGATGACCAAGCGGCTATATTTTCTCTTTCATTAGTTTTATTTCATTTTAGTTTTACTTGTACCTTTTACTGTTGGGATTGTATTCTAGCCACTTTTACTTTCAACACTATTTTTTTATACAGTTCACTTGGTGTTTTTTCAAGTTGTGTGCTTGCTTGTTTGTCTGTTTACAGGTTATAAAGGCAATTCAATCCCAGATTTATGGAATTATGGCTTTGGTGCTAGTCACAAGCCTCTGGCCAATGAAAGGCGGGCTTGGGGTAGTCACAGCACGGGCCCTGGGGGACGGGTCATGACAGATAATGTAATATCCCCATAGAATCATAAATATCCATAAATTATGTAAACATATATGAAAAATACATTTATAAAATAATTAATAATATTATTTAAAAAATAATATGAAATTTCATTTTATATTAATAACATTTAAAAAATATTCTAAAAAAAGATAAATTTTTTAAACAAATTAATATAAAATTATAGGGAAAATATTCAAAATATTTTCATGATATCGGGAATATTTTTTCTTTTGGTAAGCGTTAAAAAAATTTCAAAATTTTAAAAAAAGTAATATATAAATTATATGGAAAATATTTTAAAGATTAATTTTGAAACCCTAAAAAATATAAATTTAGTTCAAAATGAAATTACATGATATTTTTATAATTTTAAACAAATATTCTTGAAAAGTTTTTATGAATACGAATGTGGAAAAAAATGATTCTCTACCTAAAAAGGAAATAAGGTTCATTTTAATTAATATCATTCATTCAAAATTGTTGAGTATTATAGATGGTGAAATTGAAAAAATATCTAAAAAATACCTAAACATCCTAAGGGTAATAAATTTAATATATTTTTATATACATTAAATTAAGAAACACATAATCCCAATAAAAAGATAGATTTTAACATAAACCCTTATATTAGGTCTTAAATAGGTATGTATGGACTTTAACCTATTATATAATAAATTAAAAATAGTATAAATATATTTTAGAACCATATTCATACCTATCTTACTATATATCATTCTGTTATTATTTTCAACTACTGATTTATTATCAATTTCTTAGTAAAATCAATATTTGGTTGTCAACTATTTTTTTCACGTATGTTTTGATTCTATAATACCGATCCTTGAATAATGGTTATTGATTAATAATATATAAAACTTTATTATTTTCATTAATATTTTATTTATTCATTATATAATTTGTTAAATCATTTTAGTAATATAGAGATGAAAAATGGATTACATCTCTTTATGAGGAAAGGAGTCTCCAAGAGTGACGATTTAATTTTTTGATGAATGAATAGAAAGGGAGGTAAATAATAAGAATTATATATTATGTGTTATACATCTTCATTATATATATATATATATAACAATATATATAAGGTCGTAATGAAAATTTAGTTATATCGCCTCATGGATGTAGTAGTCAGCACATATATATGTGTGACACATTTATTTTCCATTAGATGTAATATATATATAGAATGGTTTTATTGTTAACATTAAAGTTATTTTTATTTTAAATATATTTATGGAGATATTTTAATATGGTTATATAAAATTTGGAATATGTTTAATTAATAATGAATCTTGAAATAGATTGATAAATACAATCACAACTCTATTAGGTATCCCCCATTGGATTAAACATTTATCCTTCTTACATTGGTCTATTGGTGATGCAAATGACTATAGGATACGGGGAGTAGATTTTGGATATGATTTATTTGTATATGGGTATAGATAAGTTGATCAATGTGTTGGAATAAGTGTAAACTATCACGAACCTATCCTTCCGGTCTTGATTCGCAACTACCACAAGCCCGCAGCAATAGTCTAGGGTCACGTGACAGGCGCCGAAGGCATAACGATCTCGGGGAGACCATCGCCTGTGTACCTAGATACACACACACACACACAACCCATTTGATGAAGGATTGCAGAGTGAAAAGAAAACCAAAGGAAAAAAACAACTATAACCCAACCACAGTCATGCAACAACTTCTAAATATAACAAGTAAAGTGATGAAAAGTACTGACAAGGAAACTGAACGGAAAAAGGAAAAAAACACACGCCCATCCCAAAAGGTTCCACAAATCATCAACATGAGTTGGGTGTATGTATATATATTCTCGACAATAATCCCAAAAAGTGGGAACAAAAGTTGGGTGTATGTATATATATTCTCGACAATAAACATGAACCTATGTGTAAGGGGATCTCCATCTCCAAGCTCAACCTAGGAAAAGTTGACAATAGTTCTAAGGATATCCATCACTGATGCCCAAATGTCCCACACATAAAATCTATATCATCGCTGAACTGTAAAAACATGGGCCCCACTCCGGAAATCACGGAGAAAATTCACTAACTAGCCTCATAGAAAGGGCTGAGTATGAAAGAAGTTGTCGGATAACCCACTGCCCAGCCGAGCTAGAGGGTAAACCCTAAGAGGTTATCGGGTAACCCACTGCCCAACCCAGCTAGAGGGTAAAACCTAAGTTCAATGGGTAACCCACTGCCTAGCTTCACTAGAGGTTGTACCCTAAGTTCAACGGGTAACCCACTGCCCAACCCCGCTAGATGGTAAACCCCGATATGACGGTGGGTAACCTATTGCCCAAACCTGCAGGAGGGTAAACCTAGAATTGGCCAGGTAACTCCGCATTGCTCATGCCATCACTGGTTGTCACTAACATTGCTATCGTGCGTTAGTTCAAAGTGCATCAAAGGAACCTCCGACCAACGCCCTTTCATGTTTCTACATTTTATGAGAACTTGAATGAGGCTTACCATGCCCAAACAGATTACACCATTGCAATCCTCATGGAAAAACACAAGAGATGGGGTATTTACTCACTCGAAACAAACTCCCAAATAAAAATTTATTCAACACTGCTTTATGCCCATAAGACGTCAAAATGGGGCACACAACTCGGTCCCAAAAAAGGTCAGGCAAACTCTACCATCGCGATGCTCTCATAGAAACACGCCAAATCATCTATTCATTCCCCTCGAATGGACGTCTGATGAAAATGACTCAAAACACAACAGACACATTAAAAGAAAGCCCATGGGCCCCACACATCAACTCCGGCATCAATGCCTGAAACTGACCTGAAAAACCAAGTCTCGATGCCAGGGTCACAACACTGCTGACGGCGCCTAAAAAAGACTTTGGATGTGCTCACGCCATCTGAAACAAGGATCTCGGCGAGGGTTTAAATAACACTTAACGGACATGTCACGCCACCGAGCCCCCATATCATGAATTAAAAATTCCCATAACCATTGCAAAACCCTTTTCTTGATCTATGGATCACTTTGACATAGACCGAATGAAAATCTGATTCTCGGTTTCAGAGTTAGAGGCATTTTAACGCCAATGGACGGTGATGCGGTAGGCCGGACCGGTTCAGCCAGTCCACCCCTTCAGACAGTCGGTCCGAGGCTCGTCCACCCTGACTACCTGGCCCACCATGGCCCACGGTTCACCACGTGGGCCAAAACGCTTCACCAACACCCGGCTTAATCCAGTACTGTGATTTTCCACGGGACCCCCACTTTGCGAGTCTCGGTCTGCTCTCGGGGTCGTGACGACCCCGGTCTCGCGCCACATGCAGACATGCGAAGCTGGCCAGGGCGCCCTTCCATGGCCCCGACCACCGGGCCACCATCCTGCTCACTCGTTTCGACCACCAAGGAGCAGCACCACTGCCTGGGGAGCCTGCGATGCTGCCTGGGGAGCCCGCACCACCATCATCACCCATCGGATCGCCGCGCAGATCCACCAGACCGCCTTGGAACCACTAGAAAAAAATGGGATTTGGCTAGAAAACCTTCTGAGGTCACCTCTGACACCCCAATACTCAAAAATTTGATCCTATTGGAACGCTCAAATAGATCCATACTCAAATATGGCCTTTCCTAGATAATTAAATAGAATTTCGATGCTATAAATTGAGTTCAAAGAAGGCGCGGGAAATTAAAACGAAAACGAAATGATGCCTACCTCGTAGGGCATATGCCGACGCTCCATGATCAATCCGCCTTCTCTGGAATAGAAAACACCATATTGGGGAGGATTTGGAGATTGAAGGATGGGGAGGGGTGTTTTTATTGGTAGCATCCACCAGAGATATGTTAAGGGGGAAGAAGGGGGTGTGGATGTGTTTATGTAGGAAAAAATTAATTAAAAATTAATTAATTTTAAACCTCCACTAGTAGCCCATACCCAAACTCTCAAAGGGGTCGAGGTTATGCTAATCCTAGGGATAAATCCTTGTTCTGAGCACAATGATGATCTTATAATTTTAATCTGAGCCTCCATTCAGAAGTTATAAATTTCACGCCCAAGGATTCTAAATTACAAAAACACCCTTTGTGGATTTTTCCACAGAAGCGTTGTTCTTATGAACGTTACAAATTTCCATGGGTAGAAAACACAGTCCGGACTCAACGATGACTTTGGTTTTTTCATCCGAGCAACCTTTGATGAGTTAGTCTGTTTATATGGTGGGTCTAGTGTAAATATACTTAAATTTTAATTACAACCACACCGGGGATCGAAATAGAATTCCATCTGAATACACTGCTATAGAGTAACATAAAGAATTAAAATTAAATGTCTCACAGGCTCAAAACCTAGGTTATTAAATCATTCCCTTCTTCATGTTTTTCATCCCTAGAAAAAAACTACAAAAACAACTTGGTATACTGAGCTCGCATATGACTCTCTCATTCCTAGGTGCTCTCTAGTACCCTCTGGTGCTCCCACAACACTCAAACCAACGGAATGGTCCATCCACGAAGATTCCACTCCTTCCGGTCATCAATCGCCATCGGGTGCTCCAAGAAGGTGGCTCCATCCTCAATGTCTAGCTCTCCCTAGTCGATGACATGCATGGGGTCATGCACGTATTTCCTCATCATTAGCACATGGAAGACATCATGCACTCTCTCCATCTATTTGGGTAGATCAAGATAGTAGGAAACCTCAGCAACCCTGCACACGATCTCAAAAGGCTCGATAAACCTCGGGGACATCTTGCATGTCCGGCCAAACCTCTATGTTCCACGTGGTGGGGAGACTCTCAAAAAGACATGGTCCCCCTGCTCGAACATCAAATTCCTACGATGACCGTCTTCGTAAGACTTCTGTCTGCTCTAAGCCTTCCTCATCCACTCACGAATGAAATGTAGTTTCTCTGTCATCACCTGCACCAACTCTAGGCCCACGAGGGAGGTCTCCCCAACCTCCATCTAGCACAACAGTGAGCTGCGGTGTCTCCTGTAGAGGGCCTCAAAAGGATCCAGGTCGATTGTAGAGTGGTAACTATTGTTATACGCGAACTCTGCCAAGGTCAAGTCATCCTCCCAGCTTAGGCCAATGTCTAACATGCATGCCCAGAGCATATCCTCCAACACCTGGATAGTGTGCTCAGTCTGCCCATCCATCTCGGGATGAAAAGTTGTACTCATCCACAGCCAAGTCCCGAATTCCTCCTGAATTCATCACCATAATCGCGATGTAAACCACATATCATGGTCGGAGACGATCACCGAGGGTACTCCATGAAGTTAGTTGATCTCCCAAACGTACTGCTTCCCTATATTCTCTACCGAACTCTCCTCTCTTATGGAAAGGAAGAGATCTGACTTCGTGAGTCATTCCACTATCACCCAAATGGAATCATGGCTCTTCGTCGTACGCGGATTCCATGTAGAGAAGTTCACAGATATTCCATCCCACTTCCATTATATGATATCAAGGGGCTGTAACAACTCTACCGGAACCTGATGATCTGCCTTCACCTGTTGACAGGTAAGACACTGAGAAACAAAGTCAGTTATGCTCCACTTCATGCCGGACAACCAAAAATAAAACTGAATTTCTCTATAAATATTCCCCACACTGGTATGTACAGCCAAGGGAGATGTGTGAAATTCCCACATCACCTCCTCTAGCATCTCCACTGTTACTGTAGCTCGCCACTGAAACAAGATCTCATGATTCCAACCTTTAGAATACCTATCAGGTGCATTTCCCATGGATATCTGATCACACAGTACCTTTATGTAGACATCTCCCAACAGCGACTCTCTCACATGCTCAAGGGGAGAAGGAGTGAAGATCATCGACTGTAGAAAAGTCTTACCCTACTGCTCCAACAAGGTCAATTGTAGGGATGCCAACTGATCTGATGCTTCCCGCACTAGACGAGCCCAAGACTTCCTGCTAAGGGCATCTGCTACTATGTTTCCCATTCCTGGAGTGTAGACTTTGAAATAATAGTCCTGAAAAAACTCCAGTCATCACCTCTGCATCATATTCAAATCCCTCTAAGTGAATATGATCTTGAGACTCTAGTGGTCTCAGTAGACCTAACAACGCTCACCCAAAAGATAGTGTCTCCATAACCTCAAGGCGAATACCACCACTGCCTGCTCCAATGAGTTGGTCACATAATTCTGCTCATGGGGCCTCAACTACCTCGACCCATATGCAATCACTTCCCACTACTGCATCAGCACACACCTGAGCCCAGCTCCAATAGTGTTGTAGTATACTATGAACTCAACACCCTTCTCTGGAAACCTCAACAGTAGAGCACTAGTCAGCCTCTGCCTCAACTCCTCGAAGGTCATCTGATACTAATCAGTCTAGGTGAATAGTTGTCCCTTCCGCATCAATGCGGTCAAATGGGCAATAATCCTAGAGAAATCAACCAAAAACCTCATGTAATACCCTGCCAAACCAAGGAAGCTCCGTATCTCAGAATAATTCTTGGGTGGATCCCAGGAAAGTACTGCCTCTATATTTGCAGGATCAATGGCTGTTGATACTCGTTTCCATCACAGAGTCTAACGGCTAAAAAAGGAGAATACCTTAGCATAAAGAGATTCAAACTTTGAAGAATCATCAAAAATTGAAAAAATCCTGAACATGTATTTGTTTATGAATGGGCTGCACAAGTTTCATCATGGTCGCACAAGTATACTTGCGCACCACATATAGGTCGTGTAGGTGAATTGCACGCCCAATTTTATTTTCACCCATGGTCTTTAGTAGCCTATAAATACCCATTGTGGGCCCCCCCCCATTTGGAGGAGTAAAAATTCCAAAAGTCATATTTAATCTCTCGGTTCCCTAGTCTCTACTTGATGTTGTCTGAACACTTCTAAGGTAATTTATTAACTAGAATGGAAGATATAAAGAGGCGAAATAAGGCCAAAGTGTTGAAATTTATTAACACTTGCACGCCTAAGTGTCTAACCCTTATGGGAAATGAAGACACTAGAATGCCACCTTATCCCTTCAATAGAACTTACATGCCACCCTTTTGGAAGCCTTTAGGAATAATACTAAGGGCTTGAGCCAAGCCTCGCCCAAGTATTACCTTATGGATTAATTGTCGTGCAAGTATCTATGTGTCGTGCAAGTATACTTGCATGACCTGGACTTGCGCCCCCAAACAGCACTTGCGCTTCTGCATCTTTACTGGTGCCTCTCCTACCTATACAATTATTTTCTTCAAATCCACCTCTCCTCATCAATATTTAGCCTTCAAAACCCACTTCAAATCCATTTTTGGCATTGTTACATTGATTTATTCCTTATCAGAAAGGAGTTCTGTGGAACATCTCTCAAAACGTAGTGATTTTTATATCATTATGTCACTAAGGTTAGATATTTCATTTATTCAACCTCATCCTTTAAGATGAGAAGATATTTAATCTGGGCCACCTTTTCAGGAGTAACCCCCAGTCCAAGTTCCCTAACCTGGGCCTCCTTTTCAGGAGTACGCCCCAGTCCATGTTCCCTAAACCTATGATTCTTTTTTTGGAGTAAGCCTCAGTCATGCTTTTCCTTAACCCAGACCTCCTTTAAAGGAGTAATCCCTAGTCCATGTTCCCTAACATGGGCCTCCTTTTTAGTAATAAGCCTCATTCCATGTTCCCTAAACCTAGGCTTCTTTTACAGGAGTAATCCCCAGTCATAATTTTCCCTAACCTGGGCGTCCTTTTCAAGAGTAATCTCATGTCCAAGTTCCCTAACCTAGGCTTCCTTTTCAGAAGTAAGCCCTAGTCTAAGTTCTATTAATAAGGGAATCCTCCTTGAGAGTAAGTCCGAATAATAATTTTCTTTAACTTAGGCCTCCTTCTCAAGAGTAAGTTCCGTGTTTCAGGTCCCCTTAACCTGGACATCCTTTTCTGAAGTAAGCCCCAGTCATTATTTTCCTTAATATGGGCCTACTCCTTAGGAGTAAGCCCCAAATTCTAAATCCCCTTATCCTGGGCCACCTTCTCAGGAGTAAGCCCCAAGTCTCAAATTCTTTTGATTTTGGTTTACTTCTCAGGAATAAAACCCAATCATAAGTCCCCTCTAATTTAGGTCTCCTTCTCAAAAGTAAGCCCTAAGTTATGTATCCAAATCTCCATAAAGCACATATACCTTTATGGACCTTGTTCCAGGGTTTCTTTCCTGAATTAAATCCCAATCCTCATCTATTTGGGCAGTTATACATACATAATCCCCACATCATTCCTTATGATTTCATCATTCGTGGAACAATATTCAGGTTTTACTAATACCTATTATTTTTCACACCGAGCATGACTCATGTGAGCTTAGAGTGTAAAAGTAATTATTACATCTTTGTTTGGGCCATCAATCATGCATAAACCTCATACTTCTGTATTCGAAATACATGGGATCTAATTTTATTCTTAAAAATGGATACGTAGGTATCCCATATACGGGTACGATCCCAACTCTGAAATAATCAATGTCCTTCTGAACGACAATAAACTTCATGTGCCCCACTGAGTGGCTTTAAAACTAGTATGGCTATCATAATGACCAAGATATTTCTATAGAATGTGTTGAAGGATACCATTGACTAAGAATCTCAAACAAATATAGATGATTCTCTATCAATGTAGAACCTCAAATACATATAAAAGATTCTCTAAATCTTATACATATCAATCATTGATTGTCAGATCTAAAGGAATGATCATTTTCATACTTGGTAATTTAATAAGGATTCACAAACGTAACTTAAATCTATATAGAGAGTCTCGTAGTAGAAAATAATTCCCCCCAGAAAGGTGTTATGAGTCTGAACTCCCATCCTCTTGACCAATGAAAATTCGTAACTCTCATCAGTCCGCAACTAATGAGCACCTAACATGGGAAAGTAGGCCCAAATGGATATAGGATCATTGGATGTTTGTAGTTATAAGAATAAACCCGTTAGAAACGGATTGGAATGTTTGAACCATAAACAAACGAGGTCATCCCCATATACAGAGGAAAAAAATGGTGAACCTGACTTAAATCCTTAACCAAGTTAAAATGGTATTTTATTTATTTGTTAGGCCCCTATTTAAACTCAATGAGAGGGCCAAAAAAATAATCAATAACATATGTGCTCATCCAAAATATGTAGTGGCCGGACTTTTCTTGATTATGTCTACTATATCAAATGGGCACTTGTTTCCATGATCTATCTGCATTACAGAAATGGCTTCCCAATAGTTCACACCTGTGAATGCTTCTGCCGCTAATCCTGCTGGATCTTTGTCTTCTTTGAGGACGACATCAACAACTCAGTGTCTTCAACGCCGGGTTTAAAATGAAATGGTTAAGGAATACCATCAACATGTTACCATTCCAACTCTGGAGGCCTCTCTAAAATCCCTCCAAGTCAATAATTCACCCTGGTTGTCCAGTAACGACGACTAGTGATCAAGAAGTAGGCGGTGTCGACCACCATTTCAAATAGTTTCGGGTCATTGTCCCCAAAATGCAATCACCCATCCCTCCCATATTATGGGTACGTTATTAAGAAGGTCACTCAAGGACTTAATTCAAAGAGACAAGAGTCCTTACCGAGGGCTCCAGTCAACAATCGATGTCAAACGGTTGTGGTAGTGCGCCCTCAACATGATGACGGTATCGCCTTTGGGGGTTCGTCTCAGGTTCCTCATACCCTATCACACAAGCCGAACCGCCAGAGGTGAAATATGGCCAATAGGGAGAATGTTCTTATCTCTACCCCATCTAGAGAAGTCCATCAAGCCAACTTGATCGCATGCAATGAGCAGGCATATACACCCATCTATCCTGATGATACAGCTCAGCAGACTCGTCTGGTAGTAACACACCAATCCTACCAGGAAATTCGATCGGAGTATTATAGGAAGGCATATAAACTTGTTTATAACTCATCATCTAGTCAGCAGGCTCGTCTGACTACAACCAATGAAGCTCACCAATCTAATATGGTGGTAACTGATAAGCAGGGGCATACACCTTTTTACAATCAACAATTGTATCAGCAGTCTCATCTTCCAGTATAGAAAGAAAATTTTCAACCATACTTGACGAAGAATACACAGAAGGAACATACACCTGCCAATGTTAATCAAGCCTTCCAACAGTCTTATTTGGTAGCACTTGGAGAAGTCAGTCGGAAAGCTCTGATGACAACTTTGGAGAAAACTCACCTCTCTACCCCCACACATGAGGACTTCCAGAATTCACTGTCAAGAAAAGGAGGACAGAAGTAGGAAAACACACCTACTACAAGCATGGAATGGACGTATATTCTCGTTCCGACAGCTGAAGTCATCAAGCACATTATAACAATGGTGAAAGAGCAGAATCAAATCTCTACTCATATTCTGGATGCTGTTAGAATATTATAACAGCTTCAGCAGCATCATAGGTAAAGAAATACAAATCTGTCGCTACCAATGGAGTGACTCATCGACATGTCACTCCGAAATTGATACACACCTCTGTTCCTATCCAAGAGGGTTGTGGGGAATACTCCCCCATGTTATACAGACAATCAAGTCGGGAATATACACCGGATTTGAATGGAGATAATCAGCCTAACCTGACTATTTCTCCTGAGCAGGCACATACACCTGCCCATAATAACCAATTTTGACAACAAGTGGTTCCCAAAGTGAGTATGAAGGTGTTAGAACCTGGTTTTTTGTTTCAGGTATGTCTTTCCTTTGTTTGGAGTTTTTGAGAATATATTGGGATTCTGGAAATTTTTGGAAGTACACGCCGTGTACTTTTTGAGTACATGCCATGTACTCTTCTCTGGCTCAATGTCATGTGCTGGCCGTGCCCGGGCCACACACACGGGGTGTACGGGTGACGTGGAGCCCGATTTTGGCGGAGTACGGAAAACCCACTACATGCAGTGTACTTTAAAAATACACACCGTGTACTTTACTTTTTTTACTGAACAGACCGGGGTCGCGCCTCATTGCGTTTTTATCTTCTTCTAGGTCTAGTTCGACCGAGATTGACCCATATGAATGGCTCTTCCATGAGCTTCCGCATCTCCATCCGTTCTCCAATTCAAGCGTGGTCGATTGTGTTGGAAGCGAAGCGGTGAGTGCTTCGTTCTGCATGAACCTTGTTTTCCAATTATTCCTCTTTCTCAAGTTATCTATGGTTGAACGTTTTGTGCATTTTATCAGATCTACGGCGTTCTAGGGGGAATCAGCTATCATGGTTCAAGTATATCGATCTCTTAGGATCGAGGTAGGTGGTTTGTGCCTTACTGTTCAAAGTCTCTGAGTTTTATGTGCAAATTCCACCAATACCCTTGAATGAGGTATTGCGTGTTTACCTTTTTTCCCTCCTTGTTTTCCTTCCTTGCTTGTATGCTTGTGTAGAGGTAAATTGGCCTTGTTAGAGAATAATTTGTTGTTTTTGGATTTATTTTTCCCTTGATTTGTTCTGTTTATGACCTCTGGGTCTTGTTTGCCTTTGCCTGTTACACCTGTTTCCATGCCTTGTGGTTATAGGTTTAAGTGAAACTCATGACATGCTTGTTGCCTTGTAGACTGTTAGCTAAGTAGCTCTATAGGTGTAATTTTGTTAACCAAGTACCTCTATTGGTGTACTTTGGCCTTATAGCATTATTATACACTGACTGGCACGGGGCTGAGAAACCTGGTGCTATAGACCATAAGGGATAGACCGAGTGAGCTTCCGAGAGAGTCTTAGACATTACAGACTACAGAGGGGATAGACCGAGTGAGCTCCTAGAGAGTCGTTGATATTATATACTACAGGAGGGTAGACCAAGTGAGCTTCCTCATATAGTCTTACCTTGTTTGGATTTCATTAAGAACATTCCCAGGCTAGAGGAGGAATTGACTGAGTGTGCTTCCTTAGAGAGTCTGCAGTATACCTGAGGCTATAGAAGGAATTGACCGAGAAAGATTCCTCAGAGAGTCTCCAGACCATGGGGCATAGAGAGTCAAACCGCGTGATCTTCTTCAAGAGTGTCCCTGAGTACCCTAGACTATAAGAGGAACTGACCATGTGAGCTTCCACAGAAAGTCTCATAAATTCGTATGACCAAGCCAGAGGGGTTAGGCTGAGTGCACTGCCCAGAGGGTTGTGGTACTTCTTGGATATGACCAGAGGGGATGGCTACGAGTACTTCCCAGAAGGTTTCTGGCTTCTTAGCTATTTTTTTCACTGCTGTTTATTGGTTGTGGATTTATTGCTTCTATTTATAATCCTTTTTTACTACTTACTCTTTACTGCCTTCTACTTGCTGTTACAGTTTACTACTTATTGTACTTTTACCTGCCATATACTCACTGACTGTTAGGCACGGATCATCAGGTGGTTGCCTACTGGGATTTTATCTAACACCCTGTTTGGGCCATGCATTTGGGCCCAAGAAGACTATTTTGTTGCAGGTATAGACAAGGTGAAGCGCCCATTGACTTCTGGAACTTGATTGCTTGGAGCAGGGGAGCATAGGACCAAGCTTTGGCTTGTGATGCTGAGGAGCTATTTATTTTCTTTCTTTTGTACTTGTCTTGGCACTGTAGTGTTTCCCGCATTGTTACATGTTTGGATGCTTTCCTAGTTATTTATTATGAATCATTTAATATATATATATATATGTTCTCCCATTTGATGATTTAGTCTTCCGTTGTTTATATTTTTGGTTATCACTGCTTCCTCTACTATATGTTTATTCTCTTTCTGTTGTGTACTCTTCCAATGATGCCATAGTTTCCCCACTATCACACCCAAGGCCCTTCCTACTTGTCGGCAGCCTCTGGAATTTGGGGAAATGCGCTTGAGGCCATGTGACCAACCGGGTACGGGGCGCCTCTAGGTGGCTTCCGGAAACGGGACATTACAAAGTGGTATCAGAGAAATTATTTTCTATTGAATTACTATTTTGAGACTTTATCCAGGGATAGGACGGATTTGGTACTTGTTAACAAGTTGTGCCCAGGAGTAGCTAACCCATGTATAGGGAAAAGACATACTACCACGTTATTGCAGTGTTCTGGTTTTGAGATTTTATGGTTGATACGATTTCACCTAGAGTGATTCACATGCTTTGTACTATTATTGTTTTGATATTACGGTTCTATTTCTATCGCAACCCGATGAGATGAGGGTATTCCATCTCATGCATCATCTAGGAACTTATAGAAATCACATTCCTTGCATTCTTTCCATGCTATCTAGGGTGCATTAGAGATTTCATGTTGTTGTGATAGACATTGTGTAGATTATGCATGCTGTTGTGATAGATGCTTGATAGAATCTCATCTGCTTTATTATAGAATTGTTTGTATTTCACTTTGCCCAAATGAATGCCAAATTTTGATTCTTGAGGGGTTATGGGAACTCTTGGATCAGAAGTTTGTGGATCATGATCCTGTTTTCTCTTATACAAAACTATTGGAGATGCCAAGATTTTATTCTCAGGTGGTATGGGCCCTCACATATCGGAATTTGGCACCTCTTTTCGTTGTTTTCTGTGTTTCTGGGTAGGTGTGTACTTTCTGGATACATTTCATGTATTTTTTAGGACGTGTAACTGACTATGTGTGCGGGAACAAGGTATTGTAGAAATAACTTCAGGAACACGTCATGTACGGTAGGTACATGCTGTGTAGTTAGAGCCGTGTACCCGGCCGTGTCACCAACAAAACGGGTCAGGGAAGCTTGAGCAGACACGCCGTGTTGCTTCAAGAACACGCCGTGTAGTGTTGCCCAGGTACCCGGCTGTGTCACGAACAACATGATACAGTGTCACCTTCACCTATAAATGTCGTGTTTGTTCGGAACACTCCGTGTAAACACAAACCATGTAGACGGCTTTGTAACTAACAACATGGGCCGCAGAGTCGGTGTCTAGTACACGCAGTGTCCCTAGGGGACATGTTGTGTAGTCGGAGGATTGTTTGGCTGTTTGAGTTAGCCGTGTAAAGGGACTCTGGCCGGGGAATAGTCTTCGAGTACACATCGTGTGTTGGTTCAACACGCCGTGTAGTTTTAGGTGTTACATGACCTATAGGGTAGGGGTACAGACCCATGTCAGTGGCTTCGGAAGACACGTCGTGTGGTTTTTATACACACCGTGTAGTCATGTTTGGTAAACTTGTGTGTTTTCTTACCCTATTCCTGTTTTTTACTCTTATGTTCTATGTCCTTGTTTTCCTAATCTAAGTTGTAATTTTGATCTTTCCTAGAAATGCCTCTGAGACGTCCCCCGGTCATACGTCTGTCGTCGGGCAGTGATCAGACGCCAGATATGGCTGACCAGGGACTTTCTACCGATCCTCCAGTCGAGCCATCCTTAGCACCAGCTGTCATACCTGTCGTAGGTGCCAATACACGGTTTAGGGAGGAATTCCTGAGGATGATTCAGACCTTCGAGGGAGCACCGCCTCCTGCCCCGTTGATGGGTGAGTTGACGTGGGTTTTCCAGCAGCAGCAACCTCTTACGTTTTCAAGGGATGGAGGACCTCAGGCTGTAGAGTCTTGGATAGAGGCCACACTGACTATCATTGAGCACCTAGAGATCCCTCCGGAGAAAAGGGTAAAGCTGGATACTTATATGATCTGGGACACCTCCAAGAGGAGGTGAGAGGTGATCTCACGGTCAGGGCATCAGTAGGATATGTCTTGGGACGAGTTCCGCCACACCTTCTATGACTACTTTTATCCAGAGACCCTGAGGGCCGATCAAGCCCGGGATTTTATGAGTCTGCAGCAGGGTACTCTCTCTGTTATGATATACTCATCTCCTTTCACTGAGATGCAGCGTTTTACACCAATCCTAGCAGGTGATGAGTTGTTCCTTGCTAGGAAGTTCGAGGACGGTCTCAGGAAGGAGATCTATTCCCAGGTGAATATCTTCCTGTTGACTTCAATATCCTCCATCATCAACCAGGCACTGATCACTGAGCACAATCTGAGGGATTCTAGAGAAGTGAGCCCAGGAGGTTCATTATCTAGAGATGGTGTTCCTCCTATGGAAAGTAGGAAGAATCGCAGAGAGTCTTCAAGAGGAGATCGAGGTTCACGGGATGCGTCTTCTAGCAGCCAGGTTGTATGCTACCAGTGCAGTAAGAGTGGGAATTCTAGGCCTTAGTTCCAGAGGGATCTGATGAAGTGCAGGTCTTGCGGCAATATGGGCCATCTTCAGCATTTCTGTCAC
Organism: Viscum album; assembly: GCA_963277665.1. NCBI lineage: Eukaryota > Viridiplantae > Streptophyta > Magnoliopsida > Santalales > Viscaceae > Viscum > Viscum album. The sequence goes on from OY728140.1 coordinate 1,029,715,587, forward strand.
ATCTTCTCACCTTTAACTGGTGGTAGGGGTTCCTCTATGACCATGCGTTCTGGAGATGCTTCACGAGTTTCCCACCAATCAAGGAACTGGAGTTCTTCCGACCGTTCAGGCCGAGGTGGAGGTCGCGGCCATAGTGGTCAGTCACCAGGTCATCAGCGACAGCAGAGTGGATCATCTTAGAGTGGTCGTCTAGGGGCACAGGGCCGCAGTGTAGGCTAGTCTTTCGCCATGGAGTAGACCTACCAGGAGCAGGATCCCGACCCTTCTACGGTTTGAGATACGATCTTAGTAGCCTCAGTTTTATCTTCAGCCCTTTTCGGTACTGGTGCTTCCCATAGCTTTATCTCTGTTGTGGTTGTGGAGAGCCTTGAGCTCTCTATCTTTTCGTCTGTCGATTTTTTGACACTTGACACAACATTGGGAATGAGGACATCTAGCATACGACAATGCAGAGAGTTCCCTCTTGAGGTTGTAGGGTATCATTTCTTTTGGGACCTCTATGTCCTATAGATAATGGGCTATGATGTGATTCTCAGGATGGACTGGTTGGTTCCCTTCCAGGCATTCGTTGACTTCAATCCCCACAGGGAGAGTTTCACATCACTAGAGGGCGGATGCTTCCTCTATATAGGAGAGTGGGTTGTCCAGGCGGGTAGAACTAGACCAGAGCATCATGGGCTAGGGGAAGTGACATCCCAAATTGCCAGTATTTATCTGGATGACCAGGGCACTTCACAGTTAGACTTTCTTCCAGTGGTGTATCATTTCGGGGATGTCTTTCCAGAAGTCTTTTCATGTTTACCTCTGGTGTGTGAGGTAGACTTTTTGATTGAGCTCGTTCCAGGAGTGGAAACGGTGTCCATTCCTCCTTATAGGATGGCTACACCTGAGTTACAAGAGCTCAAGAAGCAGTTGAAGGAGTTTGCATGCAAAGGGTTTCATCCGACCTAGTACTTCTCTAGGGGTTCCCATGTCCTTTTTGCGAAGAAGGTAGACAGTACCCTTCGTCTTTCCATGGATTATCGGATGATGAACTAGTTGACGGTCAAGAACCGATATCCCTTGTCGAGGATAGATGACCACTTTGACCAGATTCGAGAAGCCCGGGTGTTCTAGAAGATCGAATTGAGGTCTGGTTATCATCAGTTTCGTGTTAGACCATCAGATATACCTTTGAATGCTTTCAGGATCAGGTACGGTCTTTGCGATTATACAGTCATGTTGTTCGGTCTTACGAATGTGCGTGTTGTCGTCATGGCACTAATGAACTGAGTGTTCCATCATTACTTGGACTCTTTTTTCGTGGTCTTCGTGGACAATATCTTGGTGTACTATCACACTCTACATGACCATACCACACATCTTGATATCATTCTGAGTGCACTGAGAGAGCATCGGCTATATGCTAAAATCTCGAAGTTCCACTTTTGGATGGATCAAATTCACTTCCTGGGTCATGTTATCTCGGAGACTGGAGTATCTCTAGACCTAGAGAAAGTGAGATATGTAGTTTCCTAGGAGCATCTGAAGAACGTCTTCGATGTATAAAGTTTTCTAAGGATGGATGGGTACTAAGGATGCTTCATTTAGGACTTCTCGGGCCTAGAAGCACCGTTGACAGGTCTGACCAAGAAGAGTGTGATGTTTTCCTGGTCAGATTCTTGTGAGTCATCCTTTCAGGGGCTGAAAGGGAGGTTGACATCAGCACCGATACTAGTCTTTCCAGATCTAGGCAAGGGATACATTGTTTACTGTGATTCCTCAGGTATCGGGATAGGAGTCGTGCTTATGCAGTGAGATGGAGTCGTTGCTTACGGGTCTCGGCAGTTGAGGCCACACGACAAGCACTACCTGACACATGATCTGGAGTTGGCCGTATTTGTCCATGCCTTACATTTTTGGAGACACTATCTTCTAGGAGATCACATTTCGTTTTTCACTGACCACAAGAGTCTCAAATATATCTTCACTCAACGTGATCTGGATCTGAGATAGCGCAGGTTGGTCGAGTATCTTTAGTCCTTTGACTTCGATCTCACCTATACGCCAGGAAACGGCAATGCAGTGGCAGACGCATGGAGAAGATGAACCCAGATTCAGGCAGTTCAGGAGGCCAGCAGTGAGTGGCAGCTTATGGCCTTGTTCTCTGAGATTCATCTGGAGTTGCACGATAGGAAGGGATAGGCTTTTCTTTCATCTATGGATGTTACCTCTACACTTCTTGATCGAGTACGAATGAGGCAGCTATTAGACTCAGAGGCCTTGGTACTACGGGAGAGTGTGTAAGGAGGGGACCCTCTTCCTGGATGCACAATAGGTGAGGATGAGATCTTTTGCTTCCAGGGATGCGTATGGGTGCCAGCAGACATACGTGAGGTGTTGATGCAGGATTTTCATTCCTCAGTTTGGGCAGTTTATCATGGCGTCACCCAGATGTATCGAGATCTTCATTGCCAGTACTGGTGGCTAGGTATGAAGAGATATGTTTCTGGTTTTGTCATGAGATGTTCTACTTGTTAGCAGGTGAAAGCATAGCATCAGCGACTAGTAGGGCTCTTACAGCAGCTACCTATTCCATAGTGGAAGTGGAACGATGTTGCGATGGACTTCGTGACCGGGTTTCCGAGGTCACCACAGGGAAGTTATGTTGTTTGGGTTGTCGTTGACAGACTTATGAAGGTAGCACACTTCTTTCCAATCAAGGATACCTTTAGTGTTGTTGATATGGGACGACTGTACATCCGTGAGATTGTACGTCTACATGGAGTTCTACACTCCATTTTTCAGATAGGGATTCGCTCTTTACCTCTCGGTTCTGGAAAGGACTTCAGAAGGCTTTAGGTACACAGGTACTTTTGATTATAGCATACCATCCCTAGGATGATGGACAGTCCAAGCTCAAGATCTAGGTGCTTGAGAATATGCTCTGATCTTGCATTCTAGACTTCGGCGGTTCTTGGGAGAATCATATACCTCTTGTGGAGTTCACCTACAACAATGGTTTTCAGGTGACCATTCAGATGGCACCATATGAGGCTTTGTACGGTCGGCCATGCCGATCACCCTTATGCTGGCTGGAGGAAGGAGAGACATCTTTGCTGGAACCTCATCTTGTTACAGAGATTTCGGAGCAGATAGAGTTAATTTGGAAGAGGATGGCTACAACACAGTCTTGACATAAGTCTTATGTTGATTAGTGGAGACGACATCTGGAGATCAAGGTCGAAGATAAGGTTTTCCTGCATGTCCCACAATTTATTGGACATAATAGGATATGGAGACAGGGTAAGCATTCACCGCGGTACGTCAGGCCATTTTAGGTAGTGGAGAGAGTTGGGTCGGCTGCCTATCGGTTGCAATTACCTCAGAGGCACCAGGATATGCATGACGTCTTCCACGTCTCTCAGCTCCAACGTGAATTTTCAGACATGTCTCATGTCTTTCAGACCCAGGAGGTTGAGATTGAAGCAGATGTGTCGTTTGAGGAGCATCCCATCATGATTGTCGATCGCAATAAGATGGTTATCCGAGGCCGTTTTATTCCCCGGGTACAAGTGCTATGGCAGCACAGGCGAGTACAGGACGAGACTTGGGAGAGGGAGGCTGAGGTTCAATCGTAGTGGTCGGAGCTCTTCGAGGTTTCTTCTTCTACGCCCATCTAGGGAAATTTGGGGATGAATTTCTTTAAGGGGAGAAGTTTGTAAGAACCTGGTTTTTCGTTTCAGCTATGTCTTTCCTTTTTTGGAGTTTTTGAGAATTTTTGGAGATTCTGGAAATTTTTTAAGTACACGCCGTGTACTTTCTGAGTACACACTGTGTACTCTTCTCCAGCTCGAAGCCGTCTGCTGGCCATGCCCGGGTAACACACATGGGGTGTACGGGTGACGTGGAACCTATTTTGGTGGAGTATGGAAAACCCACTACATGCCATGTACTTTTAATTTTTTACAAAATGGATGGGGGTCGCGCCTCATTGCTTTTTTCATCTTCTTCTAGGTCTGGTTCAACTGAGAGCGACCTGTACAGCCGGATCTTCCCTGATCTTCTGCCTCTCCGTCTGTTCTCCAATTCGAGCGCGGTCGATTACATTGGAAGCACAGCAGTGAGTTCTTCCTTCTGCTTGAACCTTGTTTTTCAATTCTTCCTCTTTATCATGTTATCTAAGGTCGAATGTTTTGTGTGTTTTCTCAGATCAACGATGTTCTAGGGGGAATCAGCCATCATGGTTCAAGTATGTCGATCTCTTAGGATTGAGTTAGGTGGTTTGTGCCTTACCATTCAAAGTCTCTGAGTTTTATGTGCAAATTACACCAATACCTATGACCAGGGTATTGCGAGTTTACCTTTTTGTCATCATTGTTTTCCTACCATTCTTGTATGCTTGTGTAGAGGTAAATTGAACCAGTTAGAGAATAAATTCTTGTTCTTGTATGTATTTTTCCATTGATTTGTTCTGTTTATGTCCTTTGGGTCTCGTTTGCTTGTGGTTGTTACACCTTTTTCCATGAATTACGGTTATAGGTTGAAGTGAAGCTCATGACATGATTGTTTCCTTGTAGACTGTTAGCTAAGTAGCTCTATCAGTGTACTTTGGTTAGCCAAGTAGATCTATTGGTGTACATTGGCCTTATATAATTATTATGCACTAACTGGCATGGGGCTGAGAGAACCTAGTGCTATAGACCATAAGGGATAGACCGAGTGAGCTTCCTATAGAGTCTTAGACATTACAGACTACAGAGGGGATGGACCGAGTGAGCTCCCAGAGAGTCTTGGATATTATAAATTATAGGAGGGTAGACTGAGTGAGCTTCCTCAAATATTCTTACCTTGTTTTAATTTTATTACGAACCTTCCCAGGCTAGAGGAGGAATTGACCGAGTGAGATTTCTCAGAGATTCTGCGGTATACCTAAGGCTATATGAGGAATTGACCGAGATAGCTTCCTCAGAGAGTCTCTAGACCTTGGGGCTAAGAGGGTTATACCACATGATCTTCCTCAAGAGAGTCCCTGACTACCCTATACTATAAGAGGAATTGACCGATTGAGCTTCCCCAGAGAGTCTCATAAATTCGTATGACCAATCCAGAGGGGTTAGGCTGAGTGCACTACCTAGAGGGTTGTGGTACATCTTTGATAGGACCAGAGGGGATGGCTGTGAGTACTTCCCAGAGGGTTTCTAGATTTTTAGTTGTTTGTTTCACTATTTTTGATTGGTTGTGGATTGATTGCTGCTATGAATCATCCTGTTTTACTGCTTACTTTTTACTGCCTTCTGCTTGCTATTGATGTTTACTGCATATTTTACTTTTACCTTCCATATACTCAGTAACTGTTAGGCACAGATCTTTGGGTGGTTTCCTACTAGGATTTTATGTCACACCCTATTTGAGGCATACTTTTGGCCCCAAGCAGACTATGTTATTACAGGTATAGACAAGGGAAAGTGCCCTTCAACTTCTGGAACTTGATTTCTTGGAGCAGGAGAGCATGGGACCAAGCTTTGGATTGCGATGCAGAGGAGATGTTTATTTTCTTTCTTTTGTACTTATATTGTCACTGTATTGTTTCTAGCATTGTGACTTGTTTGGCTTCTTTCCTAGTTATGTATTATGCATTATTTAATATATATACATATGTGCTCCAGTTTGATGATTTAGTCTTCCACTGTTTATATTTTTGGTTATCACAGCTTCCGCTACTGTATGTTTATTCTCCTTCTGTTGTGTACTCTGCCAATGAAGGCATAGTTTCCACACTATCACACCCAAAGCCCTCAATGCTAGTTAGCAGCATATGGTGTTTGGGGAAATACGCTTGAGTTCATGTGACCAACCGGGTACGGGGCACCTCTGGGTGGATTCCGGAACCGGGACATTACAGAAGGTGTCTAATAAAAATAAATGTTCAGCACAGTCAAGAAATCAAGAGACAATCCGTAATAAGGTCTTGCTCGATGATGGAATTCTTGAAGCCCTTATACAATTGTCTGTTGAAACTCAAGATTTTAGTCTCTCATTTCCCAATAGTGGGAACAATACTTCCTAAGGTCTTCATCAAACACTTCCACATGAAGGCTTGCTTCATGACAGTTCAGTCGATCTCGAAATATCATCTTCAGATGAGAGCCACAATAACCCTCTGTGTGGCCAGAAGATCAAGGAGAAAAAGTTTTCATCTAATGATGTATCCCACCATGGTGGCCTCCTTATGATGATGAATTTATCTGTGAACGTCCTCTCCATATTAGTAATTCACATTTCCTATAGAATTCTTCAAAGGACAATGCAGTGACGAGGAAGCCTTCTTATCTTGAGGCACTTGAAAATGTGAAGTGATTCATGTCTGATGCATTACTTTTAATGGGTGAAATACTCTCTCAATCAGAAGATAGCCCAGGGTGTAGTTCATTCTCTGAACCACCCCTGGGTCATTCATATTCAAGTTTGATAAATGAATTCTCTAAAAATCCTGTTGAATCTAATGAAGCAACAAGGAAGAACCAGATTTTGTCTAATCAGGTAGAAGAATCCTTATCAAATGATAAAGAGGAAATGCTGAATATGAGAAACAAAATGGCTAAAGTTGAAGTACCAGTCATGTTTTGTCCTTTGGCTGACTCTCAGTATGATATTCCAGAAACATTGATGGATGATTATATTCATGATATTTGTCTCAACATGTGGAAAACTATTTTTCAATTGAAAGATAAAATATTATTTTATGATGAATATTAAAATAATTTCAAGATAATAGAAGAGTTACAACGTCAAATTGATTTTTCATCTCTCTCAGTTTCTCGATATCCAAAGGCTGAAAAGAAGTAGAGAGCCCTTCAATGTTCATTACTTAACACACACAAAATATTGCACCAGTTAATTGGCAATGCCCCATCAGGTATTCATATTAGAGGATGGGGTGTTCATGGAGAACTTCATTTCACTGTAATCTCCAGTAAACGAAGCCTACCAAAAATTGTCTCATGGAATGTTATTGTCCATGGCTGGCCACAACGAATTGGTTTTGTTTGTAATCAATGGCTTGCTCATGAACAGACCTCAACAAGTTCCTCCCAAAGTCAGGAATACAGAGAACAAGTTGTCAAATTACTCTTGCATCAGTAAAATGAGAATATCGAACATGCCTCTCATTTAGAACGTGCAAATCATTGGGTGATATAAGTGTCTGAAATCATCCAACGGTCATTTGAGAAAAATAAACTTAGTGGATGTAGGTTAATGCATCCGGAAAATTTCTGGACTAATTTCCACAAGATCGAGGATATATTTTAAGAAAGTCTCAATTGTATCAGCTCAAGAGCCACCTCAGCTTTACAGACTGGGGACTCTTTTAGCCAAACCCTCGGAATCAACAAATAGGATTCAAGGAGTTGAGCAGGAATACTAGTAACAACCTCAGTCCACCAGACTGGGGAGTTTTTCAAATCCTCAATCTCTTCCTTAGCGAAAGTCTGTCTTCTCTCGATTAGGGAACAAGCCACAAGATGAACGAAGAGCCGAATTATCATGAGATTCTCTCCAAATTACGGTTCGTCAAGAAGTACCTGAGGGATCAAATCAACAAAAGGAAATGTCTTATCAAGGGCATGGAAGAAGTAAATATCGCAAAAATGCTGATAGAAGGGATGCAAAGCATTATGCATCAATAAATGTCATCAATTCCATTGTTGCTGATACTCCAGAACATGTGGCTCACTCAGAGGGATCAGAAGAAGATGTTTCTACTCAAGAGGTTGTACACACAGAGGTAAATGAATAAGGTGTGCGTACACGAAATCAAAGGCTTACCCAAAATCTAGATATTACTTCAAATAACCAACTCCCCCCTCTCCGAAAGGAATCAAACAAGGGGAAAGGAAAAACATCAGGTTACATTCCACCCTTCCTCTGGAGAAGGCCAATCACTCTCACTGGAGCAAATATTCGCATAGTAGGAGGAAGAAAATGAATGAGGTAAGGAGGTTGAATGCAGAACTACTTCAAGGTAGTCTCCCTCTTAAGCATGCAGAAGTCAGTCAATCAAGGGAATTTATTGAAGCTATTGAGATGGATCAAGAATACCCTCCTTTACCAGTACACCCTCATAGGTCTAATATCATGGTTCATGAGCAACCACAATTGTTAGTGCTACCATCTGTTGCAGTACTAGTCACCACACCTATCCAAACTTCAGTTATTGCACCTGCTTAGGTCCATGCTCAACCAGATGTTTCTCAAAAGTTAATAACTACCATTGAGTAATTAACAACTCGGTTGGAAGCTATGGATGGAAAACATGCACAAATTCAACCAGAAAAAAGAGCTTATCCTGAATGGGTTGATTCAATTCCCCCCCCGTCAAATTTTTCAAGTACCATATTCAATATTTTTAATGGTTCGGGAGACCCAAAACAACACATAACTCATTTAGTTTCTCATTGTGATCCTATGATGGGAACTTCTCAACAACAAGAAGTAGTTAAGCTCAGGTGTTTTGTACAGTCATTACAAGGGCCTACCTTTGTCTAGTTTACAAGCTTGAAATCTCGGTCAATTACCGGGAGGGAAGATCTCCGTCAATGATTCCTTCTTCAATTCAGCTCAACTTTTCCAAAGACCACAATTTTTTATCATACAAATTATAAGATAAGGGAGAATGAATGTGGTTCATATTTTATTGCTCACTGGAAGGGATTAACATATTCCCTAAGCATAGAACTCCCTCAAGAAGTATTATTTCCAATATGTGTGTCAAATTTTCATTATGAATTACGCTCACCATTGATCCCTGTGAAATAAAAAGGAGGGTTTCGAGACCTTACAACAATCGCTCAGTAGATTGAAGACTCTCTTACAAAGACTAAGGATAAAACTTGTGTAATTCCATCAGCTCCTGGAAGGAGAATGGGTAATGCAGAGACTGATATAGTTATGCTTAAACAAGAACATGTACCTACTTCTACTTCAAAACCATTATCTTATCGAAGGGCTCCACCTCCTGAGCATCAACAAAATAGGCCATTTCATCAAGATGATCAAATAAAACAAAGACAGATACAATTTGAGGAGTTGAATAATAAATTTTATTCTTTCCAAAATGAACAAGTTCCTGGTTACTTCATTTTCGCTCTGGAAATTAATCTGGTTCAATTTCCAAGGCCTAAAAGGGTGAACATGTAAGGAGATGAATATAATCCCAAATATTTACCATTTAATCAGATGTTGGGGAATCCCATTTTTGAGTGTTTTTTCTTTAATGACCTCCTACAAAAATGGTGGACACCTGACAAGTGAAAATGAAAGGTTCTTCAGCTCAATAAGCATGTGTTACTGCTAAAAATCCAGAGAAAGAAGGTGAATGGAAATAAGTAAAAAGAAAAAATGTGTAGAAATATGATAATTGGATGGTCAGAAAAATGATCAACCAAACTCATGCAACTTTACGGATGCAATTGAAAAAACCAATTGTGTCTACTACTATGAATTCCACAACAAACCCTCCTTCAACAATAGAAGAATCCTCAAAGAAACGACATAATTCAAAGAAAGAAGAGCAGTCAGAAGAAGATGAGATCATGTCAAAGCCCACATTATCTTCGACTCTGGAAGATTTGATGCCATATACTTTAAAGCCACGTGCACCGCCCCACCAAATAGAATACCCTAAACTGGTTGATTAGGCAGAGTCTTCATCAGATGAAGAGTTGATCTTTGGTCTTGTTAACATGATTCACTTAACAGATCCTTATGCTAGTCACAGTTTTGATCTTGATGATACTTAGTTCCCTGTACTGAACAGAGGAATTAAAGGGAGTTCAAGAGCATTAGGATATAGAGGAAGACATGGGTATCGTTGAAGCCACTATTTTAATCCTACCCGTACAAGAACTGTATATATAGTAGAAACTCATGGAAGAGACCTTCAGCGGGCTCAACCAGAACAAGAAAGTTCTTCCACACATAGAAGATTCACTCCCGGCATAGTTATTTTGGAGGACTTTTTGGCGGCTACAACCTCTTCCTCTCAGCAAATAAATAGACCTATTTTGTCTAATATTCCAAATCCATGAGTATTCCCATCTCCCACCCTGATACAACAAGCATCTACTTCCAAAGCATCAACTTATATTCCACCTGTGAAACCACATGTTCTTGTTGGAAAACGCAGACCTTTGGATCAAAAATATGATGTCTTGAAACATTTGGCCCATGTACCAGCCATGTTTTCAATTCTTGATGTCTTGAATATATCAAAGGATCTTCGGGAGGCAGTCATTTAGGCTTTGTCAAGTCCTCAGGAATTCAAAACTGAAATTGTTGCGGTTGAAGTCTACTATGTAGAGAATGATCCTGCAGAATGTCATGCAGTGATATCTTTTATAGATGAAGATGAAGATGATGTTTTTCAGGGACAGATTAGACCTTTTTATTTATCTGGAAAGGTTAATGATGTAGACATCCAAAGATCTTTCATTGAAAATGGTTCAGGAGTCAACCTCACCCCCATTCGTAAATTTCGTCAATTTCACCTCACTAAATCGGATTTATCTCCTTCTACTTTGATGGTGAAAGGATATGATAAAAATGAAAAAGAAACTCTAGGCGAGATGACACTCAGAACTAAGTTTGAGATCTTGTATCTAATTAAAATTTCATGGTTGTTCGTCATGAAACAGTCTTCAACATTTTTCTTGGAAGACCTTGGCTACATCAACATGTGGCTATCCCTTCATCATACCATCAATGTCTCAAATATTATTTCAATGGTCAAATTAGGACATTTTATGGTGATAAGTCCCCATTCAAAACATGTGAATCTCAATACATTGAGGGATAATTCTATCACATGGAGGGAAAAGAGGTATCTACGATAAGTGAGGTAACCAAAATTTATGCTCGATGTGGTTTGGAAAAGATTCCAGTAAATCCATTCTTACATGTGAGTGTCGATTATGTGTTCCCTATGATTTAAATTGACAAGATATACCCAAATCCAAATAATCTTATATAAACTTACGTAATGTCAATTACGACAATCAGGCCAGACAACATGGTAGAAATTAGTGATTCACCAAGCAATGATGAAACCTTGAATGGAGATCTCTTCATTTCATCCACTGAAATCCAGCAACTCTATACTTCAAAAACCAGGCCAGAAGAAGTTATAGAAATGTTAGAGATAATCGACGATGTCGATTCTCAATCCATAATTTCCACTTAAATACCCAAGGAAGACCCTTCATCCTCAATCAGGACAAAAATGGTAGCCTCTTCTTCAAGATGTTCAAATTTTAACATCTCTCTTAGTAATGGATATTCTGCTTCATCATCAACTATGCAAGTAGAAATAGAATAAATAAAACGTGTTGATTAATTAGAGGAAGATCACAGAGATGCTCCTCCAACATTTGATGAGGGTATCTCTACCACAGTGGATGAACTCAGAGAAATAAATCTGCATACAAAAGAAGATCCACGGACCATATTAATTAGTACGACAATGACACCTGAAGAGAGAGAAATGTATATTTCCTTTTTAAAGAAAAATCAAGATATATTTGGTTGGAAGAGTACAGAAATGTGAGGGCCTGATCCCAATGTTTCTACTCATCATTTGGGTTTTCCAGAAGAAAATCGAGGATTCAAGAAAGCCGCAAGAAGAACACACCCAACTTATGCTTTCAAAATTGAAGCTGAAGTGGATATGAATATCAAATCTAACATCGTCAGAGAAGTACAATATTCCAAGTGGTTGGCTAATATTGTCCCTTTGAAAACGAATAATGAGCAAATTAGAGTTTTTAATGATTTCAGAGATCTTAATTGGTATTATCCTAAGGACGATTTTCCAGTTCCGATCACAAAACTCTTAATCGATGCAACAACTGGATATGTAGAACTTTCCTTCATGGATGGATATTATGGGTATAATGAAATCTGAATGGCTCTAGAAGATGTAGAATCTATATCCTTCAGAGCCCCTTAGGGTGTGTTTTTCTATTGGGTAATTCCCCTTGGACTGAATAATGCAGGCACAACATATCAGCGTTCCATGCGCTGTATCTTCAAACCCTTTTTAGGGAAATTTGTTGCACGTTATGTGGAAGATTTGGTGGTTAAATCCAAACAATGTTCTCTTCACTTGGCTTATTTGGAAATCATATTCCACAAACTTCGACAAAACCTTTTGAAGATGAACCCCGTAAAATGTTCTTTTGGGGTAACCTTAGGAAACTTTCTCAGCTTTGGGGTACACCATCATGGAATTGAAGTCAATCCTGAGAAGACAAAGTCAATCCTTGATATGTCACCTCCTCTAAATTTGAATTAATTTAGAGGAATTCATGGAAACATGGCCTATATTTAGTGTTTCATCACCAATCTTGCAGGAAAAAGTATACCCTTCACCAAAATGATGAAGAAGGGAGTCACTTACCAGTGGACTAAAGAGTGTCAAGAAGTATTCAATATTCTCATGAAATATCTCTTATGTTCAACGGTATTAATTCCACCTATAGAGTTAAGACCAGTTATTCATTATATGAAAGCTTTAGAGTGGTCATTGGGTGCCTTCCTTGCCCAAAATAATGAAGCTGGGAATGAAAATAACCTTTACTATCTCATTCAGACTATTCTTGAAGCAGAAACCCGATATTCAAGTATTGAAAAGTGTTGCCTTGCATTAATATTTGTAGTTCAGAAATTGAGACACTACATGCAGCATCATGAGGTCCAATTTTTATCTCGCAATAACTCGCTCAAATTCATCAATAGTCGTCCAATGCTTATAGGACTTCTGGTAAAGTGTGTAATTATTTTTTAGTAATTTGATATCCAGTACGTGTCTCGAAGGCAATAAAGGGGCAATATCTGGATGATTTCCTTATTGAACACCCTTCAGTAGAAGATACATCTTTATATTTTGAACTCCCTAATGAGGAAGTCTTTTCTATTCAAGATAATCTTCAAACATGGTAAATGTAATTTTATGGTGCTTCCAGAAGTCCAACATGGAAGAAAATGGAAGATCCTAAATTCAACAAAGTTGGGTTATAAATTATACTTATTTCCCTGAAAAAGGCAGTTCTACCCTATTATTTCTTATTGTGGGAAGGCAATAGAACTAATGAAGAAGAATATCAATCTCTCATCGCAGAATTGGAGTTTGCACTTTAGGCACAAGGGAATCAGTTAAAGGTAAAAGTTTATTCAGACCTGGTAACCAAACAAGTCAATCGGGATTATAAAATCATAAAAGAAGCGTTAATCCCTTTGTATGATTACGTCAAAGAGTTAAAGGTGGTATTACTTTCAGAACTGACATTTTCTTATGTCTCGCGATCACATAATTCTCATGCTGATGCATTGGGTAATATAGCCACAACTTTGGCACCTATCAGGGAATGCCTTCAAAAATAGAACACTCCCACCTCATAGAGCCAAGAAAGAACAAATCTGGTGACGTGTGGTAAATTTTAATCTTTATGATAGCTCAGATCACCTAGAAAAAATTCTCAACAAAATAGTTTTTGATGGAATTCTCTTCAGAAGCATTGATGGTGAAGAGACAATGGTTGTCATGAAAGAAGTATATGCAGTAGTCTGTGGTGCCCACCAGTCTGGGCATAGACTATCTGATCAAATTCGAAGGCTTGGATTCTTTTGGCCTTCAATGATACAAGATTATGTTGATTTCACTAAGAAGTGTCATTCTTCCCATGTATGTGTCAACTTCCTTCATTAACCCCCATAGTTTCTTCATACAACTAAATACTAATGGCCATTTGCCACATGGGGAATGGATGTAGTGGGACCTTACCCTTCAGCATGATCCAAGTAGTTTAAGTATATTCATACTGCTACTGACTACTTTTACAAATGTTCAGAGGCAATACCTCTCAAATAATTTATTTCAAAATGTATCGTTAGCTTCAACAAGTCTATCATCATTACCAGATTTGGTGTCCCTCATACCATATTGATGGACAATGGCACCAACTTCTATTAATCTATGGTAAGGAAGTTGTATCAAGAATATGACATCAAATCCAACCATTCCTATCCATATCATGCAGCATCCAATATCCAAATAGATTCCCTCAACAATAATCATTCAAATACATTACAAAAGATGGTGGATAAATATAAGAAATCAGTTCCTGATAAACTTTTTCATGCTTTATGGGCTTATCAGACCCCCACCCGCACTAAAACGCGGTCAACTCCATTTTCATTGGTATATGGAATAGAAGCAGTCTTACCCATTGAAGTTAAATTACATTTGCTCAGAGTGGCCATTTATGATCAGTCATATATAGATGAACAATCTTAGAAGTGATTGGATGAATTGGAACATTTAGATGAAAAGAGATTGTGCACCCTGCACCACTGGAAGTCTATCAGAATCGAATAGCATGAGCATTGAACAAAAAGGATTGTCTTTGTTCATTCATTCAAGGGGAATTGGTATTGGTTCCAATGATACCAGGAAAGAAACCTCCCAAGCTTGATCCAAAGTGGTAAGGACCTTACCCAATACATAAGGCCTACTCCAATAGAGCTTATTCATTAATCTCAATGGATGGAGAACTCATCACGACTCCAACTAATGACAGATTTTTGAAGAAGTATTTTGTGTAACACAAATACTATCCAATGTCCAAAATGATGTTAAAAAGTTTTGTCCTAGCTACATGATGCTAAACTGTACAACACCCTTTCATCCAACATGATGTTAGACTGTGTTCCCTCTTGTCTCCAACATGAAATTACGTTGTGTCGTCCTCGCTACATGATGCTAATCTTTTCAACACCCTTTTGTCCTTACTTCATGACATTAAACTGCATTCTACAATCTCGTTAGTCCGTACCACAAGACATTAAACTGCATGGTCATACTTATGTACAACATGACGTTAAACGGTGTCATCCTAGATACATGATGCTAAACTTTACATCACCCTTTCATCCAACATGACATTAAACTGTGTCGTCCTAGCTACATGATGCTAAACTGTGCAGCACCCTTTTTTCTGTATTGCATGACATTAAACTATATAGAACCATCTCTTTAGTCTTTACCGCAGGACATTAAACTGCATGGTCATTATTATGTAAAACATGACATTAAACTGTGTCATCCTAGTTACACGACGCTAAACTATACCGCACCCTTTCGTCCAACATGACGTCAAACAATGGTCCCTCTTATGTCCAACGTGACGTTAAATAGTGTCGTCCTAGCTACATGACGTTAAACTATGCAACACCCTTTTTCCCTTACAGCAAGACACTAAACTGCATAGTCCCATCTCCATCATCCTATATGACATTAAACTGTACTGTTTCTTCCTAAATGAGATTAAACTGTAAAAGTCACACTTTCGTTTTACATGATGTTAAACTATAAATGTACCCTTTTGTCCCACATGATGCTAAACTGTATAGCACTTGCCCAGTTTCATCTTTACTGCATGACATTAAACTGCAAAGTCCCCTCTTACGTTCAGCAAGACATTAAACTGCATAACCATCATCCTAGCTACATGACGTTAAACTGTATTCCCCATATTTCATCCAACATGATGTTAAATTCTGAAAAAATTCCTAATACATTCTAGCTACATGACGCTAAACTGTACAACACCCTTTTGTCCTTACTTCATGACATTAAACTTCATAGTCCCCCCAATGTCCTACTGCAAGACTTGAAAACTGCAACGTCCCTCTTTCGTCCAACATGACATTAAACTGTGTCATGTCCCTTATGTCCTACATGACATTAAACTGTGCATCATTAAGGTAGTTGCTACCTCTTGTTTCTCACACTGAGTATGACTCATGTGACCTTAGAGTAAACTTCAACCATAACACCCTCTTTGGGATGCTAATCAAGTGTTAGTCCCAACACCATCGTTGGGTTGTCCTCAAGTTCAACTAGATCACTAATTCATTCTTAATAAATCTACTCAGACTTTGATCCTCACCGTCTAGGATGGGTATATAGGAAACCACCTGATGCTCAAGCCCAAAACAAATCTCTTCACATCGGTTATCATCCATCTCATATGATGTTGATTGTAACACCCCGATATTTTATGAAAAATATTCTTTTTAATTTCATTAATGTCTCGTGTTGTACGCTACACCAAAAGGATCTTGAACAACACACATCCTTTACTTTCCTTGCATTACACGCAATCACGACCTTCCTCGATAGCGTGTGTAGTATGCAATACCGAGTTTCACTAAACAATGATATGTTATTAAAATATTATTAAAACTAGCCGTTATGAATAGTAATAACCACTTTTTGAAATTTTGTACATTTTATTTTTCAAAATTGACTTTATTTTTGGATACGGGATATCGAAATTATCTTAGGGTGAAATTTTGGTACTTTTCGGATAACATTCATTTTCTAATGAATAGTGAAAAGTACTAAATTTTAATAAAAAACAACCTTTTTAATCGAAATAACTAATAGTGATAAATTATTAATTTTAGTGGTTTTAAAGTATATTTAGAATATATTTTTACAATTTAATACAATGTTGGTCATTGGATGTAATTTCACATTTAAACCAGACATAAACAAGTGTCAATCTTTTGATAGTTATTATCTCTTAAGAAAACGCTATTTGTTTTGACGATGGGAATTAATTTTTAAATTAATTAATGCAACTGATATGTTTTGAATTTTGTGAAATAGACATCATTTTTGAGTTCATAATATCAAATATATCTTAGGCCTAATTTGCGTTATTTTTCTAGAAACTTTCGTTTTTTGATGAATAGTGAAACCACTAAGCGGTAGTTTAAAAAAATAATTTTTCATAAAACTTAATTTTACCGCATCTGTGAGTGTAATTTCAAAAATCCGAGAGACATGGTTGATGTCAGTATGTAAAATTTGGTTCAATGACATGAAAATTATTTTTGGTGAATAGTAACTTTTTACTTTTTTTTACCATGGTTAAAAGTAAATAGGGTAATTAAGGGTAAAAATTATATTATTATTAACCTAAAACATGTCCTAATTCTATTGGATAAGTGTAATTTGACCAAAAATAACATTATAAAAAACATATGACCATTTATGCCCACTTGGATTAGATTAGGACATTTATTATTAATTTATATAAAGAAAGGTTAAAATAGTAAAAATCAAAGTTTAATAAGTAGTGAATTTTTAATATAGGGTTATACAAAAGATAAATTAGACTATAAATATTCATTAGAAAGATAAAAATATTTCCTACATAATTTTATTTTATTTGTAATTTTTGAACATTAAATAATTTAATTAATTTATGACACAACGATGATGCGGTAATTATCTTATTAATGAAATATTGACATAATTGATGTTATAAACACACAAATAAATGTAATTTGAGACTTTTTATGAATTCCACTAATTTTATTGGTTAATATGACATCTTAGTATTGATTTAATAAACTTTTTTCGCACCAATCATTCTTTTATGATTTTCACAAAAATCAATTACTAAATAGTGTCAAAATTGATATAAAATAGTTTTTAAAACAAATATTATATTATTAATTGTTTTTTTATTCCTAAAAATCTAATGTTAGGCCAAATGACATAGATAAGGTTATATATATTAATAATAAACAACTTGGGGTTCGTTTGGCTTGTTATAGTAAGTTTATTAACCTTATAGTGTAAGAAGACAAAAAGACATGGTAAAAGTAAAATTATCTAACTTAAAGTTAAATATAAATTATAAGGATAAAATAGGAACCTAAACTTGTCTAAATTCTATAGGATGGGATTATTTTGAGCCATCGCCACTTTATCTTCTAAATAAATCAATTTTGAGGTATTTTAAACTGAATATGACTTTATAATAAAATAATATTTCTAGTTTTCCAAAGGAGCCCCTCTCCTCCCTTATAAAAGGGAACCTCCTCCCTCTCTTCCTCACACCACTTTGAGCCTTAAAGCTCGACCAAACCCTGGGAAATTCTCTTCTCCACTTCCCTAGAAACATCCTATAGGTCCTAGTCTTCTTCAAAGACCAATTTTAGTGCCCTAAGAAGAGGACTCAAAGAGGCGCTTCAAAGAAGAGGTAATGTCCGTTACCGATTCTTTCAACTTTATTTCTTCTTCCAATTCTTCTTCTTAGGTTGTTTCATTATGAAGTAATAACATCAGTATAACTCATATACTGATATGTTATTATAAGTATGAAACAACCCTATTTCACCATCTATTCATCCTACGGAAAACGAAATCACCACTCGTGCGTATGTACGGAATACCGTCTCAACGCCGTGGTGTAATCTATTTTCCACCACCACCTTACTTGGATTGGTATAATGGTGTAAATTATAACTATATATGATTATTTTAAAGTGATATTGATTCTGAAATAGTATACATACACTCCAATACATTTCCATGATCATGGGAACGATATCATCGCTCGTGCGTACGTACGGAATACCGTCTCCATGATGTGAGGCGATTCGTTCTACATGATCTTCATTGCATAATAATTATATAAATGAATTTAATGAATGAATATGATATATATTACACTAATACAATCCTGGAAATGAGGTATTTATAACCTAAAGAGAAGAATAGGAATTTATTTGACAAACACGCCTAAGAACAAAAAGTAATAAACACCCAAATAACAAGTAATAATGAAATATTACTAATGAGAAGCTAAGAATATGAATGATTATAAAGTATATATAATAAGTAATCATGAAATATATAAAGTATATTTCATGAATGATTATAAAGTATATATAATAAGTAATCATGAAATATATGAAATTATAATGATACTATATTTATGTGTTTATATATGTATGTCATCTAGTTAATTCCATTCAACTCAATAAGGAAACGAAAACAGCATTCATGCGTATGTACGGCCTACTGTCTCCATGAACGGTGTATTTCGTTTCATTTACTGATTTATTATATATATATATATTCTGAATAGATATTATATATAAATCATGTTTTATATTCTTGAATTAAGTAATCATGATCTAAGTAATCATATGAATAATTACAAGTCAAAACACGGACGAAAAATGAAACAATTTTACCCAAAACACTCTTTAACATGGAATTTACAAAATTAAGGGTAATATAAAGTCATAAGTGAACCATATATGACATCATAACAATGATTATGATTCTGGAATAAGTCAATGACATTATTTAAATCATTATACAGGAGGTTCGGACACTTACGAAGAAAATCGGACCTAAGGTAAGAGAAAATATCACAATCTCATTTTAACCGAGATTGTTTATACTTTGGTATTTACTGGGTTGTATTTTATCGTCCACATCCATGTTTCCTCAATATGTAATATTATTTACATCCACCTGCAATTTTTTAAATCCAATTTTACCCTTCGGTGAGTTTTTAGTAAAAGATATGAAAGGAATCTTTTGTCGTTTTTCGTACGAGGTACTTTTTGACTTTTCCGAAAAAAGTACGAGAAGTATGTTTTTTTAACATATATGGCATGAATGGATTTTTAAAACATTATATCAAGAATATTCCTTTACATGTTTTCAAGTTTATTTTTAATCAACTTCTTTTAGTTTAAAATTGTAAGACATGTTAAGAAAGGAAAATGTTTTTGAAGTAGAAAGGATATTTTCCACAAGAATGGAGTTCAAGTGTTTTATCAAAATTATTTTTCATCTAAGATAATATAGAGTTCTGTTTCTATCCCTATTATTACATTGACTTGATTATGTTGTGATGGAATTATTTTTATGAATTCCTTTATCTTATATGAATTGTTTTATGATGTCATGTTGTTTAAGAATCCCATTTTTTATTACATGGGTTATGAAATGATGTATGATTTATGATTTTGTGGCACACATAAGAATGGTATCATTATGAGATGGGTGGGAGATATATCTCCCTCCAATGCATTGGGTAAATATTTTATATCTCATGATATAGACATGGCTGGAACGGCAGGTTAAACCGGTTCAGTGAAGCAGGACTGAAACGAGGAATGAACTCGGTTCAGAAGTGGACTTTGTCCACTAAGATAATCTTGGCAATGATTCTTGACTAATAAGAAATGATTCTCTATGATTATGTGTGTACTCCACAAAGTTTCATGTTTTAAGTTATGATTATTGGGATTACATTTCACTACTATGATTTATCCCATGTTATGATATTATGATCTCTTTTGCAGGTTATGATTTCCAAAATGTTATGTTCTTATGAATATGATGTGATTGTCCTTTCTTTTGATTACCCTTACTGAGCATTTGAGCTCACCCTTTTATGTTTTCTTTTCCCCAGGATATAAAGAAAGGTTTTAGGTAAAAAAAGGAAGATCTTTATGGGAGATGTTGAAGATCATTCACCACAATTAGAAGATTATACTCCGAGTTTCCAAAGACACTAAACTATTACGGTCCTTGTTTGTGTGTTTTTGTTATGTACTATGTATTTTGCAAAAGTAATGTAATGTCCATGTACGTTATGATTTAGGTCTCTATATTTGGTATCAGAGGAATGGATTAGTCAATATTTGGAAACTAGGATGCGAGAACATTAGTGAGATCCCTAGAGATATTTATAAGGTATGTCTAGGGATGTCCCTAAGGATAAGTATAAGTATAGGTTATAGTACTAGAATTACAGTTACCCAAGATGTTAGATATTGAAGGTACTCCTCCATTATTTTGTTGTTTTACCTAGCATGAATTTTGCCTCTCACACTATTCTTATTGGGTTTTAGATGATCGATGGAACCCGAAGGATCCATGTTGATCAATGTAATGGTCAATGCAATGATTTTCCTCCTGAACAAACAAATGTTATGAGAGATGGAGTGCAAAATCACATTGCTATACTTACAGAAGCTATGAATCATTCTGGACTTCCAAATGACCAGAGAAGGGAACAATATTCTATTGAGTCCTTCATGAGGCAACGCCCACCTTCTTTCAGTGGGTCTTGTGATCCACTTGTTGACGAACAATGGATCAGTACTACTGAAAATATATTTTCAGTTCTTCAATGTTCTGAACATGATAAATTCATCTTAGTAGTGTATCGTTTGGAAGGTGATGCTGATCAATGGTGGAATCTTATCAAGAATACGAGGCCAAGATATGAAATTGAGTCCATGGAATGGGACGAGTTCAAGAACTTATTTTTCAATAAGCACTTCCCTTGTATTCTTCGAACAAAGATGGAGAAGGAGTTTTTTGACCTAAAGAAAAAGTATGGTGAATCTGTTGGTATATATGATGTAAATTTTACAAGGCTTGCAATGTATGCATCTAGATTTATCATCCAACCTGAAAGTAATGTTGATTGATTCTTCAGTGGCTTAAAACAAAATCATCGATGGGCATTAGCTACAAGAGACTTCAGTAGCTATGAAGAAATTGTGGGTTGTGCTATCAAGGTAGAAATGGAAGTTGGTGTTACTTATCCATCTCATAGTTTTGATAAGAACCAAAAGATGGAGTTCATGGAGAAATCTCATAATAATGGTGAAAAGAAGATGAATTTTTCCTTATGCTCAAAGTGTGGAAAGAAGTATGGTGGGTATTGTCTTAATGGGACATGTAAATGTTTCAAATGTGGAAAGGAAGGTCATCAGGAATTTGAATGCCACAATGATGGGAAGAAGATGTCTAATGATAAAAATAAAGGAAGGGATACACATAATGAACCTACTACACTTCAATGCATCAAGTGCAAGGAAATGGGTCATTATGCTAATAAATTCCCTAATCCAAGGGTTAGTGATGATCGACATGAGCAACCACTTAAGGCAAAGGACAAAGGGAAGTCACATGCGATCACCATTAGCGATGTTGAATATGACAATGATGTGGTGGAATGATTATGTGTTTATGTAATGGGATTCCAAAATAATGTTGTATATATTATCGTGGAATATTGGAATATTTATGTATTGGTCTATTGTGGTTTTAAATAATTTTATGGTACCGGTAACCATGGAATGTGATTGAGATATTTTTGGAAAAAAGATGATATGCACATAATGAAGGGATAATGAAAAAAATGAAATGTTTGACAGTATTCATGAGCTCATGATTGATATAAGGACTAAGTGATA
The DNA here is from genome assembly GCA_963277665.1 of Viscum album. Classification (NCBI taxonomy): domain Eukaryota; kingdom Viridiplantae; phylum Streptophyta; class Magnoliopsida; order Santalales; family Viscaceae; genus Viscum; species Viscum album. The sequence goes on from OY728140.1 coordinate 1,029,737,715, forward strand.
TCATGGTTTGAGTATATATAATTTTGAGGATTTTGGTATGTGGAAAGTGTTAACTTTTAACAGAATTCATGTTTTCAATAAGGTTTAATGGGTATTCATTTTTTTCAAGAGAATACATGATTAAGGCCTTTGAATGATTGGAATGTGACCAACAAGAAATATCTCATTATATATGGGGATCAACAATGGTATTAACATGCTAGTTGTATGAACCCTTTGGTAATCGTTTTCACTATAATATGAGATTAGACAACATTATTTTTGATAAACCTAAAGATTGGAATGAATTATGTTGGACATAAGTTAGTATTGTTTAAGGATAGAATTTTTTTTCGATATTATTTATGTGATGTTATAGTAATGTAGTTTTAGAAGAAGGACAACCTGAAGGATGGGCGACAGCCCATCACGTTGGACAAGGCTGTGGGAATCGAACCCACAACCGAAGTGTGACTGGCCTTTATCGCCAACCACTGGCCTACAGGAAGTCCCTATTTAGTAGAAACTAGTTTTATTATATTATGTATTATGATATATATAGAGACCCGAATCTTAATGTACATGGACATTACATTACTTTTCCGGAATACTTAGTACATAACAAAAACACACACACAAGGTTCTTAATAGTTTAGTGTCTTTGGAAACTCGGAATATAATCTTCTAATCGTGGTGCAAGATATTCAACATCTCCCATAAAGATCATATTTTTTTTACCTAAAACCTTTCTTTATATCTTGGGGAAATTGAAACATAAAAGGGTGAGCTCAAATGCTCAGTAAAGGTAAACAAAATAAATATCAATCACATCATATTCATAAGAACATAACATTTTGGAAATCTTACCCAGCAAAAGAGATCATAATTTCATTACATGGGATAAATCATAGTAGTGAAATGTATCCCAAAAATCATAACTTAAAACATTAAACTTTTTTGTATACACACATAACCATAGAGAATCAATTCTTATTAGTCAATGCTCATTTCCAAGACTATCTTAGTGGACAAAGTCCATTTCTGAACCGAGTTCACTCCTCGTTTCAGTCCTGTTTCACTGAACCAGTTTAACCTATCGTTCCAGCCATGTCTATCTCATGAGATATAAAATCTTTACCCAATTCATTGGAGGGAGATATAGGTCCCACCCATCTCATAATGATACCATTCTTATGTGTGCCCCAAAATCATAAACCATACATCATCGCATAACCCATGTAATGAAAATGAGAATCTTAAACATCATGTCATCATAAAACAATTCATATAAGATAAAGGAATAAAAATATTTCCATCACAACATAATCAAATCAATGTAATAATAGGGATAGAAAAAGAACCTTATATTATCTTTGATGGAAAATAATTTTGATAAAACACTTGAACTCCATTCTTGACGAAAATATCCTTTCTACTTCAAAAAACACTTTTCATTTCTTAACGTTTCATATAACTATAAAAAAAAGAATTTGATTGAAAATAAACTTGAAAACTTGTAAGGGAAGATTCTTGTAAATAATGTTTTAAAAATCCATTCATGCCGTATATGTTAAAAAACATTCTTCTCGTACTTTTGTCGGAAAAGTCAAAAAGTACCTCGTACGAAAAACGACAAAAGATTCCCTTTATATATTTTACTAAAAACTCACAGAAGGGTAAAATTGGATTTAAAAAATTTTATGTGGATGGAAACAATATTAAATATTGAGGAAACATGTATGTGGATGATAAAATACACCCCAGTAAACACCAAAGTATAAACAATCTCGGATAAAATGAGATTGTGATATTTTCCCTTACCTTAGGTCCGATTTGCTTCGTAAGTGTCCGAACCTCCTATATAATGATTTAAATAATGTCATTGACTTATTCAATAATCATTCTCATTGTTATGATATCATATGTGGTTCACTTATGACTTTATATTATCCGTTCTTTTGTAAATTCCATGTTAAAGAGCGTTTTGGGTAAAATTGTTTCATTTGTCGTCCGTGTTTTGACTTGTAATTATTCATGTGATTAATTAGATCATGATTACTTAATTCCAGAATATAAAACATGATTTATATATAATATATATTCAGAATATATATATATAATAAATCAGTAAATGGAAAGAAATACACCGTTCATGGAGACGGTAGGCCGTACGTACGCATGAACGCTGTTTTTGTTTCCTTATTGAGTTGAATGGAATTAAGTAGATGACATACATATATATAAAAATAAATCCAGTATCATTATTATGTCATATATTTCATTATTACTTATTATATATACTTTATAATCATTCATGAATGGTTAACGTGGAGAATGAATCTCATCGCGTCGAGGAGACGGTAGTCCGTACGTACGCACGAGCGATGATATAGTTCTAATGATCGTGGGACTGTATTGGAGTGTATTTATACTAGTTCAGAATCAATATAACTTTAAAATAATCATATATAGTTATTATTTACACCATTATACCAATCCAAGTAAGGTGGTGGTGGAAAATAGATTACACCACGGCGTGGAGACGGTATTCCGTACGTACGCACGCGCGGTGATTTCATTTTCCGTAGGATGGATAGATGGTTAAATAGGGTTGTTTCATAATAATAATAACATATCAGTATATTAGTGATAATGTTGTTATTACTTCATAATTAAGCAGCCTAAGAAGAAGAAGTGGAAGAAGAAATAAAGTTGAAGGAATCGGTAACGGACATTACCTCTTCTTTGAAGCGCCTCTTTGAGTCCTCTTTTTAGGGCACTAAAATTGGTCTTTGAAGAACACCAGGACCTCTAGGATGTTTCTAGGGAAGTGGAAAAGATAATTTTTCAGGGGTTGGCTGAGATTTAATGCTCAAAGTGGTGTGATGAAGAGAGGGAGGAGGTGCCCTTTTATAAGGGAGGAGAGGGGCACCTTTGGAATAACTAAAACTATTATTTTATTATAAAGACATATTCGGTTTTTAATAGCTCCAAATTGAGTTATTTAGAAACTAAGGTGGGGATGGGTCGAAATAATCTCATACAATAGAATTTAGACAAGTTTACCTTCCTATTTTAACCTTATCATTTAGATTTAACATTAAGATAAATAATTTTACTTTTACAATGTCTTCTTGTGTTCTTACACTATAAGGTTCATAAACATACTATAACAAGCCAAAAGAACCCCAAGTTGTTTATTATTAATATATATAATCTTATATAATCCATTTGAAAAAACCATATATTTTTAGGAATATAATAACAATTAATAATATAATATGTTTTTTAAAAACTATTTTCTGTCAATTTTGACTCTATTTTGTAATTTATTTTTGTGAAAGTCATAAGAGAATGATTTGTTCGAAAACAGTTGATTAAATCAACACTAACATGTCATGTTATCATATAAAATTATTGTAATTCATAAAAAGTCTCAAATTATATTTATTTGGGTATTTATAACATCAATTATGTCAATATTTCATTAATAAGATAATTATTGCATCATCATTCTGTCAAAAATAAATTAAATTATTTAAAGTCTAAAAATTAAAAATAAAATATAATTATGTAGGAAATGTTTTTATCTTTCTAATTAATATTTATAGTCTAATTTATATTTTGTATAACCCTATATTAAAAATTATTTACTTATTAAACTTTGATTTAAACTATTTTAACCCCTCTTTAAATAAATTAATAATAAATGTCCTAATCTAATCCAAGTGGGCCTAAATAGTCATATTTTATTTCTAAGGTTGTTTTGGGTTGAATTAAACTTATCCAATAGAATTAGGACACGTGTTAGGGTAATAATAATATCATTTTTACCCTTAACTACCCTATTTACTTTTAACTGTGGGAAAAAAAATAAAAGGTTACTATTCACCAAAAATTATTTTCATCTCATTGAACCCCAATTTACTTACTGACATCAACCGTGTCTCTTATATTTTTGAAATTCCATTCACAAAAGCGGTAAAATTATGTTTTATGAAAAATTCAGGTTTTTTTAACTACCACTTAGTGGTTTCACTATTCATCAAAAAATGAATGTTTCCAGAAAAATACCAAAAATTAGGCCTAAGCTATATTTGATATTATGAACTCAAAAGTGATGTATATTTTACCAAATTCAAAACATATCAGTTGCATTAATTAATTTAAAAATTAATTTTCATCGTCAAAACAATAGCTTTTTCTTAAGAGATAATAACTATCAAAAGATTGACACTTGTTTATGTCTGGTTTAAATATGAAATTACATCCAATGACCTACATTGTATTAAATTGTAAAAATATATTCTAAATATACATTAAAACCACTAAAATTAATAATTTATCACTATTAATTATTTCGATTAAAAAGGTTGTTTTTAATTAAAATTTAGTAATTTTCTCTATTCATCAGAAAATGAAAGTTATCCGAAAAGTACCAAAATTTCACCCTAAGCTAATTTCGATATTCCGAATCCAAAAATGAAGTCCATTTTTAAAAATAAAATTTACAAAATTTCAAAAAGTGGTTATTACTATTCATAACGGCTAGTTTTAATAATATTTTAATAGCATATCATTGTTTAGTGAAACTCGGTATTGCGTACTACACACGCTATCGAGGAAGGTCGTGATTGGGTGTAATGCAAGGCAAGTCAAGGATGTGTGTTTTGCAAGCTTCTTTTGGTTTAGCGTACAACACAAGACATTAATGAAATTAAAAAGAATATTTTTCATAAAATCTCGGGGTGTTACATTATACCCCCCTTAAAATGAATTTCGCCCTCGAAATTCGTCGAGGATATAAATGGTTTACTATTCGAAAGTTTCTTTGATACAAACCCACATCATAAAAAGGAATACCAAAACCAATCTTTAAAAACAAAAGTATGAAACGTAACGGTTACCAATATAAACTAATCATTAGGTTTCCACATAGGTGAAAATATGGATATGGAAGATAAATCTAACCATCATGTTCTGATGGAGAGTGGTATAGAACATGGCTATGGAAAAGCCAATAATCACAAAGCCATAAATTTGTGATGATCTATGGTACCATATGATTCATCAGATATAAGAGCACTAGGACAACACTTTTGGTTTTCAAGATCATTTCCCTAAAGTTATTGAAATTGGAATTAGAAGAAATACTTTCGTGATTTTGGTATAGTCTAAACGTTGGTAGTTCTTTGGACAATTTCCACTTCATCTCTTAAATAAATGAAGTTGAATTTGTCTTTCGTGATGTGTTAGCAGATCATGTGATAGAATGATGGGTCATTTCATCTGTTTCAAACAAAAGGTTAGAAAAGTTATCAAAAAATACATAAGTCCATCTATAGTGAGATTAATCATATATGGTTCCTAAAATGGACTTATAATTCATATATCATACTGCTTAATATAATAAAATTACTTTCTACTAAACAGGGACTTCCTATAGGCTAGTGGTAGGTGATAAAGGCCAGTCACACTTTGGTTGTGGGTTTGATTCCCACAGCCTTGTCCGACGCAATGGGATGTCTCCCGTCCTGAAAGTTGTCCTTCTTCTAAAACTAAATTACTACAACATCCCATCAATAATATCAAAAAAAAATCTATCCTTAAACAATACTAACTTATTTCCAACATAATCCATTCCAATCTTTAGGCTGATCTAAAATACTTCGGTCCAAGTTCATAGTATAAAGAAAAAGATTACTTGAAATGTCATCAACCAAGAATGTGAATACCATCATTTATCCCCCATATATCTTTTTGGTCACATTCCAATCATGTGAATACCTTAATCATGTATTCTCTTGAAAAATGAATACCCATTAAACCTTAGTGAAAACAGGAATGTTGTCAAAAGTTAACTCTTTCCTCATACCAAAATCCTCAAAATTATATATACTCAAACCATGATATATGTTAGTCCTTATATCAATCATGATCTCATGAATACTGTCAAACAATTCATTTTTTTCCTTATCCCTTCATTATGCGCATATCATTCTTTTTCCAAAAATATCTCAATAACTTTCCATGGTTACCGGTACCATAAAATTATTGAAAACCACAATAGACCAATATATAAATATTCTAATACACCATAAAAGTACCTCAACAACATTATTCATGAATACCAATACATAAAAACTTCATTCCATCCTCTTCAATGATTGTCCTGGAATAAGTCCTTCCTTGATTTAGAAGTAACTTTTTAGGTCAGGGCATTGAGTTGGGTAATGACCATGTTCTCCACAAATAAGACATTGAACTCCATAACAGTCTGTCACTCTATGACCCTTTTCTCCACACAGATAACATATTCCCCTACATTTTAGGTATTCCTCAAGGTCCTTCTTCCCTTCTTTAGAAATCTCAATCTTCCTTCCTTTATGCTCCTCAACATGCGAACATGTATAAAAGTCTACCTTCCTCTTATTTGATGAATTAGGCATACCACTAAATTTCACCTTGTTAATCATATATCGAGATGACTGATTTGGCATAATCACAATATCATTCTCTCTAGGCATTAAACAATTTTGTTGCTCATAGTCACCAATTTGTCCATTGGAATCAATGTTAACCAAATTCCTTCTGGTTCCCTCCATTGACTAAAACACAAAAAGAATTCTGTGAGAGGCAAAAATCATACAAAGAAAATAACATAATCAAGGGGGAGTACCTTAAACATCTAACAACCTAGGTTTAATTCTAATTTTGTTACCGTAATTCTAGGACTATATACTTTTCTTATACTTACCCATAGGGACAACCCTAGACATACCTTCGAAATATCTCTAGGGATCTCACTAACATTTTCGCATCCTAGTTTCCAAAGGATGACTAAACGTTTCCTCTGATACCTACTGTAGAGACCAGAAGCTTAACGTACATGGACATTACATTACTATTGCGGAATACTTAGTACATAACAAAAACACACACATAAGGATCGTAATAGTTTAGTGTCTTTGGAAACTCAGAATATAATCTTCTAATCATGGTGAAAGATTTTCAACATCTCCCATAACAATCTTTTTTTTATACCTAAAACCTTTCTTTATATCTTGGGGAAAAGAAAACATAAAAGGGTGAGCTCAATTGCTCATTAAGGGTAAACAAAAGAAATACCAATAACATCATATTCATAAGAACATAAAATTTTGGAAATCTTACCCTGCAAAAGAGATCATAATTTCATAAATTGGATAAATCATAGTAGTGAAATATATCCCAAAAATCGTAACTTAAAACATGAAACTCTGTGGCATACACACATAATCATAGAGAATCATTTCTTATTAGTCAAGACTCATTTCCAAGACTATCTTAGTGTAAAAATTCATTTCTGAACCGAGTTTACTCCTCGTTTCAGTCCTGTTTCACTGAACCAGTTTAACCTGACTTTCCAATCATGTCTATCTCATGAGATATAAAATCATTACCCAATGCATTAGAGGGAGGTATAGGTCCCACCCATCTCATAATGATACCATTCTTATGTGTGCCACAAAATCATAAACCATACATCATAGCATAGCCCATGTAATGAAAATGGGAATCTTAAACATCATGTCATCATAAAACAATTCATATAAGATAAAGGAAAAAAAATATTTCCATCACAACATAATCAAATCAATGTAATAATAGGGATAGAAACAGAACCATATATTATCTTAGATGGAAAATAATTTTGATAAAACACTTGAACTCCATTCTTGAGGAAAATATCTTCTCTACTTCAAAAAACACTTTTCCTTTCTTAACGTGTCATAAAATTATAAACTAAAAGAAGTTGATTAAAAATAAACGTGAAAACTTATAAAGGAAGATTCTTTGAAATAAAGTTTTAAAAATCCATTCATGTCGTATAAGTTAAAAAGAACATTCTTCTCATACTTTTGTCGGAAAAGTCAAAAAGTACCTCGTACGAAAAACGACAAAAGATTACTTTTATATCTTTTACTAAAAACTCACCGAAGGGTAAAATTGGATTTAAACAATTGTAGATGGATGGAAACAATATTACATATTAAGGAAACATGGATGTGGATGATAAAATACACCCCAGTAAATACCAAATTATAAACAATCTCGGATAAAATGAGATTGTGATATTTTCCCTTACCTTAGGTCCGATTTGCTTCGTAAGTGTCCTAAGCTCCTGTATAATGATTTAAATAATGTCATTGAATTATTCCAGAATCATACACATTGTTATGACATCATATGTGGTTCACTTATGACTTTATATTATCCATTCTTTTGTAAATTCCATGTTAAAGAGCGTTTTGGGTAAAATTGTTTCATTTGTCGTCCGTGTTTTGACTTGTAATTATTCATGTGATTACATAGATCATGATTACTTAATTCCAGAATATAAAACATGATTTATATATAATATATATTCAGAATATACATATATATAATAAATTAGTAAATGGAATGAAATACACCGTTCATGGAGACGGTAGGCCATACGTACGCATGAACGCTGTTTTCATTTCCTTATTGAGTTGAATGGAATTAAGTAGATGACATAAATATATATAAAAATAAATCGAGTATCATTATTATTTCATATATTTCATGATTACTTATTATATATACTTTATAATCATTCATGAATGGTTAATGTGGAAATGAATCTCATCGCTTCGTGGAGACCGTAGTCCGTACGTACGCACGAGCGATGATATCATTCTCATGATCGTGGGACTGTATTGGAGTGTATGTATACTATTTCAGAATCAATATCACTTTAAAATAATCATATATAGTTATTATTTACACCATTATACCCATCCATGTAAGGTGGTGGTGGAAAATAGAATACACCACGGCATGGAGACGGTATTACGTGCGTACGCATGCGCGGTGATTTTGTTTTCCGTAGGAAGGATAGATGGTTAAATAGGGTTGTTTCATACTTATAATAACATATCAGTATATGAGTGACACTGATGATATTACTTCATAATGAAACAACCTAAGAAGATGAAGTGGAAGAAGAAATAAATTTGAAATAATCGGTAACAGACATTACCTCTTCTTTGAAGCGCCTCTTTGAGTCGTCCTCTTAGGGCACTAAAATTGGTCTTTGAAGAAGCACAGGAACTCTAGGATGTTTCTAGTGAAGTGGAGAAGAGCATTTGGCTGGGGCTGGTTGAGCGTGAAGGCTCAAAGTGGTTTGAGGAAGAGAGGGAGTAGGTGCCCTTTTATAAGGGAGGAGAGGGGCACCTTTGGAATAACTAAAAATATTATTTTATTATAAAGTCATATTCGGTTTTTAGTAGCTTAAAATTGAGTTATATAGAAGCTAAGGTGGGTATGGGTCGAAATCCTCTCATCCAATAAAATTTAGACATGTTTTGGTTCCTATTTTAACCTTATCATTTAGATTTAACAATAAGTTAAATAATTTTACTTTTACCGTGTCTTCTTGTGTTCTTACACTATAAGGTTAATAAGCATACTATAACAAGCCAAACGAACCCCAAGTTGTTTATTATTAATATATACAACCTTATCTAAGTCATTTGGCCGAACCTTATATTTTTAAGAATATTATAACAATTAATAATATAATATTTATTTTAATAACTATTTTAGGTCAATTTTGAAACTATTTGGTAATTGATTTTTGTGAAAAATCATAACAGAATGATTAGTTTGAACAAAGCTAATTAAATCAACACTAACATGTAATATTAACATATAAATTTTTTGTAATTCATAAAAAGTCTCAAATTACATTTACTTGGGTATTTATAACATCAATTAAGTCAATATTTCATTTATAATATAATTACTGCATCATCATTGTATCATAAATAAATTAAATTATTTAAAGTCTAAAAATTACAAATAAAATATCATTATGTAGGAAATCTTTATATCTTTCTAATTAATATTTATAGTCGAATTTATCTTATGTATAACCCTATATTAAAAATGATTTACTTATTAAACTTTGATTTTAACGATTTTAACCCTTCTTTAAATAAATTAATAATAAATGTCCTAATCTAATCCAAGTGGGCCTTAATAGTCATATTTTATTCCTAATGATTTTTCTGGTCGAATTACCCTTATCCAATAGAATTAGGACATGTGTTAGTGTAATAATAATATCATTTTTACCCTTAACTACCCTATTTACTTTTAATCGTGGTAAAAAAAAGTAAAAAGTTACTACTCACCAAAAATTATTATCATCTCATTGAACCCCATTTTACTTTCTGACATCAACCGTGTCTCTCGGATTTTTGAAATTCCATTCACAAAAGCGGTAAAATTAAGTTTTATGAAAAATTCAGTTTTTTTTAACTACCACTTAGTGGTTTCACTATTCATCAAAAAATGAATGTTTCCAAGAAAATACCAAAAATTAGGCCTAATCTATATTTGATATGATGAACTCAAAAATGATGTGTATTTTACCAAATTCAAAACATATCAGTTGAATTAATTAATTTAAAAACTAATTCTCGTTGTCAAAACATATAGCATTTTCTTAAGAGATAATAACTATCAAAAGATTGACATTTGTTTATGTCTGGTTTAAATGTGAAATTACATCCAATGACCAACATTGTATTAAATTGTAAAAATATATTCTAAATATAATTTAGAACCACTAAAATTAATAATTTATCACTATTAATTATATCGATTAAAAAGGTAGTTTTTAATTAAAATTTAGTAATTTTCACTATTCATCAAAAAATGAAAGTTATCCGAAAAGTACCAAAATTTCACCCTAAGCTAATTTCGATATTCCGAATCCAAAAATGAAGTCCATTTTCAAAAATAAAATTTACAGAATTTCAAAACGTGGTTATTACTATTCATAACGGCTAGTTTTAATAATATTTTAATAGCATATCATTGTTTAGTGAAACTCTGTATTTCCTATTACACACGCTATCGAGGAAGGTCGTGATTGCGTGTAATGAAAGGCAAGTCAAGGATGCGTGTTGTGCAAGCTCCTTTTGGTGTAGCGTACAACTGAAGACATTAATGAAATTAAAAAAAACATTTTTCATAAAATCTCGGGGTGTTGCAATATATGAGGTATAAGTCCATTTTAGGAACCATATATGATTAATCTCACTATATATGGACTTATGTATTTTTTGATAACTTTTCTAACCTTTTGTATGAGATAGATGGAATGACCCATCATTCTATCACATGATCTGCTAACACATCACGAATGACAAATTCAACTTCATTTCTTTAAGAGGTGAAGTGGAAATTGTCCACAGAACGACCAACGGTGAGACTATCCGAAATCATAAAATTATTTCTTCTAATTCCAATTGCATCAACATTATGGAAACTAAATTGAAAACCAAAAAAGTTGTCCTAGTGCTCTTATATCTGATGAATCAGATGGTACCTTAGATCGTCAAAAATTTATGGATTTGTTATTGCTGGCTTTTCCATAGCCATGTTCTCTGCCACTCTCTATCAGAACATGATGGTTAGATTTCTCTTCCATATCCATATTTTCACCTATGTGGAAACCCAGTGATTAGTTTATTTTGGTAACTGTTACGTTTCATACTTTTATTTTTAAAGATTGGTTTTGGTATTCCTTTTTACGATGTGAGTTTCTATCAATGAAACTTTCGAATAGTAAACAATTTATAACCCCGATGAATTTCGAGGGCGAAATTCATTTTAAGTGGGCTGGAATGTAACATCCCGAGATCTTATGAAAAATATTCTTTTTAATTTCATTAATGTATTGTGTTGTACGCTACACCAAATGGAGCTTGAAAAACATGCATCCTTGACTTGCCTTTCATTACACACAATTGCGACCTTCCTCGATAGCATGTGTAGTATACAATACCGAGTTTCACTAAACAACGATATGCTATTCAAATATTATTAAAACTATCTATTATGAATAGTAATAACGACTTTTTGAAATTTTGTAAATTTTATTTATCAAAATGGACTTCATTTTTGGATTCATAATATCGAAATTAGCTTAGGGTGAAATTTTGGTACTTTTCAGATAACTTTTTTTGATGAATAGTAAAAATTACTAAATATTAATTAAAAACAACCTTTTTAATAGAAATAATTAATAGTGATAAATTATTAATTATAGTGGTTTTAAAGTATATTTATAATATATTTTTACAATTTAATATAATTTTGGTCATTGGAAGTAATTTCACATTTAAACCAGACATAAACAAGTGTCAATCTCTTGATATTTATTATCTCTTAAGAAAACGCTATTTGTTTTGACGACGGGAATTAATTTTTAAATTAATTAATGCAACTAATATGTTTTGAATTTGGTAAAATAGACATAATTTTTGATTTCATAATATCAAATATATCTTAGGCCTAATTTTTGGTATTTTTCTGGAATCTTTCATTTTTTGATGATTAGTGAAACCACTAAGTGGTAGTTTAAAAAAATGAATTTTTCATATAATGTAATTTTACTGCTTCTGTGAGTGTAATTTCAAAAATCCGAGAGACACGGTTGATGTCAGTAAGTAAAATGTGGTTCAATGAGATGAAAATAATTTTTGGTGAATAGTAACTTTTTAGTTTTTTTACCACGGTTAAATGTAAATAGGGTAATTAAGGATAAAAATGATATTATTCTTACCCTAAAAATTGTCCTAATTCTATTTGATAAGATTAATTCGACCAAAAATAACCTTAGGAATAAAATATTACCATTTAGGCCCACTTCGATTAGATTTGGACATTTATTATTAATTTATTTAAAGAAAGGGTTAAAATAGTTAAAATCAAAGTTTAATAAGTAGTTAATTTTTAATATAGGGTTATACATAAGATAAATTCGACTATAAATATTCATTATAAAGCTAAAAAGATTTCATACATAATGGTATTTTATTTGTAATTTTTTAACATTAAATAATTTAATTAATTTATGACACAATGATGATGTAGTAATTATCTTATTAATAAAATATTGACATAATTGATGTTATAAACAACCAAATAAATGTAATTTGAGATTTAAAATTTATTTTTTATCAACTTATTTTAGTATTTATTTAATTAAATTTTTTCAAACTAATAATTCTGTTATGATTTTCACAAAAATCAATTACTAAATACTCTCAAAATTGACATAAAACGGTTTTTAAAACAAATATTATATTATTAATTGTTATTTTATTCCTAAAAATAAAAGGTTCGGCCAAATGACATAGATAAGGTTATATATATTAATAATAAACAACTTGGGGTTCGTTTGGCTTTTTATAGTATGTTTATTAACCTTATAGTGTAAGAACACAAAAAGACACGGTAAAAGTAAACTTATCTAACTTAAAGTTATATATAAATGATAAGGTCAAAATAGGAACCTAAACTTCTTTAAATTCTATTTTATAAGATTATTTCGACCAATACCCACCTTAGCTTTGAAATAAATCAATTTGGAGCTATTTATAACCGAATATGACTTTATAATAAAATAATATTTTTAGTTTTCCAAAGGAGCCCCTCTCCTCCCTTATAAAAGGGCACCTCCTCCCCCTCTTCCTCACACCACATTGAGCCTTAAAGATCGTCCAAACCCTGAAAAATTCTCTTCTCCACTTCCCTAGAAACATCCTAGAGGTCCTGGTCTTCTTCAAATACCAATTTTAGTTCCCTATGAATAGGACTGAAAGAGGCGCTTCAAAGAAGAGGTAATGTCTATTGCCTATTCTTTCAACTTTATTTCTCCTTCCATTTCTTCTTCATAGGTTGTTTCATTATGAAGTAATAACATCAGTATCAATAATATACTGATATGTTATTATAATTATGAAACAACCCTTTTCACCATCTATCCATCCTACGGAAAACGAAATCATCACGCGTGCGTACGTACGGAATACCGTCTCCACGTCGTGGTGTAATCTATTTTCCACCACCACCTTCCTTGGATGGGTATAATGGTGTAAATAATAACTATATATGATTATTTTAAAGTTATATTGATTCTGAAATAGTATACATACACTCCAATACAGTCCCACGATCATGAGAACGATATCATCCCTTGTGCATACGTACGGACTACCGTCTCCACGACGGGATGAGATTCATTCTCCACGTTAACCATTCATGAATGATTATAAAGTATATATAATAAGTAATCATGAATTATATGACATAATAATGATACTGGATTTATGTGTATATATATGTATGCCATTTACTTAATTCCATTCAACTCAATAAGGAAACGAAAACAACGTTCATGCGTACGTACGACCTACCGTCTCTATGAACGGTGTATTTCTTTCCATTTACTGATTTATTATATATATGTATATTCTGAATATATATTATATATAAATCATGTTTTATATTCTGGAATAAAGTAATCATGATCTATGTAATCATATGAATAATTACAAGTCAAAACACGGACGACAAATTAAACAATTTTACCAAAAACGCTTATAATATGGAATTTACAAAAGAACGGGTAATATAAAGTCATAAGTGAACGATATATGATATCATAACAATGAGTATGATTCTAGAATAAGTCAATGACATTATTTAAATCATTATACAGGAGGTTCAGACACTTACGAAGCAAATCGGACCTAAGGTAAGGGAAAATATCACAATCTCAATTTAACCGAGATTGTTTATACTTTGGTATTTACTAGGGTGTTTTTTATCATCCACATCCATGTTTCCTCAATATGTAATATTATTTCCATCCACCTACAATTGTTTAAATCCAATTTTACCTTTCGGTGAGTTTTTATTAAAAGATATGAAATGAATCTTTTGTCGTTTTTCATATGAGGTACTTTTTGACTTTTCCGAAAAAAGTACGAGAAGAATGTTTTTTTAACGTATACGGCATGAATGGATTTTTAAAACATTATTTCCAAGAAGCTTCCTTTACAAGTTTTCAAGTTTATTTTTAATCAACATCTTTTAGTTTAAAATTTTAAGACATGTTAAGAATGGAAAATGTTTTTGAAGTAGAAAGGATATTTTCCTCAAGAATGGTGTTCAAGTGCTGTATCAAAATTATTTTCCATCTAAGATAACATAGGGTTCTGTTTCTATCCCTATTATTACATTGATTTGATTATGTTGTGATGGAATTATTTTTATGAATTCCTTTATCTTATATGAATTGTTTTATGATTTCATGTTGTTTAAGAATCCCATTTTTACTACATGGGTTATGCAATGATGTATGATTTATGATTTTGTGGCACACATAAGAATGGTATCATAATGACATGGGTGGGAACTATATCCCCCTACAATGCATTGGGTAAAGATTTTATATCTCATGAGATAGACATGGCTGGAACGGCAGGTTAAACCAGTTCAGTGAAATAGGACTTAAACGAGGAGTGAACTCGGTTCAAAAATGGACTTTGTCCACTAAGATAGTATCGGCAATGAGTCTTGACTAATAAGAAATGATTCTATATGATTATATGTGTATGCCACAATTTTTCATGTTTTAAGTTATGATTATTGGGATTTAATTTCACTAGTATGATTTATCCCATGTTATGAAATTATGCTCTTTTTAGCAGGTTAAGATTTCCAAAATGTTATGTTCTTATGAATATGATGTGATTGATATTTCATTCGTTTACCCTTACCAAGCATTTGATCTCACCCTTTTGTATGTTTTCTTTTCCCAGGTTAGGAAGAAGCTTATTATGTAAGATATGCCAAAAGGGACTATAGATATGATGAAATAAATGGGAGACAGTGTAGACACAATATGAATGGCTGCATATTTATAGGCCAAGGCTGTACCAAGTGCGCCGTACCCTGCGTGGCTCTGACCTGCACGCCTCCACTTGCACTCTCAAAAATTTCGCGTCAAAGTTCCTTGGTTTTCTCCATTAGCTTAGAGTCAAATCCTCCATCCTTTCAGTTCCAACTCTGAGGGGGGTCTTTTGATGACGCTCTGTTTCATCACAGAGTATAATGGATGAAAAATAGGAATACCATCTCATAAACAGATTCATCCTTTTAAAAAACATAAAAACTTTACAAAGGCATGAACACAGATTTTTATACAAATGGGCCGCGCGAATTTCATCATGGTCGGGAAAGTATACTTGCATGACCCATATAGGTCATGCATGTGACTTGAGCAACTTGTTTGATTTTTTCCCAAGGTCTTCAGTAGCCTATAAATACCCCTAGTGGGCCCTCCGTTTGGAGGAGGAAAATATCCAAAAGTCAGATTTAATCTCTCGGCACCCTAGTCTCTACATGAACTCTTTCGAACACTTCTAAGGTCATTTCTTACCATAATGGAAGATCTAAAGCGGGGGGATAAGGCCTAAGTGTTGAAATTCTGTAACACTTGCGCACCTAAGTGCCTAAACCTTAAGGGAAATGAAGACACTCACGCAGCACTTTATTCCTTCAACAGAACTTGTGCACCACCCTTTTTGAATCCTTTAGGGAAAATACTAAGGGTTTGAGCCAAGACTTTCCTAAGTATTACCTTATGGATTAACTATCGCACAAGTATATATTTGTCACGCAAGTATACTTGCACGAACATGACTTGCGCGCCTGCCTCTTTTTGGGTGCCTCTCCTTCCTATTCAACTAGTTTCTTCAAATCCACCTCTCCTCATCAATATTTATCCTTCAAAACCCGCTTTAAATCCATTTTTGGCATGGTTCCTTTGTTGGATTCCTTATCTGAAAGGAATTCGATGGAATATCTCGCAATACCTAGTTATTTTTATATCTTGATTTAACTAAGGTTAGAGATTTAATTCATTCAACCTCATTCTTTAAGATGAGAAGATCTTTAATATTGGCCTCCTTTTCAAGAGTAAGCCCCATCACATGTTCCCTAACATGGGCCTCCTTTTTAGGAGTTTTCCCAAGTCCATGTTCCCTAAACCTAGGCTTCCTTTTCAGAAGTAATCCCCAATCATAATTTTCCTTAACCTGGGCCTCCTTTTTAGGAGTAAGCCCCAGTCCAAGATCCCTAACCTAGGCCTCCATTTCATGAGTAATCCCTAGTCCATGTTCCCTAAACATGGGATTCCTTTTCATGAGTAAGTCACATTCATAATTTTCCTTAACATGGGCCTCCTTTTCAGAAGTAAGTCCCATTCCAAGTTCCCTAACATGGGATTCCTTTTCAAGAGTAATCCCCAGTCCATGTTCTCTAAATATAGGAATCCTCATTAGGATTAAGTCACAATCATAATTTTCTTTAACTTAGGCCTCCTTCTCAAGAGTAAGTCACACGTTTCATGTCCCCTTAACCTGGGCCTCCTTTTCACGATTATGCCCCAGTCATAATTTTCCTTAACCTGGGCCTCCTCCTTTGGAGTAAGACCCAAATTATTAATTCCCTTAACATGTCCCTCCTTCTCAGGAGTAAGCCCCAATTCTCAATTTCTTTTTATTTGGGCTTCCTTCTCAGGAATAAAACCCAATCATAAGTCCCCTCTAATTCAGGCCTCTTTCTTGGGAGTAATCTCTACATTAAGTATCCAAATATCTATAAAGCACATATACCATTATGGAAATTGTTCCTGTGTTTCTTCCCTGATGTAAATCCCAATCCTCATCTATCTAGGAAGTCATACATACATAATCCCCAAATCATTCCTTATTATTGCATCATTCATGGAATAATCGTTAGGTTTTACTGATACCTCTTGTTTCTCACACTGAGCATGACTCACGTGAGCTTAGAGTGTAAAAGTAATTATGAAATCTTTCTTTGGGCCATCAGTCGTACATAAACCTCATACTTCTTTATTCGAAATACATGGGTTCTGATTCCTTTCTTAAACAAGGATACATAGTTAGCCAATCTATGGATACGATCCCAACTCTGAAATAATCCATGTCCTTCTGAATGACAAAAAACATCAAGTGCCCCACTGAGTGGCTTTAAAACCAGTATGGTTATTATAATTACCAAGAGATTTATATATAATGTGTTGAAGGATACCATTTACTATGAATATCTAACAAATATAGATGATTCTCTATTGATGAAGAACCTAAAATATATATACAATATTCTATAAATCTCATACATATCAATCATTTATTGTCAGATCTAAAGGAAAGCTCATTTTCATACTTGGTAATATAATAAGGATTCACGAACATAACTTAAATATATAAAGAGAGTGTCAAAGTAGAAAATAATTCCCCCCAAAAAGGTGGGATGAGTCCGACCTCCCATCATCTCAACAAATGAAAATTCTTAAGTCTCATCAGTACACAACTAATGAGCACCTAAATTTGGAATGTAGGTCCAAATTGATATAGAATCATTGGATGATTCTGGTTCTTTGAATAAACCCGTTAGAAACCGATTGGAATATTTGATCCTTAAAACATCGAGGTCATCCACATTTTCAGAGAATACAACGGCTAAACCCTATTCCAAAATGACATGCTCTATAATGTTAACCACATCAATCTAGAACTGACACTTCGAGAGCTTCCCATAAAAATGGTTCTCCTGAAGTAATTCTATAACCATCCTCAAATGCTCTGCATGCTCCTCCTCTGTCATAGAGTAGATGAGTATGTCATTAATAAAAATGACCACAAACCAGTCCAAGTACAGTTGGAAAATCTGGTTCATCAAATCCATGAAGATGGTTGGGGCATTCTTCATGCCAGATGGCATCACTAGAAACTCGTAATTCCCATAATGTCAACGGAAATCCAAGTTCAGGATATCAGCCTCACGAACCCACAACTAGTGGTAGCTGGATCGAATATCAATCTTGGAGAACCACTTCACACCGCTTAAATGGTCGAAGAGGTCATCAATCCTTGAAAAAGGGTACTTGTTCTTTATCGTGGCCTGATTCAAGGGATGAAAATCCACACAAAGCCGGAGGCTCCCATCTGCCTTCTTCACAAACAAAACTGGAGCTACCAAGGGGGGCACACTGGGCCACATGAATCCCTTCTCATGAAGGTCATCCAACTGAAGTCATAGCTCCCGTAGATCTGTGGGTTCCATCCGATATTCCCCACATGATATCGGGGTAGTCTATGGCTGCATGTCAATACAAAACTCCATATCTGGCCTTAGAGGTAGTCCCAGGACATCCTTGGAAAAAACGTCCATATAGTCCTCTAAAACGGTAGGGATCTAGATGCATGTAGCCTCTCCTGATCTGAGAGCCATGGTCGCAAAATGGTGAGAAAAAGGTCATCATCTCATGCTCAGACTACCCGTCTGCTCTACCACGAGGTCTCACTCACCGAGGATTGTGAACCTCGTTCGATCAGAATGCACGTATCTGACTCGCCTACGATGACAGTTGATCTGGGAATGAACCATAGAAGGCCAATCCATGCCCATGATGATGTCATAAGGTTCCAACATGATGACCAGTAAGTCTCATGTGAAACTCTCTCCTCTAAATGACAATTCACACTGTCTGCCAACAAAGGTCACTAACGATGCACTTCCCGTATGAACCTTAATGCTAAGCGTAGGTGTTTGCACATCTATTGGGAGCTCCAACTCCCGTACCAAAAGCATTGATATAAAGTAGTGGATGGATCTTGGGAATAATTGTACCAATGGAAGCATATATTAAACAAAAAGTGTACCTCAGACCACCTCGTGTGTTGGGGAGTCACGAGCACCCTTAGCCCGAAGCTGCTTGTGGCACCTACTGCCAGCTCCTTGATCCTGGCATGGGCCGACCTATGGTGGCGGTGGAAGGATATCAAAACTTCGTCCCCCCAACTCTAGTTCCTACCAACCTACCTACACCGCCTCCCAGAGGACCACCCTGTCCTTGCTTGGGAGATCCCGAGTCACGACACTGCCTCTGCCACTGCGGTGCACCCACTGCCTACCACGACTGCTAGTTATGCCTGGTCGGGCAGTCACATGTTATCTGACCTCATCCTTCACAAGCATAGCATCGGCTCTCCCCTGACTTCCCTGGTTCTCTATGATTCCACTACGGTGTACGAACATACCCATGAGTCTACTCACGGAAGGGTCTCCTCGACTGAGGCTATACTCTCTACTGTCTGCCTGTTACCGAATACTCTGCTCTGAAGGGGCCACTGCTAGGCCCTGCCTACTGGTGTCCCTCATCCAAGAAGATATTTGTCATGAGAATCATCTCTAGTACCATGACCTATATAGGAAAGCACATGGGAACCACACTAGCACAAATCTCCCTACTAAGACCCTACTGAAACTTCTACGCCTTAAAGGAACTATCACAGATCATATCATGTGAGTAGCGTGTCATATCGGTAAACCGGGCCGAGTAATGTGCCTCGATCATCCCCCCTACTTCGGCTATAGAAGCTCTTCAATACAAATGGATTGTAAACAAGAGGGGGAGTACTTCTCCTAGAAGCACTTCTGGAAGCTATCCCACATGAGAGATGACTCGTTGTGGGCTTGCGTAACAAACCCCCACTAACGCCCGGCTGTCCTGGGGAAAGGATAGTAGCTTAGGATACCATCTTCTCCACTAGTGTCTGTACCAACCTAAAAATTCAGTCTATGGATTCTATCTAGTCGTCCTCTTCCTGGGGATCCAGGTCCCTGAGGAACTTCTGCAGCCACTGACGCCGGAAGTCTCGGAGCGCACTCAGCCTATGCTCAAACTCGGCTTGTGCTGTCGGTACTAACCGTAACTCTATAGATGGAGGGGATACTAATAATCCACTGTGTGGAAGAGGATCACATGAGGGTCCCTAAACTGATGCATCATCGCCCGCCAGGTCCTCGTCACGAACTGGAGAGGGTAATATGGCTGGCTACTATCGTAGGGGAATCCTAAAAATTATCAAGGATTACCATGACCAGATGATCATATATATATATATATATATAACAGTAATCACAAAGTGTAGCTGACTCAAAAAGGACAGTCAAAAACTCAATCCTACTTGATGCATGTTCCAATGTTCCCTTCTAAAAATGTCTCATCATGCCGAGTCTAAAAGCTGGTTATTAGGGTGCTGGTGAATGGATAGGTCAGCCGCCCATACCATCATTGGACTCTTTGTCTTGAGATCCACTCTTGAGACACGTCAAAATTATTGCCCTAAATCTGAACCAATTCCTTTTTAGGGACGTCCGAACAACACCCCAAAGAATGAATCATGCTCTGATACCATTTTTTCATGAACCAACCCTATCGTTCTCATTTCGCAACTACCCCAAGCCTGCCTCTATAGGCCAGGGTCTGGTGACAAGCGCCGAAGGCATAATTATCTCGAGGAGGCCTTCGACTAAGTACATTCACACACACACACAAACCACTCAATCCAGGGGTGCAGTGTAAAAAACCAAAGTAAAAACAATTATAACCCAACCACAGTCATGAATCAACATGATAATAGAACAAGTAAAGTGTTGAAAAGTACTGACAAGGAAAATAAACAGAAAAAGGGAAAAACACGCACCCAACCTGAATGGTGCCAGAACCTGGCAACAGGTAAACCAAAGTAAACAACTGGAGAGTCCCACACCTGAAAAATCTACTGCGACCCCGGTACGCAGCCCAAGTTCCTCTACCCAATATGCTCCTATGTAGTCACGATCGACCTGTCTGTCTTCTGCAAGGGAACACAAGGTGCGGGAAAATCCCAAGCAGGGGTGAGTATAAAGATACTCAGTAAGACACATCGAAATCTCAAGGGAGCATCAGAGGCACTAAAGAGGTGAGCAGTAGATAGAACAATGAGCAGTGGGAGAGTACAGTAAATAGAGTGAAAATCAACCCTACAATAGAATGGAAGCAGACTCGTCCATCCAAGTTGAGGTAGACATAGAAATCACGTGGAATAACATGCGCGTCTTCTCCCCTCCTAGAAGGATAGTAACTAAACCCATGGAATGATTAAAAAGGAAGGTGTATATATATTTTTGCTCAAAAATAAACACGAACGACTGTGTATGCGGATCTCCATCTCCATTTTCAGCATCGGAAAAGTCACCAATAGTTATAAGGATATACATCACTGATGCCCAAATGTCCTGCACATCAAATCTATCTCATCGTTGAACCGTACAACCAAGGGTATTGCTCTGTTAATCACGGAGAAAAGTCACTGACTTGCCTCATAGAAAGGGATGAGTCCAGAAGAAGTTGTCGGGTAACCCACTAGCCCGCCCAGATGGAGGGTAAACCCTACGAGGTCGTTGGGTAACCCAATTACCATCTTAGATAGAGGGAAAAACCTAAGGTCAATTGGTAACCCACTGCCCATCACCGCTGGAGGGTAAACCCTGCAGTCAACGGGTAACCCACTACCCAGCCCCGCTGGAGGGGAAACCCTGATACACCATTCAATAACCCACTACCCAGCCCCACTGAAGGGTAAACCCAGAATTGGTCCAGTAACTCTGCACTACCGGTGCCAACAATGGGTGTCACTAAAATTGCTATCGTACGTTAGTTCTGAGCGCCTCAAAGGAACCTATGACAAATTACCTTTCATGTTTCCACATTTATGAAGATCTATAATGAGGCCTCGGACAACCAAAAATATTTCATCGTTGAAATCCTCACGGAAAAACACGCGAGATAGACTATTTACTCACTTGAAACAGGCTCTTGACAAAAAAGTTATTCAACACAGCTTTATGACCATACGGCTCTAATGGGGCCCACACCTCAGTCCAGAAAAAGGTCAGGCAAACTACGCCATCACAATTATCTTGGAAAAACACACATAATTGTCTATTCATTCTCCTTGAATGGTTGTCTGATGAAAAGTATTCAAAACACTACACCCAGCTTAAAAGACAGGTCGTGGGGCCCACGCCTCAACTCTATCAACTATGACTGAAACACCCTGGAAATCCTCATTTCACGCTAGGGTCAGAATGCTACAGACAGTGCCTAAAACAGCCTCTGAATGTGCTCACGGCATCTGAATCAAAAATCTCAGCAAGGAGCTAAATAACACTTAACGGAAGTGTCACGCCGCCAAGACCCCGTCATGGGAAATAAAACTTCCCAAGAACATCTCAAAAAATCCATCTCAATACAAGGATCATGTTTCCACAAATGGCATGAAAATCTGATACTCGGTTTGAGATTTAGAGTTGTTTTAACACCAATGGGTGGAGATGGGGTGGGATCGACCGGCAGTCCTTAGCGCGGTCGGCCGGACCGCCCGATCAACCGCGGCAAGTGGTTCACTGCACAGGTTGCACCGCTTCACCCAGACTGGTTTAAGTTAGTCTGGTGCTTTTACAGGGGATGCGCATTTCAAGGTTCTCAGTCTACTCCCGGGGTCGTGACGACCCCGAACTCGAATCGCACACCAACCGGCAAAGCCTACCCATGCACCCTCCCGCAGCTCAGACCGTCGGGACACCCTTCTACTCACCTGTGCTGACCACCGAGGATCTTTTCTACTGCCTGGGGATCCCGTGCCGCTTCATGGGGAGCCCGCGCCGCCGACTTTACCCGCCGGACCAATGCGCGGAGCCGCCGGACCACCCTGGAACCACGGAAAAAATAGGGGTTTGGGCCGGAAAATTTCCCAGGGTCACCCTAGACACCCCACGACATCAAATTTTGATCTGAAAGAATCGTTGTAAATCTCGGATCGAGTCCTACTCAAATATGGCCCTCAATCGATAAATAAACAGCACTTCGACACTACAAATTATGGTCAAAGAATGTGTGGGAAATTAAAACAAAAATGCAACGATGCCTACCTCGCAGGGCGTAGCCCGAAACTCCACGATCGATCACTCTTCACCAGAACTGAAAATGCATTTCTGGGGAGGAGGTGGAGCTTGAAGGAATGGAAGATAAGTTCTTGTTGGGAGCTTCTGCTAGAGAAATGTTAAGGGGGAAAGAAGGGGGGAGGATGTGTTTAAGTAGGGAACAATTAATTAAGAATTAATTAATTTTAAACACCCTCCAGTATGCCCATTCCCGAACACTTGATGGGGTCGGGGTTAAGACACTCCTTGAAAAAAATCCATGTTCTGAGCACAACATTGGTCCCAGAATTTTAATCTGATCCTCCGTTCAGAAGTTATAAAGTTCATGCTTGAGGCCGCTAAATTACGAAAACGCCCCTAGTGGCGTTTTCCACAGAAGGGTCGCGCCCATGAATGTTACACCCCTCTTACGGTAAACGGCGTGCTCTAGACTCAATGGTGCCCTCGATTTTCCCATCCAAGAAACCTTTTAGGAGTTATTCTTTTTTATATGGCGTGTTACGTGTGAATGCACTTAAATTTACTTCCTTCCTCACCGGAGCTCGGAATCACACACTCTCTGAATGCCATACTCTGGAATAACATCATGAAAAAAATTCAAAGTCTCATAGGCTCAAAACCTGAGTTCTTACATATGCAATATGATCCCTTTTATAAGTTAGAGGAGTGGCAGTCTTATGAATAATGAATGCTTTTAAATATAATAAATTAATTTCTCATGGGACATAGCTCTAATATATTAAAACATGTAATATAATGTAAGAGAGTTTAAAATACCCTGAAAAAACCTGATAAAGATCAGGTTCTGTGACATTAGAAGCCTTAATGCTTAGATTAACCCCCTTTATCCCATTTTAACCATTACTATCATAACATAACCATTCCCCTTGATAACATATTTCTATGAATAATAATAAAATTGAACCTATAAAAATGTTAAATAATTATTTAAAATATATTATCCATTTTACTTGATTAAATTTATTTTGGTTTTATAAGTAACGTTAAATATAAGTAAAAGAATTCATCAAAATTTTTTTATAGAAAATTGGATTTTTAAGAATAAAAATATATTTAAGCTAAAATCATCTGTAAAATTTATCTCTATAAATATTATTGAATTATTTATTAAAAATGTATAAATAGAAAATTTCTACAAAATATAATGGGTCATTTTTAATATGTAATTTATGGAAAAGAACTAAAATAGTTTATTATTAAAATATAATATAATCTAGGTTCTGAAATTTATATCATGGGTTTTCAATTTAATCATTATAGTTTAAAATGATATATTTTAATACTTATATATTTATTTTGAGGAGCCAAAGTTTTCATATATTTTTATATCGATCATACATCATAATGATTTCATAAATTTTACAGTATTTGTAATACCACAATTTTCACTATTCACTGAAAAATCAATCATTTCTGAAAAATATCAAAAAAATTAAAATTAGTACTTTTTTTACATCATGAATTCCAATATAAAGTTAATTTTTTATAAAATAAAATTCTAAAAATTAATAATTGAATGTTAAAAAATATATATAATAATAATAATAATTAAACATTATATTTCTATTTTACTATGAATAATTTATATATAAATACTTATATTTACTTAATTGATTTTACTAATTATGTTCCTTTTAGTTATCTTATAAATTATTTCAATTTTTATTATATGAAATTATTATTCCCTTTAGTTAGATGTTTCATAAATTACAAGCTATCAAACACATCAAATTCGTTTTAAAAGTAGATACAATCTAAAATCATGGGGTGTTTCATTCTACCCCTTTTATAAAAATTTAACATCTCAATTTTATTACATTAATGAAAAAAATGTCGATACATTGCTCATAGTAACATCATGTTCTCTTGTATTTTCTTTAAAATTTATGGTTCCACCACAAAAACATTTACCATGTGTGTTTTGTTGTCCCACAACACCTTATCTATCAAATCTAGAATCTCCTATGGTTATTCTTCATAAGAATGGTCATGCTCCAATTTTAACATCTCTTAGTTCCGTGTATCTGAAGGATATGATATGTATTCCACAATATGACTTTTCATGTTGTCCTACTATAAAGTTTCATTGATATATATATATATATATATATATATATGATAGGTATATATTGATGAGATATGTTATTAATACAAGAACTACTTCATAAACTCATGTATTGAAGGGACACATATCTAGTTCTTGAATCTTAAAATCCCATCATGGTTTGAGTTGAACTCTACAACATTATGTACCAACTTTTATAGCTATGCATATTCCTTCAACACATATCTAATAATAATATAGAAAAATGGTCATATATTTATTTTTTAAAAATAGGATTTCATGCCTTACCTTCTGATTTAAATTTACAAACTGTAAAAATCTATAAGTGTTAGTCATTTTTAAATCCTAATGATGTACATGATAACATGATATTTTTACTATGAGCATCAGCCACCCGCTTCTCATTTCTATTATGGTAATGTATTATGATGTCAAAATCTGTTATTTAGTCCAAAAATATCCTTTTAGACATATTTAACTCTTTCTATATTAATATATACATAAATATTTAATTATCAATATATATCCCACTATGAACCATAAAGATAAACACTATATATTTTTAGATAAAAATTACTGTTATCAGCTCCAAATCAACATTTGGTTAATATTTTATCATTAACAATCAATTTTCATGAGGAATAAATAACATGATGTTATTTTTTATACAAAAATATCTTATTCCATTCTTTGATTCATCTCTATATACTACAAACCCTATTCCCAAAAATATTTTCATGAGCACCGGTGAATTGTCCAACTCTCCCTTTATCTCCTTGAAATTTTCCAGAAATTAATTTTTCCAAATGAACATGGAACAATTCCATGTCATCATGATTATTATATCTAATATAAATGGTAATTATCTCATAAAAAATAAATAGTATACATAATATCCAAAAAAACTAATATCTATATAACTCTGGTTGGTTTAAGACATTGTTCAATCACTTCAACATTTAAAAGATCGACTTTGATTCAATCTATTTTAATTAATTGACATATTAATGATATATTCTATTACCAAAATTCACATTTTCTAAATTTGGAATACATATACTCTTTTGTCAAGGTATTCAACATAATCATTAAATGGTCTCCATGTTCATCCTTATACTTATAATACAATAGAATATAATCTGTAAAGACAAATAAAAACTGATTAATGTAATCTCAAAATATTTTATTCATTATATCCATGAAGAGAAATTGGTAATTTGTGTGTTTGAATAATAAAACTATAAATTAATATCTTATATTACCCAAAAATAAGGTTTTTTTGTATATCCCTCAGTAAAACCCTTTCACTAGTGATATCTATATCAATGATCAATACTATAAATTTAACAATCCTCAAATATTTTATCCAAAAAATCATCAATATAGAGTATAAAATACATTTTATTTATAGTTACATTGTTATGTTATGAATACCAAATAAACATACACATTGAAAAATATTTAAAATTATAAAAAATAATAGTATAACTCAATGATACTAGGGAATATGATTCTATTTTATAAAATATACTATGGTAAACTCTTCATTTCATCCAAATCAACTAGGGTCAATCTATAAAGAGCCATTTACATTGGTGTAGAACCATGTATGAGTTGTATTAAGAAATGTTCATCAATATTCATTGGATGACTAAAAAGGCCTTTAGAAACTAAATTAAAAAAGTTAAATAATAATATTATCTAAAATTTTTATTTTCTCCAACACCATTTAAGATCAATACCACTCATGAATAGGTATTATGAAATAGATAATTGATGTAATTTACAATAGGAGTTATTTTTCATCCTCATATTGATATATGATCATAGGTGGATTCAGAATATAAAATGTGAATTCCCTTTTGTGGAAATTGGTGTTCTATCTTTATAATGAGAGCCAATCCATTTCCAAAATAACTTAAATTCACATATATGGAGAATAACTGGATTTATAGGAAGAATATTCCTAGAATATTCTATCATAGAGGAGTTATATAACTGATATTCAATCACCATAAAAGTCGGATTTTTCAGAAATAAATCAATATCTAACTATTTGGGTTATGATTTGAATCTCTTGGAAAATATCTCAGTTATAAAAGAGTGTATAGAACCTGAATTCAATATTGTAAACCCTATTGTTGCAGGTAAACACCATATCCTAAACAATGAAATAATACATACTCTAAAGTGATATTATTCATGAGCATATTTAAAAGTTTAATTTCTAATGTTTATAATTTATTTTTCAAAAATTAACCTAAATTTTTATTTCTTCATAATTATAATATCCTAATATGGATTTTTGTGTTTTTTCAAAAAATATGATTTTTTTATTGAATAGTGCAATATATTATTTTTTCCAATAATATGAATTTTATGCAATTATTAGTACATATGTATGAGTTAAAAATTTATGATATAATTTTTGTACGAATATATGTATTATATAATTGAAATTATATATTATAAAAATTTTAATATAGTTTTCAAACGTAATATATATATTATACATCATATGTAATATTTTCATAAAAAATATTATATTGTATTATATATTTATTATATTAAAAACAATTTTAAAACATATTGAAATTAAATCAAGAAATATGGATTTTAAATTTGGAATAATCATTTAAAAATTATCTAATAAAGACCATGTTTTCTTTATTCATAAATTTTATGTTACCTTAGGTAAAAACTGGTAACCATGGTAAATGCTAAAATGATAAAAGTAATTATTTAATGGTTAAATAGATTTAAAAATGATAAAAATATGACTATTATTTAGTGTATTACATGATAATTGACCTTATATATCATCAAATATCATATTTATAAATTTTTGTTATACTTGATAGGTTTAAGACGTGATCCATTTATATTATGTTGGAATATTTAAAAAATGTCATTACCACCCTTTATAAATGGGGAATCTCACGAAAACATCATTACCACATTAAATATAAATTTTCCACCTAAAAATATTCTTTATTTCCTTCCCATGTAATAAAATATCACTCTCATCATATTTGATTTATAATATACTATCCAAATCAACTCCATGACAAGGAATCCACAAAGAGAAACCCTATGTTCTAAACTTAAGTTTAGTCATTTTGCTAACATTGTTCATGTAATATTACCATTTCAAATTAATTTTTCACATTAATAAATTATTAATTATTTATCTATAGTACACATATTTTTAATTTATTTTGGAAATAAATTCTGACAACCATTACCCTTTTCCTTACGAATAAATAAATTTACATTTGTGTATTGTGCAGACTACCACCTCCCAAAAAAATGTGTTTAATTTTCTTTAACCATTGTACAAGTATGGTTATAATTAATAGATAAATAATTTTTTTTATTTTCTAATATCATTATTATTTTTGAATGACAAATTGGTGCTACTATTAAATATATGAACAATAAATAATCAATTTCAATATAATCGTTTAAAACAAGCATACTAAGTGGGTGATATTTTATTAAAATTTTATAATCTTTTAATATCTATTAATTATTCTAATCATTAATAAAAAATATAATATATCACAATAAAAAAATATAAATATGATTATTATACTTATTATAAATTTAAATTACAACAAATTTCTACAAAAATCATTCATTAAATTAATGTATGCCCAAGTTTGGGATGGTTTAACCACCTATATGGAATGTAATATGAATTTGTATTATAAATTAATATAGTGATATAATTACTAAATTAATGTAATATTAATATTTAAATAATGTTTTTTATTTTAGAGATGTTATATCAATAAATAATTTTTCAATTATGAAAAGTCCATACGATCGTCATGAGTAACTGAATCATGCTTGTTATCAATTTCATATTCAACGGTGAAGACTCAAAAATCATTACAGGAATTTTAAACACCCTGAAAATTTATAACTAATAGATAATAATAACATTAATTATTAGTTAGTTATTATCTTTGGAATATGAATGAAAATAGACACTATTATTTTGAAACTAGAACAAATGATACAAAATATAACCATATGATGTGGAAAATAGGTAAAATTCATATAGATAATGATTATATACAATGATTATATATAAAAATGGATATTGAAAAGGTTATAAATTAGGTTATTACTATATATATGTTTCATATACATGATTTTAAGATAATTTTATAGATGTTTGATAACATGTAAGGTATGTGGTTTTCATCTAAAATTCATCTATTAGAAACATGTTTTTCTTTATGCACCTAATTTCATTTATGTGATGAATATATACTACCTATTTGATATGTTATATCATGAATATACTTTATTATTGATATTTTTTAACAAGTTTAATACATCTCTTAAAAGAGGTTATAATTTAATTTCTACCAAATCCATAAGTGTGTATTACCATCATAATTTTCACTCTTTGGCAATCATTATATATTCAGAAACTAGTTCCTTTTTTCTGGTCTATAAATTTCCATGGAGGTAATTTTACCATGTTAATAATGAAACATATGGGATTATAAATTACATATTATTATCTCTCGAGGGTGATATGCTTTGGTATATTCATATGCTCTTAATAAACTGTGATGAAACATTTTTCCTACCTTTTCTCTAGGCTACAATCAATGTATATTATGGAACCCAATCACTCTCTTATGCAGATATCTAAGCACAAATAATGTACCATTACCTTGATATTTCTTTGATAAGGGTACTACTTATTATATTCACGAATACACAACATATTTAACATTTATTATAGGATATTGTCATATATATCTATATAATTATGCTGAATGGGGAATTATTTTTCTCTGTATTTATCATTTTAAGGATATCTAATTTCATATTAAGCTATGGGATGCTTTGGGAATGGTATGAAAGGAATTTATGACTCTTATAGTGAATTCATTGAAATTAATCAGGTGATGGGTACAAATAAATATGATATATATCTTGGATTCATCGATATGAATCTATCGACACAAAATATTGGGGTTTTGGGTATAACTCATAACATGTCAATATAATTTCTTCGACCATGTCCTTGATAAATATTATTCATGTGTGGTATTTCCCATTCTATCATTATGATATCAATGATCATTGTTATCTAAATGTTCATTTATTTTCATCGATATAGAATGGCCTCGGTTTTAGTTATCTTTATCAAGAAAATGAAGCACCATTTATTAAAATCAAAATAAAAGATAAAGAAAGATGTTTGTGGTCATATAAGAAATAGTGTCCTCATGAAAAGAATAACCATAATGAAATAAATATAAAAGATCATAATCAAAATTATAGGAAGAATTATAGTCATCATACCAATATGATTCTAAATCAAAGGGTCCATGAGACCTCATTACTGTGGTTGGATTTAGATATGAGTAGTATTTTCTACATCTTTATTTCCTTAGTGGGACAGGTTGGAAGATTTAATCATCCAAAAGAACTTTTTTTCCTTTATACAATGCATGTGTAAAGGATTGATTTGGGGGGAATAATCCTCTATATCATCCAATATTCAATTAATTCCCTGTGTATCTCTTAATTTATTGATTTCTACCTAGTGATTTGAAATATTCCCACTCTTACATAGGTTGAGTTGCTTCTCTATTGTATGTGTGATGATCAGCAAAACCTACTCTCCATGCTTGGGAATAAAATTTTAATTTCTAAGCCAAGTCCAACCAAATCAGACCTGCAATATCCGGCTACATGGTTTGATAACTCTTGGTAACACGAATTATCTACTTGAGACATGATTGCCAAATTTTTAGGAGATTAT
Organism: Viscum album; assembly: GCA_963277665.1. Classification (NCBI taxonomy): domain Eukaryota; kingdom Viridiplantae; phylum Streptophyta; class Magnoliopsida; order Santalales; family Viscaceae; genus Viscum; species Viscum album. Next base: position 1,029,769,304 of record OY728140.1, read on the forward strand.
TCAACCACTTTAGAAGAACCATCACGTTTTTTATTTTTAATAGGGTATAGTTTTCCACCAATAAGAGTCACATTATCCTACTTTTTGGCCTCTAAATTTCTCCCTATCATAAGCCTCATTATGTAATTTTATTAAGAAAAAAGAACAAACCACGTTCTAGTGAAAAATATCATTTACAAGCCCATTAACATTGCAATCTGAATAGAAATAAGGTATTCTTTCATATTCCATTTTAATGATATATCTTCATTCAATCCAGATAAAACAATATTATTAATCAAGTAAGAGGTAGAGTCTATCTCAACAAAAATCTTAACATGGGGACCAAATTTGGTGGTCTCTGTGGTCTTATCCATTTTGATCAGGATTCCCATAGTTGAGGCTATGTAAAATAAAATCTTAGGATACCAAAAGTTATAGTTAAGACAAAAAATTTGGATCTAAACATGAGCTCTAGTATTTTTTATCGCAAATGGATTGAATCTAGAATATCATTCTTGAAAAAAAAATCATACCTCGTTTTAATACAGTTGTGCCAATCCCAAATCTCTATTATTTCGACTATGATGGGAAAATATTGTGATAGAAACCCCAACCCATTGGAACATATCTCCATTCAAAATAACCCCATGCATAAGTAAAATTCTAAATAGATCATTGGGTTTCAAAAGAATTATACCAACAGGTAGAACATGTTGGGATATAATGGAGTTCATCTCATTACTAGTAATCACACAAGAGGTGTCTCATTTATTCATGACTCGTTTCGGAAAAAAATCATAGACAACTAAAAAATTCATTCTATTTATTTATGATTCAGAAAGTCCAAATTTTGGATTCAACCAGAAGTCCAACTATCCTGATTCTATTCCTATACATCCATAACACCAGATTAATGAGGCTGACCCACCCCATCTACATGAAGAAAATGCTCCTCTTCTAGTTAACAAAAAGACTTAAGACCATTTGAGTCTACCAATATTGAAACACTATTCCAATTAGAATCTACCACTATGGATCATCATATTCCGTCTCTCTCGAACACCATTACCAAATATAAATTCACATCAAAATGTTGAGCTTATATCATTATTTAACAAGACTTGATCATCTTGTTCATCACCTCAACTATCCTAGGCAGCCCGAACCATGTGAATAGGATAACTTATCACTGTAGTTCGATGATTGCCTTCCGTATATGCCTTAGCTGCCATCAACAAAATCCACTGATCCACAGTCATCTTCTCCATCGCCTCAACTATCCCATCCAAGACAGATCGAGTTTGTTTCCTTCCAAAACATTGATTAAATATCAAGCCTTATCCATGTAGATCAATTCTTTCCTATCATTACCGTAGACTAGTTATTTTTTATCGACTCTGAAGATCTTTCTCTAAATTGACCACTTCTTCTAGTTTCATATGTATGAGACTCAGTAGTGTGCTCCTCAATTTTATTACCGCATTAAATACATTCTCCTCTAGCTATAAGTAAAGATCTGAGAAAATGAGGGAATTCCATGAATATTTTATGATATATTTTTTTATGAAAAACCTTTTTGATTATTTGAGTTCTCCTTTATTTATTTTCATTTCCCCCAGAATCCTAGAGAATTCCAATGTATAAATTATAGGGACATGATGGAAGGGATGAAAATTCTCTCATAATATGTTCATGATGTATCTTATATTTTGAAATGTAATTTATATATATATATATAGTAATTAAATACTATTGAACATTTGGATTCTTAATGAAATTTTTTATTCATAACCAATAATAAAATATAGCTACTGTCTCTTGGTTTCTAGAGATTGGAATTTTATAGTTGGTATCAATGGATGTTTATTAGGAATATAGGGAATGAGATTAAGGGAATCATAGTTAGAATTCAAAATTACTATAAAATCCCAATGATTTCTTTGTAACACTAAAAATCATAATAGGAATTATATTTTATAATTCAATATCATGATATAACAATGTATTTTATAATTTATAAAAATTATGAAAAATGGGGGAATGGAAAATGTATCAATATATGTGGTTAATGAAAATATGTTCTTCCAAAAAATGATAAATAAATAAGAGTTTAGGATTATATGATCATAGATATATTATGGTAGTTGACCTAGATTATGAAAAATAATCTCTCCCTTATGGAGAAACCAGTTGATCCACAACATTGGTTAAATATGTTTTACCACATTATGTAGAAACAAACTCTAGAATTTAGTGGAACTTATAAAAATTGATTATCTTTATAATAGATCAAGTACATAGTTATGTTAAATATGTATTTAGGATATAGTGAAAAGTAAAAACTCATCATGGTGGTTTATCATCTGAATGTGGATGTCTTAAAATTGTTGTCTCTAATTCAAAACCCTATTGAGGAATATGAGAAACATTATATAGAATAGGGAATATTTATGAATGTATTATTTGAAAATAAGTTCCTCATTAGAAATGATTGAAAATGGAAAGGTAGTTCCCCAATCTCAAAAAATGATAGATTAATATGTTTTAGTATATGCTGTTAAATTTACAAGGTATGGTATGTTTCAAAATATATATGTTGAGAAACAATTGTGATTGATTGTTAGATAGGTTAAATTTGATACTTTTAAGGGTTTTGGCCTTTAATATATATTCATAATATGAGGATATAGTCTACATAATAATTAATATAGAAAAGGTGTTCTTAAAGACAAAATTATTCATGGAAAATCAAGATAAAAATAGGTTGTGTGAGCATTATGGGATGAATAATGTGGAAATAAAGATTGAATAAAGTATTTGATATACCAAATGTGATAACTATGGGAATATAAACCTTGGGGATTATATGAAGGGTAATTGAGTGTTATTTAACTATAAAGAAAAAGTTCATAATGATTTTGAATATAAAGTAACATTAGATGATCATGATACTAAATTTATTAACTGTAGGGATATATGAAATTTTTTTGAACCAATTCCCCAAAATTTAAGGGAATTTACTTCAAAAAATCTAATAGTCCAAGGAAAAGTATAATATATTTTAATAGAAGAAGTTAATGGTTATAATGATATGCTGGAATGCACTTTATTTTATCATAAATATTAGATAATATTTTATATAAATCTAGATATTTAGACTCTTTTATATCTACAAGGTTTCTTGAAAACATTAAATAATTTCCCAGAACCCTAGTAAAGGAGTTATAATTTAAGACACCATGTATAAATTTTATTAAATTAGAGATTTGTCAAGTAGTTTCAATTATTATTCTTGGATGTAACCTATTTAATTTTTCTTCCTATGGTGGACTTTGATATAATCCTTAGTATTGATATTTATTCAATGTGTAATATAAACCATTATTACAAATAGAATTAGATTATGATTTATGGATGGTAATTGAATCAAAATAATCTAAATCATGTTAATATCCTCTCCCAATATATCTTTATAAACAAATTTTTTTAATAGAGGAAGAGAATATGATATATTTGGCTTAGGAATATGTCCTATGAATATTACATGTACCTTTTTTAAAATCATTAATTAATTTTCTCCCATAATAATTTATTGGTCATCCACCAGAGTGTGAAGTGGAGTTCTCCATTGAAAAAATTCCAATTTAAAATGCTTATATCTATAATTAACTATAAATTATAAATCATAGAGTTTGTGTAGTTAAAAAGTAGATAAAATATTTTTATGACAATAGAATTATATTCTTTGTTGTTACACTATGGTGTGCCTGTATTTAATTCATAAAAACATAGATGGATATATAAGATTATGCCTTTATTATAGAGTGATTGATGTAATTAATATAATGAATAAGTATCCTTTACCACAAATTGATGACATACAAGATCAAATTCAAGACACCCCATACTTTTCAAAGATCAATCATAACTCTGGTTATCGTCATATAAGGTAAAATAAGGATGACATACCAAAGATATCATTTCAACAAAAAGTTATGGAAATTTTGAGTTTACTATAATGGAATTTTGGTTAAATTATTCACATTATGTCATTATTAATCTAATGTATAGATTATTCAAGGAATATATTAAAAAAATTAGTCTAATTCATTGATACTCTCTTGGTATTCTCTAAGAGCTATGAACAGTATGATAGTCAACTAAAAATATATCTCCATAAACTCAACAAAATAATTTTTATGGTAAATATAATAGGTTAGGGTTTTGGATCAATTTTGTTTATTATCTTCACTATATTTTCTAAAAGTATGTAAGATATTTTTACACTTGAAAGACAATGATATTAAAATAATGACCTATACTAATGAAAATAACAATGGTCTTATGTTTCCAAGGGTTTCCATGTTTCTATAGGAAATTCATCCCTGATTTCACCTGGTTAACCAACCAATTAACCATGTTAGTACGTAAATGATTTAAATTCACTTGAGTAAGTGAATATGAGAACATTTTTGAATATCTAATGTTGAGACTGATTAATTCACTATAATTAACAATACCATTAGGTAAGGAATGTATTCTAAGATATAATGACACTCTGAAGAAATGGATTTGTGATGTCCTTATGTAAAAGGATGAGGTCTTTTACTTGGTATCAATGAAATCAAAAATACATGAAATGAACTATTAAAATCATATCATTGATATTAAATTAGTTTAATATTTACTTTGAATCTATCGATACACTACCTTTATGGTGGAGGATTTGATATATATAGCCTACAAGATTTTAATGAATATCTTCTCATGAGGATCATAAGATGATGAAAAAATATGGATGTTACTACTCTAGGACTATAATTTCTAGACTAACTAATACACATTGCTGATATCATGACCCGTCCTAGTGGGTACCAAGCCATATCTCCCCAACCCCACCTCCAATAGGCCTGGGGCTAGTGAATAGGACTAAGTAGGCATATCACTAGCATGGGTGTCATTTTCTATGAACATGTAAAAATGTACATATCTCCAAGCCCATTATATTATGAAATGTAATAACTACTAAGTAAATAATGAATGCATACTATTATATCCCATCTAGTAGAGTACTACATGAATCTAATGTAAAGATAAACAAGGATAAATACTAGACCACCAAATGAAGTATTTAATAAAAAAGTTCAACCTATAATAAAAGGTATTAGGACTGTAGTCTATAGCAGTATGAACAAACCTCATCCTTCCCAATTATGAAATGATCTATCCAGTCTTGGTCTTCCTAGAACTCTATCAAAAGGTCTCTTATTTTCACAATACATGACACATGTGGCCAAAACTCGTGTATGGTGAGTATAAAAATATTCATTAGGACACCCCAACACAACAATAAAATTCCTAAAGGAATGAAATAGTCAGTTCTACAAAGTAAATGTCTACAACACATATAACCAAAATATCTAGATATACTCAAACAAAGACAAAAAATCTAGAGGTCAGTCACAAAAACTACATGCCAACACTAGGGTTCAAGTCCAAAGATTACTCAAAGAACTCACTTGAGAGAACACAATCCTATGTCTTATATCACTAATGACATTCATCAATGAATTACTATTCTTCCGGAACAATAATCAGAGAGGGAAATTAGTTGATTGATCAATGGAGAGAGATACAATATAACAAATGAGGACCATGGCTAGGGCCATGGGGTGATACCAACAAATCTATATGAATTAATCCATGAATTAAATGATCAATTCCCAATGAATTTGTTAGCATTAAAACCAAGGACTCTACATAAGTCATGATGAATGAATAGAGTATCATGCACCAAGACACATGGGGATTATAATGACTCTGCCATGGAAGTCCAGCTAAAGGGATCATACTCCTATGATTAGGAAAATATGCATACCAACCATTATCAAAGATTTAAAGGGATCAAACCCTAACAAAACATGTCCAATATACATCAGACAGGGTATTAATTCCATTTTGAAAGGTGTAAATGGTGTGTAGTAGGGTGGCATACCATGTCCCTTGACCCCAGGTACTCCTCGTGTCAAATGGCCCATGTCACTCCAACTGTGTTATATAGAATATGGTAACACTAATTTAGAATAAGTCATATGTAGTTTCCTTCAATCGGAGGTCCACATATGTACTCCAGACATTTTACTATACATGGGGTAAAAAAATATATCTCTTCTCCTGTACCAGTACATGGGGTAGTTCGTTTACTTTGTTCAGGCCAATTCATTTGGTGGGGTACACACTGTGTCGGAAACCCATGAACTCCACCTTGTGTCCGTGTATATATTGTTGTACAGAAAAAGTCTCAGGGAATGGCCTACATGTTGTGTGATATGGTCGCACACCATGTGGTATCTAACTAACTCAAGAAACCCTAACCTTTGCTCATTGGGGGTAATACAATGTGTAACACAGGGATACACATAGTGATTATCGGGAATTTCTAGAAGCCCGTGTTCTTCCTCCATGATAATAAGCTGATGATCTAGATCTCCTTCTAGTGATCTGATCACCTCGAATCTCTATATCCATGTTCAATTCATCACCCTACCACCAAATAGAGGTGTCCAGGGTCGTCAATAGTCTTAGAAAACATCATTTAAATCGATATCCTGAAAACCTCCAAAAGAACAGTATATCGCAGATCACTTTGATTCATCTGTCAGGGTCATCGGTGGACCTCTGCTTGGATGTCCTGATGATGGATCTTAATATTTGGATCTTTTCTCTATGAAATGAAGGAAAAATGATAATTCATTCATAAACTCGTGAATAATGTAGAACATAATTAGAAAACAGGGGATACAAAAGAACATGCAATGAATCTACGGAATCAACATTGACCATTGATCATTCCAGCCTCGATCAATTCCTATTAGAATGATCAAAAAACAATAATCAATATAAAATAAAACCCTATAAATCCATTAATTAAAACCCATCCCACAAGATTGATCAAACCGTGGATCAACCTATTTTCTGGTTTGTTTATGTACTTCATTGAATTAAATTTTAGTGAATGAAATCCAAAATATCACATCCTAATTTTGATATGGATCATTCATTAACAAATATCAGTCATTTCAACATCGTATTTGGAGATATCCATCAATAATGTCATTCAGGAATTGTCGATCTATGATTTCATCACTTTTGGATTGAGAGGTTTCATCAAATTTCTATCTAGTGTCGGAAGAGAATTTCCCGGGTTATGAGTCTAAACATAGATCCCCACCTAAAGGCTCATTTAAATAAAGAAACATCACCACATAACAACATAATTGATATTGTAAAAATAAACTAAATATTCAATTTATTTTATTCATTACAAAATCCTAAAGCTACATTTCATAGCTGACCCCCCTGTGGATGGTAGGAATCCACAAGGGTAAATATGTATCTTTGAATACAATGGTTCTGACATATTTTTGATATGGGAACTTATTTAAAAGTTATAAAACTTTTTAGGTAAACTTCATGGATATACTATTTAATATTTTAATATTATTCAATAATTTATTCCATGCACATCGGGCCTCATAATTGCACATTGTCTCAGTGCTTTGTCTCTAAATGTGTCAATAAAATATTTAAAAATAATATACATAAAATCTAGGACGTTATATTCTCCCCACCATGGATATTTATGTCCCCAAAAAGATAAAACAATAGTTACTCAAAAGATGAGGGTATTGAGCATTAATCTGAGCCTTTCACTACCAAGTGCTCTCATATGGATTCACATGCTACCACCAGATCTGCACTACAAAAATAACTTGACCAAATAGGATCCTCTTCTGCAGATATTTTATCTCTATTGGGTAATCTAGAAAAATCGCTTCATCGTTAATGTCTATATCACCCAATTCGATGACGTATGATGGGTCTTGGATGTATCTCCTTGGCTACAATATATGGAAGACATCATATACCTAATATAACTCTAAATGTAAAGGTAATACTTATTCCACCTTTATAACCTAAGGAAGTATATGAAATGGGCCGACAAACCTTGGAGATAATTTTTCACCCTAGTGAAATCTCTCTAATCCCGATCAAGGTGAAACCCGATGGAATAGATAGTCTCCTTAATCGAACTCCAAAAGAATCTGTTGCCTATCATCATAAGACTTGTGATGGCTCTGGGTAGTCTCCATCTACCCCTGGATGATTTTCACCTCCTTTATAGTAGCATTCACCCTTTATGGGCCCTTATGGGTAGAATCACTAGGGTTAGTCTAGAAAAGTGGTGACCTGGAGGGTCACCCATAAAAATCTTCGAATGGTTTCATTCTAATGGTGGGATGGTAGATATTATAATATGAGATATCCACTAGAGGATGTTGATCTTCCCAACTATGTATAATGTTCAACATGAATGCTCACAACATTTTATCCAAAACTTGAATGGTATACTCTATCTGGTCACCCTTCTATGGGTTAAATGATGTGATCAAGCATAATTGTGTCCTGAATGCCTCCTGTAATCCCTTTCATCACTGAGATGTAAAACAACATTCACAATCTAAAGAAATCATCGATGTAACACCAAATAGTCAAGTTATGTTCTTAACATAAGTGCATCACAAGATCATTATTGAAATCTTCTCTCACATAGCTATAAAGTGGGCTGAAATGGTGAGTCATTGAAAGGCCACCTTTATAGAATTATGTCCCCTAGATGTATGTGGTAAACAAATAATGAAGTCCATCAATATCTTATCCCACATAAATTATGTCACATCATGAGGTTGATCTAAACCTATAAGAACAAGGAGCTCAACCCTCAATTTATAACAAGTAAGGCATAGAGAAACAAACTCTGCAACTGCTTTTGTTTATTCCTGAACACAAAAACATACAATAGTGATCCTGGTACATTATCTCCAAACCAGGATGTTCCACCAAAGGGAATGAATTAAATACCCTCAAAACATCCTCCCTCAACACAACTAGTACTACTATGAATCCTCCAAATATAAGGATATTCTATACACCTTTCAAATATCCATGAGAAGTATGCCATGTGGATATATGAGCATGTAGAGTCTCGCAGTTAATATCCCCAAGTTGTTCCTCCATGACTCGATGTAAGAGTGGATGGTTATTAACCATTTATTGGAGTTAAGATTCTCCATCTCCATCTATAATGGAAAATACAATGTGGAAAAATTCCGTGACACAGCATTCAACAACTACAACATAGATCTAATGCTAAGATTATATACCCCAAAATTTCTCTTCCCATGAGTAAAGACAATCTCAAAGTCATAGTCTGTGAGGAACTCTTTCCACCACCTCTATATCATGTTCAAATAATTTTGACAGATGATACAATTGAGTATCTTCTGATCAGTGTAGATTATAAATCATTATCCAATCAGGTAGTCTCCACACATCTTGAAGGCAAAGACTACCACTTATAACTCAACATCATGGGTCCTATAGTTATTCCCTTGTGGTCTTAACTGTTGTGAACTGTATAAAATCACTGCATTTCTTTTCATTAGGACAAAACCAATCCCACTCCCAAATGATTCATAGGACACTACTTACTCGATACCCTCCTCATGAACTACAAGGATTAGGGTTCCTACCTAACTCTATGTCAACTGCTGAAATTCTTATTGGAACTTATTAGTCTAAATGAAAGGATTCCCCTTTAATGTTGAAACTATCATAGGTGTTGACACCCAGGATAAACAGTTATGAATCTCCAATAATATCTTGTTAGCCCAAGGAACCTCTACACCTCCATCCTGCTCCTAGGTGGATCCCATTATAACACATCTATAAGCTTGTTTTGGTCCACATACACTCAATTTGATGAGGTAAAATGTCCTAGAATATGGACTGCCTGAATCTAGAATGTGAACATTGAGAGTATAAAATAAATCTGGTGCTCTCAGAGTATTTCTAGAACCATCCTTATGTGTCTCATTTGCTCCTCCTCAGATACCGAGTGCACTATTATATCATCGATGAATACTAACATGAAATGGGTTATGTATGGATAAAAGATTCAGTTCATGAGTCGCATGAACACATCTGGGGAATTCATAATGCCAAAGTACATCAATAAGTAATCATAGAGACCATAACTACATCTGAAATCTGTCTTTGCGCATCCTCTACCCATACTATTATCTAGTGATATCCTGATTGATGATTAATCTTTGAGAACCATCATGCCACTCTTAATTAAACAAATAGGTCATTGATTATCAATTGTGGATATTTTTTCTTCACGGTCACCTAGACCAATAAGCGGTAGTCCACACAAAACCTCAATCCCCAATATGCCTTTTTGAAAAAATAAATTTGGGCTGCCCTCGGTGAATCACCAGGCCTTATGAAGTCCTACCTCTAAAAGTCTTGTAATTTCAACCTCAACTCATGAACATAGATGGAAACAATATGATATGTTGATGCACATATCAATTCCATCATAGGGTCTAAATAAATTCCCACGTATATCTCTTGAGGATGAGGTAGTCCTGGTACATCTTTATGAAATACAACCTCATACTCCTCCACCACAACTGAAAACTAGAAGCTCATAAGATCTACTGCACAAAGGGTCAGGGTAGCCAACTATAGATTAATCATATACACCATCTTATTCTTGAGTCTATCTTATACATTTTGGTTTTCCTTTTCACTGACAAATGAAAAACATGCTTCGTCCCTATATACCAAAACCACCCTTCTCCAAAAACATTCATTCTGCGAATGGATTATAGATAACTGAACCATACCTAGAATGACATCGTATGACCTCAGTGCTGCCACTAAGAGGTTCCAATAGAAACTCTAACCTCCAAGGGTGAGGTCACACTATTGGAAAAGGTGTGTGATCACTGAGTCTTTTCTATAAGGTGTGTCTATGGGTATAGATTGTGTTAATGGTTCAACGAGAATATATAGGTCCTAAACATGACCTGTGGTGAGAATGGAATGAATAGAACATGTATCTATCAGTACTGTAGCTAAATTAAAAAAATAAAAAGTCATACCTCAAATAAATCATAGATCCCCTTGGTCATATCCCTTGAACACATGAAGTTGTCCCCACTCCAATCATCCAGCTCTCTATGCATGGTGTGGACCTCCTTAGGTTGGTGGTAGCATGTAAAAACATTGACCACCTCCTTATTCTCTCGCAAATCATCTTACACGTCCACCACCCTATAGATCTGCCTGACCCTGTCTTCATATATACCTTGGGTGTCCATCCACTGCCACCCTCTTAGCAGTATGGATTGATGGAAAATCATTATTGGGATGTATCATTCCATCACATGAATAGAAACGGCTCTCCCTAGGTTGATTGGCACCACCCCGTGAGCCAGGAACTGTAGATCCTTTTTCTTGGGACCTCCTTCTAAAACATCTCCCATGTCTAGATTCCAGAGACTATTGTCATCTCCCTTCAGCTGGGATCTTTGAACCTTCTCATCCATTGCTGACTAGCAGTAGCTACATCTACTTAGGCAATAAACTTTCAAACACAAATGCTTGCTCAAGAACACCAACATATTTCAGAATTCATAGAAGGATGACCCTTGCTCTGATGTCACTATGCAAACCTCACTCAAAGAACCAATCCATGAATTACTAATCTCTAACAATATCTGTCAAGTACCTGGAATGGTTGGTGATCCTCGATGAATAATTAGACACAATCATGAAAACTTTATAGAGAATTAAAAGCTCATATATACACATAGATCTCAGCATAAATGGTGATAAATACTCTATCAATATATGCTCGAACTTTGCCGTTGAATGGGATGCCTCATCGTGAATTTGGATAACCAAAATCCACCATATCCCAACTGATCTATGTAGAAGGCTCGCCACTAGAACCACCATCTGATACACAGGTGTCCTAACTAGATGGAAAGCATGGGTCACCACCTCAACCCAATATTTATCTGCCTGAGTGTCAGTATCACCATATTACTAGAGGTTTGTATGTCTTGAAAACTCATGAATATCAATGAGCATGTTCTCATCATCTTCTAGTACTACGGGTACCATGTGTTGCTCCATAGGTGGTGGTATAACAGGTGCACTAAAGGAAGGGGACATCTAGGGAATTTGTCCCTATATCGAAGCCTCGTCACTGAGGGGGTTATCCTCATGGTAGAGCTCTTAAATACTCGCTTGTATGTGTATTGAGGGAATCCTATAAGAAAACAAGATATAACATGATCAATGAGTAAATCTATACAAATGACTCAAGAAGGACATGTATACTTCAGACCATTACAATATGACGCATGTATAATTTTTTCCCTATCAACCAGTTTTCTCATTTACTGACTAAAAATATAGGTTATCAGAGTCTTTGTGTATGGATACACCACCTTCCCATACAAACACCAGAGACCCTATCAGGAAAGTAGAACTTGAAAAATTTAACATTGTTCCCCAAAACCAATCTCACAGACTCCTGGTCTGAAGGTATAACTAAATAGAACTGATACCACTTTTTCAGGGTCCATCCCAATGGGTCTTTTTACACAACTCTTGAAGCCCTCCTCCAATCGGCCTAGGGCATGTGAGTGTCACCAAATTGTTATACCACTAACATGGGAGGAATTTATTACGTACATGTAAGCATGCACACATCTCTAAGCCCATAAAATGATGAAATGTAAAACAATTAGGGAATAATGCATGCATACTACTATATCCCAACCAACATATTACAAAAGGAATGTAATGTAATCTGAAACTGGGGAAAATACAAGCCCACCAAAAGAATTCTATAACCAAATGTCCAACCTGTATGAAAAGGTACTGAGACTGCTGTATGTAGCTGTAGGAACACACCTCAGCCAGACAAATCTTACAAAGCTCCATTAGGTCCAGGTTCACCGACGACTCTATCAAAAGGACTCTCATATGAAAAATACTTGGAACATGCAGGAAAATCTCATGTAGGGGTGAAAATACAAATACATGGAATGACACCCTAAAATGAAAAATAAATAGACAAAGGAAATATACAGTCATATATTATATGTTTATTGCACATATAAAAAGACTATCCACATATACTCAAACCAAACACGAAGTATAGATGAAACTCACAACTAACACATACCAACACTATAGATTTAGTTTTTGATTCCTTGATGCAGTCAACTAGGAGAACACATTCCTGAGTCTAATAACACTGATGTTGTCCATCTGAGAAGTACTTTTCATCAAGAAACATCATTGGAGAGAGATATATGTCGATATACTTGAAGTGGGATATGCAATACAATAGAAAACGGTCACATCCAAGGCAACGAGGTGATACCAACATCTCCATCTCGATTAACCTTATATGTAGAGGACTGACACCCGGTAAGGTTGGTCAGTTCTATAACGCCCCGACCCCAGTTACCCAGAGTCGGTGAATTATTACATAATATTGGAATGATCACAAAAGGTCATGTCTTGAAAAATCGATTAGTTTTGTAGCCTTAGAAACACTAGATATATTCATAAGTCTTACATTACATCATAAAGTAAAAAAACTACAACTACATCTTTTCTTCATATCCCATCATAATATCCCAACAGGTCATTACTAAAATACTTCCTCACATCCTGGAAAAAATAAAACATTAAAAGGAGTGAACTCAGATGCTCAGTAAGGATAACAATATAGTGGAAACATTCATAAATAAAAGTAAACATTTAAGGCAATGTATAACACAAAAAAGCCTTTTAATCTTGAACTACAGCATAGTATAGAAAAAATAAAATGAAATAATTTCCATTACTTATTCACATGGATATTCTTCTAGTCGAATAATCACATGAAATATCAATAACCACTTTCATAATAATGGAATGCATAATGCCAGACAATCATAACCACATAGTCAAGGCCTTGTTCCAAAAATATAGTAATTTTTTGTCAAGGCCTTGTTCCAAGACACTAGTTTGTCTCATTAGACCTACCAATGAATAGAGGAGCTATAGTGGTCTCCACCCGTCACTAACTAAGTCCAATGCATTCCTAATATGAAAAGGCTTAAAAATAACATAAAAATTCATATTGAAACTTGCATACAAAATGTCAACAATTTATCCATAAACCATGAATGGTATTAAAATAATACATCCACAGTCAAACATATAACAAAACATTCAATATAATATGGATGTTTTGTATCATAATAAATCTACTTCAAAGAAACATAAAATCCATCAAAGGATGTTTACATAGATGAAATCAAAACTATTTGAGAGAAATATCTCTTTTCTTGAAATAATTTAAAAGAAAAATTTTATAAAATGGAACATTTACATTGAAAATATTATTATAAGCTTCCAAGGGAAGCTTCGACAATTTTAGAATGGCGTAAAATAGCTGCACCCGCCGTATAAGTTAAAAACATTCATTCTTACCTTAATTCTGTCGAAATGATTTAAAGGACCTTTTTTGGAAAATGACGGAAAGATTCTTTTATAAATATCATATAAAAATAAAACAAGGGTATAAATGACTTGAACCCATAGTCTATAAAATATTATGAATGTTTTGAAATACATTTTTAAGAAACATGGATGTGGATGATAAAGTGGTCCCAGTAGATAATTACATATAACCAACCTCGGATAATGTAGATATTGTGAAATAAACTCTTACCTTATAATTTTATTTGGTCGAGGGTTGGTTAACCTCTTATATAATTTTTAAATCATTGTTATTAAATTATACAAAAATAATATACATAAATATGATAATATATATGATCTTTTAATATTTCATTGTTAATAATATTTTAGTATTATCATCATTTCGGGTGTTCACTTACTCATTTTATTTTATATGTTTTGTTAAAAAAGCCATGTTTGGTATACTTAGTTTGTATGTTATTAATATAAATTATTATATCAAGTCCTTAAATATTATTTTTAATCATCAAATGAAAATTATTTTTCAATGGATACGATGGGAAATGAATCTCATTGTGTTCGTGGAGACGGTTGTCCGTACATATGCACGAGCGACAATATCATTCTTTTGATATTAAAATAATATATAATTGGATAGTGTATCATATACACAGAATAATTATCATGTTATATTTATTATTTACATGAATTACAGATCATTATTATACCCATCCATATAATAATATATTGATAACAATTACACCACGACGTGGAGACGGTAAGTCGTTCGTATGCACGTATGGTGAAATGTAATCCAAGGGATGTATAGAATACTGAATATGGTTGTACAATATTTATAATAACATCAAAAAATATATAATATACTGGAGTTACTATTTTATAATGGAAATAACAAAGAAAGAATAAGTGGGGGATGGAAGGAACTTGAAAGAGGGTGGTGAAATCATTACCTCTTATTCGGGTTCTTCCTTTTGATTTGATCAAAAGGGATCCTTAGGGTGGATCTATGATCAAAATAAGGCCTCTAGGATGATTTTAGGTAAGTTGAGAGAATATTTAGGCAGGGTTTGGCTGAGCCAAAAGGCTTTGATTGTATGAATTTGAGAGAAGGAGGACTGCCCTTTTATATGATGGGTGAGGGGCACCTTAGGAAAGGCTAGAAATATTATTTTATAATAAATTAATATTCGGTTTATAATGGATCCAAAGAGACTTATTTATATGATAAGGTAAGGATGGTTCCAAAACCACCCAACCAAAAGGTTTTAGATAGGTTTGGGTCACTATAATAACATTTTTTTTTAACTCTTTGTTTATTAGTTTCACATTAACCATGCCTCTTTGAATTTTTATATTATATGGTTAATAAACATATTATAAACTTCTAAACGAACCCCAAGTGGTTCATTAATGATAAAAATTTCATTATATCAGTCTCTAGGTCAAACCTTATTTTTTTAGGAACTGAATATCAATTAATAATATAATATTTGTTTTAAATACACTTTTATGTCAATTTTGACACTATTTGGTATTTGTTTTTTATAAATTCATAAAAGAGTTATTACTTCAAACCTAGTTCATTTAATAAACCATAACATGTCATATTAACCGTTAAAATTTGTGGAATTCATTAAAAGTCTCAAATTATATTATTTTGGGTATTTATAATATCAATTATTTTAATATTTCACTAAGAAGGTAATTACTACATCATCATTGTGTCATAAATAAATTAAATTATTTAATGTCTAAAAATTATAAATAAAATACCATTATGTATTAAATCCTTCAGGATTTATATTGAATATTTATAATCGAATTTATCTTATGTATATCCCTCTATTAAAAATGATTTAGTTATTAAAATTGATTTTAATGCTTTTAACTCTTCTGTGAATTAAATAATAATAAATGTCTTTATCTAATCGAAGTGGACCAAAGAGGTTAATATATTATTTCTACGGTTTTTTTGGTCGAATTATACTTAAAAAATAGAATTATGACATGTTTCAGGGTAATAATAATATCATTTTACCCTTAATTACCCTATTTACATTTAACCGTGGTAAATAAAAATAAAATGATACTATTCATCAAAAATTATTTTTATCTTATTGAACCAAATTTTACTCCTTGATATTAACCGTATCCCATTTATTTTCGAAATTATACTCACAGAAGCGGTTAAATTATGTTTTATGTGAATTTTCAAATTCTCCTAAGAGATGGGTAAAAGACGGTGAAAAGTTCAATAACATTTTTATATATCTAAAATTATTATAAACTAACTCCATTGAATTATATTGAACTTATATAGGTATTATGTATCTATTTTGACATAAAAAAATTAAATTAAATAAAAATTCAGTTTTAAACAATAACTCATTGTTTTTCACTATTCATCAAAAATTAAAAGTTTTCAGAAAATTACAAAAAATTCACCCTAAGCCTATTTAGATATTCCGAATCGAAAAATGAATTCCATTTTGAAAGATAAAATTTATAAAATTTCAAAAAGTGGGTATTACTATTCATAACACCTACTTTTATTTGTTGTGGTGTGTGTTAGAAATCGAAGTTGCGTACAACACATGCTACTGTATTATTCAAATAGAATAATACTGTGGAAGTTTGTGGTGTCACATTCTACCCTCCTTCAAAAAAATTTTTCCTCAAAATTTCTATTATAATACCGCATGAAAAGACACATGTGGTTCTTCATCAAAAGTTCCTCGGGTTCCCACGTTGCCTCTTCCATCTTAGGTTTCTCCATAGAACTTTTATCAGACGAATCATCCAGTTTCTCAGAACATGTTCTCTCGTATCAAGAATCCTGAGAGGCCCTTCGCAATAAGACAGATCGGGTTCCTGTTCTAATTACTCATAGGTGAGTACATGCATTGGGTCAGGTATGTATTTTCTCAACAGTGATACATGGAACACATCATGAACTTTGGAGAGACTTGGTGGCATTGGTAACCGGTAAGCTACAACCCCAATTCATTCTAGAATTTATAAAGGTCTGATGTACCTAGGACTCAATTTTCCCTTCTTATCGAAACGTATAACACCCTTCCATGGAGATACCATCAAGAAAACATGAACTCCTACCTGAAATTCTAAATCCTTCTTTTACTTATTGGCATAGCTCTTCTTCCTACATTGGGCTGCTTTGATGTGGTTTTATATTACCTTCACCTTTTCCATCATTTCTTCTACTAGTTCTTGGCCTACGGGTTGTCTTTCACCAACATTATCCTAACAGGTTGGTGTGCGACATCTCTTTCCATATAGCGCGTCATATCGTGCCATCTGAATACTTGAATGGAAGCTATTGTTATAGGAAAATTCTACCAAAGGTAAATAATGACCCTGCATACCCTAAAAGTCATTTGAGCATGATCTCAACATGTCTTCTATGGTTTGAATAGTCCATTCTGATTTTCCATCAGTTTGGGGGTGGTATGCAGTGCACAAACAATGTTCAGTATCCAAGGCCTTCTAAAGCCTCTTCTAGAGTCATGATGTAAAACGTGGATCACGATCAGAATAAATTTATCGGGGTACTCCATGAAGTCTCACAACATCATTCATATATATCATTTCCCGAAATTCAAGTGTTTGATCTTCTATTAGAGCAATAAAATGTGTTGACTTAGTAAGACGATCAACAATGACACATATTGCATCATTATTTATAGGAGTCTATGGTTGTCCCATGAAAAACTCTATTATAATATTATCCCATTTCCAATTAGTTATGGGTAGAGGTTTCATGACTCCTCCATGATGTTGCCTTCTAGCTTTCACTTGTTGACAAACCATAAATCATGACAGAAAATCAGCAATCTTCCTCTACATGTTGTCCAACCAAAAATGTTCCTTCAAATATCTATACATTTTGGTACTCTAATGGTGTATAGAAAAATTGGAACTATGAGCATCATCCAACAATTCCCTTTTTAGATCAGGTATATCGGGAAAACAAAGTCTCTTCCCAAATTTCAAAATTCTATCTTCATACTGAAAGTCACTCAATCTCCCATCATTCACAGCTTTAATATTCTATTGAGATTCTTCATCATCAGTCTTAGAACTCTTTATCCTTTCTAGTAAAGATGGTTTGGGAACCATTTGAAAATGTATTGATGTTCCACATTCCTTGGTAATTCCCATATTCATCTTCACTAGATCCATGAAAATTGGATCCCTTTCAACTCTAAACTTTTTCAAAACACGATGATTCTTTCTGCTCAAAGCATCTGCCACCATATTTTTCTTCCCCAGGTGGTAGTGTATCGTGCAATCATAATCCTTGAGTAGTCAAGCCATCTCCTTTGTCTCATGTTGAGTTCTTTTTCTGAGAAAATATTCCTCAAACTCTTGTGATCAGTATACATCTTACATTTTTCACAATATAGATAGTGTATCCATATCTTCAAAGAAAATATTGTAGATTCTAACTCAATATCATGAGTAGGATAGTTTTGCTCATGAATTTTTAGTTGTCGTGATGCATAGGCAATAACCCTATCATTCAGCATAAAGACACAACCATGTCCTTTATTTGAAGCATCACTATAAATAAGAAACCCATAATTTCCCGATTGTAGAGTTAATATAAGAGAATTGACTATTATTTTCTTCAGTTCTTCAAAACATTCTTCACAATCTTTTTTCCAAACTAATTTAACCCCTTTACGTGTGATCTTAGTTAATGGATTAGCCAACTGGGAAAAATTCTGGACGAAACATCGATAATAAACTGTTAAACAAATAAAACTGCGTACCTCGGTTATATGTGTTCGTGCTGGTCATTCATGGATTTATCTTGTTTTAGAAGGATCAACAGAGATTCCATCCTTGGAGAAAATATGGCCAAGAAAAGAAATCTTCTAAAGCCAGAATTCACAGTTGGTAAACTTTCCAAATAATTCTTGTTTTCTCAGAGTCTTCAGGATATTGCACATGTGATTTTCATGATCTTCGTAGCTTTTTGAGTATACCAAGATATCATCAATAAATTCCACTACAAATTCATGAATATATTCCTTGAAAACTGTTTTCTTTAGATCCATGAAAACAGAGGGTGCATTAGTCATCCCAAAAGGCATTAATGTAAACTCGTAATGCTTGTACCTGGTTTGAAATGATGTCTTCAGAATTTCATCCTTCTTCATGCACAACTGATGGTATCCAGATCGAAGGTAAATCTATGAAAAGTATTGATCTCCATGATGTTGGTTGAATAAATCATCACTGTGTGGTAGGGGATACTTGTTCATTATTGTTTTAGCAATGATTTCCATGTAGTAGATACATAACCTCATAGATCCATATTTTTTCTTAACAAGAAGGACAGGGGCTCCCCATGGAGAAAAACTAGGGAGAATAAATCCCTTATTACTAAATTACTCTAGTTGTTTATTTAGTTCCACTAATTCCACAGTTTCCATTCTATAAGGGGTCATCGATATGGGCCTTCACCAAGGAATTATATCAATTGAAAATTCAATTTCTCATTCTAGAGGATGTCCTGGTAAATCTTATGGAAACACATCAACATATTCTTTCACAATAGGTAAATCCACTATTTGAACATTCTTTTCCTCACCCATAGTTATTTCATTCTCTTCCTCCCCAATAATTGAATTTAGTTGATCTACTAGGGGTGGATCTAGATAATAATCAGGTGGTGAGAATTCTGCTATAAAGATAAGGTGTTCTTTATCATCATCATCATCAAAAATCATTACCTCCTTCTTATAGTAAATCTTCACATCATGGTCTGAAATCCAATCCGTACCGAGGATTATATAAAAATCAATTATGGGTATGACGATGAGATCAGAAGATAAAGAACATTTATATGCTCTAATGGGAATGGGTTCACAAAACATTATTGCGATGATACCTCCATTAGGTTTTTTAACTGACAACTCCCTTGTTAAATAAATTTGAAAATATCTAATTTTCATAGAAAACTGGGAAGATATGAAACAATGCGATGATCCAGAATCACATAAATCATTGGCTAAATATGATGAAACCATTAAATTATCTGCCACCACATCTTTCGGATCTTCAACAATTGTAGTAGTGATAGTATAAGCTTTGCCTTGATCCCTTGGTCTTTTCTGAGGTATGTTCCCCTGATTCTTAGAACATTAATTTTCATAATGTCCCATCTCCCTGCAATTGTATCATTGACCATCGGTAGATTCCTTATTCCACTTGTAATCACGAGCATGGTGGCCTTTTTCACCACACTTTTAACAGACTCCCATTCCCTTCAAACATGTACCAGGGTGTTTCATCAAACATTTACTACAGGATGGATATTCAAATTTTCCCTTATACCACCTATTTCCATTTCCAGAGTGATCAGCAGCTCTCTTCTTCTCTTCCTTTGATTTAATGTCGTAAGACATAAGGGATTCTTTTTCTGTCTTCATAGAACATGAGACAATATCTTCATATGACGAGAAGGATTGTGAGACTAATTCTAGATGGAGAAATGGTTTTAACCCATCAATGAATCTATTAATATTACTTCATGGGTTATGTATATAATCTACTACATGCCTCGCTAACATTTTAAATTTTGCTTCATACTTTGTGATATTCTCTTCCTCGTTTCACCTCAGACTCAGAAATTGTCTTTCCATATCTGCTCGATGGACACGGGGAAATTATTTTTCTAAGAAAATCTGTTTAAACTCCCCCATTCCATATCTGATACTTTATCATCTTCCTTTATGTTTTGAATCAATGACCACCATTGACCAGCTTCTCCAGTGAGGCGGTAAACTACCATGAAAACTTTTTACCTTTTGTTTCTCCCCAAGGAATGGAATAATTTCTCTAAGGAATTTATCCATTTCTCAGTTACTATTGGATTTGTACCCCCATTTAATTTTGGTGGTTGTTGCCTCATGAATTGATCTAACATTGATCATCCACGCTGCGGATCAGGGTGCTCCATATGGGTATGGTTATTATTCATAATTTGAGTGAGTTGTCCCAGTATGGTGATTAACTTATCAGCACCAGTTGCATCACCAGCTCCACTATAATTATCTTGAGTTGGAGGGAAATCCCTACATGGAGTGAGTGAATTGACACGTTTTCCATTCCTTCCACTATGCGCCATTTATAAACAATGTAATACACTAGATTAGTTTATGAATCACAATACATAAATCCAAACATATAAAACACTTAACATAAATTGAACATTTTATGGATATAATCCAAAATCAAAAAAAATGTTTTCTTTAAGAAATTATATACTCATAACCCCATCATAATGGTTTGTAAAGAAAATGATAATTATCCCAAGCATATCCCCCGGGAGTGTCGTAACAAAGAGTGCACCAAAGACCGTTGTTGTGCACCAGTTCCCATTCGATTCAAGCTCAAAGAGGTGTTTTCGGGTTTTACCCCTAGGTACATATATGCCAGAGCCGCCTCTACCTGCTCGTATCTAGATAGGGATGTATTTCTCAGAAAACTCAAAAAATCTCTACAATACCAAAATTCAAGGAAGTTATTCTATACAATTCCACAAAGTCTATATTAGGGCTATGTGCTCTCATCATGGATTATCTTAATCCAGCTTCCAAGGTTTTTACTAAACTTTCTATGATACCAACTATAATTCCCCGACCCCAGTTACCCAAATTCGGAGCATTATTACATAATATTGGCATGATCACAAAAGATCAAGTATCGAAATATTGATTAGTTTTGTAGCCTTGGAAACACTAGATATATTCATAAGTCTTACATTACATCATAAAGTAAAAACAACTGCTACAACATATTGCCTTCAGATCCCCTCATACAATCCCTCCAGGTCATTCATAAAATACTTCTTCACATCCTAGGAAAAATAATACATTGAAAGCGGTGAGCTTAGATACTCAGTAAGAATAACAATATAGCAGAAACTCTCACAAATAAATGTAAACATTTAAGGAAATGTATAACTAAAACAAATTCCTTTTAAACATGAACTTCATAATAATATGGAAAAGATAAAATTAAATAATTCCATTTACTTATTCACATGGATATTCTACCAGTCATATAATCACATGCAATATCAATAACAAATTTCATAATAATGGAATACATAATACCAGACTATCATAACCACATATTCAATGCCTTATTCCAGGACTACAATATGTTTTTTTCAAGGCCTTGTTCCAAGACATTAGTTTGTCTCATGAGATCTACCGACGCATCGAGGAGCTAGAGTGGGCTCCACCCATCACTTAATAAGTCCAATGCATTTCTCATATGAAAAGGATTAAACATGACATAAACCTCCATATTGAAACTAGCCTAAGAAATGTCAAAAATTTATCCATAAAGCATGAATGGTATCAAAATAACACATCCATAGTCAAACATATCACAAGAAATTCAATACAATATGGATTTTTTGTATCATAATAAATCAACTTCAAATAAACATAAAATCCATCAAAGGATGTTGACATAGATCAAATCAAAATGATTTGAGAGAAATATCTCTTTTTTTAAATCATATAAAAGTCACATAATTATAAAAGGAATCATTTACATTGAAAATATTCTTATAATCTTGTAATGGAAGCTTCAATGACTTTATAATGGCATAAAATAGATGCACCCTCCGTATAATTTAAAAAACGACTTTCTTACCTTAATTTTGTCGAAAAGGTTAAAAGGACCTTGTTTGGAAAACGATAGAAAGATTCCTTTACAAATATATTATAATAGTAAAAAAAATGTTATAAATTACTTTAACACATATTCTATAAAATAGTAATAATGTTTTGAAATACATTTTTAAGCATCATGGATGTGGATGAAAAAGGGGTCCTAGTAAATAATTATATATAAACAACTTCAGATAATGTAGAGATTGTAAAATAATCCATTACCTTGTACTTTTCCTTGGTACAGGGTTGGTTAAACTTCTATATAATAGTTAAATCATTGTTATTAAGTTATGCACAAATCATATACATAAATATCATATATGTTTTTTAATTTTTCTTCATTAATAATATTTTAGTTTTATCGTCGTTTTGGGTGTTCACTTACTCGTTTTCCTTTATATGTATTGTTACATAAACCTTGTTTTTTATCTGTAGGTTTTATATTATTCATATACAAAATGATATCAAGTCCTTAAAAATTATTTTTAATCATCAAATGAAAATTATTCTTTAATGGATAAGATGGGGAATGAATCTCTTTGAGTTCATGGAGACGGTAGTGTGTACGTACGCACGAGCGACAATATCATTATTTTGATATTAAAATAATATATAATTGGATGGTGTATCATATATACAGAATAATTATAATGTTATATTTATTATTAAATTAATTACACATCATTAGTTTACCCATCCAAATAATAATGTATTGAATAACAATTAGACCACGTCGTGGAGACGGTAAGCTGTACGTACGCACGTATGGTGACATGTCATCCAAGGGATGTATAGAATAATGAATATGGTTGTACCATATTTATAATAACATCATAGTTTATAGAAGATACTGGAGTTATTATTTTATAATATAAATAACAAATAAAGAAAAAGTTGAAGAAGAAATGAACTTGAAAGAGGTTGGTGAAATCATTACCTCTTCTTCGGGTTCTTCCTTTTGATTTGATAAAAATGGATCCTTAGGTTTACTTTATGATCAAAATAAGGTGTCTAGGTTGATTTTAGGGATGTTGAGAGAACATTTGGGTAGTTTTTGGCCACACCAAAAGCCATTGATGGTATGAATTTGAGAGATGGGGGAGTGCCCTTTTATAAGAGGGGTGAGGGGCACCTTAGGAAAGGCTAGAAATATTATTTTATAATAAATTCATATTCGGTTTTTAATAGATCCAAAGTGACTTATTTAGAGGATAAGGTGGGGATGGGACTAAAACCACCCAACCAATAGGTTTAAACTGGTTTGGGTCACTATATTAACCTTATCTTTTTGTTTTAACTCTTAGTTAATTAGTTTCACATTTACCATGTCTATTTGTATTTGTATATTATATTGTTAAAAAATATAAAATAAACTTCCTAGAAAACCGCAAGTGGTTATTTAATGATACTAATATCTTTATATATGTCTTTTGGCCAATAATTATTTTTTTAGGAAATTAATATCAATTAATAATATAATATTTGTTTTAAAAACTTTTCTCTGTCAATTTTTACACTATTTGGTGTTTTGTTTTTTCTAAATTCATAACAGCATTATTACTTCGAACCTAATTCATTTAATAAACCCTAAAATGTCATATTAACCTATAAAATTCTTCTAATTCATTATATGTCTCAAATTATATTTATTTGTGAATTTATAATATCAATTATTTTAATATTTCACTAATAATGAAATTACTACATCATCATTGTGTCATAAATAAATTAAATTATTTAATTTCTATATATTATTAATAAAATACCATTATGTAGGAAATAGTTTTAGATTTCTAATTAATATTTATAGTCCAATTTATCCTATGTATAACCTTATTTTAAAAATGTTTTATTTATTAAACTTTGATTTTAACTCTTTTAATTCTTCTTTGAATTAAAAAATAATAAATGTCCTAATCTAATCCAAGTGGACCAAAAGGGTTCATATTTTATTTATATAGTTGTTATTGGTCGAATTATACTTATCCAATAGAATTAGGACATGTGTTAGGGTAATAATAATATCATTTTTACCCTTAATTACCCTATTTACATTTAACCGTGGTAAATAAAAGTGAAAAGTAACTATTCACGAAAATTTATTATTATCTTATTGAACAAAATTTAACTCATTGATATTAACCATGTCTCTCAGATTTTCAAAATTACACTCACAGAAGTGGTAAAATTATGTTTTATCTGAATTTTCAAATTCTCCTAGGAGATGGGTAAAAGACGGTGAAAAGTTCAATAAAAGTTTTATATATCTAAAATTATTATAAACTGACTCCAATTAATTACGTTGAACTTATATAGGTGTTATGTATCTATTTTGACTTAAATAAAATTTAAATAAATTAAATAATTATTTAAATAAGAATTGGGATTAAACTATAAGTCATTTGTTTTTCACTATTCATAAAAAATTGAACGTTTTCAGAAAAATAAAAAAAAATTACCCTAATATTATTACAATATTCCGAATCGAAAAATGAATTCCATTTTGAAAGATAAAATTTATAAAATTTTAAAAAGTGGGTATTACTATTCAAAACGTCTAGTTTGATTGGTTGTGGTGTGTGTTAGAAATCGAAGTTGCGTACAACAAACGCTACTCTATTATTCAAAGAGAAGCGTATTATGAAATATTGGGGTGTTACAATGTCAATACCAATGATTCTACTTAGGAAACAAATAATTTATAGAGGATCCTTTGTTGGGACTCTTGAGGGATTCCAAAAACTCCATCTAGGATGCCTTGCTAAATGTATCATACTCCAATGAGTAGGAAATGATCCCCGCCAACCTGCAGGGAAGGGATAAAGGGAATGCATCCTAATGAAATTTATCCAAAATATGTTGGAAAAGAGATTAAATCCATTTAAAAAGAAGTACACATCATGTAGTAGGGTCACATGTTGTGTCCTTTGACCCTTGGTACTACCCGTGCACAATGGCATGTGTCATTCCAATTTTTTCAAGTAGAATATGGGAACACTTCTTATAGATGAAGTCACACGTTTTGTCCTTCCATCCAGGGTCCACAGGTGTACTCCGACCATGTTCCAATACATGTTTTAAACCCAAATATCTCTGACTGTGTAACAATACATGCGGTATCCTATGTTCTTTGACCATTAAAAGTCATGTGGTGTGGTATATATTGTGTAGAAAACCCATGTACTCCACCCCATGTCAATGTATCTCTTCTAATACACACCGAGACTCAGCAACGGACCTACATAGAAACTGTTAGGGTAACATGCCACGTGGTATGTAACTATCTCTCGAACCCTAATCGCTTTTAGTGGGAGCCACATGTCCGGTAACCCTGGGTTACACACCAAGTTCCCCAAGAATTTTTAGAATCCATTATTATTCCACTTCTTACCTCAATTGATGATCCAGATCTTGTTCTGGTAATCTGTTTTCCTCAAAACTATAGATTATAGTTCATTGGATCACCCTAACACCAAATTGAGGCGTTTTAGTCCTTTAATAGGCTCAACGAAATTAAAATCCATCCGATGAAATACCCTAAAGAACAGTATCCCCCAAATCAATTTGATTCATCTGACTCTATCACACCTCCACTGGGTCTTCTAGGGGTTGTATCATCAATTTAAGATCATTTATCAGTTAAATGAAGTTGCAACAATAATTTGTTAATAACCCTATGATGAATTAAGAACATGTATAGAAAACAGGTGAGATAGAATCACATTGAACAAATATGAGGAACAAACCTATACAGTTGTTCATTCCAACTTCAATCCATTCCCATAAAGATGATCAACAATAAAAATCAAT
Source organism: Viscum album (assembly GCA_963277665.1). Lineage (NCBI taxonomy): Eukaryota > Viridiplantae > Streptophyta > Magnoliopsida > Santalales > Viscaceae > Viscum > Viscum album. Next base: position 1,029,796,237 of record OY728140.1, read on the forward strand.
ATAAAAAACTGCCCTGTAAATCCCTCAATTAAAACACATCCCATAAGAATAATCGAACCACAGATCAACCAATTCATTTGTCAGACCATGTTCAGCATTGAAGTCAATAATGGGGAAGGAAATCCAACAAAAATCATCATACTATTGATTTGGATTACTTGTTGATAATGACTAGTTAATAAATTTCCTTCATTGGAATGATCTTTTAAGAATGACATTCAGCGATTGCAGATCATTGATTTCGTCGTTGTTGGATTAAGAGGTTTCTTCAAGGCTATCTCTAGTGCCGCTAAATAATTTCCAGGGTTATGAACCTAACAATGGATCCCTTCTTAAATGCCCATTTATTAAAAGAAATGTAGTTGTGTCACAGTGCTGGAAAAACACATAAAATAAAACAAATATTCAATTTATTTTATTTCTTTAAAACACCAGAAACTAATATTCATAGTCGACCCACACCGGCTGATGTTAGGCCTCACATGGGGTAAATCCACTTCTATGGACACAAAATTGAACTAAAATTTATGACCTTGGAACATTTTTAGATTTTATGCCTCCATATAAGGAAAACTACGCACATGTGATATTTAATATTTTAATATTATTCAAACATTTATTTTGTACACACAAAGCCTCATAATTGAAAATTGTCTCAAAGACTACTCTCAATATTAATTAATATAATATTATAAAATAATACATAGAAAATCCTAGACATTACATATGTATAACAAGGCAGCCGATGAAATGATTAGGTGGGACCACAGAAATCTGACCATTATTGCTATTAATAAGGATCATAAATACAGAGTTTTAGTAAATATAGATATTGTGGTTTTTATGAAAGGGGCTCAATCATTCCATTTATATGAAATTTCTAAACCATATTTAATAGAAATGATAAAGAGGTACCAGTAGGGTGATGAGGACTTGCAATGGAAGATTAATGAAATAAATGAAGGAAAATTGGGATAAATCATCTACATAGATAGAGTGTTGTTGTTTTGAAATAGGTAATGTGTTTCACCTATACTAGATTTTATTTAATAACTTCTAGAAACAAAACTGATCTTTGATCAATATACACCATAGTATCACCAATATGAATAGTTATTAAAGAGAAAATATCTAGTGGGATGGTATGAAGTTGAAAATTGCGGACATTGGTTCCAAATTATTAGTATTCCAGCAGGTGTAAGATAAATGGAAACATTATAAGGGTGTCATGAACCCTCAATATATACATATATCGTTGTTATAATATGTTACAATGGACTTTTTTTGTGGAGTTTTAAAGACTGTAGGGAATAACGTTCATATATGGGTCATCATTGATCTTCTTACTATTTGTTCGCATTTTATATAAATAGGAGGAAATTTCCACCTTCAACACCTTGTCCGAATCTATATCTATGAAATGATAATTGTTTATGAGGATCCTATATCAATCCTATATAATCATGCAACATGTTCAAATTGAAATATTGTAAGAGTCTTCAGTGGTATATTT